>CM040400.1:28294309-29006809 GCA_022702515.1 Ilyophis sp. 1 JC-2022
GGTTCCTCCAGAGTAATTTTTGTTTATTATTGCCCTTTTGAGAACCCTTCATTTTCCCCTCTGCTGATCCCACTTTCTGCTCTGGGCTGTTCCCACACAGAAGGAAAGAGAATACTCACTCCACCGGGGGCTTGGTAGGTCCTCTGCTGTCGCTCCAGTCAGGGTACTCGTAGTCTAGGTAAGCAGTGTCGCTTGTGTTCATGGTTCCTCCTTACTGTCTGTTAGATGTTCGGTCCAGTGCTCCTTTGGCAACGAGCCTTGGAGGGAGAGCACGGAGGAGGTGAACCTGAGGAGGGCTAGCAGGTGGGTAGCTTGATCCGGGTTCTCACGCTCTGCTCCCTCTGAGCTACAGGTGGGGACAAAAGATTTGTGGCTCCTGTTTCTTTCCAAGTATCCTGTAGCTGTTCCTGTGTACGTCTATACACGTAACCCTTTCCTGTGCACTATCTATACAGGCAACCTTTTTGTGAGTCCCTGTGTCCTTGTCAGAGGTGGAAATCCAGGGCACATAAAGTAAAAGTCCTCCTTAGTATTTTGCTCCAATCACCTGGATTTGCTAATTAACATAATTCTTCAGTGAGGAGGTAGAACTAATTAGTGAAATCAGCTGGCTGAGTCTATGGGTGGAAGAAACACATGGTGTTTATGTCCCTTGGATTTCCACCTCTGGTCCTTGTTCTGGCCTGCACTTTCTATCAAGGTAACCTGTTCACGGGTACATTTTCTTTCCAGGTAGCCTGTTCCTGTGCATGCTCTCTATAGACATAACCTGTTGATGGGTACACTCTCTGTAGAGGTAACCTGTTGACGGGTACACTCTCTCTTGAGCTAACCTGTTTTGTGTTCTCCTTATTATAGCTAATTGCTCCTGTTCCCTCCTGTGCTCTCGCTCCTCAGCCGTTCCCTTCCTGGTGCTGTGCTGGAATGAAGCGCGAGGTCTTGTGCCTCTAAGACCCTTCTGGAAGCAAGGATTACTCAGTGAGTGAGAGGGAAAAAGGGGGAGAGTGCGTGAGCGAGGGAGAAATGAGGAGAAAGAAAAAAGGGGCAGGAGAGGCAAAGAGCTGAGAGAAAGAAGGGGGGTGGGGATGGCAACCTTCCAGGTAGGGGCAGCCAATCTCCTTCACCTCATTATCACCTGCTTAGACATACTGCGGGAGCCAAGGCTGAAGACGGGAGTGTGTGTTTATGTGTGTGTGTGTGTGTGTGTGTGTGTGTGTGTGTGTGTGTGTGTGTGTGTGTGTGTGTGGTGGTGGTGGTGGTGGGGGGGGGGTAATCTTAAAAATTCTGAAAGTTTGTGGGAAGCATATATAAAGACATCATTATGGGATGATGTGACCCCCCCCCCCCCACACACACACACACATAAACCACACTTTAGACTACATTATATTTCATTGGCTTTGTGTTTGAGTCACTACCTGTAATGAGCCAAACCAAAAGCAATGCAACTTTATCAAAGAGCTCCCACACATCTGAGTCAGCAAAAGCAGCTGTCTTAGTTTGGTCTCCACTGCAGTACTCTCCCCGTTCCCTGACCTTGACAGTGGAAGAGCTCAGCTATTCCCGCCCTTTGTCGTCTATAGATAAAGCAATTAAGATTTGAAAACAATGTCTGTTTAGTGACATACAGATAGATAAACGAGTTACATAACTTCACAGACTAGTTTTAGTAGTATACTCTGCTGGGACTTGCAGGATGTTACAGAGGTACATGCACAGTCATCGAAAATCAGATGCATAACAATTAATTATCTATCCCTGTTCACAGTGACGGGTTAACATGTTTTTATCCATATTATTATTATCACAAGTTATATAAAATGATTCATTTTGTCCCGTTAAACTTTGCTTTGTTATTTTCCATCCAATAAGAGCTGACTGGGTAATCCTGCGAACTAATTGTCAATATATCACAGGCCGGGGCCTATCCTACAGGCCTTGAGCAAAAAAAGCAAAAAGGGAGTATGAAGCTGGAAGTTTGACTTTTCTACCTAATGAGGTGTCTGTCCTTGATAGTGATAAAAACCCGATTGTACAGTCCCTCTTAGAATATGGGGGAAACTTGCCTACTGCAGCTTTAAAAACAGGTATTAAGGATCACTGTAAATAATGTCTTTTTTGGTATGGTGTTGACTGTCAGCAGGCGTACTCTTTCTGCAGAAATAAAAACCCTTATAACTGGATCAAGTGTGAAGCGTTTATCTGCCTGGATTGCCTCTTTAGTACAAGACAAGGGTGGATTTTTCCTTCTTAACCCAACCACATCAACTGGTTTAAGGCAGGTAGAAGCCTCATAAAAGATATATGGTGGATTCATTTTGTGGTAGTGTTGTGGCTCCTGCCCTTGGTGTAAGACATGCATCAGCAACAGTGAGATTTTTGCTCAGATTTTCTATATCCAAAGAGTATTCAGCTCCCAGCACATTTTTCCCACATTTTGTTGTCTCAGATTTTGAATTTGAAATCAAATTATCAAACTGAAATAAAAAATCCAAAAACCTTCAACAGTTTGCTATAAAAAATTTAAAAAAGATTTGGAAATTAAAACATTTTGAAAAGTAAACGCAAGCAAACTCCAATGCAATAATTGACCTCAACAAATCACAAAATTGGTTAATGGACTATTAGTGGAACACCTGTTCACAGAAAAACTGAAAGCAGGTGATCCAGTAATAGTCCATTAGTTAACTGTGTGACTTGTTGAGGACACCACAGTAAGGTTCCACAGTATGGTTGAGACTTTTAAGAAAAGGAGCACCCACAGGGCATTAAACACCTCTCAGAACTCAACGACAACCAAACAGAAGCAGAAATATATATGATACCTCTGAAATCATTCCACCTCTCTAAATGTGTACTGTATGGTATTGGAGAAGAAGGGTGTACTGTATGGTACTGGAGATGAAGGGTGTACTGTATGGTACTGGAGAGGAAGGGTGTACTGTATGGTACTGGAGAAGAAGGGTGTACTGTATGGTACTGGAGAAGAAGGGTGTACTGTATGGTACTGGAGATGAAGGGTGTACTGTATGGTACTGGAGAAGAAGGGTGTACTGTATGGTACTGGAGAAGAAGGGTGTACTGTATGGTACTGGAGAAGAAGGGTGTACTGTATGGTACTGGAGAGGAAGGGTGTACTGTATGGTACTGGAGAAGAAGGGTGTACTGTATGGTACTGGAGAAGAAGGGTGTACTGTATGGTACTGGAGAGGAAGGGTGTACTGTATGGTACTGGAGAAGAAGGGTGTACTGTATGGTACTGGAGAAGAAGGGTGTACTGTATGGTACTGGAGAAGAAGGGTGTACTGTATGGTACTGGAGATGAAGGGTGTACTGTATGGTACTGGAGAAGAAGGGTGTACTGTATGGTACTGGAGAAGAAGGGTGTACTGTATGGTACTGGAGAAGAAGGGTGTACTGTATGGTACTGGAGATGAAGGGTGTACTGTATGGTACTGGAGAAGACGGGGACTTCTTACAGAAGCTACTGTGAGGCTAACTGTGAATGATTAAGTAACAGAAGCCATTGGTTGCGATGGGAAATGATGTTCATGGGTCAACAATCGCCAAGAAGATCTATGTATGAGGGCAGCATGGAAGAGGCTAAAAATCCCACATCTTTGTTTGTAAAGGCTTTGCAAAAGGTCACCTCGAAGATACTGTAGGGATGTGACAAAAAGTATTGCTTTCCGAAGTTATTAAGGGGGAACTTTTAGGCCTGAATGCAAAGCGACATTTGTTTCACAAATCTAAAACTGCACCCCAGCCAGGCAGCCTATGGCGCGAGTAGCATCATGTTATGGGAATGCTTTTCACCAACAGGGACTTGCAATCTTGTCAGGATTGATGGGAAGAATGACGCACAATAAAGAGAAATCCTGGATAAAACTTGCGCCCCTCTGCGGAATAACTCTGGGAAGGGAATTTGTCTTTCAACAGGACAATGACCCAAAGCACAATGCCAGAGCAACACTCTCGCGGCTTCAAATTAAGAAAATAGATGTTCTTGAGCAGCCCAGTCATGACCGCAATCCCATCAAACATCTATGAAAAGACCTGAAAATAGCTGTTCATCACCATTTCCCAACCTATTTGATGCAACCTGTGCAATTTTGCAAAGAGAAACAAGCACATATTACTCCATCACAGTGAGAGAAGTGCATTTGAATTCACAGAGCCACGGTCACAGAGCCACAGTCAAAAACTAACACCCACCAAGCGCCAAATGAAGATATATTCTCTCTTGTGGGTAAATCACGCAGGCCAGCTCATGAACATTAAAAACACTCTGTTACACTGTAATCATTCATGTGGGCACAAATGACGGCGGATTGACAAAATCGATAGTTTTAAAGAGAAATTTTATTTAATTATAGAACTGTATCAAACCCCTTTGCAAGCTTCCTGTTTTAAACCGTGGCAGTGAGAAATTCAGCCGACTGAATGGTCCACTTATTCAGTATTTAGCCAACGTTATTCTGTACATTATTTTAGAACTGGGATGTAAAGACTGAATTGTGTGTGGAATAAGTAACATTAGAAGACCATATCTTGTCTATCATAGCTAGCTATTACCCTTGTAAAGTGAATTACTTTTTTACATTATCTTTATCTATCTCAAATACAATACAACATTATTAAATCGTTAGAAAAGGTACCCGACTTTGGCTATATAGCTACCTAGCTGGGTAGCTAGAGGCAACGTTACTTACAGGTCCAATAGAAAACACGGCAACTGCAACTCCACGTCGCTTTTCAGACCCTTACAAAACTTCAGCTGTCACCATCGAGGAAAAGCAAATCCTAGGTTGACTGCTTCTTGAACGCGCCCTCTCGGCTTGTTGTTTGGCTTCGCCGTAGGCTAATTGCACTTCTTTAACACTGCCAATGCAGTAGCCAGCTGGCTACAAATGCTCAGCTGAAACCTGATCCGACCCCACAGGCTATGTAGCCACACCCACCCCTCCCCATACAGAAAAGTGAGTTACGCCCAGAAATGTCTTCGAATATCTTAGAATAATAAATACAGGCAAAGTTTTGGCAAATTTCCCTCCCCCAAGAGATTGCCAGTGCACCATAGATAGGACTAAGCATGGTTATTTTATAATATTATCTAGATATAAATCCTGCATAGTGCAGCTATAAATGTTCCATTTCTCATTTTAAATGGTTATGTAGAAAATGGAAAATTGCATAGGTGACCACCTAAAATTATATAGTGCAATTTCATTATTTTGGCTGGTTAAAAATACGTCTGGTAGGTCCAAAAAAAAGTTAATTTCGGAATGATGTTTAAATTATCTTTATCAAAATCATGTTTTTTTATTTGCCGTTATAAAATGATGGGGGAATCTTAGCCAGCGACAGGGTAGAGCTGCTATGTCTAAGACTCAATAACATATAGCTCTTTGGTGTGGACAGAAAAGCCTTTTGATTGATTTATTTGGGTTAATGACTGACAACAAATGCTGGCTCCACTCATTAGCTGGGTTTGCAAAACCTCACTCTCCCAGCATCGTCATTACTTCTAAATAATCTTAAGAAATCCGCAAATCCCTATATAGGCACATGCCTAAGAAATCAGCTGAGGTGAAAAGGAAAATGAGTTCATGTTTGGCCTTACTTCCATGAGAAAAAAAAAATGCATGACTTGGGTTATTGCTCCTGCACACGAGACTTCCACATGCCTCCCTCACACCTCATCCACCACGATAAGCGTGGATGATTACGGACTGCTTAAACAT
Organism: Ilyophis sp. 1 JC-2022; assembly: GCA_022702515.1. NCBI lineage: Eukaryota > Metazoa > Chordata > Actinopteri > Anguilliformes > Synaphobranchidae > Ilyophis > Ilyophis sp. 1 JC-2022. The sequence goes on from CM040400.1 coordinate 28,300,054, forward strand.
ACTTAACCGGGGATTACATTTTACTTGCCAGAACTTTAGCTTCACAAAATGTTTTTGTCTTTATCTACATGTCAAAGCGCTTTAAGTCAAGAAATAAAACAGGGGGAGTTTTTTATTGAGATTTAAGGCAGTGCTTCTCAACCCTGGTCCTTGGGACCCAGTGTGTATGCTGATTTTTGTTCCAACCACAATAACAACTGGCACATTGATATTAGCTGCTAATTGTTCTTAAAGCTGCAGTCGGCAAGTTTGAAAATATACAAGGCAAAAAGACTTCCCCCTTTTGCACTCCTCCCTCCTATCTCTCTCCTAAGCCCCTCCCACCAAATTATGCTCCAGTGCACACGTGGAGACAGGCACACAGGGAGGGGTTTATTCTACCGGGAGGATCTTTTGCTTGTAGATAGTTGCCCTGATTGATACCTACATAGCTAGCCCTGATTGGTTGGTTTTTGGAAGACCGGCTTGAGATTTTTTGACAGCCTAGTAGAGCCCAGGACACTCAAAGAAACCTGATTTTACACAAAAACACTTGATTTATTGATAGCTGTTGGAATGTTATGAGCAAATTTCGTAATTTTGCCAAAATTATATCTAAAAAATCTTGCCTACTGCACCTTTAAGTTGACTTACATCTATTGAAGGATGATTTACCCTCTTAAAGCCACATTATGCCAGAAATAGCTATGTATATCCTAAAAATAAATGTCCCATATTCACATCCCAGGAATTTAAATTGGTCAGGCCAAATTTGTAAAAATGTTGCTTACAAACTGACAGGTGAAAACCTGAAACAATCTGTGTAACATTACAGTCATTTGGTGTACAATTAATTAATTAATGTAGTTTACTAACCACACAATTATGGTAGAACTTAAACACATTTTCAACAACTTTTATTGATCAAGATATTGGCTTTGACAAAAACCAGCATACACACAGTGGTTCCCCAGGACCAGTGCTGAGAAACACTGATTTAAGCCATTTATTCTATTAGTGATAAGAAAAATTGACTGCAAAAAAGAAAAAGAAAAAAAGAAAGTACAATAAAAATAAATTTGTCTCTTTGTGGTTCGGGCTTGCGCCTGCCAAAATGTTTCGGTAATACTGAAGATATATGTTACCCTGGCTCGCATTGAGGGAACTAAGCATCTTACATCAAAGTCTAAGGATTTATGTTCCGCATAATGGCTCCCGATCCCTCATTATCATGCAGGGACCCTGGGGAGCGGTTGTGTCAGACATGAAAAGAAAAAAAATAAATGACCGCTGAGAGGGTTAACTGGGCATCCCACAGACACAGAAAAAGCACTTACTGGAAAGATATAAGAAAATATTCTCCTTATTACTGTAAGCCACACCCTCCATAGATGTGCAAACTGACTCATCAGGTTACTGGAATAACACAGTGTCACGCGTACAAACTGCATGAAGATTAAAATGTACTAACGAGAAGGCAAGACTCAAGAAATTGAAACCTATATTTTGGTTATATTTTTGGAAATATTAAGGCAACCCTTATGTAAATATACCTAATTTCAGGGGTGCAGATACATACAATGCCCTACAGAAGTATGAGTAAAAATGCTGGATAACATTAACTTTATTGCTTAGCTATATGAAAAAAATTCTATAGTTTTAGGTAAAACACTTTTTATTGATACCATTGCTCAGAAGAAACAAAAAATCTTTAACACAAAATTATTTTTACCCCAAGAAATATGTCACAATTATTGGCACCCTGGCATTCAGTACTGTGTGCACTCTTCTCCTATAACTAGGGCCACCAGTTTGTCTCCCCTGGTTTTCTCGTATGGTACTTCAGTCCTCCGCCAGTTAGAGGTGGTGATAGCGGGTTTGTTAAGCCACTTGTCAAACAATTATCCCTTTTGCACAACCTCAATAATCTAAGTAGATAAAGTAATAGCCACTAATTAGGCACAGGCGATGATTGACAGTGATGTTTACAAGCGATAGAAGCAACAGTTCGATTACTTATTACCGTGGACATGCTGCAGTATTTTTAAATGTTGACGTTGTACACGTGTTCTGCTGTAGTTTTGCACAAAACAATGTGATGTGGGATAGCCTGACATGGTCAAAACTAGTCCACTCACTGATATACGGTCGGATACAATAGATAGTTACGAAGAACATAAAACAATCATAATAGAAAAAAATCTACATCTCTATGGGAATTGGGGGGTGGGACTAGATTTAGTTGTAAATTACACTAAAACAGTATGGAACACATGGTTGGCTAAATGGCTCTAAGTCATCAATGGTCTGACATATCAAACAAGCCTTAAACCATCACTCTGCTGCCAGATATGCAGTAGATATGGATGGATGACTTGAAGGGTTTCTTCTCCTGTCTTATTTTTCCATAGAGTTCAATAAGAAAATTTGTCAGGAGAAACAACCCTTAAAGTGATCCATCCATATCTACTGCATATCTGGCAGCAGAATGATGGTTTGAGGCTCGTTTGATACCTCAGACCACTGAGTTTGTTGGAGATCTGGACTGAATAAAACCCGGAACCCTGCCAAATCTGAAACATTGACTGAAGTAAAAAGAATTGTTCCAGGTTTCACTCTGTGCAGTTATCCAGCTAACTCAAAAATCCTGCTTCATAGTATACGCCCCAGGGGGGTGTACTATGAAGTGAGATTAAGGGGTTAGCGAGCTAATTTAAGATTCAACCCTGAATTTTCTGTATCACACAGCCGACTCTTTATATTGCCATGGTAACTTACTCTGCACGGCTAACCTGCTCTGGGGCAGGTTATGTTCAGGCTAACAAATAGAAAAATATAAAAGCACTGCCCTTTGACCAATCAACTCCTTGACTTTCGATAAAGGCATCTTCATTTCACATAGGATCCCGTAGAGATATGTGCGGATAGTGAGGGGGTCTATTCACAGGGCAACATTATTGAGTTCCACAGAAAATTTTAAGGAAAAACGTTTTTTTGATTTTGATTTCACCACAAAAATGCACCCGAGCTTTCACCGTGTGCACAAAAGCCAGCCACAGTTCTCACATGCACGGATTTCAACTCTCTCCATGGAGAACAGAACACTCCTGCTTCAGCTCCTGAAAGGATATTAGTCTCATCCAAATTCTAGATGTATAACAGTTACTTTTTATAAATCAGAAAAAAAACCTGTAAAAAGAGCTTGCGCCTCTGAAGTCCAACGTTTGATCTTCCCCTGTGTGTATGTGGCACAATGGGCCTTTGAATTGTGCAGCAAAACTTGCTTTGCTGTGAGAACGCAGGTGTGCATTGAGAAGAACACACCACGCACCTTCCTTGACATCTTTATGGCTCAATTCATGGAAGCACACAGAACCCTGAATGCGTGGTCTGACTGTTTAGGCTGTCATGCTACTAAAATCTACTGTAGATTTTTTAAAAGCCAAATCGATACAATGAATGAGGTGAGCTACATGTACTCTTTTTCTCAATCTATCTTTCTGTCTACACACACACACACACACACACACACACACACATACGTCATTTCCTGATTATTGCCCACTTTTCCTGCTCATCTCATTTTCCAAATATCATTCGTCAATTTAAGGAAGAATAAATAATAAGTGAGCAGAGATGGTCACATAGCTGAGCTCATGTACAAAAGTAGACATTTGCGATTCAAGTGTCTGAGATTTCCATGGAGATTGGAGATGCACTGTGACAGTTTTCCTTCCTAATAATCTGAGCTTAATTTTCCAACATCACATTTTTGTGAATGAATGATAAATACGCAATTGAAAAAAAATGTGTCATGAAACTTATTAACTTTCAAAACAATTCTTACAACAGGCTAAATTGGCCTCAGGATAGCATTATTAATGACTTATGTTCAGCATTTAAATAACCAGTATGTATACCAGCTAAAAATAAACCAAATGGGGAAAAAACGGTCAGTCAGGGATTATACTGTATATAGTGCAGTTGGTCCTCTTAATTCCCATCAGCGTAGCAGAGTGGAAACCGGAATGATTAGCCATCGCTGGCTAGCTACACAAACCATTACGCAATAAGCCTACACATAAGCCGTCATTGTCAGGAAAAGAACACAGGCCACAGCCTAGGCTACTCACCACGGTGCCCTAGCTACATCCAAGAATGACAATTTACTAGAAAAAAAACATGCAGCTCAAATAGAGTTCAAAATGCAGTTTAATAAAAACTATCATGTTTCATTACAGATCTTGAGTGTGTCTGCCAGTATCCTTGACAACACCAACAATGTTTAATCGCAGTGGGAGCATATAGTCTTCAAAGCATTGTTTAATCGGAGTGGTGGATATCAGTGTCTGCTGGCTGGTGCCTAACTTCCAGATTAATTTGATGAAGGTCTTTATTAAAACAAATCTGTCAACCTAACCCATTCTGCAAAGTCTAATGTTTGAAAGGGGGGTATAATAATAATAATAAACTTTATTTGTATAGCACTTTTCAAAAGCAAGTTTACAAAGTGCTTCACAGACCTAAAAACAGAAAATATACAGTGCAGTTACAAATAAAGATAGATAATAGACAATGAATTAAAAATAACTAAATACATAAGAGCATAAAACAACACATTAATATATTTAATAAAAATTAGTATTTAAAAGAGTTCTGAGCAATCAAAATTAAAAGCAATAAAAACAAAATTAAAAGCAATAAGAAGATGATAAAAAGACAACATCACATAAAAGCAAGTCTGTAAAAATGGGTTTTAAGAAGTGATTTAAAAGAAGTCACTGATTCTGCTAGCCTTATCTCCTCAGGCAGGTCGTTCCAAAGCCGAGGGGCCCTGATGGAAAAGGCACGGTCACCTTTAGTTTTAAGTCTAGACCTTGGAACAGCCAGAAGGGCCCCGCCTGAGGATCTAAGGCTGCGCACTGGCTCATATGGGGTCAACATATCGGTTATGTAGCTTGGAGCCAGACCCAAACGTGCTTTAAAAGTGATCAGTAAAATCTTAAAATCGATTCTAAACCGCACCGGGAGCCAATGGAGAGAAGCCAGGATTGGGGTGATGTGATGTTGTCTATTTGAACCAGTAAGAAGCCTAAAACCCACTCTATCCCATAGAGCAGGGGTGGCCAATTCCAGGCCTCGCGGGCCGGTGTGTATGCAGGTTTTTGCTGCCGCCAGTTAACAATTATTTAATTAGCCCAATCGTTTACACGATCTGATATTTTAATCTACATATCCGCGATATGAAAAGCAGCTGATGAATGTTCTTGTGCCGGTATGCGTCAATGCGTGTATTGTAGCATTTTATCGTTCTGTAATTTACAAGTGAATCGGTGATTGTGTGTATGGCTAATTAGCTGATTGAACCGTGGTAACTGGTGGCAGTAAAAACCTGCATACACACCGGCCCGCGAGGCCTGGAATTGGCCACCCCTGCCATAGAGGCATGGAGCTGTTCTGCAATCTGTGGACATGCACTCCAATGAGATCTTCTCCCTTAAAAGCCATTTCTCAGTTCTCGTCCTGGGGTTTAAACCATTATAGGGTGTAAATTATGAAAAAAATAAAAAATAAAAAACACCTCTACTCTAGATCTCACAGCCTACTTGGAGTTTGATATGAACAACTCTGTTTCCCTTTTGCCACCTAAAATGGAAACTCAGCATAAATGAAAATTAGCTTAATAAATAGTCTTTAAGTAATTCAGCAAATAACCAGGCCTGATTACTGCCAGCCGCTGAGAGAGGGTTCCACCATGCAGACGAGTCATCTGAGGATTGAGGAAGTTGTAGCATCTGAGGACTGAGGAGTAGTTGTATTTTGAATTCAAGGTGGTGACCGTGCAGTTTAATTAATGTGTCCGCTGCATTTTTTTAAATTAGTCACAGCACATATTACCTTGCCTGTCTAATTGATTCTAATTGCAATGGTCGCTGTGGCGTTTGAACACCTGTATGCACTTTGTCTTGTGCACCTGAGGTACCATTAGATAACTCATCATCTGGGGGGGGCGAGGAAGGAAATACAAGCTCCACGAACGTGTTTTCCTATATGGAAATACAGCGCCTTCGCCACCTCATACAATACATTCCAGTTTGTACCTTTTCCATCTATCGCCTTAACCGTTTACTTTTCACATTTGTGATTAAAACGGAATGCATGCATGTATATCTCAAGAAAGGAAGCGAAAAACGTAGGTGTAAAAATAAAAATAAAATAAAAATCTAGCCCAGCTAACTGGCAGGCATTGCATTCTAAATAACTACCACAAACGGCTCAGATTTTAAATCCCCGGGGAGCAACTGCAAGGGTGATGGGCTAGTCAGCAAACATTCTTCACAATTATGTCGTTCCACTAAGATGCCAACTAAAAGGACACAGTGGCAAATGTGGGCTCTGTCAATTGTTATTATTCACAAAAGGCACAAGAGGAAGGAATTAGGCCAGGACCAAACTGGTTACTGATTGTTTACATGAGTATTTTCCAATGCATGATTATTTTATTCGCCAGGTGCACTTGCCGCTTGACAAAAGTATCAAACAATTATGCATCTATAATGTAGACTAGAGACCTCAAGTGTCAACAATCCTAATAAAAATATTGAGGACGGACATCACACTATCATAATTGCAAACAAAGTTGACGTTTTTAAATACAATAGCTTAAGTAAAATTGTAATTACCTTCGAGATTCCGATCTTGGTTTTTGCCGTCTTGTCAAACGAATGAATGCATTGTTATTATTATTTTTTATATATTGAGTTGTTTAAAGTTGTTCGTCATCATAACCAAAGTGTGTTTGCACAACGAATGGTTGCTACATTGCCAGTCGACTTGCCTGTGGCTACAACTACCCACGGTTCAGGAAACTTTTGACAGTAAGAGTCTAAACACTATCTGAACACTTAAACGCAATCTATGGCGGGACTTTGAACTGTCTCCATAGCCCAGTGCCTGCGACTGCTGTGGATTTACAGAACGAAAGTGGAACGCAAGCGGTGAACTTGCGCCTTGAAGAGTTCACTGTAGATTACACGTAAGTTAAAATCTTATGGTTAACCAGTCATTGGAAGATGAAAGTTTTTCAATACAAATACAGACCAATGTTTTGGGTAAATAATATCTGGTTTCACAACAGCACAAAGACACTACTACAAAATATACTGCTTGGCACCAGCTCGTGCGAATTTGCCTATTGTGTTTGCTTTTAATCACACTGTGATTGGCTTAGCATCCGTAGCTGCAGCAACATAACATAAACTATATGAGGGAACTTCTGAACCATACAAACTTCCCATACCACCACCAAGCAGCAACTTTATGTGCTCACTTCTATTACAAGACTGCTGACATTACTATAGAGGTAAGTTAAACTAATACTGATTTATTGCTCTTCTATGATCCGAGAGTACTATTCTGTGCAGTAACCAATCAGGAAACTATAACCTTTTGTGTCCTTAACTAGTTCCTAGTGCATGCCAGAGGGTATATCTGTGATATGTTTTCCAGCGTTATCTTATGTTCTGTTTATTACTGATCATGGTGGAGGTCATTGTTGTACTAATGAAAAGTGTATACTGGCTATGTTGGTTACTATGAACCACAGCAAAGGTACTCGCGCTCCAAAACATGGAAAAACAGATTCCAGAGGCCGAGATGCAATAGCAATATATATTTATATTGGACAATTAAAAATGTGCAAGTGAAAAAAGTGCAAAACATAAAAGTGCAACACAGACATTTCGGTCCTCAGACCATTTTCAGTGCTAGTAAATCAAAGTCACAAGACACGCAGTTTATAAGGATGTAAGGTCACATAATAAATTCAGAAAAAAGAGTGTATATTGAGTTACTATGAACCCACACCCTGAACTGACAAAATGAGGATGCGCTCCACCTGTCTCAACCCAAGGTTTGACATACTGAGATTTTCCTTGCCACTATTGCCCTAGGCTTTCTTTGTTTTGGGTTTTCAGCCAGGGTATTCTATGAAGAATGATAAATGTTTTGTAAAATGTGATCCGTAAGGAAATTTACATAATCTGGAAGTTGGTGCTTGGAGTTTGATAACAACTCTGTTTACCTTTTGCCACCTCAAATGTCTTGGAGATTCAGCATTGTTAAATAGCTTAAATAATAATATTAAAATTAGCATTATTAAATAGTCATGAAGTAAACAACCAGGCCTAGTTTCTTCCAGCTGCTGGCAGAGGGTTCCACCATGCAGAGGAGTCATCTGAGGATTGAGGAGAAAGAGTTGGATTTTGAGTTCAAGGTGGTGACCGTGCAGTTTAATGAGCGTGGCCGCTACATCCTGACGCTAACAGTGGAGAACCCTCTGCTGGAGGACTCTGGCGCCGGGGTGCAGCTGAGAGTAAATGATGGAGAGGTCTTCCACACCAGCAGGGGCAGCACTGAGCCCATTCAGCAGGACAGCCTGGATGAGATCTACACCTGTCTGCGGAGCAAGTTTGTCTTCACTCTGCCCAAAGGTATAGTAGGAGTCATGCTGGTCCTTCACTCTGCCCAAAGGTATAGTAGGAGTCATGCTGGTCCATCACTCTGCCCAAAGGTATAGTAGGAGTCATGCTGGTCCATCACTCTGCCTTGCGTTGTCCATCCACAGCCGGATTCCTTAAACCTGATACTGAAGAATCACACTTAAAAAAATAAAAAAATACTAAATGTTGATGTGTTCTAAAGAGATCTCGACTGTTGGCAGTTAACAAAAACGTTTGACAACATTGGGGTCCAATCATATGTAAGCATGTGTGTGATGCAGTTGAATAGCCTTGATGTTTCTCATTGCTGCCATGGTAACAGAAAAGTAAATCCCTGATTCAATGAGAGTGCTGTTGAACTAAATCCGACATTTTAAACAAAAGCCCAGTCAATGAAACAAATACCGAAGCAGGAACTGACACTGCTGGTGAGATTTTAATAACCTGTGTGCAGTTTCCTTATATTCAGAGAACTTGACTCTCTGAGCTTGTCAAAGGAACAGGAGGTGCCAACAAAGATGTGTTTGCCATGAACTCTTCCATTACATTTGGGAAGAGATTTTTCTAGTCTCTATCTGTAGAAGAATATTTTTAAATGTCGATGAAAGTCAAGAGCTTAGAATAATAGGGATATATCTGATATATCAGAATTCCCTGAATAGAAATGTATTTTATGACTATTTGGGTCCATGCCGCTGCAGTAAGAACTATGTACCCCTTTTCAGTGAAAGATTTGTAATAATAAAAATGAGTTATTAGTATTATAATGCCATTTGTTTTGCCAATTTTCTAAACAATAGATGGAACTCCTGACATTACTTTTAAACACTTTAAAACCAACATTTATACAAACCAAATGTAATGTATTAGGGCTCTAAATTCCCATTATCCGAAAACAACACTATCTTGTAATTCTAAGCTCTCTGTTGAAATTTTACTATGGAAGTTAACTGTGGCTTCTGCACAGTCTTGCATTTTGACATCCTTTATAGCCATCACTTCCATTCATAGATGTGCGGTGCCGTCCCCATGGTTGGTGAGGACGGCTTGTTATGAAGTCGTTTTTGCAGCTGATGAACTCTCCTTTCCAGTAGGAACTGCCAGCTGTTTGAGGGGGTTATGACAGCACATTTACACCCTATTATTAGCAGGCTAATCTTAAACATCAGCAGATGTAGAGAACATGAATGCTGTCTGTTCAACAGTGCAACCAAAGGAAAAATATATGTTTCGACGTCATACTGTGGTGTGCTTGTGTGTGTGTACATGAGTGTGTATGAGTGTGTCTGCTGCTTTTGTGTATACTGTATACATGTGCCTGCATGTGTGCTTGGCTTTGTGTGTGTGTATTGTGTGTGAATGAGATATTCTAACTAATATTGAGTAGTTAGACCTTCATACTAAATGTTGTGAAGCCAACGGATGAGTTTAATGAGGATGATGATGATTATTCAGATTGTATTCTCCTCATGCTGTAAGCATTCCACCTTCCTCTCTTCCCTCCTTTTTTTTTTTTTAAGGCTTCTGCAAAAATGACAAAAACCACGATGTGCGCCTACGAGTGGAGGCTGTGCGCCTGCCCGACTCCCAGTCGTCATCGGTCGCGGTTGAGGGGGCCAGGGCCAGAGCGGGCGAAGGATTCTTCGCCATCTTCCCTCGCACTGACGCGCCGCGGATCAACCAGTTCGCCCGCCGGGATGAGGAGCTCTACCATTACAGCGGGATCATGGCCCTGCTGCGCGTCCACGACGATTACCTGGCCATGCACTGCGGTCGGCTGGCCTACGCCGTCGCCTTCCACGAGGCCCGCCCCTCCCCGTCCCCTGCTGATGATGTCAGTAGCTCGGCACGGGTCGATGATGTGTCCGACCGGCAGACAGCCGGGGCCCCCTCCCCAGGTCTCTCCTTGCTCCAAGTACCCCCGCTGATTTTTGAGTCTCTTCAGTTGCCGGACCACCCAGCTGCACCCAGTAATCGTGCCCAGCCTGGGGACCCCAAGACTGCTTCTGTGTCCCCTCATCCTTCCCACCGCCCTGCACCCCAGGTGGTGTAATGGAGCCTCTTCTCTTTAATAATGATGATAATCTACAGATTCTAAAGCATAACATTTGAATGAGCTGATTCACAGGACTTTATTACCTTGAATGCATGCATTAATCTAATCATCTGTACCACATCCAGTCCACATGAACCTCCAATTACGCGCTGTTCTGTGTTATCAGTGGCTTTAAGCTATACTGTTTTATTATTATAAAAAGTAATGTATTCTGATTGGTTCCAGCGTATGATGATGCTTGGGATGGCTCTGCGTAGTGTCTGCCCTGACCCGGTTGTGTGTGTTCCGCAGTCCCACCTGAAACCTGAAATAGACCCGGATGCCAAGGTGGATGCCTCCAGTCAGGACCTGCCCACCTCTCCCAGGAATGAGGATCCCTTACCCCCACAGGGGCAACCCCCAGTCCTGACCCCCACCCCAGAACAAGTGCCCCCCTGTGAGGACGTTTACCCACAGGGCCCCCGGCTGCTTCCACCCACGCATGTGAGTGATGCCTGTGCCCCGCACTCTGGACACATTTAAAATGTTTTATTCTTTACATTTCAGTCCACATACTTGTCGTCATAATATTTATAACTTCATAATTCTACTAATGGGCCTTACAGGGCTCACATTTAACATTTGTTTAGCTTGAGTGTCACTGAGGGGGGAAAAGTGTTAAAGTAAAGGAATAAAAATTCTTCTGTTTTAGCAACAAGTCACCATTTGTTCTTACATTTGTGTATCTGTCTGTCTGCTTGTTTGTGGTTATCTGTGAAATTGTGTCGGTTTCTAATGGATTTAGATAAAAATACATTTATATATAAACATGGGTGCGCTGTATGTCTGTAGATAAATATAAATATACTGTCTGCTATAAATTAGGTGTGAGCTTTGTACCGGTACAGAATGTGCAACAATGAACCTTGGAAAAGTTTCTGAAGTTCTACAGCAGGTATATTTATTTAACATTTTCTCTGTGATCCTCCCCTTTCACAAAAGTAGAACATTAAAAAATCTAAATATATTTTATCCTAATGTAATGATGCTGATTTATGGAGTGTGAGACGTAATTATTCCGCATGTAATACATGGTTAAGCAGCTGAATGGTTCCTGTGACCCCCGAAATGAAGACATGATACCCAGAATCCTCTGGAGGCTGCTAGTCCTTCAGTCTCTATTTCAGACATTTGTGATCAATAAGCCTTGTGATGCTCAATTAGGACATAATTGGATTTGCGTGCGTCTCTGGCAAAAGGAAGCGGCAGAGCTTATCCTCGTCGGCGACCGTAATGATGTCAAATCGAACCCGCGTCTCACCAGTCACGGAAATTATCATTCCTTTTATCATTCAAATGCGTTCTATTTATTGTACAAACCATCCCCCAAATAACTCTATTTCAATTCAGCTCTGAATTTAATGTGCACCAGCGTAGAGCACAGTTAAAGATGTCTATTCGTGAAATGCTACTGAATAGATCTTTAAAAAAGATCACATGCTTCTAATTCCTTTTAATCCTTGTCAATTCCATAGAAAGCTGTAATAATATAAAGGTATAAAACATCAAAATATTTTAAGTCTGTAAACATATTTTAATATTTTAATGGACTAAAGTAAATATTTATTTATTAATAAATTAGAAGTATAAATGTTTGTACATATACTGTATAGGTCATTATGCTTGGCCTCACATCCTGAGTTGGGGGTTCTAACAGGTGCAAATTTTCTTGTTGGTTTTGCTAAAATGGCAGTGGAAAAATGGTACGAATAAGTGGCACAAATGTGCCTGTTCCACGTTCCCAGTGGCAGACTAATGCTGGTAGTATCGTTCCCAGTGGCAGACTAATGCTGGTAGCATCGTTCCCAGTGGCAGACTAATGCTGGTAGCATCGTTCCCAGTGGCAGACTAATGCTGGTAGTATCGTTCCCAGTGGCAGACTAATGCTGGTAGTATCGTTCCCAGTGGCAGACTAATGCTGGTAGTATCGTTCCCAGTGGCAGACTAATGCTGGTAGCATCGTTCCCAGTGGCAGACTAATGCTGGTAGCATCGTTCCCAGTGGCAGACTAATGCTGGTAGTATCGTTCCCAGTGGCAGACTAATGCTGGTAGCATCGTTCCCAGTGGCAGACTAATGCTGGTAGCATCGTTCCCAGTGGCAGACTAATGCTGGTAGTATCGTTCCCAGTGGCAGATTAATGCTGGTAGCATCGTTCCCAGTGGCAGACTAATGCTGGTAGTATCGTTCCCAGTGGCAGACTAATGCTGGTAGTATCGTTCCCAGTGGCAGACTAATGCTGGTAGCATCGTTCCCAGTGGCAGACTAATGCTGGTAGTATCGTTCCCAGTGGCAGACTAATGCTGGTAGCATCGTTCCCAGTGGCAGACTAATGCTGGTAGCATCTCACGCACAGCAGATCGCAGGCAGAAGACATTTTCTGAGCTGAGATGAGACCAAATCTGATATAAAAGAAGAAAAAGCATCTTTTTCCAAGTCCTGATTTACTTCCTGTATGTGCCGTCGGTGTTCTGGTGGTGATGGAATACATATTTATCATACATATTTATAATATATCTGGTGATACATGTGTCTATATTGGGAAGCGCAAGGCTTTCAATGTACCTTTGTGTGTGGCAAGTGGACCTTTTTCGGTACTTTTCGTACCTTTTTTTTCTGAGAGTGTATGTTGTGTTGCCCTCAGGGCAAAACTTTTTTTTGAGTTTAATGGCAGTGAAAACCCCCTAAATGAATTTTTTTCAGAATGAAATTCAATTACTTTTCCTGGAGTGACCCTACCTTTAGAAAAAAGTTAAACGTTGCACATTTTTAAACATTTTTATGAAAGCGGTACGCCATCAAAGTACAAAGATTGTATTATGAGGTTTTTTTAATCCTGTAGTCATGAAATCAGAATTTAAATTAAGTGCCACACATCTATTAAAGCAAAATGTGTTTTGTGTGTTTTTTAGCAAAATGAGTGGAGTAGAATGAAGAAAAACAAGTCTGTCTTGACTGTGAAGTAGGAAAGCAGTTATTCACCAATTTATTGATGAATGGCAGGTTGTTTTAGATTTATGGTTTAAAATTCATTGAATAAGCTTTATCACAAGGGGTCTGGTGAGGGTGGGTCATGTTTGATCCTGTGGATAAGGGGTGCATGCATAGTATGGGTCATGTTTGAACCTGTGGATACGGAGTGCGTGCATAGTATGGGTCATGTTTGACCCTGTGGATACGTGGTGCGTACATAATATGGGTCATGTTTGACCCTGTGGATAAGGGGTGCGTACATAATATGGGTCATGTTTGACCCTGTGGATAAGGGATGCGTACATATTATGAAGTGAACACAAGGGTTAAACCAAGCTGAAAGCTGATGCAGCCAATCCCTCACTAAAGGGAAGTTAAACCCTGCCCTGTAATTCACAGTCCGGTGAGTGATTGGTGTGTAATTGAGCTTGCGCTCACGCCACTACGCTTGTTGGTGACTGCAGGGGCTCTCGATAGTAAGGCAGTGCGGAGATGGACAGGGAGAACCACGGCACTCCCAAGCACTCCATATCAACATTAAATCAATGCATATTTGGAAGGGTGTGCTGAAACATTATTCTAAAACGTTTTATAAACACAATAACATAGTATGCAAATAAACACTAGTATTTTGGTCTATTTGGAATCAGTTAACTGTTTGAGTATGTAAGCCATAAGAGCAATTCCAGAAGGTTGCAAATACGAGCATTGCAATTACTGCCATTGTATCATGACAAGTGGCATGTAACATTTTCCTTTCATTGCGAAATATGTATTTCACTGCTATGTAACAACGTGCCCCCGTAATATCGACCAATCAAGTGTTTTCCCCAAACTACCTTGTTTGTTTTATGTAGCAGTGTACAGTTGATTCATATCTGTGCTTTTATTGTTAAAGCAATCAAACACAAAAGGATTCCCACAGCGTACACTAGTATAATGCAGTGCCCTACCAGCCACAGCGTACACTAGTATAATGCAGTGCCCTACCAGCCACAGCTGTGATTTGTTTTGTGTATTGAATATTTTCAGGTGCTTAGACTTTATTTTCTACTGCAAATTTGCCGCGTTTTGCCCTCATTGCTAAAGATGAAACAGGATTTTTTTTTTTTAAATGGCACAGACAATTAAGCGTAGCATATTTTCATGGCAGCCATTTCACATTTAAACAAGGGAGAATTTGTGTGGATTTTAACTATTTTTTTCTTTCAGTAACAGTGAATTTATTAGACTGGTTCCAGCAGCATGCTGTTCAGTAGCTATTTTCTCTTGCCGTTGGCAGGAGGAGAAGAGAGGTCACATGACAATCCGTCTATGAACAGGGGTAGCTAAATAAAGTTGGATGGATTTGGATGACATTTGCTGAACTGGATTTCCCATTGGATAGATTAAATGATTAGATGTTCTGGTTGTACTGTATGTGAGGTGAATGGGCATGTGCCAGACGCACCACTGGATGTCTTCTCAGTTCCTCGCACAGATATGTTGGAACATTTTTGGCGATGCTCGTCAGCAGGGGGATTTCATTTGTCCTCCACATGTGCAAAAATGCATATTTTAATGCAGTTTATTGAAATTTTCCCCACGTGTGTTCTCTAGAGGCTAGATCACTTTTGGCTGCAGCACCAATGTGCTTTGTGTAACATATGAAAACAGATTATTTTAGAAAGCTTTCAGCATTATTAGCAAAGCCATGCAGGAAGTTTTTGCTTTTCTAGCTGTTTGAAGACTTAGTCCACTCTACTGTAAAATTACACTAGATTTGTACGTAAACATTTAATACCATTGTGGACATGCCTTTATACGTTATATAGACCATCAGGAAACATTTTTATAGGCCAAGAATGGATGAGAATCAATGAAAATACCAAAGCCCCAACATTATATTGTGTGTGTGTGTGTGTACACGTGTGTGTGTGTGTACACGCATCAGTGAGAGAACATGCTAAGAAATGACTCAGAGGTGGAAAGTCCAGGGGTCAGAAAGTCAAGGTCCTGCCATTTTCTTCTTCCACCCATGAACCTGATTTGACTAATTAGTTCTACCGCCTGGCTGAAGAATTGTGCTAATTAGCCAATCCAGGTGATTGGAACAAAATACTAGGGAGGACTTTTACATTCTGAACCTGGATTTTCTACCTCTAAGAAATGTTAATTTTTACATTGTGTGTTTGTCTCTTTATGTTGCTAACATTTCCTTGTCGAAATACAGAACACAACACCTAGTGGCATTAGGGGATGGGTGTCTGAAATTGTTAGCATTTATAATATTTAATTATATTAGTTCAGCAAATTGATTACATTTGTGACACTTGCCAACTGTATAGCGACAATAATTAGGGATGTCCGAAATGCACATAAGTGCGAAACATGGACAGAAGGCCATTGTGTATAGGACACGTTTTTTAACCAAAATATGGGACAGTTGGTGATCCTAGTGCCTGTGTGTATTTACAATATATGTGGATGCACAGGAGGACTGTAAGGATGTGGCTTATTTTTGTAATTTGGTTCATTGTTGCTATGCTTCAATTTCCATCAAATGTTTTATATTTAATGTTTAAATTGATATCATTTCACATTCACATTTCTTACAGTGAAATTAAGAATGCATCCTCACATGCATTTTAAACAGATTTTACTAATCTGTTATTAGCCATCTGAAAATAACCAAATTACTTTAATCTTAGCTTAAAAACCAGCAAAAAATGTATATGGTATTTATACCTTGGCACACTGATAAAGCCAGTGCAAAGTCTACGATTGGATTAGTTTGCATAATTTTCCACTCTTCATTCCATTATTAATTTGGAATGTAATTTCCATCAGCACGTCTAATATAATTGCTATTAAAATGTGAGATTAGTGAGTTTATCCCTGAATGGCAGAGTTTTAAAGATTAAAAAGAAAAAGCCAGGGGATTCAAGCTGCTCTGCATCTGTGGGAATGTGCCCGAGGAGAATGAATTACAACAGTCCGTTAATTACTTCTTTGCTGTGGTCAAAAGACATTTAGAAATGCTCTGTGAGCTGGCACACTCTCCGCTCACAATTTAACGGCCCAATTGGCGAAGCCATTTTTCAGTATTCATTAAGGTCTCAATTGGATACTTTGTCATTTTCTATTTATCTTTGGATTTTCTGCTGTGCAAACGGATTGAAAGGCCATTTGCCTGTTTACTTTGGCGCATGCTACTCGTCTCACAAGACTGGGTTAGTCAGGGCTAATTCAGAACTGTCTGGCTGTTTCAGAGCTTGTCTTAACAAGGGCAGGGATATGAAATGAGGGATAGGACAATGGCTTTCTCATTTTTACACAGGAATGATTGAGCTCTCCACCAATCACAGAGCATATTGGCAACAATTTTCCCCCCTAAATCTCTCCTGGAAGTACTGTATAGCCAGAACATAGCCAGTCACTGTCAGGCAGGGGTGGAACATAAGGTTTTTTGGCACTAACCAGCTGGGCTAATAGCCTGAAATTTCCACTAGCCCTGATGTAGCATCATGCAAAAGATTGTCGGCTAATCAATAGCTATATAACAATAGACTAATCAGGTACAAAAATGGACCAATAAAGAGTCAGTCTAACATACCTGGAAGGAATTGCATGTTATCTTACATACAATCAGGGAATACAGGCTGAGAGAATAGCACTTTGAAACGGTCAATACATATCAACCATCTACCATGTCACTGTCTATAAAGTGAAGTGACTACTATAAAATGGCTGCCAACAAAATAAATTGTACTCTCTCCTCAGCCTTTCTACAAATTCTGAGTCTTTGTTGACGTGTCTTTTAAAATGATGATATTTATATACCCTATGAAATGTGCATATTCAGTAATGTTAATCTTATATACAGTACCACTGAACAATTTTGAAGGATTGCATTGATGCTATTCATAGGCCCATGGTATCAATCTGGTGTTCCAGATCAGGAGAAAATTCTATTTACATTTATATCTTTATTCGTATAGTGCTTTTTACGAAGAAATGTCACAAAGACGCTGTACAAATTGGGCCTAAACCAGGCCTAAACCAGGCCTGAACCCGCAAAAAGCAAACAAGCTAAGAAAAGGGAAGAAATAGGTAAAGAATTGCTATTTTAAAAAAAAACATTGTACAACACGTGTCCACTTTCGAAAGAAAATCATCACTTTTTCATGGCGACTACCATTTACACTTTTTTGAGGACTTCTTTTGCTGCTGCTCAAGGTTTATGGTATAAAAGCACGGAGATAAGAATTTCTAATCAAGAAAAGTAACTGGTTCAGAATATCTTAATTACGTTTCCTTTTCTTTGACTCATTTGCATTTACAGAGCAGTTTTAAACAAGATTAAGGCCTGCGCTGCGGGAATGAAATGTCAAGAGACACTTGCTGGACCCTGTCTTACCTACGTGCACGGCTCATTCAAATGAAACACTTTTTTACAAGTTTTACATATGTCAGTTAGTTTTCTCATAATGCAGTTTAACAAGCTGCATGAGTTGTGCCTTTTTAAAATCTAGTAACATATTACACTTTATTCGGCAGGTGCCTCTATCCAGGCTGACTGAGAGAAAAGTTACATCATCATGCGGTTACATCATCAAACAAAGCATCAATTGTAGTCCAAAAGACAAATCTGATAAGGGGTGGGTAGATAGTGCTGCAGTGACAGCTGTTTTAATTATACAATGATGAAATGGCCTTTGTAGAGTTGTTGTCGTTTCATGGGCTATTGCAGTACTTTCTTAGCTGCCAGGTGATAGACGCCTAATGAAAGTTGATTCAAAGGTCAGCCTCCGTGGAACCCTTGACTGTAAGGAGGGGGATAGGGGGAGAGTGGAGGTAATGTTTTACTGCATTTTGGAGGAGCATAACTATTGATTAGAGGAGGGGTAGGTGGGATGGCTCCAGACTCGGGGACATGTACTCTTGTATCTGTCTAAATCAGCTGAAAAATGGGTATGAGCATGTGTGAGAGAAATTAGTTGAGATAAAGTAAAATACAGTGTGTCTAAGACTTGACTAAGACTCATTTATTTATGTATATTGTATAGGTTATGTATATATGATTATGTATATGCTCCATCTTAGAATAGGAAGTACTGTAACAAAAGACAGATGGTTAGCACAACAGTCATAGGCTGATTAGACCAGTTCTCCAGCATAAGCTAATGCCATCAGTGTCAGTGAGGACTTGGTCATGTTTTTCTGTGTGATTCTGCCAATCTTCCTTACTCTGTACTAAACACTGATGAACACAAAAATACCCCTCTGTCCTACGGAAGCACATCTGCGCCAAAATTCGAATGAAAATGCAAATCGGCGATTGCATTTAGTTTTCATTCGATGTGCGCAAAAACCATTCAAATGGAAATGCGAAAGGCCACATTGCGTTTTTATTTTCAAGTTAATGTACGCACTTTATCTGACAATTTGAAAATTTAAATGCAAATCCTTTTCACATAAAATTTTTCGCGCCCTCTATGATAATCCTGCCATAATTTAAATGAAAATTAAAAAACACATTTGAATGAGCTGTTTTTTATTGTAATCGCATGATCCATGACATAAAGGAAATAAGTCAATTTGCTATTTAACATTTCATTTTAATGTTTTAGTGGCAAAAGGGTGACATAAATCAAGAATTCCAGAATTCAAACTTGAAAATGCAAACCGTCAAACCCACAAATCAAACTGTGCGTTACAGCCAGGCTCATCTGATGCCAGTAAGCCTGGAAAGTAGTGATGGGAACTTACTGTGTAGCCCTACTTAAACATTGTAATCTATTTTTGGCTAAACTAAATATATCGAGTGATTATTTTTTAAAGCATTTAAATATTATTTGAAATATAAACTAGGCGCATGCCTTTAAATGCTTATAACAGATTTACGTCAATACCTAAAAAGAATAAAAACAATACATGTGATTTGTGTTACTGGTCAGGCTAATGACGTTAATTACATAGCTGACTCTTGTACCCTATTACATCTTAAGGATTCAGCTAAATAGGCTACCACAGTGATAATGCAAAACAAGGTTTGCCTAAATTTGTGTGAATGAACAGAACCAGAGCTTTTCTGTTTGTTATTGCGCAGTAAACATTCCCCAACCCTCTCATCACACAGGCCCAGAGTACTGCCTGTGACTGAATGCCAATCACCTAACCGCATGCTAAAGCTGCTGATTCAGCGCTCTGGCAATCCGCCACATTGCAGTATCCACTCAGAACTCTGATCAGCTCTGTATGATCGTACCCATTAACATTACCGTGTGCTCAGAAATTAGTTGGTCTGGTCCCCCAAGGAGCTCGCAGACAAAGTCCCACCCAGGTTTGGTTCATTTTAGGCGATTCGAGATTTTAAATGGGCGCAGTCGTGCTCTTATTGGCTGTAAAATCGGGCACTAGGAGAGCAGTGTTTTTACCTCCACTCTGATCAGCACTGGCGTGAAGGCATGCTTTATTCTCAATCGAAAATGTTCCCTTGCCAACAGTGTGTTTTTTTTCTGTTTAAAGACATTATTTTCAATTGAGTGTTCAATGACGGGACCGTATTGTAATACCGTGGCTATTAAACACAAGCAATTTTTGTAGGTAATTGTCAGTCTCCAGCGTTGGCTGACATGAGAGTGATTTTATAGTGCATATGCATTTTATAGTCAGGACCACAGATGGCCCGCAGTAATCCTGCATACTGTGAATTTATAAAATGTGAACAACTAATAGTTTTTTCATCATTCTGCTTCCAGATATGCAGTAGATATGGATGGATCACTTTAAGGGTTGTTTCTCCTGACAAATTTTTCTATTGAACTCTATGGAAAAATAAGTCAGGAGAAGAAACCCTTCAAGTTATCCATCCATATCTACTGTATTTCTGGCAGCAGAGTGATGGTTTAAGGCTTGTTTGATACATCAGACCCTTGATGACTTAGAGCCATTTAGCCAACCATGTGTTCCATACTGTTCCAGTGTAATTTACAACTAAATCTAGTCGCAGCCCCCAATTCCCATAAAAATCCATTCAAATGCAGAGACGTTATAGTATCGCTTGTAAGAGTACCAGAAAATAAGATCTCAAGAGTCTTTTGATGTTGTTGGGTCACAGACATCAGGAAGGCATGGGATGCAGTGGATGGGTGGCAGTGTAGTATAATGGTTAAGAAACTGGCCTTGCAACCCAAGGCCAGTTACAAGGCCAGTTGCAGGTTCGATTCCCAGGTAGGACACTGGCGTTGTACCCTTGAGCAAGGTACTTAACCTGAATCGCTTCAGTATATATCCAGCTGTATAAATGGATAATATGTAACAAAAGTTGTGTAAGTCGCTCTGGATAAGGCCTGTAATGTAATGTAATGTAATGGATGCAGAGGATATGTTACCAAATATTTAATATGAGTGTTTCTGAGTGTTGCTGTAGTGTCAGAAAAGGGTTACTATGTTCTGGTTTTTGCTTCCATTTAAAAAGACAAAGGTGCGATTGACAGCTGTGTTTAGTACTTTTTTTAGTACGTTCTCTCTGTTTGACTGCATGCCTGGAGGACACCAGTACATTCTCGTCTCTCTTTCACCCTCCAATTGTTCCCTTTCCCGTTCTCCCTCCTTCCATCCTGTCTCCCATCCTTCTCACATTCCCCTTGCACACTCTGCTCTCTTCTAATATCCTTCCCTTCCCCTCCCTGTTTTTTGTTTTCTCTTGAAATATCTGCACAGTTCTGAATTATTGACGAGCCAGCCTTCTCCAGCGATGCAGGCCACATGTTTGGCTGAAGACCATGCCCAGATTTAGCCACCTTTTTTACCTGTTTGGGCTCAATAGATTCTGGCCCTTAGCACTGTCCCTGTTTTTTTAAGTTAAAGATGAGCTCATGCCAGGTACTGTCTACCCTAAAAACTGAATCAGATTCAGCCCAACTTCTTCTAAATAAGTTTTTAGGGTAGACAGTACCTGGCATGAGCTCATCTTTAACTTCAAAAAACAGGGACAGGTTTTAGAACACTGGTTCCCAAATTTTATGATTACAAAGCCTTCTATGATTACAAAGCCCCATCAAATTTTGAGACCATTTACCAACACCGACTATATACTATTTATGTGTTAAATAGCCACTCCATTGAAGCGTGTCATATCATGGATATAATTTTGTTTTGAGCCATCTAGTAAAATATAAGCATCAATGTCTAATCCAGACAATGTTTCCTTTATCTGTCCAAAATGTACAGTTTATGAAATGGGGAAATGTGAAAAAGTATTCTTAACAGCGAACCATTATTACTTGAATACCTTGTCAGAAAACTGTTAAACAAATAGAGTTTTCTCATTTTCTTAATTTTTGTAATAGGTTTCACTATCTTGTTCTCTTTAATTATCAGCTTTCATTTTATTCTTCAATAGAGCCTTTGTTTTAAATAAGTAACAAGTATTTAATTGCCATCAGCCAATAGGCATCAATTTGCTTTGATGAGAGACATTAGATTTCTTCTCTGAGTTTATAATGTTATATTGTTTTTCTAAATGGGTCGATTAACTCACAAATTTTGATTTATTGAAATGTCTTTCATTTATTCATCTTGTGAGTTGCTTGATTTGCTTCTTAGACAAATCTATAAACAGCCATTTTGGGAAAAGAAATCTGCATAGTTTGTGGTATGGGGATACAGAGTTTGTCATGCACTGTTGTAAAGTGAAGTATAGGGTGTCAGTCAGGCTTACTGCTCCTGTGGTGTTAATAGGAACTGTGCAGCTATTTTTATATTTTCTTTTTAATTTTCTGCTGAATTTTGAATCCCATGTTATGACCCTGACATCATCGCTGTCCAGCAGCACAACTGCTGTGTGCACACCTCCAATGCACTCGCCTCTGAGCCAATCATTTGTTTACACACCCCACTGTCCACACAGTACTACAGGAGGGCCAGTATTATACACTGTTCATATCACACAGCACCACAGAAGAGCTAGTGACCATTTTACACCCTACAGGCCACACAGTACTACTGGAGAGCCGACATTTTACACTATGCAGCTTATATAGTGCTACTATTGTACTGGGAGAGTAAGTAACCGTTTTATCCAATACAGTGCACACATCACTAAAGAGTGATAGTGACCATTAGAGGAGAGATGCGTCTTTCACAGGCAACAACTGGTATCCTGCAGGCATCTGGTAGGTTGGGGGAGGGGGGATCAGACAAGTCACCCACACAAGTGAGGACCAATAAGAGGGAATTAACTCGAAAAGAAAAACGGGAACTAATTCCTGAGAGCTCAACAGCCAAATTAAATCTACCCGCGAAAATAGGGCGAACTGGAATAGAACGAGTAAAACACAAATCTAAATCTCCTGAACTCAATACTAGAGCCAATAATAGGAGACTAGATAAACAAAGAAAACGCCTTCGGAACGTAACTCTAAAATGTCAGATAAAAGGTGAAACAAAACAAAACCACCAACAAAAAAACACAGTCTCGTAGAGAACAGCACGGAAATAAATTGCGCAGAACGCTAACAGGGGAAACACAATCCTATTCCTGTATAAAGCCAAGCAAGTCCCTCGTGAACATAAACATGTTAATATCACAAGGTCGCTTAAACCTGACGATACCTGGCTCAATGTACAAATGAATAACAAAGAAGCACCAGGGAAGCGGAAGTGAGGAACTTAAATACCCCGCCGGTAGAAGCACAGGTGAACAGAATAACGAGCACGGGGGAAGCTAAACCCCGAACCGGAACGTGGAAAAAATCCAATAGATTCTCAATCGGGAAAACAGGACGAGAATCGCATCGGAAAAAGAAACTATAACCCACGAACCATGACACTGGCATGTTGCTGGGAAGAGCTAATGTTGCTATAATACAGCTCTGGGCTTAAACCCACTCTACGCTAATGGGATGAGGCGAACTGTCTCCACTGCATAGTGTGTGGCATAGCGGAGGCATAAAGCTCAAACCTGGGACTATTGGGCTCAGCCTGCACCCCACCTGTGCGCTTTTAGTTGCGATTTTAGTTATAAAAGGATGCCAAACCTGTTTTGAAATCTGCATTAAAACGACAGTCCCAGTGTTCTGGAACGGATGGAGTTGGAAATTAAAGTTGGAGTTGTGATGCAGCTGCTATTTTGGGGAGCACCAGTCTAGAATGTCTCATGTGACTTGAACTTATGTGGGAGGAGTTGATAATGGATGCCAGCAGTCTACGTCTATCTACAGAGACACCAGTATTTTATTTCCCTGAGGTTGTGGGTCCAGGCAAAACAAAAGCCTAATTGACCTTGCAAATGGGAGGGCTGTTTGTTCATGGGTATGTTTTGCGCTTGATACTGTGGCACGTGTTCCTGTTGTCTGCATTTACTTACTCCCTGAAATAGAAAATAAAAAGCCTCATGTGTTGGAATCAGAATGATTTGAGCCCTGGGCAGTGCTGACAGGATCCATAGCAATTTAGACGTCAAGGGCTGTGTTTGGCAAACGGCCACCTGGAATGCTTTGTTTGATGCTATTTGTTCAGTTCTCTTTCTTTGTGTAATACAAGACCTGTAATTCACAGCTCATTGATTAAATTATGCACTGTTGCTGTTGAACAGAAGTTTAAATTATGTCCTTCGACTGTTGAACAGAAGTTTAAATGATGTTCTTCAACTGTTGAATGGAAATTAGGATTCTGTACTTTCACTGTTGAACAGAAATTGTGCCTTTGCTGAATTCTGCTATTATACTGCTGAACGGAATTCCAAACTATGTTTTTGCTGTCAAGCGGAAATGTAAGTTCTCTGCTTTATTCAAAAGGTAATTGTGTGCGGGAACGTTGACTCAGTCTCTCGTGAGCGGATTGTGACGTGTGGATTCCTAAAGTGAGCACAGGCCAGGGATACCAGTCAGGAGTTGGCCATGGCCTTGTGATCCGAATCCTACATCACAGGATTGGGAACCGTGATTGGATTGGATATTTGAGCTGGCATGCGCCACAGAACGCTGCAGACTAGCAGACTGATGCATTACCCCGCCTGTATCTAAGAGGCTTATATCATAACACGGTGAAAAATACACAGGAGCTGAAAAACGGACTGCAGACTCTGGTGGGGTGTTGGGGGAAAGTGAACATGTACCGTGATGGAGCGTGCTCAGTGCTTTTTCTCTCTTTGCAAAGACTCTAGTTAGATTATGCGTGCTGTGCTGTGATTTTTTTATTTATCAAGCTTGTGAAAAAGAAAAAAACTTTTTCTCCCCGAGCTTTGAAACTGTGCCAAGTGCCGCAGAAAACGTCTCTGAAACAAGGCGTGTATTGTAGGATCGCCTCTTGCCTAGGAACCGATTTGATTTGAAGCGTAGCTTTTGGCTCTGCCAAGGCCGTGTCGCTTTTGACAGAGAAAATGGTCAGCAAGCAGTACAGCCGCATGTGTGGATTTTTCACAATTTTTCACAGCGCAAGCGTAATGTTTTCACAATGCAAGCGTAATGTTTTCACAATGCAAGCGTAATGTTTTCACAATGCAAGCGTAATGTTTTCACAATGCAAGCGTAATGTTTTCACAATCTAAGAATAATGTTTTAATTCCTGGAGACTTAACGCACGTACTTATGAACTGGTATTACTGCCACAAAGCGCTCAAACAAAAGTCTGTTATTGCATAAATCTTGAGATGGCGAGAGGGGAAGGACTAATACGATTACATGCAAATTAAGCCTTTGTAAGCTTTTCCATAGTTTAGGCAGTGTGTTCTACATGTGATGTGGAACATGTTGAGGCTTGGACTTCACACTCCTGCAATCAGCTCACCCTCTAGTCAGAGTCAAGCTTGTGGTATTGTGCACATTATTTAGCTACTTCTTTAACTGACACCCTAATACCATGTGACTTACATGGTTTAATTAAAAACTTACTTGCAAAAATCATATAATGTTTTCTTTCAGTAAATATGGAACAGGTTTGACAGAGTTAGTCACATTCTCTTTGACGGCTATGTTGCAGAGAACATGGGCAATGCTGTCCAACTTCTCTATTCACTGGAAATAAATATTCCTTGGTGATTTTTATATTCATATTTGAGCAGGTCATTTATTTTCATGGTAAGTACTTAGTGGTAAGGATAGAGCTGCACTCCAACCACATCCTCATCTCTCTCTTTCACCCTCCACATGTCTTTCCTCCCTCCCTCCTCTCCTTTTCCCTGCTCTTCTCATGTTTCATCTCTCACACTCTTTTCTTTTTATTCCACCTCTCCCCCACTTTCTTCCTTTCCTCCTCTCTTTCACACTCTGGTCTTGCTCTTGTCTCTCTCCCTCTGGCTTTCTAACGTTCACCTCCACCCCCCACAGGTGACTGAGACCCCTCCAGAGAGGAATGAGGTTCCCTGCTCCCCCCTGTCAGGTAACTGGCAAGTGTCCTGTCCAGGGAGGGGGGCCATAGCAGTCACCCTGCATGGAGCCAGCAGCCTGCCCCCACTCAGTGATGGCGGGGTGCCACGCCCATTCGCTATCGTGTGAGTACCCATCTTGACAATATCCTGGATTTCTGCTGGGCTGAGTAGCCAGGTAACCTGGGCTGTGTCCGAATAAAAGCCCTGCATGCTGTGGACTGTGTACTGCTTAGTGACATGCAGTATGCAAAAAATATTGTCCATACTATTATCAGCGAAAACCCAGAGATAAGTAAGTATATCATCCAGGGATTTTAAGTACACTACATTTAGAGAACATTTGACCTACTTAACAACTTTCTCATCCAGTGTACTCAACTAGCATACTCAATAGTATAGAAGGGTGCTGATTCAGTCACAGCCCAGGTAATATTGAGCATCTGAGACAGAGACGGTCACATGACGAATCAGGCTCTACAATTCTATAACATTACCACTCTGGTTCTGTCATGTGACTACACGCTGTCACATGGCCAGATTCACATGACTATGCATGGATTCTGTCTTGTGCCAAAACTCTGCCTGTGTATAAAGCTTTTTATCAGTATGAATAGGCTGACCACATGGTTGCTAACAAGGCCGATAGAGAAATTTTATGTCCAACTTTTATGTTTAAAAAAAATTATAATTTCTGTATTTATTTAACCCATTCATGCAGTTCACTACAGTGGACAGGCTTTTCAAAGTCTATTTTAGCATAGTCAAAAACATTTGTGATCTCCAAAAAATATCAGAGCAGATTCCTTACACCTTTGCCTAAATTTTGATATGCTCCTTCTTGTTACATTTTATTGGCTTTTCTAGTTTTCATACAGCGAAGATCAAAAGGTGGAGGTGGACACATACAAACTCCCTCCGGTGTAGCTCTGAAAACCTTCTATTCCTAGAGAACAGAGCATGTTAAAAAAAAATTTTTTTTAATTCTTATTAGGGAAGATGCAAGGAGCAGAATTTGTTATATTTGCAACAAAAAGTTACCGTAGTTCTTGTATTGTATACAAAAAACCTTCTGCCCACTGAAGTGGACATCATGCATTAAAAGTTGTAATCTGCATGTGTGGTCTGTTTTCAAGGGGCCATTTGGGGCACATTTCAGTGACCTAGGCGGGTGAAACACATGCAGAGTTTGATGTGAAAAAAATATTGCTCTGTTTTGTAATAATTCATGCATAAAAGGGTTAATGTTGTGCATGAAGCACTCTCAGCACTGACGGAATGAGTATGAGTTGCAGATAAGGGGGAAATGATTTGTGGGACCGTATCTTGATAATACTGTAAAAACAATAACTACGTGGCCAGTTTAGGAAATCTAACCTGGACACTGGTCAATACTCCTAGTCTATGCATTAAGTACCATGGGATATTTTAATGACCGCAGAATGATGTGTACACTAGTAATCTCGCTTTCTCTCTCTCTGTTCTCTATTGCCTTCTTTGTCTTTTTCCATGACTGGTTTCTCTGCAGAAAGTCAGGGCCTTGGTTTAAGTCAGTAATAAGTGTGCATGATGATCTGTTTTCTTCTTTCACTCTTTGTTCTGTTCGGTCTCTGTCTCTTTTTCCATGAGAATTCTGCGCATGTCTCAGCCATCTGCCCGACCTCCTATACGTGCTGAGTAATTAACACTGTAGCTATAAATAAACACGTCGCATCGTCGCTGGTAGAATGGACTAGCAAAATGTCCCGTGTGTGCCGTCTAAAAGCCGTGCGTAAAACAGCACGAATAACAAGTACGTGGATTGCAGCATACACACTACGTCTAACTCACTCTATCAGACGTGGGTCAAATATTTTACACAAAATCGTTCAATACTTTAGGCACCAGTGAAATGGTTGTAAATACTTTACAAATACAAATATGTATTTCAAATATGCATTTGACTCAGATCTATTTTAAATCATCTCCCATTAGAATTTTTTTAAATCAATAAAAATCTAAAATTAGTAGTACCTGGACAATACTGTAGTTGCTATATAGCAGGTTTTTCAGTTGAAGGCTCCTTTCCAGAGTGGATATTTAAAGCCCTCTGAAATGTCTATATCCCCTACCAATAAATAATTTAAGCATTTTCAAGTGCCTGTGAGTGTTCCATGCTGTTGTGTCTGGAGCAATATTCTGTAGTTAACCTGAACGAACATCCAGCTGGGTAACTGGAGAGATCTACATGTAAGCCACCCTGGGTAAGGAGCCAGGGTGCCAGTCTGCTAGCTAACATTAACCTTTCACACAAATCATTGCAGACCAGACAGGGAACTGGGCCATAAAGGCATTTTTTATGATTATGTCATCAATGATAGTAGGCAAAGGGCGGGGCTTCCCCTAATTGGGTGTTGACCTTTCTCAGCCTGGTCCAATCATTAAGTGGTCGTCGGCTTCGGCAAGGAGCCGAAAAAGGCAGTGTAGGCAGTGGCGTGCAAACATACTCCCTGCCGGATCAAATGGCATCGGCACCGCCTCCTGCTGGTGTCTTGAATAATACGCACAGCTTGGTTGAATAATACGCACAGCTTGGTTGAATAATACGCACAGCTTGGTTGAATAATACGCACAGCTTGGTTGAATAATACGCACAGCTTGGTTGAATAATACGCACAGCTTGGTTGAATAATACGCACAGCTTGGTTGAATAATACGCACAGCTTGGTTGAATAATACGCACAGCTTGGTTGAATGATACGCACAGAGTGGTTTTTTAACAGTCATATGTCCATAACATCAATTTAATTCCTCAGCCATAGGACACCAGGTAATGTATGCTTATTGTCAGACATGCCACTCGGAATTAGATTTTCATCAGAAGCCAATCATTGGTTACATTAAACTAAACCTATTCCCTGTTATGACTCAATTATAGTCTCTTCTCTTTTTATTAACTTGAAAGGTTAACTTTCTGGCTTGGGATCCCAGTTACTACTGGAAAAGGCTGCCAACTCAGAACATTATTATATTAAATGCTTAAATAAATCCGGAACAATTAATCCCATATTTTAAGGGGCACAGCATTGCATCCCAACCCGGCTTGCATGAATATACAGGTGCTCTCACATATGGACAGAAGAATTAATAAAGGTTCTTGCCAGGGAAATATAACATTTTCTGGGAGGAAACTTTTATTTTAACTTATTTTTTCTTATTAATTACATGTATTTTTTAAAGTTTATTGAAAATTGCACTGCTGACCAAGGTTCTTATCATAAAATTGACCTTGCCCACTGAAGTACGGTAGTACGTTTTCTTTTGAGAAAGTGGTGTGGATATTACAAACAGCAGACAAGTCTGTCCATTATTTATATAATTCCAGAGCTGCATTTACGCTTTACTCAGCTGATGCTGCAGGTTCGCGAATGGTGCCAACCCCTAACGCGCTGACACAAGTCCAGGCCCGACTTCCATAAATAGGGCTTTTAGCACAGTGAATGGTGCGTGGGAAGGGTTTCATGGTGCGTTTGGCAGTTAGCGCATGCATGACTGACTGCAGGAAGACTTTCGATGGGGGGGGGTACCTTTTCCAGTCCAGAAAAGTGGCAAAGGGTAACTGATTTAGAGTATGCAGCATCCCAACGCACCGAATGTGTGCCATCCTGTTCTCTCCTCTTGTTTTCACTGGAGAAACCACACAAGATCTGGTAAAAAAAAGAAAAAAAAAGAGAGGTGGTTGCAAGTGCCAACAACAGAGGTTTTCTTCTGAAATTTGCTCTGTTATTCACAGCTTTGAATATTAATCATTACTACCAAAGAGAGAAAGAGCAGTGCAGTCCCTAAGTATTTGGACAGTGACACAATTTCTGTTGTTTTGGCTCTGTACTCCAGCACATCCGATTTGTAATGAAACATTGTGAGGTTAAAATGCAGACTGTCAGCTTTAATTTTAGGAATTACAGCCATTTGTATACATAGTTCCCTGATTTTATGGAAATTCCCCCCTAAATGAAGGAATTGGACTTTTGGCTGCTTAACTATTTCTTGGCCAGCTGTGTGTTGTTGCATTATAAAGCTAGAAAAATTTCTACAGTTGATTCTCGGTGTGGCATTTGCATTTGGAGTCTGTTGCTGTTGTCTCGGACCAAAAAAGTGTCAATGCCAAAAAAGCAGGCCATCATGAGGCTTTAAAATCGGAATAAATAGACCAGAGACATAGCCAACACATTGGGTGTGCCAAAATCCTAAAATGGAGGGACAATGTGTACAAAGGGCTGCCATTCCTAAACGGATCACCCGATATGGATGTAAATGCCCACAAATGAAAGCTGGCAGTCTGCAGTCTGCACTTCATACTTCATTGTTTCTTTTCAAATCCAATGTGCTTGAGTATAGAGCCAAGAAAACTACAATTGTGTCACTGTCCAATTACTTATTAACTAGACTGTATGGGTGTGTATATATACAGTGCCCTCCACAATTATTGGCACCACTGGTAAAGATGAGTAAAAAGGGTTGTAAAAAAATTAGAATTAGCTGATTAGGACTCTGGATGATCTGGAGAGATTCTGTAAAGAGGAATGGTCTCAGATTCCTTGCTCTGTATTTTCCTACCTTATTAGATGTTACGGAAGAAGACGCAGTGCAGTTTTATTGGCAAAGGGAGGTTGTACAAAGTATTAAATGCAGGGGTGTCAATAATTGTGGCGCACATGGTTTTGTTAAAAATAATTATTTCTTGATGAGGGATTTTTTTTTTCTCAGAATGAATTTACTTCAATTAAAGGTTGGATTTTTCTCATTTTGTTCAGTGTGAGTTTAAGCTAATTCACCAAAAGGTGAATTTTTTGATATCCTTTCTGCTCAAATGTACCCGGGGGGCGTCTAATTGTGGCGTGCTCGGTGTATATATATATATATATATATATATATATATATATATATTCCATTTATACAACTGGATATTTATTGAAGCAATTCAGTACTTTTCTTTTCTTCTGTGTAAGATGTGTAAGTTGGCAGTAACCCACCTGGAGATTTAACATTGAACCTGTTCTCTAACCCAGGGGTTCCCAAACTTTTCCATGCCAAGGACCCCCAAATAGCCATAGCCTCTGGCTGGGGCCCCCCTATTGCGAAATGGCTTTAAAAAGAAACTTTTAAATTACACTGGAAAATATAAAAAAATCAAACATACAGCTTCTTAATACACAACACAATACTTTTGACCCTATTTTGATTCCATAATCGGGCCGTTAGCAGCTCAACGTAACGCTTTGACTGACAGGCAGACGGTTAGTTATTGGCTGCGATTGAAAGAAGGGCATGGCAAAGACCTAATTTCGATATGAAAGGATTTATAACAATTTATATCTTATTTTAAACCGGCACAGTAATCTTATGAATTGAAATGTATTTTTTTAATACATTTTTTATTATAATATATATTTTTTTTTTGCATTTTCCATTTTCCTCTCCCTTCCAATTGGCCCCCCTGGCGGCCCCCACTTTGAAAACCCCTGCTCTAACCAGTATACAACACTGCCACTCCAGAATCTACCGTCTGTTCAACTGTGATGACAAGTGAGATATCACATGTATGCAAGTGTTAATATTGGCTGTATGCATTATATTATTATACACTGGAACACTTAATCAACACAATATAACACCAAGTCAATTAAACTTCTGGGATATCGATCTGTCCAGTTAGGAAGCGTAAACGATTGTGAATCAATTTCACCTGCTTTGGTGCAAATGAAAGTGGCAACAGGTGGACAGGAGAGGCAACAGCAAGACAACCCCCAAAAAGTAAATGGTTTTGCAGGTGGTGGCCATTCAGGTTGCACAGGTAGTCCAGCTCCTCCAGGATGGCACATCCATACGTGCCGTCGCAAGAAGGTTTGCTGTGTCTCCCAGCACAGTCTCAAGAGCGTGGAGGAGATACCGGGAGACGGGCCATTACACGAGGAGAGCTGGACAGGGCCGTAGAAGGGCAGCAACACAGCGGCAGGACCGGTATCTGCTCCTTTGTGCGAGGAGGAACAGGAGGAGCACTGCCAGAGCCCTACAAAATGACCTCCAGCGGGCTACTCGTGTGCATGTTTCTGACCAAACTGTCAGAAACAGACTCCATGAGGGTGGCATGAGGGCCCGATGTCCTGTATTGGGACCTGTGCTCACAGCCCAGCACTGTGCAGCTCGATTGGCATTTGCCAGAGAACACCAGATTTGGCAGGTTCGCCATTGGTGCCCCGTTCTCTTCACAGATGAGAGCAGGTTCACACTGAGCACATGTGACAGACGTGAAATAGTCTGGAGACGCCCTGCAACATCATCCAGCATGACCAGTTTGTCATTGTCAGACTTTACGCTGGTGCAGTGGGCCCTGGGTTCCTCCTGGTGCAGGACAATGCCCGACCTCATGTGGCCAGAGTGTGTAGGCAGTTCCTGGATGACGAAGGCATTGATGCCATTGACTGGCCCTCACGTTGCCCAGACCCGAATCCAATTGAGCACGTCTGGGATGTTATGTATCGGTGCATCCGCTGCCACCAAGTAGCGCCACAGACTGTCCAGGAGCTCACTGATGCCCTGATCCAGGTCTGGGAGGAGACCCCCACCAGGACACCATCCGCCGTCTCATCAGGAGCATGCCCAGATGTTGTCGGGAGTGCATACAGGCACGTGGGGGCCATACACACTACTGAGCCACATTGAGTTGCCGTGATGAAATTCATACAAGTTGGATCAGCCTGTGATCTCAATTTTTCACTTAGATTTTCGGAGTGATTTTGAATCCAGCCCTCAATGGGTTAATGATTTTGGTTTCCATTGACCGTTCTTACGTCATTTTGTTCTCGACGAATTACACAATGTAATCAATAAAAATGTTCAACTTGAATATTTTGTTCATCGAGATCCGCGATGTGTGATTTAAGTGTTCCCTTCATTTTTTTGAGCAGTGTATAAAAAATTTGCAATGGATGTAAGCCAACATTGATATTGGCTGTATGTATTTAAATAATAATCATAATAATCATTACTATTATTATTATAATTATAACTTTATATAGCACTGATCAAAACACTGTTACAAAGTGCTTCACAAATTAATGGAATAATGGAATGGAATAAAATAAATAAAATGAATAAAGCAAAGAATACATGACACAGTTACGAAGAGCTTTACAAAATGAAAAGAACAAGAATGGAATAAAATAATTAAAATTAATAAAGTAAATAATAAATGGCTGGAGAGCTGGAGAGTAAAATACGGTGAGTAAAAAAATAATCAAACAAAATGACGCCCCCGTACAAGTCAAAGTAAAACGTTAAAATAATATGAGAGATAAAATGCAATAAAACAAATCGCAAATAAAAGATCAGGTAAAAGTAGATCGGAAAAAGTGTGTTTTTAAAATGTATTTAAAAGAAGATACCGCCACCGGATTTGCTAACCTGATCTCCACAGTCTAGGAGTCCGGATGGGGAAATCATGATTACCTTTTGTTTTCGTCATGGACTGTGGAACAACCCAGAGAGCTTTTCCCAAGGATCTCAGGCTACGCCTTGGCTCATATGGAATTAAAATATCTGAAATATAAGAAGGATCCAGCCCTAAGTGTGCTTTGAAAGTAATTAATACAATTTAAAAAATCAATCCTGAATTTTACTGGCAACCACTGGAGTGAGGCTCAAATGGGGGTAATGTGCTACCTTTTCTTTGTACCAGTCAGGAGCCTAGCTGCAGCATTTTGTACTAATTGTAGTCTAGGTATGTTCTGGAGGCAGGAGTATAATGAGTTGCAGTAGGCAAGGTACAAGGAAGTAAAAGCACCTTACATTACAATCATTTGGCAGACGCTTTTATCCAAAGCGACATACAATATGTGCATACTGAAGGTCATTGAAGCAACTACAGAACAGATTAGACAAAGGACATCCTTCCCATAACGTAGCAGCTATCCCAAGTAATGAACATTGAATATAATTCACACAGTAATATATGGGTAAATCAGCTATACCTTCGAAACTATATCAGTTACAGAAAATGAGAGAGAAGAAAAAAAGAAAACCAGGAACAAGTACTATGAAAAAGGTCTTCGATTGGTATATCAGTCAAGCTGGAGTCTGAAGAGGTGTGTTTTCAGGCTGCGATGGAATGCAGGCAGTGTTTGAGTAGAACGTAGAGGAATGGGGAGTTTGTTCTACCACTGGGGAGCTAGAGAGGAAAAGCTCCGCAGTCGGGACGAGCGAGAGCCTTTGACACGGAGGAGGGGAAGTGCGAGTCGCCCTGCTATAGCTGGGATTAAGTCCTGCAGGTAGGAGGGGCCTGTCTTATTTGCTGCAGTGTAGGCCAGGGTCAGAACTTTGAACCTGATCCTGGCCGCGACCGGCAGCCAGTGGAGTGACATGCAAGAACTTTGGGAGGTTGAACACAAGCCGGGCAGCTGCGTTCTGGACCAGTTGAAGAGGCAGAATGGTGCAGGCTGGTAGGCTTGTGAAAAGGGAGTTGCAGTAGTCTAGGTGTGAGGTGACTATGGTCTGGACAAGAAGCTAGGTGGAGTTGGTGGTCAGGTACAGTTGAGTACTCCTGATGTTATACAGGAGGAACCTGCAGGACCGTGCTGTTGCTCTGATGTGCTCTTTGAAGTTCAGCTGGTCATCCAGAACCACCCCCAGGTTCCTTGCTGAGGCAGCTACCATGGTACCGTCGAGGGTGATGGGGAGGTCATGTAGTGGGGAGGTCTTGTATGGCATGAAGAGGAGCTCTGTCTTGTCAAGGTTGAGCCTGAGGTGATGGGTAGCCATCCACTCAGAGATGTCAGCCAGGCAAGCAGATATCCTCTCCTTAACCTGTGGGGTTGAGGGAGGGAAAGAGAGGAAGAGTTGAGTATTGTGAGCATAACTATGGTATAAATGTGTCAATTAATGA
This sequence comes from Ilyophis sp. 1 JC-2022, assembly GCA_022702515.1. Taxonomy (NCBI): domain Eukaryota; kingdom Metazoa; phylum Chordata; class Actinopteri; order Anguilliformes; family Synaphobranchidae; genus Ilyophis; species Ilyophis sp. 1 JC-2022. Next base: position 28,334,873 of record CM040400.1, read on the forward strand.
CCGAACCAAGAGACTTAGTATAAATGGAGAACAGCAGGGGACCCACTACAGATCCCTGTGGGACTCCTGTAGAATGGAGATGAGGTGCAGAGACGGAACCCTTCCAGGAGACTTGGTAGGATCTATCAGTGAGATAGGATACAAACCAAGAGAGGGCAGTCCCAGAAATGCCCATCTCAGTGAGTGTGGAGATCAGAAGTTCATGGTTGACCTTGTTGAACGCTACAGACAGGTCAAGTAGAATCAGGACATCAGGACAGAGGAGAGGGACGAGGCCTCCATCACAGCCAGGAGAGCAGTTTCTGTGGAATGCCCAGTTCTGAAACCGGACTGATGAGGGTCAAGCAGGTTGTTCTGGTGGAGAAAAAGCATGTGTAACAATTTCTAAATGTTTTAAAGATAAAAATGCTTTAATTTTGGAAAAGTTGCACCACTGACTTGACATGCTTATCAAGGCTATGTCTATAGCTGATTGTACCAGGTACAAGGTGTACAAGCTGTAGACAGTTGAGTGATATCCAGCATTTGAATATACGGGAGACAGTTTTACAGAGAGGACAGCTCTTTCATGTCACCTGATTTGATGGGGAGGTATGATTGAGTGTCATCTGCATAAAAGTGGAAGCTGATTGATATTATGTTTTCATATTACAGTAGGCTACATAATACAATGCACATTAGCCAATGTCCAATGTCCATCTTGACAACAGGCATTATATTACAGTATAAATAATTCTTCCTGCTAGTGTTTATATTCATATCCGATTTAGCCTTCATACTAATGAATGAAAGCGTTTCACCTGGGCCTTTATTGATTGGGTAATCCATTAGCTTGTCTCTTGACTGACCACACTTCAAAAGCTTTTCGGCTTCCGTGTGTCATCAGTCATAAATGCATAAACAGAACTCGTGGGCAATAGTTAATCTACAGCTGGGCTCTCTGTGCTGTGTGTGTGTGTGTGTGTGTGTGTGTGTGTGTGTGTGTGTGTGTGTGTGTGTGTGTGCGTGTGTGTGTGTGTGTGTGTGTGTGTGTTTGTGTGTGTTTGTGTGTGCGTGTTTGTGTGTGTTTGTGTGTGTGTGTGTGTGTATAACAGAACTCATGGGCAATAGTTAATCTACTTTGTGATGTTGGCCTGGATGTGTATTTGAGTGTGTGCATGTGTGTGTGTATTTGCGTGTGTGTGTGTGTGTGTGTATTTGCATGTATGTGTGTGTATTTGCATGTATGTGTGTGTATTTGCGTGTGTGTGTTTGCATGTGCGTGTTTGTATGTGCGTGTGTGTGTGCGTGAGTGTGTGTGTATTTGCGTGTGTGGGCCTGCATGTTTTTGTTTGATAGGGATTAGCACCATGTCAGGTGTCTTGTGTCTCATGATCCTATAAGTTTGACCTATTTACTAAATATTTCATAAATCATTCATAAATTGTCCCTAACCCCCTAACCCCTTGTTTTCTTTATATGGCCACTTTGACCCCTGACCGCTTGTTTTCTTTATATGGCCACTTTGACCCCTGACCGCTTGCTTTTCTGGAAAAACAAAAAAACAGCCTTTACCCCAGACTGTGTAACAGCACTTTTGTTTGCTGAGGAAGTGAAGAGGGCAGTAACGCCTGTGCTTCAGAATAAGTAGGACATTTTCAGGCTGAAAGCATTCCTGCCGCGCTGCGCTATAAAATGTGCAATAACGATCTTGTGCTGTCCATCTTTTATTCATCCTTTAAAAGGCGCTTTAACGTATTGAAATTGAATCGACATTGAATTGCCTTTTTCTGTTGCGGTTTTTGCTGTAATAATGGAGTTTGTGAGACGTCTCACAGCTTTAGGAGAAGGACCAAGTCATGGCAGGCAAATCTGGAAAATAAGTGTTTTTAAATTTGGCATGGGTTAAGTCTCCGCTGGAGTGGTATAAATGAGGATATGAGTTTGATCCTGCTCTGCGCCAGCTATGTAAAAGTGCACAATGTTAAACAGGCAATCTGTCATCCGGTAATAGCAGTGAGTTTTAATGCTTTGTAAGTTACACTCGATAAGGACATCAGAAATTAATAAATAAATATTGGTGCTTTTAATACTGTGATGTAGGAGAATGATTGACGAGAGGTTTGGAGAAGGCATCGAGGAGAGTGCAGGCTGGTTGAATATGGGACAGAGTGAGTCTGAGATGGTGGGAGAGAGAGGATGTGAGGGGTAGGGGGAGAGGTAGAGAGAGGAGTGAGGGATAGGGGGAGAGGTAGAGAGAGGAGTGAGGGGTAGGGGGAGAGGGAGAGAGAGTGAGGGGTAAGGGGAGAGGTAGAGAGAGGAGTGAGGGGGAGAGGGAGAGAGAATGAGGGGTAGGGGGAGAGGTAGAGAGAGGAGTGAGGGGTAAGGGGAGAGGTAGAGAGAGGAGTGAGGGGTAGGGGGAGAGGTAGAGAGAGGAATGAGGGGTAGGGGGGAGAGGTAGAGAGAGGAGTGAGGGGTAGGGGGGAGAGGGAGAGAGAATGAGGGGTAGGGGGAGAGGTAGAGAGAGGAGTGAGGGGCAAGGGGAGAGGTAGAGAGAGGAGTGAGGGGTAGGGGGAGAGAAAGGGAGAATGAGGGGTAGGGGGAGAGGTAGAGAGAGGAGTGAGGGGTAGGGGGAGAGGGAGAGAGAATGAGGGGTAAGGGGAGAGGTCGAGAGAGGAGTGAGGGGTAGGGGGGAGAGGGAGAGAGAATGAGGGGTAGGGGGAGAGGTAGAGAGTGGAGTGTGGGTTATGGGGAGAGGTAGAGAGAGGAGTGAGGGGTAGGGGGGAGAGGGAGAGAGAATGAGGGGTAGGGGGAGAGGTAGAGAGAGGAGTGAGGGGTAAGGGGAGAGGTAGAGAGAGGAGTGAGGGGTAGGGGGAGAGGTAGAGAGAGGAGTGAGGGGTAGGGGGAGAGGTAGAGAGAGGAGTGAGGGGTAGGGGGAGAGAAAGAGAGAATGAGGGGTAGGGGGAGAGGTAGAGAGAGGAGTGAGGGGTAGGGGGAGAGGTAGAGAGAGGAGTGAGGGGTAGGGGGAGAGGTAGAGAGAGGAGTGAGGGGGAGAGGTAGAGAGAAGTGAGGGTTAGGGGGGAGGGGGAGAGGGAGAGAAAATGTGGGAGAGAGGTGTGAGGGGTAGTGGGGTGAGGGGTGAGAAACAGGAAGAGAGTCCTGGTACAATCAGCTGGTAGATGGATCTTTATGTAAATTGTAGCTTCCTCTTTGAGTCTGTCCTAACTCAAAGCACCAGGCAATAGGCATGCTTCACCCCCCCCCCCCCCCTCAAAGTCAATCTGATTCGTGCTCATGGGCACGAAGACGCAGCAATCAAGGGCATTGGTGTGTGATCACCCATCAGAACTGAAGAACAGCTTCATTTGGAGTGCAGTGGAGTGGATTGGAGTGGATGGGAATGTCTGTGTGGATCTTTATTACATTTTATCCACCAGCCGTCTTTGGGGAGGGGGTATGGGGTGTCTGTATGGGGTGAATGTGATTGGGGTGTGAAGGAGTCAGACATGATGATACATTTAGAGGAGGAAATTAAGACGTTTTTGTTTTAGACTAGAGTGTGGGATGGGTCCGTCCCCCAGGTAAGGAGAGACAGGCTCATCCAACCTGCCCAATAGTGCCTCTGGCCATCTACAGGTTTTAACATGTATAACTATATCATTACATTTACTGTTTTGTGGGGGATATTAATTATGTACAATAAGTGCAATGTTTATTTTTATACAGTTTCACTTGAACCGTAACAGCAATAGAACGACCAGGACAATCGGGTCCTGAAGCTATAATTGTGAAATATCTCAGTTTTACTTGATGAACCACATATGATGGAGGTTATATTTCAAAACATTGGAGGCAATAGTTAAATCAATATTCGTTCAGTAGACATTACACTAGTTGTCAGAATGATCTGTGAAAACATGAAACGTCTGTCCAAAGCTAGTCCGTAATGTACTGGCACATTGATCATACATTGGCATCAGTAGAGCGGTTCAAGTGATGTAACCATTTGAATGGAATGGAGATATATTAGCCTTTGTGTCCACCGTGGCCTTCTCGCTGTGTGCATCGTCTCAAATCACAGGTCACAAATTGAACAGCCATGCGTGAAAAATACAATCGATAACAATAAATAATTCATGAACCCATCTGCTTTTCAAATGTCTGTTCTCTCTGGTGCTGCATTTTCCTGCCTTTACAAATCTTTTCAACAAATGGTGGATTCATGAATAAGTGTAACAGATTCTTATAAGATTAAGTATGCATTATAATTTTACAGATTGGATGCATTTTACACATTCAAGTCTCTATAATGTCTTTTTACTTAGTTGTTAGATAAACAAGGAATCTAGGAGTGGAGGGTTAAGATTCTTACTCTTAAACACACTGTAATATTTAATTACAGTCCTGTCTGTCCAACCAGAAGTTTAGATTTTTTTAGATGTATTATTATTATTATTGATATTTTGTTTTAATTGAGCTGGTCACATTTAACTATATACTTTCCCTCCTTATTTTTTTGTTTTGTCTTTCTTTTTTTCTTTTTCTTTTCCTTCTTTTGTAATTTTTAAAGGGTAAAATATATATTGTAAGAAGGGTAGGTCAAATAAGCTACGGCTTCTTCCTACACCTTTTCGGTCATCTAAATATTGTTTTTTTTATATCAGATGCACCTTTTGGAAAAAATATTTATTATTATTTATTTATATCTATGTACACACATCTTTGTAAAGAAAATGTGAATGGCCAAAGTAAACTAAACTGAACTAAAGCCTCATTCCTCATTCCATGTTTTTATTGATTTTGGGGGAATCATCATTTTTAGCAAAAAACTGTAAACACTGTGATATCTGTGACACATTTATGAATCAATTTTGAATCAGATAACTTGTACATGTAACATGTATTGATATTAATTTTTTCCATTTAGCAAGAAATTTCTGATCATAATTAAGTCCTGCCTTTCTGCAGTGACTTGTTGCCTAGTAACCCGATATCTATTTAATCAAAACTGCTGTCTGATGTTTTGTAAAGCTATCTGCTACAGTTTTATTCAGTTGATCACAAAGTAAAAGGTACTGAGTACACTTTTTGATTGCATCCCTGGTAGTCTGAAAGCCAGACAAGGCGGCAAGGAAATGTAAACGGAACTCTTTGAATCATAACAGCTGTAAAGCAATTGTGGCTTTTAAAAGAAAGTATTAAAGATTGCTCTGATGGTAAAGTAACATCCTGGCTGTGGAACGGAAACCCGTAGACTACCGCCAACGCTGACCTCTTACCGCCAGGGGCACGCAGTAATGTCCGCGGCGAAGTGAACACAGATTTAATGACCAACTTCCCGGCATTGGCGAATCCTCTGGGTTCCCAGTTCCGTAGCGATGCTAATGTGGAGTGACATGTCCATCCTTGTTAGAGGAGTGACATCATCTATGCAGACAGGAATCGGAGACACGCCCTTGGTTCACCGTTCCTCGTTATCTCTTGCTTAACCCTCTCAATGCCACTTGAGTTGGGATGCTCCTCAAAAAACGGAAGGAGATGCAGGGGAAGAGGAGGTTCAATTCAACCTCCTGTTGCTCTTTCATTACTTCGATTAACGTTGTTCTTAGAGTGGTGTTCAAATAAATAGCAGTGCGTTAAAAAAAGTTAATAAAGTGCAAATATTTTTAATAGCTTTTAGTTCCATATTTCAAATGTAGTGAAAATTACATTACACATTCAAATTATTTTGTTAAAAGTCTGCGTTATTCTTTTACAGGAAGCAAAGAAAAGGAATATTAATCTGTTCAAAAAAAAGCAGTGTTGACATTTTTCTCGTCAAACTCAAACACTGACTGTATAAACTGAAGAAATTTTTCAAGATTTAACTTCACTGTAAATTACTGAACTAATATTTAGTTGCATAACCATTGTTTTTGATAACTGCTGCGCATCTGCGTTGCATCGCGTCAACCGACTTCTGGTACCTAGAAACAGGTGTTTCAGCCCAGGATGAACGAACTACATTCCACAGTTCCTGTGAATTTTTGGGTTTTGTTTCAGAAACTGCATTTTTAATGTCATCCCACAAGTTTTCAATGGGGTTGAGGTCGGGGGATTGAGCTGGCCACTCCATTACCTCAATCCTTTTTGTCTGGAACCAAGATGTTGCTTGCTTACTCGTGTATTTGGGGTCGTTGTCTTGTTGAAACACCCATTTCAGGGGCATTTCCTCTTCAGCATACGGCAACATAATCTTTTCAATAATTATGGAGTATTCAAACTGATCCATGATCCCTGGTATACGATAAATAGGCCCAACACCGTAGTGTCCCCATACCATGATTTTTGCGCCACCATGCTTCACTGTCTTCACAGTGTACTGTGGCTTGAATTCAGTTCCCGGGGGTCGTCTGACGCACTGTCGACGACCACTAGACCCGAAAAGAACAATTTTACTCATTACATTACATTCATTTAGCAGACGCTTTTATCCAAAGCGACGTACAGTAAGTGCATACAGAAAGGTCATCGAAGTAACTACAGAACAGATAAGAAAGCACATTCTTCCCAAACAGTAGCAGCTATCCCTAGTAATGAACACAATGCAGTTCAAAGTGAACTGGGTAAATCAGCTCTAATACAATTCTATTCTAACTATTATAAACTTGACTATCTTGAGTACACAGTTCAACAAGAGCACAAATCATGAGGTCCTAGATAAGTATTAGTCCAGGTGGAGTCTGAAAAGGTGCGTTTTCAGGCCACGACGGAAAGTAGGCAGGGTTGGCATGGAACGTAGGGGAATGGGAAGTTCGTTCCACCACTGGGGAGCTAGGGTGGAAAAGCTCCGCAGTCGGGACGAGCGAGTGCCATTTACACGGAGGGGGGGAAGTGCAAGTCGCCCTGCAGTAGATGAGCGAAGCGGTCGAGCAGGAACATAGTTCTGGATCAAGTCCTGCAGGTAGACAGGGCCTGTCCTATTGGCTGCAGTGTAGGCCAGGGTCAGAACTTTGAACCTGATCCTGGCTGCAACTGGCAGCCAGTGGAGTGACCTCAACAGGGGGGTGACATGTGAAAATTTCGGGAGGTTGAACACAAGCCGGGCAGCTGCGTTCTGGATCAGTTGGAGAGGTAGGATGGCGCAGGCCGGTAGGCTTGCGAGCAGGGAGTTACAGTAGTCCAGACGTGAGGTGACCATGGTCTGGACCAAAAGCTGGGTGGAATAGGTGGTCAGGTACGGTCGAATCCTCCTGATGTTGTACAGGAGGAACCTGCAGGACCGTGCCGTCGCCCTGATCTGGTCTTTGAAGTTCAGCTGGTCGTCCAGGACCACCCCCAGGTTCTTTGCAGAGCGGGAGGCAGCCACCACGGTCCCGTCAATGGTGATGGAGAGGTCAAGTAGCGGGGAGGTTTTGTGTGGTATGAAGAGGAGCTCTGTCTTGTCGAGGTTGAGCTTCAGGTGATGGGTAGTCATCCACTCAGAGATGTCGGCCAGACAAGCAGATATCCTCTCCTTCACCTGTTGGGTAGAGGGAGGGAAAGAGAGGAAGAGTTGAGTATCGTCAGCATAACTATGGTATAAGAAGCCATGTGAATTGATTACTGAACCAAGGGATTTTGTATAGATGGAGAACAGCAGAGGACCCAGTACAGATCCCTTCCGGGACTCCTGTAATCAGGGGATGGGGTGCAGACACAGAACCCTTCCAAGAGACTTGGTAGGATCTATCAGTGAGGTACGATACAAACCAGGAGAGGGCAGTCCCAGAAATGCCCATCTCAGAAAGTGTGGAAATCAGGAGTTTGTGGTTGACCGTGTCGAACGCTGCAGACAGGTCAAGTAGAATCAGGACAGAGGAGAGGGATGAGGCTCTGGCAGCGGAGAGCGCCTCAGTCACGGCCAGGAGAGCAGTTTCTGTGGAATGTCCGGTTCTGAAGCCGGACTGATGGGGGTCAAGCAGGTTGTTCTGGTGGAGAAAAACAGACAGTTGGTTATGGACAGCTCGTTCCAGAGTTTTGGACAGGAAGGGCAAAAGAGATACAGGACGGTAGTTCCTGACATCAGAGGGGTCTAAGCTAGGTTTTTTTAGGAGTGGGGATACACGGGCAGTCTTAAAAACAGCAGGGACATGGCCACAGGTTAGGGAGGTGTTGATAATAGTGGACAGATATGGAACGAGCTCAGCAGATATTGACTGGAGGACTGCTGACGGGATGGGGTCCAGCGGACAGGTGGTCGCGCGATGGTGCGTCACAAGTTGGAGCACATCTGCGTCCTCCAGAGTCTTGAAGGACGACAGCGTGGCGATAGGTTCGGTACGGGGGATGTGGGGTGTCACCTGAGGTGTGAAGGAGTTGCGAATCATGGCCACCTTCCCCTCAAAGTGGGTCAGGAAGTCATCTGCAGAGAGGGAGGAGGGTGAAGGGGGTGGAGGGGGGGTAAGGAGGGAGGAGAAGGTGGAAAAGAGTTTCCGTGGATTAGACACACATGCATTAATTTTAGTCTGAAAAAAAGAAGTCTTAGCCGATGTAGTTGCAGCTGTGAAGGCTGCCAGCAGAGTGTGATAGGAGGCCAGGTCATCTGGGGATCTGGATTTCCTCCACTTTCTCTCAGCGCCTCGCAGTATGGTTCTGTTGGATCTGAGAGAATCTGTCAGCCACGGGGAAGGGGGTGATGGTCGAGCTGGTTTGGAGACAAGCGGACAAAGTGAGTTGAGAGACTGAGAGAGGCAGGAGTTAAACATAGAGGTGGCAACATCAACATGCATATTAGCAAAAGACGCAGGAGGAGGAAGTATAGAGAGAGCGGAAGTAGTGAGAGAGGAGTACGAGAGGGTGCGGAGATTTCTCCTGAACATAACAGTGGGTGGGTCGTTAGTAGGGTTGAGGGAGAGCGGGAGGGAAAGAGAGAATGAAATAAAGAAATGGTCCGATACGTGGAGCGGGGTCACCGTGAGTTCAGATGTGGCGCAACTCCTGGTGAGTACAAGGTCAAGTTGGTTACCAGCCTTGTGGGTGGCAGGCGATGGGGATTGAGTGAGAGCGAAGGACTGGAGGAGTGAGGCGACACTGGATAGCTGGGAACTCTCTGGATGGAGGTTGAAGTCTCCCAGTAGGATTACAGGGGTGCCATCCTCAGGGAAGGAGCTCAGGAGAGTGTCCAGTTCATCCAGGAAAGCGCCGAGCGGACCTGGGGGGCGATAGAGAACAACAATGTTAAGTGTAGACGGGTGGGTTACAGTGACTGCATGAAACTCAAGAGAGGAGAAATTCAGGCAACGTGCAGTGGGAATAGAGAATTTCCAGGATGTGGAAATCAGCAGACCAGTACCCCCGCCTCGGCCAGAGGCCCTGGGGGTGTGGGAGAAGGAATAGCCGGCAGACAGAGCAGCAGGAGTGGCTGTGTTATCTGGAGTGATCCAGGTCTCAGTGAGAGCCAGGAAGTGGAGGGACTTCACCTTAGCATAGGCAGTAATGAAGTCAGTTTTCTGGACAGCAGAGCGGCAGTTCCATAGTCCACCCACCACTGAGAGTTCCTTATGAAGGGACAGGGGTGGGCAGACCAGGTTAGCCGGGCAGCGCCTGCGGTGGTTGGACCTCCAGGCTCGAGGTATATAGCACAGAATGTTGCGCCATTTCTCTTTGGGCCAATTGATGTGTTCCTTGGCAAATTTTAACCGATTCTGCACATGCCGTTTTTTCAACAATGGTGCTTTACGGGGGCTTCTTGCTGATAGCTTAGCTTCGATCAAACGTCTTCTGACTGTAACAGCACTTACAGGTAATTTTAGATCATCTTTGATCTTTCTGGAGGTGATGGTTGGCTGAATCTTTGCCATTCTGACTATTCTTCGATCCGTTTTAACAGTAGTTGCTCGTTTTCTTTCACGTGTTCCGGGTTTTTGTTGCCATTTTAAAGCATTTGAGATCATTTTAGCTGAGCGTCCTATAATTTGCTGCACTTCCTTATACGTTTTCCCTTCTCCAATTAACTTTTTTATCAAATTACGTTGTTCCTCCGAACAATGTTTGGAACGGCCCATTTTACTTAGCAATTCAGAAGGAAATATATTTTATAACAATGTGTGAAACATTTGCTTCCCTTCTTTCTTAATAAAGGACAATTAATGACACCCGTTTTTTTCACAGAATGAATTAATTCTCTAATTAAACTCCAGACTGCTATTATTTTGAACACACCCCTTTCAATGAATGAGTCAATTACTCAGAACAAGCAGCATGCATGTCATGACAGTTGGGTCTATTGTTTTTCTATTACACTACTATATCTACAAGTAAATTATTTGCCATGCAGAAATATCACTACTACTGATAACAGTGGTTCATCATGTTACTGATATTGTACTGCTATTTTTTTAACACAACTGTATCTATGGCTTCGCCTGGTTTTTGTTACATTTTCCTACCTTATGTGTACTCCTGTGGGTTTGCTGAAAAAAAATGTGTTTCATTGGCACATCTGTGCCACAGAGAATCAGACTCTCTCTCTCGCTTTCTCTCACACTGCTGATGGATACACATTATTTTGTCCTCATATGCCCTTGTGCCACCTGCATCCACAGATTAGTGATGAATGAGCTCCTCAGCACTCCCCCTTGTAATCTGCTTTCTCATAGACGGCAGACTGATAGAAGATATCTGTATGTCTCTGTAATGTACTACATAGAGCGACTCATCCAAAGCTGCATTAACGTTGTTATTTCCACACTGCCAGATGGTTCCTGGCAGTCATGCAATCTGAGGACACTGCAGGCAGCTGAGTGAATACCCACAATGCCCTGGGGTGGGATGAGATGGGACAGATTAGGAAGCTGTTACAGTTGAAACTGCTTGTTCATTTCCGCATCTTGTGTTTTACCCTGTGTGTTGTGGTCTAATAGTGAACAGTTAGGTCACCAATCAGTCACATTTCCCAACATGTTTTGTGACGGGGAATAAAAAGTATTTATTTCTGGAAAATAAAATAAAACGATGACGGGAGAGTTTGAAGTTGTGCCCTTGAAAGAGAAAAAGAGACACTGGCAGGGTAAAGGACCCCCCAAAGGAAAAAATATATTAAAATATTTAATTAATAATATAATTCTATCAAAGTGTGCATTAGTTTATTTTCTCTGTCCGTGAAGATGTTTTCACCTTTGTTCATTGTAACCGTTTAGGTAGGAAGGTCAGTAGAGAACTCAGTGCCCTTTTGGGGTGAATGACCTAAGCTAAAATGGAAGGCAGAAACCTGTGTAGCCTGGTGTAGGTTATTACTGGAGGTGGCCAGGGAGATTGGAAGTTTTGCCTGAACACCACTAACCTTTGGCACTACCACAAACCTTTGAAGTGTTCCAAGTTAGTGTTCACAAAGTCTGGACCATAGACTGTAGAAAAAATATGGACAAACTGACTGTGAATTTCCATGTGCTTGTGAAAAGCGTTTTGAAGCAGCAGAGGTGCAGTTTTGTGCTGACGGTATGTTTTTAAAAAATTGGAGCCAGATACTATGCAGTAGGGTGCACATTTTGAGATAAGAATACGCCGAAGATCACCCTGCAAAAAACCGCTCAGGAGAGGTACTTAAGCTCATGACTTAATAACTTAACAAATCGGCCCATGGGGAGACATTAGATGAATAAAGAGCACCTATTGCGACTACATGTTCTTGTGGGACAAATTTATTGACTTTGTATTTTGACCGCATTGGTACCGTTAACTTACACTGAAACTGGTGGCTGAATGACCTATACTTGAGCCAACCGCACTGTTGGCCAGAAAGCAACGCTTTCAACAAAGACCAGGAAGTGAGCTTCAACAACGAAGCCCGGGTCTTGGCCCTTGGTCTGGACCTGGGTTTAATGCCTTTTGAAGTATAACTCATGCAGATCAGTGAGGAAGGGGCCACAAACCCCAGATACTCTAAATAAGCATGCTCATGTACGGAGAGGGGGGTGTTTGTGCTGGAGGAGAGAAAAAGGCCCTCAGTATCACATACGAGTGTGCACTGAATCAGTATCCACAGATTTAGATGCATCAAATTACCCACCCTGCCCGCCCCTCCCCTCTTTAATCCTAGCAGAGTGAGCGGAGCAGATCCAGCGATGGACGTGAACGTGCACCCTGCCGATTAGCACCGCTACCCTCACAAAGTGAACAGGGGTCCGAGGAGGGTGGCGTTGTCCGCCCCCTCCCCTCTAAGATGGCTTCGGCTTCAGATGGTAGAAAGAGGCGCCGGGACTGGGACGGGGTGAGGGTGGTCGTTAATTGTTGAAAGGGTTGGGGAGTGCTGAGAAGGTTTGGCTGATTAGATAAGATTTACTGAGCAGATTTTCTCACACGCTGAGAATTTGTTTCATAATGTCGACGTCACTGTTGCTCTCACGCTCACCTGCACGCAAAGCAGCTAGAATGCTGCATTTGCTGCAATAAATGGCTGAAACATTCGCTCAATATATGTTACAAAACTCAAGAGGGTTCAATGTTTTGCTAAGGACGCGTTCCATAACATTTCATGTGTTTTGTACCTGTGTGATAGACCCTGTGTTAGTCTTGCTAACCATATTTTTCTGAAATTTACACTTTATTAAAAGCCTAGTGTGTGTATTACATTACATTACAATCACGTTACAGATGCTCCTATCCAGCGTGGCCTAAAACAAAATAATAAAATTAGCGTTATTCCCGGGAATACAAAAGTGCAATATCACCAATAAAACACAGAAGGCCCATTTACAATCAGTAAATATAATAGTTAACTAAACAAAAAAATTACACAAAGGTTAGTTATATTTAGGTCAACTAAAACCCTGACACAGACTAAAAAAAAATTACATCTTTTCAGTAGGTATGTTTTCTAGTCTTCACATTCATACAGTCATTTCAAATTTTAATAAAGTTTGTTAGCTTGCTTTTAGCTCTGATACGACATAATTACAGTGTTTTATTTTCAACTTTTATTTTTAAGATATTGACTGACGACTGAAGACTATTCTTGTGTCCCTTTATGAAAAATGTTACTGTGGTCTGTTTTGTGGTTGAGGCATTCCGTCAGAAATCGATCACTTTCTGACCTCACGCTTTTAACCTATATGTTAACCTATATGTGAGAGACCAGAATAATCAACCATTCAGTCGAGACGGGGGCCCCCACCCTGCCTAAAGACACAGATATCTTCTTCAAAAATAAACATAACAGTATGGTTTTCTTATTATCGAAAAGCTTACAAAGAAGGTTATCCACAATTTCAATACTTTTGTTCCAAAGTAAATAAATATGCAAATTATGCGTTATTTTTGTCCTTAAACCTTAATTTGTAAAAAAATAATAATAATCATTTTAAATGGTAATCTCAGGTTTATTTTTAATTTTTTATATGTTATATGGTAGACACTTCTATACGTCTCCTAAAGTTTTCATATTGTGCCTGCTATCAGTTGAGCAACAGCAGACTTATGAGTATATGGTGGGTAGGTCAATCTAACACATGAATCCTTAATGTTGCCTATGATTTTCTTTTTCACCTCAAATATTACTTCAGTTTTTCCATTTGTTTATCATCAATAAAGACCTTCATACCTTCTCATGGCCTGGCTTTGCACTACACACCTTTTTACTTTTTTTCCTTATGTAATTTTCAGTTTTTCAGTCATGTGATGATAAACAAATGGGAAAACTGAAGTCAGAATGTGATTGATTTCTGATGGAATACCCCAGTTTGATCATTGCATCATATCAGAATGAGTCTGGAAGGCTCATTCATTACATTTCTCATGTTTCTGTCTGCACAGGAGGTGTAGCGCAGGCGAGGACAAGGCCCATGGGCCGAGAAGCCTGGGAGTCACCCACTGCAGCCTGCAGCCCACACACTGCCCATCCTGGGGGGAGAGGGTCACAGTCGAGCTGCAGGATGAGCAGGCCCAGGGGGAGGGTGAGCTGACTGAAAGTGCTCTCAGGGAGCTTCCACTTCATTATTTGCACTGCGTTTCATATTCACCTCATTGTGCAGAGGGGAGATTTCAGTTTGATAGAATGGTTAAACTAGAGTGACTAGATTGGTTTAACAGGCTTTGCCTTGGGTTATATAATAGAATGGTACTGGGCGAAAAATGATAGGCCTACATACAAAATACATACATGTATATATCGGAAAATATATCAGATATTTTTCTTTCAAATACAATAAAAATGGATCATCTGTTTAAGGCAGCATTCTTGTTCTTGTGCATGAATGGGCCCTGCGGCCTTGGTCGACCGTGCCAGTGCCGACTATGGTTGGTAGCCCTACAGGGGGATGCCTAATTGGCAGTAGAATTGCCCAGAGGCAGGGAGGGCTCAGTCGGCAGGGATCCATGTATTATCGCTGTCTAGGGACCCTCGCTGGTAAATGGAGCACCTGCAAGTCCATCTATTAAGCTGCACATGAAGTGTCTTCCTCTGACTCCTGTCTGTGCAAGCCTGACTGCGGTATAATAAAAAGTGGCGCTTGGCCTTGCGCGCTTCAGTGGAGAGCACGTGTTTGTCTGCGCTCACCTGAATGGACGGCAGAGGTTCCAGCAGTGCACGTTGATGTATGCAATATTTCAAATTAGGGTGAAAAGCGGGGAAAAAGCATTCAAAAATGGTTACGACGTGTTTTGGTGACGTAGCACCGTCCATATGCTCATCGCGAGCCGCGGCGTCGGCGGTTAGAATCCAGCCGCGCAGCCTCTGTCGCACATCACTCCCTCTCTCTCGCTCCCATTCTTCCTGTCTCTGTACACTGTGCTGACTAATAAAAAAAGCTGACAAGCCTTTTTTTTAAAAGTTACAATAGAGATTCTACCTCGAGCTGTCATGGTTCGTGGGTCATTTTTTTGCCTTTTCCGTTGTGGTTCTCATCCTGTTTCCCCCCATTGAGATTTTTTCCACGTTCCGGTTCGGGTTTTGTTTCCCCATGCTCGTTATTCATTTCACCTGTGCTTCTACCTGCGGGGTATTTAAGTTCCTCACTTCCGCTTCCTTGGTGCTTCTTTGTCATTTCATATTACATTGAGCCAGGTATAGCCAGGTAAAAGCGACCCCGTGATATTAAACTTGTTTTATGTTCACGAGGGACTTGCTTAAAAGCTTTATCTTTTCAGGTATAGGTTTATCGACTCCTGTAAGCTTCACTGTGCTATTTCGTCCATACTGTACTCACTGAGACAGTTTTTCTTTGGAGGTTTCACTTTTGTTTCACCTTCTTTTGGCCGCGTTAGGTTACGTGCCGAAGGTGTTTTTTTCTTTTTCAGTTTCCCGTGTTAGCTCTAGTATTGAGCTCGGGAGACTTGGTTTTGTGTTTTTACTCGTGTTTTGAGTTCGCCCTGTTTTCCTGGGCTGATTATTATTTGTCTATTATAGCTTCTAGGATTATTCCTTTTCTTTTCCACCTTTTTGGGGTTTAATCTATTTGTGGTCCTCACCGTTTGTGAGTGACTTGTTCTGATCCCCATTTCCCGTTGCGTTTGATTCTCCACCACTGGAAACCATCACAAGAGCAGTAGTGAGGACTTTATGGTAATCATCCACCCTTTTTTATATGTAAATATATTTTTTCATACGGGTAGAATAAAGGCCTTTTAAGCAACTTCAAGGACATATGCCATGTAACAGGTCAGTAATGCAGTGTCATAGCTTGATGTGACTATTTTCACTTTGAATCGTGCATTGACCACAGAATAATAGTAACGACTACAACTGGAAGGTGGCCATCGAATGCAATCATCCAGACACGCACGCACGCACGCACACACACACACACAGACACACACACACACACACACACACACACACACACACTCACACAAACATACACATGCTCAGCCATCCACACGCACACACATACACCCCGATGCTCGCACACACGCTCACACACGCACACAAACATACACATGCTCAGCCATCCACATGCACATACATACACACGGATGCTCGCACACACGCTCACACACACACACACACACTCACACTCACACAAACATACACATGCTCAGCCATCCACACGCACACACATACACACGCACGCTCGCACACACAGATGAAACAAACACCTGCACTGTATTTTATATTTCCATAAGTAGAGCTTTGCTCTGTAGAAGGCATTAGCTCTTATCGATTGTTTTGCCACTTTGTTACGAAGACACAGACAGACATCAGACAGGAGAGTGCAGAATGAGGCTGAGATCAAAGAACTGAATGTAAGAATTTCAGCGACTCTTGGACAGAAATGGCAGTCTTTAATGGTAAAACCTTTTGCATGTCGGCTGAAGCACATCATTTTTTATTTTTTTATTTAATTTAATTAATTAATTAATTTTACATTTTTATATCAATTTTGTTCCAAGAGCGGCTAAAATTCTGGCAGAACTGGTAGCACAGTAGTTCGAAGCCAGGAAGAGTAAGCGCATCACTTCCTCCCCGTCTTCTCCTGTCTGTTTGCCCTATCACGGTAGATCCCTTTATGAAGTTTGCATGGAGGACAGGTATGATTCGACATCCTGAAAATTCTTCTTTTTAGCTTTATTACTATGTATACGGTCTGTGTGTTTTGTACTTAAAATGCGTTCCATACATTTTGCAGAAGAATTTAGTTTTTTCTTTAGTTCAGTCTAACCTTTAACTTTTGGTTGGAAACTAAAATGGCACCAAATTAAATAAATAAAATAATTTTGCACCTTGAACATTCCCTTATGAGTATTTAAGGTGGCCTGTGCATTATTAATGGGCCTGAAATACACATGGGGGATTTTCAGTCCTTTCCCCCTCACTGACACTCAGTCATGCTTGGCTGCCCTGTGCTCCAATCCGAATGTGTGTTTTCCTCTGTCCTCCTGAGAGTGGAGGTGCTGTGAAACCCCGTCGGTGTGAAATTGCCTGTCCTTGTTCTGTGAGCCTCAGCACCCTGAAAGAGCCTTGTCTGCTTGATCGTTATTGCAGGGGGTAGGCCCCGTCATCCCAGCTGTGTGATTGCACCGCTGAGTGACACAGTAATTACACAGCGGCCTTTAATGGAACTTGACAGAGAGTGTGCGAGGTGATTGGCCGATATATCGCTCGCGGGTGATTGGCCGACGTTGTCCACGCTTCTTTTGTTCGGGTCAGGTTCATTGCCCGCCTTCCTTCCACACCCGAGAATTTTGCTGTGATTTGATTGGAGGGGTGTCGAGAAATGACAGACACACATTGGGAGATCTTTCATGAAGCATCAAGCACTAAGCAGAGGCATTTATCAAAAGCTAGCATTACATTCAAAATGCCCATCACCTTCTTATATCAAAATTAGATGTTAATGAATTATAATAGTACTTTATTAAATACAATCAATCTCCTTTGTGAGACCCTTATATTGTAAAGGACTCTTGAGTAATTTATTAATGGATTGTTATTACTTTGTGATGGAATATACTGCCTGAAATAGACTGTGTTTGTGTGTCCGTGTGTGTATTTTATGTGTGTGTGTGCTTGTATGCATGCTTATGTCTGTGCATGAATTTGCAGTGTTGAACCTCAGCATAGCAGACAGTGGAAGCAGGGAGCTGCTGGTCTCTTACCAAATCCCAGTGGAGCACCTGGTACCTTTTCACCACTATAACCTGGAGCTCCTGCAGGTGAGCACTCCATACAAAGAAGCGATGTCCCCTTTGATTGGCCTATGCACATCAGTGATTGACAGCGGCAGCTAGCTCCACCTGTGGCTCATGAAGCATTAGTTTAAATTACCATCTCTCTATTTAACTTGCTGTCTGAAAGGCCATCTTTCCTTAGAACTGATTCTCTTCCTGATTAAACGGCAGTCTTCCTGTTTTAATCCTTTTGTTTAAAGGACAGTCTTTCCATAGCTCCTCCCAAAAAGGGACTCCTGGTTTCCCCCTTTGTCAGAGGATGGGAGACTTCTTTGCCGTGCCTGTGTGCGAAGGCAATTAAATGTGTTTTTTCCCCATGGGAGGTGAATCGTTGTTAAGTGACACAGTCCATGTAGGGGATGCACCCCTCTGTGTCCCTTTTTTCTTTTTTTCTGGGCTGCTGTGTCCTTAGCAACAGTCAATTAAGTCCAGACAAGGAGAGTGGAAGCCAAGGTTATCAACTCCTCATCCTTTTTCAGGCTCACCTAATCTGAACTGCTTATATACTGTACTGGCAAGGAACAAATTCATTCTGCAAAAGTCTAGGGGTTCCTATGGTTACATCCTGTTTCTATAGGGAATTCTGTATGTTGTCGTGGGTGGGAGTGTCTGAGTATGGGTTTATTGTAAAGCAAGCCTGTCTCCCTATTGCAAGATGTTTTCCTATCCAGTGCAAATCTAAAATTAGTAGAAAAACATATTTTTTTTGGCAGTCATTGCCAGTGCACCCACACATTCATTTTAAGGCACTTCAAAATTAAGGAACTTGTTCTTGGTCACGAAAACATTTTTAAAACAAATATAATGATTACCAGTTCATGTGTGGTAAATGGTCTATACATTAAGTTTTTTGTATATTATTTCTTAGTGTTTAACATGCAATTGGATTCTACACTACTGGTGTCCCACAATGCTTTCTCTCTGTGCGATGCATTATCCACAGACTCCAGAGACTCCGCATTTGTTCTATTTATAAGGTAACAAAGAGCAGCCATCTGGAAAGATGTGAGTCAATGGGAGCACTGTGGGGTAGCGTGGGATATGGAGTCCTAGGAGGGTTGGTGCTGATGCTGCGTTCACGACATATGGGAGAGATGGTAACTACGAGCTTCCAACAATGTTGCCAGGTGCTTGCATTACCCCCCCCCAAATTAAAATTTATAAATCTGAGAACTCCCCATCTTTAATTGACTCCCATACAATTTTCTCACAATTTCCCCGCATACCTTTTTTTAATTGACTTCATTTTTTTCATTCATTGACTCCCATACAGTCTGGCAACTCTGGCTTCCCACTTGGAAATACCGTTCACATCAGCTTTTAAATTGTAAATACTACTTGTGAACACAGAATTTATTTTGTTCTCTGATTTATCACACTTGACCTAGGCCTACGACAGCCTATCAAGCACGGTGGCGAATTCTGTGGTCAAATGCAAGAAGCATATGTTCAAGTAACATTAATCTTAAAAAATTACCGACTCTTGTTTATCGGATTTAACGGATTACCTGAGGACATATCAAAAGTCCGTAGGCTACCTGCAGTCGAATCAAATGTTCAGCAAAGTTTGGCAAAATGAGCCAAAATGGCGATAGTTAACAAAATCAAAGGTGATCTCAAAGACCCTTACCAAATCTCTGGTGATCTTGGCTTTAAACGGGTTCATTCGAGGTTAACGCGCGAATGCTTCCAAGTTGTTGTTATGAGCGAGCAAGTCGTTAAAAACCGTAATTCCCATATGTCGTGAACGCAACATGAGCTGAACTGCATGGCTGAAGGAGGGGAGAGGGGGGAGGGGTTGTTTGTTGTCAAGGGAAACCCATAAATAAGCCATGTTCTTTACTTCCTTGGAGGTAAAATTGCAGTTGAGTAAATTCTGTTTCAGGGTCAACATTTTTCTCTTGCCAGTAAAATTATTACGAACTCATTATACTTGTTTGTGCCTTACGAAACGCTGGCAGAGACCTGTTCAGTTCGGACTAGCATTAGAATTGGATTTAAACGAATCATGTGCTAATAAAGGCTATTTAAATGTTATTCATGTATACATGTCATGTTTGTGGATTCTGTGACACTTTATTTGAACAGGCAGTGTCAAAGGCTACTGAACACATCACTCTGCAATTGTTTTTCAAGTTCAACCTTGCCCCAGAAGATATCCCTTCAGACTTGACCTAGGCCTAGTATTGCAACATTTGAAGCTCAGAAGTTTCACCGTTCTGTTATCCGTCGTTTTGCTTTACGTCTGAAAGTAAGTTACACATTAACTCATAAAATGTCTCTTTGACGACATAAATATTGCTCATATTGGACAGCCTATTTATATACGAACAGGTTTGTCTTGTGTAGCCAAGAAGTTAGCCAAAAAAAAGAAAGTAATTAAAAATGAAACTGATGAAGAGGGAATTAAACTTTATGGGTTAGAAAAGAACCGTGCTTAGAGGTGAAAGTGAGTCTTGTCTGGCCGTCATGGTCATGTGTGAATGATTTCACACATGGCTAGCTTCCCACAATCCTCTCTGTTTTGCTCTTCAGACTGATCCTGGAACTCGCCCCTGGGACAGAGAAGGGATCAATTATTGATGGTCTTCTTTCTGCCAGTAACGCAGTATGAAAGACCTTCTGCTTTCTTTTTGTTTCGCCCTTTGGTTATTTACGCATTGATGCAATGGATGTTTTAGTCACTCCAACAACAAAAAATTATTCTAAATGTCCAGCATTAGTCTACTTCGCCTTGTATGATTTCAAAAAGGTATTTGGATAGGGCGGATTAATAAAGGCTTTTTAATTGCGACACACCACTGCGTAAAAGTGCCTTGGAATTTTTGGGAGCCGTCTTGTTCCGGAAATTTAAGTTCTACGGTGTGCTATCTTTTTAAATGACTTTTCTTTGCAAAAAAGAACTTTACTGACAACAGTGGTGCCCCCAGAAATTTTTCATCGGGGTGGCTAGATGGGGCCACTGAAAATCTTGGGGTGGCACACCAAAGCCAAAAGCCATAACTGAATTTCAGGAACTCTATTATGTTGTTGTAGTATATAGGCTAGTGGAAAACAATGTTAATATGAGAGTTAAGGAATCACATACTGATATACTTTGGTTTCTTATTTTACAGTTAATGTTACTAATTATCTGATGTGCACAGACTAATACCGGTACAGTTAATAGTTTGAGTACCACAACAATCCTGTTTTAATGTGTTTTATGTATCTGTATATACATAGGCGATTCATTGTTCTTCAAATAGGCTAGTAGTTGTTCTTTTTCTTAAAAAGACAAATATACAGCTTTAATTTGAAGGAGTAGCTACATTGATTGTAAGGAACAAAACATGTGGAGTTTCAGGGTCCCACAATTTTCCCTTTCTTCCCGCCTTTCTTTTCCCTTTCTTCCTTATTGCTCGGATGCACTTTTGTCATCTTACGGGCTCCGTTTTGCAGTTCGGAATCTTATAAAACTGCAATTCCGGGTTTTTTGCCTTGTTTGTAGTGCATCCCACCAAACAACAACTTTTAGGCGGTTTTATGCTGTTAGCTAACAGATCTAAATGACAAGAAGGCACCGGCACGTCAAGTCAATGGAGGGCGAGAGCGGGATGTGTTTTCCCCCCCGGGATGGGCGGGGCCTATTTGCGCTCAGTCTCCTGGCAGTGCACTGTGCAGCAGCAGCGCAGTGACGGACGGTCAAAAGCGACTGACTGGCTATGCATTTGTTATTTTCTTTTAACATGCATTAAAGTATTGATTTAAATGAATAGTACCTAATGTAAAATATCAGATAGAAGCATATTATGCGAGGTGGCGCCATCAAAGGGTGGTCAGGCGGGGCCACGGCCACCCCTTGGTGGCACCACTGACTGACAACTGAATGCTTTTGGTTCAACGAACTTCCCGGATATCTTTTCATTTCACTCGGATTCAGGTTTACCGATATAGAACGCCTTCTAAGTGTGAACCTATAAATGAACACATCAAAACCTGAATCTCTTGCTCAAAGTGGAAACTTCCGCCACTTTTCACTAGAGAAAAAATAGCAGATTGGATTTGTGTGAAATCCGCATGTCGGTCTTATAGTACGGTCTTTTTTACTTTGCAAGTTCTGTACTGTCAGATGTGGGTCTTGACCATGGAATAAAGCCAGTTATGTAATTAACTGAAACAACCTATTGGATGTCAGAAAAACCTTAGCAGCCATCTGATAATAACTGTTCTATCACTTGTGTCTTATTTTAACCAGTAGAATTTTCTTCTGTGAATAGTGAGTTAATTATAAAGCACTTATCCCTGCAAATCAAGCTTCAGGGCATTATGTTGTTCTATCCTGGGTAATCTGAATTTACTTCAATTGTAATCAGTATTGACTGACTTACAAGAAAGCTTTAATGGACCCTCATAGGCTAGTGACTATAAAGTCCAATTTATAGTACCCCCCCATGGACAGTCTATCTAGTGTAAAATTAGAAACTGCTGAATTATGCAGAGAAATCCATGTCTTTAGTTGGTTGTGATGGGGGAGCTATAACTGGATGTGCCCTAGTCACAGGACAATGGGTGCCTCTGGCCTCTGGCACGGTTTCTGCTGCATGCAGGGATTCTCGGGGCTGGCCGTTATTTACACCGTCCATAAAAATCGACTGCCGCCGTGTTGTTTTAATGGAGAACACTCGAGGGAGCCCTGAGCCGTAAAAGACCACACGGTGACAGGCTACTCACGCTCAAAGATTGAGAGCTTTCTTTTCTGTGTTTTCATCAGTCTCTCTCAAGAGCAGATACACCTGCAGTCTATCGACAGTATCTTACTTTGTGTGTTATAAACTGGTTCAATGAACTTTTGAAGGAGCCCATTTCAGATAATGCTCTTTTGTTACGAGCTGTGTATGAAATAAAAAATGACCGAGCTTTCTTATTCAGAAGTAAGGGTTACCGACAGAATTGGGGCCAATTCAGTTTCAATTCAATTCAAGTCAGTTCATTAATTGAAAAATGATTGTAGAACACAAAGAACATTTTTCAATTTACTTTGGAATTTTTCAACAAGTGATTCCCTAGCTGACCAAATTTAAAATGGAACTGACCCAAAGTCTGGGTGCTAGGAGATTTGCAAAGATCATTTTTGGGGCATGCGGTACAAAGGTGGGAGTCATCACAGTTTTGACCTCACAGTTCTTAGGATTATTTCTAACGCATGATATGGGCTGTTTTTTGTGAGACTTGAAGAGATCATTGAGATAAATACGGTTTATTATTATTATTATTATTATTATTGTTATTGTTATTAATCTCCAGTTCTGTGCGCTCTATGCAGGAACACAGCTCAGTGCCTGAGGGGGTTCGGCTCTATGTAACCTTGGTACGGCGGATCAGCGTCCTACCCAGACTGCCTCATTTTTCCTTCACTGGCTTTGAGGTGAATCAGCTTCACGGCCTTCTTAGGATTTGCTTCAGATGCACAGTATTCATTTTCACTCGCACAGTCACTTGTAAAAAATAACATGGAAAAACTTTGTATATTCAAGCACATTCAAGCATTCTGGTGCTTAGGTTGAATAAATAAATACATATAATATATACACTGGATTTCATTTTTAAAACAATGAAAATAAGATCAAATAAAATCTGCTGTGGTGTGTATTTAATAACAGACAGTTAAATGTTCTGTGTTCATTTCACTCTGATGAAGGGCATTGGATCACTTTTAAACACAGATTAATTAATGCTGAACATTTTACTTTGTACTGTCAGATGTGGGCCTTGACCGTGGAATAATAGCCAGTTATGTATTTAACTGAATCAACCTATTGGATGTCAGAAAAACAGGATCTAGGCAGTAACCTTAGCAGCCATCTGATAATAACTGTTTTATCACGTGTGTCTTATTTTAACCATTCGAATTTTCTTCTGTGAATAGTGAGTGAATTATAAAGCACTTATCCCTGCAAATCAAGCTTCTGGTGTTTCACAAAGATGCAAAGCGGAAGCATTTACATTTTTGAAAGATTATATTAGATTAATTTGTTCTAAGGGGTAATCTTAGCAGTCCGTCTATCTCTTTAACAATGGAGAAATCCACTCTTTTATTTCTTTTAATCTTTTCCAATGAGATTAAAAATGACGCTAACTAAATCACTCTCCTGTTAATTGTGAATTATTTCTTTGATGTACACCATGTCGGGAGAGGTGTTGGACAGAAAATGAGTTTAACCCTTTAAGCTGTAAGATCACAAATATGTGATTTAGAATGTTCTTAATTTAACATTCTATTGCTGATGTAACAATCACTTCTGGTGAAAGCAGTGGAGTTCTAGAACACTGACATACATTTTGTAGGTGCACTGTTTTTACTCCATTCTCCTCCATTCTTGAAATGGTTTCAAGGTGCTGCTGCAGGCACTGGAGAGGCCCCTGAGGGAGCCAGCGGGTCGCCTGGTTGCCATGGCGCGCATCGTGCCAGACTACGACTCTTACAGGTAAAAGCCCTCCAGCTGAACGCCCGAGGGGAAGAGACCTTACCCCAGTGTAATATTACAATAAAACAATATAACACAATACAATACAGTGCATTGCAGTGTAGTGCAAAACAATACAAAAACTAATTGTGGAAATTTGAAGAAATACTTACACAAACTGTAGTGTGGACACACTTTAGTTTCCACATCTTGAGGCATTTTAATTTATAAAATAACGTGTGTTTCTGAGAGTGACATCTTCAGCATTGATTCAACGTGATTCACTTTGTGACCACCTGATTGTAAATTTTGCTTCTGCAAAAAATAAGATAAATGTATTGATTGACTGATTGATAATTGCACTTGAAGAAAGGCTTGCGTTTTAGCGCAATGTCCTGCTGACTTCTCCGGAGGCTCGGAGGTCAGAGTCGGAACCGCGAGAGTGTGAAATCTGCTGCCTGCTACGGCACGCGGGTCCCTGACATCAATTAAAAGAGAGAATGGATCAGCTCTCCTCTCCGGCAGGCCACGGGCCCTTCGAACTGGAGAGCAGAAATAAGCGTTTAAAAGCTTGACTCTGAAGGGGCAGGGGTAAGGGGAGATCTGCGGGATCTGTGCAGGGGGAGGGGATAATGGCACCGGTAAGACCTCCATTAAGAGCCTGGCCGCGGCGTTGCTGCGTTTGTCAGCTCTGATCAGGCTGAGGGACCCGTGAGACGCCACAGACAGGGGCCCCTTGGGAGACACGTGCCCGTAGGCCTGAACTCATTCATCTTTCCCTGGCCATGGATAGATTAGCTAATGGACTCGTATTAGTAACATGACAGGTAATATTATTGAATTTGGGCGAGGGGAGGATAAACAATTTCTTCAATGATTTAATAATTTTTTCCCCATTCATATTTCTCTAAAATCCATCTTTATTATGTATGATTGTGATGATTCAATTTTAGTTTTGAGTCACGAGAAGACAAAAGCCTTATGATTGTATGGTTTTGTTATGTGTTTGGTGAACTTTAACTTTAAAGGGTTTATTAGGATTTAACTTGCACTTGTTGCAGTGAAGTTAGCTTCATGACAGATGTGAGGTCCTTGGAGATGCATGGCAATGAGCCATCCTGGTTCCAGCTCTACAGTGGGAAAGGGGTATAATGAGCCATCCTGGTTCCAGCTCTACAGTGGGAAAGGGGTATAATGAGCCAGCCTGGGTCCAGCCCTACAGTGGGAAAGGGGTATAATGAGCCATCCTGGTTCCAGCTCTACAGTGGGAAAGGGGTATAATGAGCCAGCCTGGTTCCAGCTCTACAGTGGGAAAGGGGTATAATGAGCCAGCCTGGTTCCAGCTCTACAGTGGGAAAGGGGTATAATGAGCCAGCCTGGGTCCAGCCCTACAGTGGGAAAGGGGTATAATGAGCCAGCCTGGTTCCAGCTCTACAGTGGGAAAGGGGTATAATGAGCCAGTCTGGTTCCAGCTCTACGGTGGGAAAGGGGTATAATGAGCCAGCCTGGTTCCAGCTCTACAGTGGGAAAGGGGTATAATGAGCCAGTCTGGTTCCAGCTCTACAGTGGGAAAGGGGTATAATGAGCCAGTCTGGTTCCAGCTCTACAGTGGGAAAGGGGTATAATGAGCCAGTCTGCTTCCAGCTCTACAGTGGGAAAGGGGTATAATGAGCCAGTCTGCTTCCAGCTCTACAGTGGGAAAGGGGTATAATGAGCCAGTCTGATTCCAGCTCTACAGTGGGAAAGGGGTATAATGAGCCAGTCTTGATCCACCCATATAGTGGAAATGGGTTGTAATGAGTCAACCTAACTTTAGCTAGTGTGTGAAAAGGGTATAATTAGCCTTGTTCTACAGAGGGAAAGGGTATATGTAGTACAGCTGTACAGTGGGAAAAGGGCCTTTCTACAGCTGGGTTGGCTAAGCTCTTGTTTCTAATAATACTGGGGCTGTCGCCAAGGTGCTGTTCACATTGCAACTGTTTTATTTCTTTTTCTTTCCGGGAGGTGTTATAACCACAATCTGCAGGATGGTCGTTGGGCTGATACCACCATGTTTTCATTAATATCCCATCTGGTAGGGGACAGAAAGAGGAAAGGGGTGTCTGGGGGGGGGGGGGGGGAATGGATGCATCCTCTCACAATTTCAACAATCTAACGGCCCTGTCACAGAGACCATGTTCAATCATTCATTCTGTTTGGAACCAGTGCAGAGAAATGCATTCTATCTGAGTGTGATGGGGTGTGTGTGTGTGTTCGCGCACGCGTGTGCATGCCTGTGTTTGTCCGTGTATACTGTATGTATTCACGTGTGCATGTATTGTGATGGGCTTTTACTTTTGGTGCCCTAAAATGGGAGTACTATGTCAAAATGGCTACAATTGCTGAAGTAGAAATAGAATAAAATAGAAATAGTACTTTGTAACATTATCAACGTCTTTACTGTATTTTTGATCAATTTAATGCTGTCTTGGTGAATAAAAGTATCAATTTTTTTCAAAAACCTAAAAATGTCTCAGTGATTCCAAACTTTTGAACAGTAGTATTTGTATGTACTGTATGTGTATGCATGTATTGTGTTAGGGAGTGACTGTGTTAAGGAAATTGGGTATATGTGTGAATGCTGTTATTGGCATGGCTGGGTGTGACTGCGTTTGGGGTGTCTGGGTGTGACTGGGTGTGATGATAGGTATGGCTGGGTGTGGTGATGAGTGTGGGTGGGTGCAGTGATGAGCATATCTGGGCGTGGTTATGGATGTAACTAAGTGTGGTGATGGGTGTGGCTGTATGCTTCATAGAGACTCTATGCTGCTCCGGACCCCTCGTGCAGCCAGCATCCCTGTGACCTCGGTGACCTTCCCCCACCCTTCTGACTCCGCCTTCGCCGTGCCCCCACTTACCAACCAGGGCCAACTGCAGGTGAGGGCATCCTCCTATTGGTTCATACATGTTGACACTAACTGCCCCCTGTGGTTCATTCATGAATTGTCACTTTACAATTAATTCGTTTTTATTTAGAAATCATTAAAATAAATTACTGAGTATTCTATATTTGCGTATCTGGATCAGAGGTCGCGCTAGGATTTTAAACTGCCGGCCAGAATAATTACAGTTTGCCGGACATATGATAAAAAACGGCCATATATATTTTCAATGCATGAACGACAGGCAGGTGCATTTAATGATGTGGCCTAACAACATATCTTACAGCATAATACTATATTTTGGACTGAAAACTATTTGAAAATAAAGAAATTATATAAATTTTTTATATAACAGCTTCGCGGATGAATTACATTAAAATCGCGAATTTGGTGTGCGTGACTGCATGCGTAATGTTTTCTCCACAAAAGAAGCTGTCTTGAATGTGCATCATTAGTTTATTAGAACACATTTTTCTTCAGAAGAACGAGCAATAACCTAAATTGCAGAGTTGCGGAAGATGCTATTAGGAAAAAAGCCAGTAACGACACATGACAATTGGGATCCGACCTAACATTAGCAAACGCTTTCGGGAAAGTCAGACTGGAACAGTATAGGCTATTGATTTAACATGCTGATTATATCAAGCTTATAGCCTATTAAGTTAAAGTAGCCTATGCCTACTGACAGTTAAAAACTGGCAAAAAAAAAAAGAACGAGCCATAATTGAATGTTAGCCGTTAGACTCTAGACGTTACGTCTTACGTCACTGAAAGTTCCGCCGAAGCCCGAGGGACAGACGATTTGAAATAGCGGATTTTGTGAGAATAGCGTTGTCTGATTTGTAGTGATAATAGGCCTAATGATAAATTTCCGTGGTTTTGTGACTAAATATGTTAAATTACTATATTGCAAAGTTACATTTATTTATATTTTTACTAGACCAAATGTTTGGAGGGAATTACATTTTGCCGGGCGAACGCGACCCCTGATCTGGATGTGAACTGACACAATTAAAGTCGGGTAACTTTCTGAAGAGCACAATGAAAAGGCTCTACCTAGGAGTAAAGCCAAGAGCCTACTGGTTGAAAGCCAGCTTTTTTGTGTGTTGAAAGCTGAGGGAAGAGAGGGAAGGGGAGAAAGCAAAGGAGGTGGAGAAAGAGTTTGAGGGGGCAGAAGGCTATGGAGTGAGAGACTGAGGGGGCAGAAGGCTGTGGAGTGAGAGACTGAGGGGGCAGAAGGCTATGGAGTGAGAGACTGAGGGGGCAGAAGGCTATGGAGTGAGACTGAGGGGGCAGAAGGCTATGGAGTGAGAGACTGAGGGGCAGAAGGCTACGGAGTGAGAGACTGAGGGGCAGAAGGCTATGGAGTGAGAGACTGAAGGGGCAGAAGGCTATGGAGTGAGAGACTGAGGGGTTAGAAGGCTATGGAGTGAGAGACTGAGGGGGCAGAAGGCTATGGAGTGAGAGACTGAGGGGGGGGGGGCAGAACGCTATGGAGTGAGAGACTGAGGGGGCAGAAGGCTATGGAGTGAGAGACTGAGGGGGGGGCAGAACGCTATGGAGTGAGAGACTGAGGGGGCAGAAGGCTATGGAGTGAGAGACTGAGGGGGCAGAAGGCTATGGAGTGAGAGACTGAAGGGGCAGAAGGCTATGGAGTGAGAGACTGAGGGGTTAGAAGGCTATGGAGTGAGAGACTGAGGGGGCAGAAGGCTATGGAGTGAGAGACTGAGGGGGCAGAAGGCTATGGAGTGAGAGACTGAGGGGGCAGAAGGCTATGGAGTGAGAGACTGAGGGGGGGGGGGGGCAGAACGCTATGGAGTGAGAGACTGAGGGAGCAGAAGGCTATGGAGTGAGAGACTGAGGGGGCAGAAGGCTATGGAGTGAGAGACTGAGGGGGGGGGGCAGAACGCTATGGAGTGAGAGACTGAGGGGGCAGAAGGCTGTGGAGTGAGAGACTGAGGGGGCAGAAAGCTATGGAGTGAGAGACTGAGGGGGCAGAAGGCTGTGGAGTGAGAGACTGAGGGGCAGAACGCTATGGAGTGAGAGGAACTGTATTTGTGCAGCCTCTGTCGGCATTGATCTGGTGAGGCGGTGATGTATCTTCCTCTTCCTCTCTGGCTGTCTCTCCTCCTCATCTCTTTCCTGCCCCTCTCTCCTCTCATCGATTTTCGACAAAAAGTTGCGCTCTCTCGCTCTCCCTTCCCAGCTGCCTGTGCCTTTTAGCGGGAGCCGTGTCATCCGTCTCCTCTCTCCCAGTGCTAAAAAGCAGATCCTGAGGCTGACCTGTGCTGCTCTGTTTCTCTCGCATTGATCTGCTTCACTGCCTGCCTCCCTTTATCAATAGACCCATCTGTACTGCTCCTCCCTGCCTGTATGCCTGCTCTCACTGTAGAACCTACTCATTATCTGTGCTCTCCCTCCTGCAATGAGGTTAAAAGCTTTATTAGTGGAAAGTCAGCCTGTCTGTTTTCTTCCGCAGAATTATTTTTTTCACGATACCGACATGTGCTCCTGAAATAAGATGTATTATGAGCATGGTTAGATAACATTGTGCGTATGTACGTATGTGTACCTGTGTGTTTGAATGAGTGTGTCATGCATGCATGTGAGTGTGTGTGTGCTTTTGTGTGCGTGTGTATTTGTGTGCTCTTGTGTGTGTTTGAGTATGTGTGTTTGTGGGCACTTGTGTGTTTTGTGTGTGTAGGTGTGCGTGCATGCATTTTTTTGTGTGTATGTGTGTTTGAGGGCACTTATGTCTGCGTCTTTGTGCCTGTTTGTGTGTTTCTGTCTCCTTTTGTGTGTGTATAGGCGTGTGTGCATGTGTGTGTTTTTTTCTGTGTGTTTGTATACGTGTGTTTGAGGGCACGTGTGTCTGTGTCTTTGTGTGTAATTGTGTGACAGGTGCACTGTGCCCTTTCTCTGGGGACGGCTGCAGGTCTGAGGGGACACATGGATCCTGCAGCGTAGCCAGGAAATCTGAGCTGTTCCTTTAACACGAGCCAGACTCCTCAGGGTTTACCACACTGTCTGAGCATCTGAAATCTGACTCCACAAAACACATCCGCGAAAGGGAAGCTACCTGGCTGGGAGAAGACAAATAATACCCTTTTCCTGGGTAACAAAATATCGTAAAGCTGTAATAATATGGTCGGGGAAGGTATTTTACACCAGCAGTTTGGCGATTATCTGCATGTAACTCCATACATTTCCGTGCACAAATTAACATGATCAAAAGCTAGATTTTTATCTTGTGATAATGTTACGTTTTAATGCAAATCATTGTTTTTCCGCTGAGTGTTGGCATAGCAGAGATGTATCTGTATACTGTAAATGCAATGTGCTTCAAAATTTGGCACGAGTGAGGCCAGTTTCCAGGTGATAGCACCTGTGCACTTTGGGATTACCTATGGTGCCTCCCTCTCCCACAGTGTCACCCCATGGTCTCATCTGTGTGTGCGTGCGTGTGTGCGTGCGTGTGTGTGTGTTTGTGCGCGTGTGTGTGTTTGTGTGTGCGTGTATATGTGTTTGTGTGTGTAGGTGTAGGTGTGTGTGTGTATGTGCCAGAGCTCAGCCTAATCTACCTGATCCCAAACACTGAGTATTCTCACAAACAAGCCTCAGTACTTCCAGCAAGGTGAGCTTAACTTGCTGGTACGTCTTGCAGGTGTCCCAGGCCGGGGTTCCTGAGGAACAGCCAATGTGGAACCACTGCTTCCTGTTCCTCGGCCGGGACTCCGCCACTATTTTTACAGGGGAGGCGGCTCTGGTCCTGGAATACTACCCCACCACCACAGGTGTGATACAAAATATTAAAATTATAACATTTCTATTTAATTTATAAATAAAACATGTATATTAACTGCACATTCACAGACACACACACACACAATGTCATGACACAGTTGATTTGACAGATGAGGCACAATGAAGACCACTGTCAAGTCAACCGAATGGCACATTTATTAAATAAGAATAGGCCCATGGAGAACAGCGGGGAAACTCAAACGAAAACGAGGAAGGCCACTCGCAGGAAGCCGCAGACACAAGAGGGGAAGGAAGGACCCAGGGAACAGCCAAGCCACGGGTGGAATTCCTCAGAGTCAGTGTCTGGAAAACGAGCACACGCTGGTGGTGTGACTTTGGAGTTTGTGGGAACACACATCTTTATGGGAACAGACACCTTTGTGGTTGCTGGGTGGATGCTGTTGCGTCCTCAATTGCCTGTAACCAGTATGGATAACGAGGGATGGCTGGCTCCAAATGATGAAACTATTTGTGTGATCACAGGCTGGGCGGGGTGGAGCGGACATTTTCTATATGTGTGTGTGTATGTGTGTGTGTGTGTGCTTGTTCATATTCTCTCTCTCTCTCTACTTCTCTCTCCTTCCCTCCCTCCCTCCCTCAATCCCCCAGTGATGAATTCAGTCAGCTGGCACACCTGCAGTCCCCTGGGGTTTTCTGGCCTGATCCTCGATCAGCAACTATACGGGAAACTGATGTCAGAGACGGGGCAGAGGGGCCTGAGAGTGGAACAGCTCCCCCTGCAGGTTTGAAGGATACACTGATTCCATTTTATACCCAGTTTCAATCCAACTCTGTGAGTTTGAGTTTTCAGAAGGAAAAAAAAATGTGTTCATGTTGTAGTCTCTGAGGTTCAGCGTATCACATCTTGAGACCAGAGTTGAAGATTAAATTCACTCAACCATTTCAGAACTAATGGAAACAGACAATCATTTATCTTACAAACCGTTGCTTTGATATGGACACGGACCATTGTAAATGAAGATTTTTACTCAATGGTTTCTCGAGATGAAATAAAGAAGGTTGATGATGATGATGATGATGATGATGGTGACTCAGGTCTATGCTCGGTAACATTCTAAGATGCTTTTTTTCATGAAAACCCGTCTTTCTCGTCTCGTCTGCTGTCATAGTTTTGTTTGTTTGGTTGGAATCCCTCTCTCCTGTGGTTTTCAGGGAAGCCTGCTGAAAACCACATCGGATACCACTCCCACTGTGGGCATTGTTCTTCGTTTGATTGGTTCTGAGGTGAGTGTCCAATCACGCTCTTCTCCAGTAAGACTGTTGTTGTCCATCTGGTATCATTTCATTCAAAAGCAGTGCAGATGGAAGATGGATTTTAATGCAAGCTGATATTTTCCAAGATTATTGTCACTGATATATTAATGGCTTGTATAGTTCCCTTGTTGAGTTTAATTAAAATGATAAATTCTGCACAAAATAGTTCTGATTGCTCCCTTTGGAATCTGCCAGTGATTTTACTTATGAAGAACTAATGTATTAGCAAAGCATATTTGTGTTTGAGACATGAATTGTGTAAAATTTGGATGTGACCCTTTTCGTGCCAACTGGTCCATCCAAACCAGGTAGGCTCACATTCCTAAACAGAAATACACGAGCATAAATTCGAAAAGGAGAAAACAAGGAACCACCTTCGGAACATAGACTATAACGCCCGATAAGAGGTGAAAAATAAATGAAATAAAAATAAACCTCTCACTCTCAGTATAGCAGGGAGTAGAAGAAAGTAAGAAACAAAAATAACGAAAGGGACTAATCCCTAAAGAGCTTCAAGAGCAGCTAAAGCCAAAATATAGAGCAGGTTCTCATGGTTCTCGGATTGAATCCGAACCGTGCCAGTGCCGAATGTGGCCGGGAGCTCCGTAGGGCGGTGCGCAATTGCCGATTGCATCGCTCTAGGGTATGGGAGGGTTCAGTCGGTTGGAGGTTCACGTTCATCGCTCTCTCGTGATCCCTGCTGGTCGATCGGGTGCTCTTGGACCGCATGTCAAAACCGCATATGAAAGGTCTTCCTCCGACTCCGCTCTGTGTGAGCTTGGCTGTAGTCTGCGGTGTGAAAATAAGCAGCTGGCGACTCCACGTGTATCGTGGTTGTTTACACTCTCCATGCTCGGCAGTGGGGTCTGTGCAAATTAGAGTGGGAATTGGATGGAGGCCCACATTGGGTGCCAAAAAAGTTTTAAATAAATAATACAATTTTCATCAGATTAGATTTTTTGCACCGAACATTTTCCCACACCCTGGTTGGCTCTGTTTGAGCGGTGGAGCCTCACAGAACTCTGCAGGTACTGGCCTGCGTGTGGTATCGGAGCCAGCAGGCTGTAGTGGGAACAGAATGCACTTTATCACGCCGTAATATTTACTGTGCAACATTATTATTGTACTGGAGGCACCTTTATAGGGCTCAGAGGAACAATGGTGAGTTTACAAGCAGTTGAGGGTGCCTGAGTGACACATCCATCTCTATCTGTCTACGTGTTCCCCCTCCCTCCTCCCTCTTCCCCCCTCCCCCCGACACTCATCTGAGTGGCCTCTTCTTCTCTCATTTCCTCACTCTCTTTTCCCCATCCATTTCTGTCCCTCTCTCTCACCTCCTCGTCTTCCTCGCGTTCTTCCTTTCCCTATCTCTTGCCCTTTATGAAACTTTTCTTCTTCCTCCGTCTCCTTCCCCCTTTCTCTACTTCCTTTCCCTCCTTCCTCTTCCGATTGCTCTCTCTTCTCTCCTACCCCCTGCCCGTCTTCCATTCTTCCTCTCTCTCGCTATTTTTCTCGTACTCCTCTTTCTCTTTTTTGTTTCGCTCCTCTCCATTCCCCGTCCATTAGCCCTCTGCCTCCATCTTGCTCTCTTTCTCCTCCTCACTCTCAGTCCCTCCTGTTCTCCTCCCTTCTTCCCCATCACCCCCACCCCTCCCCATCTCTCTCTTTACTTTATGAGTGATGAGAGCAGGCAGGGCCCGTGACTCACGCAGATTAATAGAAAGGTTGTAAAGCTGTAATAGGCTCAGATCGAGGCATTAAGTGATTGTTTCTGTGGGGCCTCTCCAGTGAGGAGGATCATAAATTTACCGCCCTGAGAAGAGCAGCAGTAGAGGAATGAGTGGGTAACACATTTTAGGACACAGTCCGCTTACAAATGCTTTAATACAGCATTAATAATGCATCGTAAAACGTGCAAATACCTAGTTGATGAAAGTGACTCCAAAATGAATTGATATTAATATTAATCAATATGCTGTTACGGAGGATATCCTAAAATTATTAAATCTCACGTAAGGTGATAATCTCAAAATATGTCATAAGCTCAAACATATGATGCAACAGTAGTCCGATGTTTAAACCTCTATTGGCGGATTTACTGAGTATCCGAATGAGTTTTACAGAAACGCACGTTTACAAGGATTTGTGCTATGCAGAATACATGCAGAGATGAGGTGGGTGTGGTGTGTGGCGTATGGGAGTAGGGACAGAGGGTGTGATGTGTGAAGACAGAAGATGTTGTAAATAGTGTTTGCAGTACTCCAGAGATTATGTGAGGGTGGGGGGTCGGTGGAGCTGGCTCGGTGGGAGAAGGGTGAAGGAGGGGTGATGTATTATTCATGGAGGGGCGGGGATACAAATGCAGACAGTAAGTGCCAAGTTAATTTGTTTTTTTGTTTTTTTCCTTTCCAGCTGGTCACCAAAATAAATGATCACTTCCAGCCAGGCAGTAAACTGCAGTAGAGGTGATTTAGATTGAGAGTGTTGTTGTAGCATCTGAGCTAGAAGAAGAGATATTAAGGTATCAGGTGCCAGTGTGTTCGATGCATATAAATATAATTAAAGTACAGAATCTCAATGTGTCCAGTACACATCGTTAATCAAGTACAAAATACAGAATAATGATTTGTAAATCAAACTGCTGTTGAATAGTGTGTGTGTGTGTATTTGTGCATGTGTGTATACAATATACAATCATCATTTTATTAAATATGATATACTAAACGATAAGGGCGTTTTAGCACTGCAGATAAATAGCCAGCAGTGTTATTGTCATAAACAAAGTCTGCCTTAGATGGTTGTAATCAGGTTATCAAGCTCAAGTGTAGCCTTTTTAAAAATAAAAAACATTTCTTTACAGCACAGCCATGCAGGTGTACAATTCACTCCCGACACCATCCGACCAAACAAACAGGAGAAATAATGTTCTTTCTTGATGTTTTCTGTTTTTTGAAGTCAGACTTTGTGCACAATAATACCTCATAACTGGGAGCCAGTTGGCTGTGAGATTCAATTAAAGTCACTATGGGGAGCCAGTTGTCCGTAGCCGATATATTGAAACGCCCTATACCACTGTAAAGGACGAAGAGCAGGACAATAAGGTCAGAAGTGGGACCAGTTGCCCGTTTATATTAAAAACCATAAAGTAAATGGGAAGAGCAGAAGATTTAATTCAGATTCAGTTTGGGGGACCAGGTGTTTCGCTGTATTAAAGTACTGCACAATGAAGTAATAAGAGTAGAAGACGGGCAGAAGCGGCAGGGGTTCCTACAAGTTAAAAGTGAGATGTATTAAGGCAGTGCGGTGTGTTCGTGCTGACATCATCGCTCCTCGAGACAGGAGCAGGCACGTGCGCGTGGCCTCGCGGCAGTCGGGGCGTATTTAATTAAAATGGTGAAAGACCCTAATACTGTAACGCCTCGCGTATAGTTTATTCTGGGCGATCGTGCAGTGTCCTGCGTGGGCCAAACGTCAGGCATCACGTCCAATGCCCGGACACACTGACACACATCTGTCCGCCTTCATCCAGTCCATCAGAGACGATTGCTTCCGCTGTCATCTGGGATAACATTGGCAGAGCAATAAGGGGATACAATGGGAAACGATGTACAGTGCCCTCCACTATTATTGGCGCAACTGG
Organism: Ilyophis sp. 1 JC-2022; assembly: GCA_022702515.1. Classification (NCBI taxonomy): domain Eukaryota; kingdom Metazoa; phylum Chordata; class Actinopteri; order Anguilliformes; family Synaphobranchidae; genus Ilyophis; species Ilyophis sp. 1 JC-2022. The sequence continues at coordinate 28,370,560 of CM040400.1, forward strand.
TAAAGATGAGTAAAAAGAGTTTGGTGAATTAGCTTAATCTCATTCTGAAAAAATGAGAAAAATCCAACCTTTAATTGAAGTAAATTTATTATGAGGGAAAAAAATCCCTCATCAAGAAAAAAATATTTTTAACAAAACCACATGTGCCACAATTATTGGCACCCATGCATTTATATATAGAACAACAATATCAACAATATCAAAAGACTCTTGATATCTTATTTTCTGGTACTCTTACAAGCAATACTATAACGCCTCTGCATTTGAATGTGTCTCTATGGGAATTGGGAGGTGGGACTAGATTTTGCTGTAAATTACACTGGAACAGTATAGAACACATGGTTGGCTAAATGTCTTAAACCATCGCTCTGCTGCCAGAATTACAGTAGATATTGATGGATAACTTGACTTATTTTTCCATAGACTTCAATAGGAAAATTTGTCAGGAGAAACAACCCTTAAAGTGATCCATCCATATCTGGCAGCAGAGTGATGGCTTGAGGCTTGTTTGATACCTCAGACCCATGATGACTTACAGCCATTTTACCAACCATGTATTCTATACTGTTCCAGCATAATTTACAGCTAAATTTAGTCCCACCACCCAATCCCCATAGAGATCCCTTCAAATGCAGAGACATTATAGTATCGCTTGTAAGAGTACCAGAAAATAAGATATCAAGAGTCTTTTGATGTTGTTGGGTCACAGACATCAGAAAGTCATGGCATACAAAGAATATGCGACCAAATATGAAAAAGTTTTAATGCAGGGGTGGCAATAATTGTGGCACGCATGGTTTTGTTAAAAATAATTATTTCTTGATGAGGGATTTTTTTTCTCATAATAAATTTACCTTGATTAAAGGTTGGATTTTTCTAATTTTTTCAGTGTAAGCTAATTTTTATAACCCTTTTTATTAATATTTACCAGAGGTGCCAATAATAGTGGAGGGCACTGTATATGATGTACATGTAGATGTAGCTAGAGGACCCACTATGTAGCTAGTTGTCCGTGCAGTAGGTAGACAGCCCTAAACATGGTGTCAGGGAATAATAACTAACGATGGACATATGACTTTTCTCTGTTGGCTGATATCGTGCAATAACAAGCTAACTCTGTCTTTAATATCAAACACATCTTTAGAATGCCATGAGTTCTACAATATTCTTATTCACATCCGTTCAGAGGTTGTTTTGAAATTAAAAAATTGTTATATCTGTACATTTTTTTGAGGAGAATGAATATATAAAGTAATTTCAGAGTGTCAGGAAGTGTGGTGGCACCGAACAAACAGGTGATTAGCTTCAATCGCTCTCTAATCGCGTTCCGCGGCCCGGCTCCAAGCGACTCACGGATCTAGAACCGCAGACATCTGGTGCCTTTTCCCTCAAAGGGCGTGTCATGATGCAGCAGCGGAATATTAATCTCCTGCTTCAGACGGCCTGACATTCATGTCTCTCAGAAGCCTGCTGGCAATTACTTGGCAAATGTTTATCCCCAGTAGGTTAAAAAACGATGGAAAGCTTTTGGGTTTATTTTCTGTCACTTTAGTGGAGCGGTTGGGTGGCATGGCGATAGCGAGGAGCGTTTCAAGGTTGCAAGAAAGCAAGAGCACTGCAGATCTTGGTTCTGAGCTGCATAATAAAGAGGCTTTGATGCGGCCTTGTTTGAGTAATGCATAAAATAGTGAAAAGTGAAATCCGCGCTTCCATTTAGCGAACAACCCATTTCAATATTGTTAGGTTTAGGTTTGCTTAGGCCACTATTGAAGTGGGCACAGCAGGGCAGGAGAACAGGGAGTATTCACGTGGCTCGACTGCGCACTTCCTGTTTCGCCAGCGTCCCAGGGGGACAGATTCTGCGATTTGCTAATTGATTCAGACATGCATGGTGCCTCCTGAGCGGACATCCTTCATGCTGAGGGGGAAGTCTGAGGCAGACACGTCTCCCCCTGTGATGCTGTTAGACCGTTTCAGCACTGCGGAGAGCGACGCAGCAGCTCTCCTTCATGCAGACCAAAGGCGCGTCCACGTTCGCTGTGACATCTCTGCGAAAGTGCCCGTGATCGCTATTCTCAAGATGTTTGTGCGTGGGTGTTGAGTTTAATTAGGTGTGCTGGACGTTTAGCTTAATTATTGGCACCTGTTTTTGTATGAGGCGGAATGCCTTTCAAATAGGAAAATGCACAAGCAACGGCATACTAGGTGGTCAGTTATTAGAGCGTGCCCTGGTGTTCTGGTTAAATAGTCGGGAGGGGGGTGTCGTGCTGGGAACAAATGAACGACTGCCAGGCGTGAGGCAGTCGTGTTCGTCCATATCCTAATAGCGTCCCTCGGCATCCGGTCTCATCATTACTGACCACTACATTCCGCTCCCAGTCACGCGCCGCTCTCGGGAGCCTGGGCTCTGCTGTTGGCCGAACCCCTGACCCTTGACTAGATTTGCGCTTTTTTTCCGACCGGTGGCTCCGCTAATTTAATTTCCCCCAAATGGCGTCAGATTATCGAACCAGCAGCGGGGAGCTGGCTCTTCCTCATTAAAGCACGCAAAACTCTTCTGCCCATCTGTGAATCTGGATCTCAGGGATAGCAAACAGATTGATTGCTGTCTTTCTGAACATTTTTTCTTACTGATAATTTTAGCCATTAATTCCGTTTTTGCTATTTTTGTCTATTACCTTTAGTTATTTTAGTACAAACCCCTATTCCAAAAAAGTTGGGACACTATATGTAAAATGCATATAAAAGCAGAAAGCAGTGATTTGTAAATTATTTTTTACATGTATTTAATTGAAAACAGTACAAAAAAATTATTTGATGCCTGCAACACGTTCCAAAAAAGTTGGGACGGACAAAAAAAAAGACTGGGAAGCTCAAAAAAAGACCTGTTTGGAACATTCCACAGGTAAACAGGTGGTGCTATCATGACTGGGTATAAAAGGATATCAAAAAAACTCTTGATATCTTATTTTTTGGTACTCTTACAAGCAATACTATAACCTCTCTACATTTGAAAGGATCTCTATGGGAATTTGGGCGTGGGTCTAGATTAAGAGGTAAATCCCATGGTTGGCTAAATGGTTGTAAGTCATCAAGGGTCTGAGGTATCAAACAAGCCTCAAACTATCACTCTACTGCCAGTATATACAGTAGACATGGATGGATTGCTTTAAGGTTTGTTTCTCCTGACTCATTTTCCTATTGAAATCTATGGAAAAAGTCAGGAGAAACAACCCTTCAGTAAGTAAGTAAGTAAGTAAAGTTTATTTATATAGCACCCTTCTCAACACGAATGTACAGAGTGCTTCACAGAGCGTTCAAAAGCAAATACAGAATATAATCAAACAAGCGATAAAGATACATCCATATCTATATCCATATGTAATGCATACACATTTTCCAACATTCTTTGTTGTAAATGTACGGTTTATACAGTATCTTGAGAAAACAATCTTGATGCTTTTATTGTATTGTTTAAGGTGTTATTCCAACATAAGATTTTGAGCACATGTATCATTAATAATAATAATTGTATTTATCACCTTGTTTTTATGGTGGGACGTACACCAGAGACTCTAATTAAAATTACAGTTTAATTAATTCTGTGCAGTCTGCATGTTTATGCATTCTTTCTGCTAATGAAATAAAGGCTCTTGGACTTCAGAGACCCAGTGGAATATCAAGGGTCAATGTATTCTTGATGCCTAAGAGAACCAATTAAGAAAGAGCTGTGTGCCTGAAATATTGTGAATAAATATTTTTTCATGTTGAGTTATTTAAATCCTTTGGTCATAAATTTAATACCATTTCATAAAGGGAAAAAAAATCTTACAAATAATCCAAACCAGTTTCTCTGGAATGATATTGTAATACATACTTTTCATTATATATTAATTATATAATTATGTTTAATTACAATTTGAATACTATTTTAATACATTATGTCAATAGATTCAACCCTCCTGACTCACAAGTTTGTTGAAGCCATTTGTGGTGGGTATTAAATGCACAACCATACTCAACACTCATGGATACGTGCCTTTTAAATTCTGCATTGCTTAGAGCATTTGCTTTTTGAATATATATCACGGGACATCAGTAAAAAAAAAAAATCTATCAAATAAAATTCAATCACAGTTATTCTATTATAAACTCTATTTATACAGATGCCTTCTATTCTTTTTTTAGAGACCAAAAATGAATTATTTTTTGTGTTGTGCGCCTCGCGTATCGGTTCACATTCCCACGTCTCGGAGCAGAGATGGAAACGCTGTTAAATAAATGGCGGAATCTCCCATCGTTGAAGAATGCCTGGAAACAGGTTAAAGTACTTATGTCAGATGTCTGTAAAGGCCTGGAATGAAATTGCGCTGAGTGTCTGGATGAGCCTTGGGAGAGTGAGTGTCTGCAGGTAATCGCATTAGACTGGAGTCTGTAAAATGATTTCTCGGAAGAAGGTTCCATCTCGATGCGGGCAGGCAGGGTCCGCGCTGATGGAGGGTGGAAGGGGTGGGGGGCTTGCTCAAAGACGGTCTGCTCTCTCCCGGCATTGGCTACAGAAGTTAGGGAGGTTGTGACCTTGCACTTTCTGTGTTCAAAGAAACCTCTATGGCCCAGGAAGTAAAGACCTCCTTTTTCTGTGTTGTAAGCAGTGTCAAACTAAAGCATGTGTCGGTACAGTAAGGAATACCAACTGACTACTGAGATAATGTTTTAATGTCATCCGAGACTCTCATGCCTGCGCTGCAGTGGTTTCCATCAATGACGGCATTCCTCATCGAAGTGATTACACCACAGATAACCCATTGCAACAACACATTTTTTATTGTTATAGCCATAATGCAGTTTGCATTGCGGTAGCAGTGATTCAGTGCATGTTGCCAAAGCAGTAATGCAGTGCCTGTGGTCATTACCGTGGCATAGTATGTTGCCAGAACACTGACAGTCCATGTTAACATAATTGTGGTACTGTGCCTGTTGTTATAGCGTCCGGACTCACTTCTGACTGAAGTGGACCCCAGTGTGTTGCCCTGCCTGGATTTGGAGCTCTTGGAGGAGGCTGGAGTGCCACCTGTCCCTGGTCCCACACTGGTCCCACTTCTGAACCCAGAGGAGAGCGCCTCTCTCGAATCGGCCACTCTCATCACCGACCACCACGCCCAGCTGCCGCTATCGGTGAGCTACACCAAGCTTGCCATATTCACAATGACACGCGTCAATCCTGTACGCCACACTCAAAGATGCCATTTTATTGAGCATTATGTTCAAACACTGCTATTTCAAGTCTGTTACTATGTAAAGAGTGAGATGGATCATTGGTACTGTGCATCATCAGAGTTGGGGTCTATTCCATTTTAGTTCAGTCACTTCCGGAAATTAACTGAAATTCAATTCAGTAATCCGAAAGTCTTTAGTTTTTTAAACCACTAATTGAATCTCAGTTCATTTCCTGAATTGATTGAATTTGAAATGGAATTTACTTCAACCGTGCATGTCACACTGGACCATTATGACATCATAATCACAGATTGGTTGTGTGGATTCTTCATTCTGAAAAACTTTTAATGCCCTCTTTCTCTGCCTGAGCGGAATCCTGCTTCTAGCCTACTGGGTATTGACCATGTGTGTAGAGTGTGCTTTACAATCAAAAGGCATTAAACTGAATCTGATCAATATCATCCATCAACATGGCTTTTCCCTTTCATCAGGGCTCCCCATCGATCTTCTGAAATGAGATGCCTGTAAAAAAGGTCCGCTTGTGCCATTTACCCTGTAGTCAGAGAAAAACGGCATTGATGGAGATGCATCTTCATGTACTCCATTCTGGGCAGAGCCACAATGTGCTGCCATTGGCTCATATTAACTCGTGATGGGAGAGTTGGATTTTTTCACTGTTAAACCTGCTGCTATGTGCTAAAACCTCACTTACATTTATATTTAGCATGTTCACGAGCAGCTTGCAGAGCTTAGGCTACGTCGTTTTAACATACAATACATTGAGGGGTGAAATTGGGGATTTGTGAGGTGGAGGAACTCTTAAGATCCCATGTATCATAAGAAACCTGTTATGGTGGTGGAGGGGGGTTTGACAGTACGAAATGTATCTAAAGTATGTATTTTTATTACATCATGTATATGTTTTTATTTATGAAAAACTGTTTTAAAAATGCACTTCGCTAACTCTAACATCTCATCAACTAACTTTTCAACAGGCTAGCCTGCAACGTAGCTGGTAGTCAGTTGAACCAGACCTGACTTCGATATAGCAACAGTACTCTGAGCTTTAGGACAGCTAGCAAAGCTAGCTAGCCATCCAAGTTGTCATCTAACCTTGCAATAGCAATTTAACTAGCTAGCTAACCAGTAGGTTAGTCTACAGAACTTGCAGGCATACATAACATTTATCATGAGTAAGGTTTGCTAACCAGTAACTGGTGTTGCTGCGTATTTATTTCTATATAAAGGATAGCATTTGGAAATTCTGCTGATAGATGTTAGCTTCTATAGCTAATATAGTTAGTTAAATCACCTACTGCTTTCAACATATCTTTGTTTTGTTCATTCCTTGCTCTCTGGCTTTCTCCCACAGAAAACAAAGCAATTATTATTATTATATATATTTTTTTTATTAGTTGACGGACTAAACTGGCTAACCATTGTACTACACTGCTACCCACTTTCACAGTACTTTCCTATAGCCTCGCTTTTGATATTTCGGCTGGCTCTCAATACACCAGTTAATACAAGGCTAACTCAGACATGTTTTCGTAGCAGAATGCGGTCATCCAGCGAACCCGTGCATGCACTTTCTGGGGTTGCTCTTAGCATTAATCACGCCCCTACCAATTTGCCGGGGCATAGAAATGGGCCCTTTTTGGAAAACGGATTAGAGGTCTGCTTAAGAGGCTGACCGGAGGTCGGATGGGATTTAACAAGAGCTCAATTTACCTAACGGGGTACTGTTCGAGGAAACTCACGTCTGCTAAGCCGTGAACCGTGATTTTCAGTGTGCAGAATGCAGAACATGTTCCAGCTCTGTGGGGAATGTTTTATCTATCGAATGATTAGAAGCAGAGCCAAATTAGGTTTAAGGCTGGTAAGAAAATTATAGAATAATTATTACTACACTTGTTACAGTGTGTGTGTGTGTGTGTGTGTGTGTGTGTGTGTGTTGTAGATAAAATGTTTGTCAAATTTTCAGGCAGGATTTTTAATAATGTTGCAGGATTTTGGTTTTCTTGAGGCAGGGGTAGTGTTGCCAACCGTCCCTTGAAATAAGGGACCCATCCTTTATTAAAAAAAAAAAAAAACCCGTCCCTTAAACGAACTGATAAGGGTTTGTCCTTATTTTTTTGATTGGGGGATCAATGATGACGAGAGCGATTTATATGAATTACGGTATCTTGTCTATGTGTCGGAATGCACTGTGCTCATTGGTCATGACCATGAATTGCTGTCAGTGTTGCTAGGATAGATAGGCCCTTGTGCTTAGCCTTTATTTTTTTTTTTTAATTAAATTTTAGTTAACTGTTATTTTGCATTGACTGAAAAAAAATTTGAATTAATTAAAAATGTTTCCCACGTACGTATTCCCAAAAAAAACAAAAAAAAAAAAGGTGTGTGTGTGTGTAGGTTTTAGTATTTGGGCTTTATGGGCTTATTGTCTGGATATGATGGACTTATTGTATTATAAATAGGTATATTATTATGTAAAAGTGTAGTTAATAAATGCAAAAAATAAGTTTGTAAAAAAGGTTAAAAAAAAAGGGTTTAAAATTGGGCCCGCTCCGCGAGGGCCGCTCTAGGCAGGGGGCTTGGCAGTAATGCACGTGGTCTTTATTTACAGTGATGTGAAAAAGTAAGTACTCCCTCTTTCAATTCGATGGTTTTACATATTAGGACCTAACTAACCGACATGTGGTCCTCGACAAGTCCTAACAGTAGATATTTGACTCATAACACACGCATGCACACTTTAGAATAAGTCAACATGCAGCAGCCATGTGTGAAAAAGTGCACCCTTACTGCTTATATGACAACTAAGAAGGTAATTAGAACCAGGTTCTGCTAGTGTATACGTGCATATGATTATAAAAGCTACCACCTGTTTATAAAAGCAGAAATGTAGACAGTTTGGTCTGGAGCATTCAGGTTTATGTGAACACAGTACGCCAAGGACAAGAGACATGATGTAATGATCTCAGAGAAGTCATTGTTGCTGCTCATCAATCTGAGAAGCCCTTTCCAAACGATACGAAACCTGTCATTCCACAGTGAGAAAAATGTACAAATGGAGAACATTCAAGCCAGTTGCAAATATACCTAGGAGTGGGTATCCCAGCAAATGCATCCCTGGACTAGCTCAGAGAAAAGTAAAAATACCCTAAACCCTAAGAACACAACATGATAGAGTTCATCACTCCACCAGTCGGAACTGAACAAGTAAGGCATTTATGGGACGTTATTCAGAACAAAACCCTCTCCTCTCCAAAAAGAACATTGCAGCATGGCTTTGGTTTGCCAAAGTGCAACTGAATTGACCACAAGACTTCTAGAGCACTGTCTTCTGGACAGCACAGGAACCTCATGCCAACCACATGTTGGTCGAGGGGTGATGATTTGCGGCTGTTTGCAACCAAAGGACCTGGACGTCTCACAATCATCGAGCCCACCGTGACTTCCTCTCCATACCAGCATATTCGAGAGGAAAGTGTGAGCCCATCTGTCCAACAGCTAAAGCTTGGCTGAAAGTAGTTTATGCAACAGGACAATGATCTTAAGCACATCAGTAAATCTATGGCAGAATGGCTGAGAATGAAAAGAATCTGTGTTTTGGAAAGGCCACCTGAAAGCTGAGACCATGTAAAGAGGAGTGGGCCAGAAATCCTCGGATGTCATGTAAGAGACTGATAAAAATGTATACAGCAAATGATTAGTGTCTTCAGGTTATTGCTGCAAAAGGGGGTTCTACAAGCTACTGAATCATGGGGTGCACTTAACTATTCATTCTGTATGTTGGCTGTTTTTGAGTAAATAATGATTGTAAGTAAAATATGCTATGCGTTATTTGTCACATTAGGTTACATTTAACTTCTCTTATTACTTGGTGAGGACTAGATGAGGGTTAGTTATAATATGTCAATAATATATGTATAATAATATGTATAATATCCTGATATGTAGAACCATATAATTGAAAGGGGGTGTAGTTTCTTTATTCTATTAAAGAATATCGCTATTATTATTATATCACTGTAACTTCACTGATTTGAAAACATGTTCCAGAGACAGAGATGGAAAGAAGGAAGAGAAAGATGGGAGAGGAGAAGGGAGAGACAGAGCAAAGAAGGAAGTATTTGCAGGTAGAGAGAGGGGGAGGAGGAAGGGGCAGAAAGTGAGAGAAAGAGACAGAAAGAGAGAGGGAGAGAGGAAGAGAGGAGGTGGAGACATATCCAGAATAATTGTTGATTTAGGCTCTTTCAGCACTCTGAGAATCAGACACAGTGATGTGAACATATCCCTATAGATCATGGTGGCTGAGGTTTCTCAAGCACAGAACTGCAGCTCTATCCGTGCTGCTGAGGCTGGAGTGGATCTGCAGTGACACCTAGTGGCAGAAATAGTCTTGTACCAGCTTGCCTTGAATATATTCAGTCATTACAATGCTATTTTAATAGAGCGGGAAAAATCTCTAAAAAGGTCACCTTGACCCCAAAATGTACTTGCGTTGTTGCATATTAAAAGATAACAGAGTCGTACATGTTTGATGTGGGAGTCACATCCTCATTTGCACAATAAAATAAAACCTGTGTTTTACATAAATTTTATAAATTGAGAGGGAATAGCTTTGAGATATAGATTTCCAATCATTCATCATGGCTTTGTTTTGTATTTTGCATTTATAAATTTTTAAAATATGTATAGGTGTGCTGCAAAAGGGAATTTCATGATCACTCTTCACAAAAATGTCAGACAGAAGCCAGTCAATTATTAGCCGTGGAAATTTGTGCTCATGTCACAACATCCAGAAGAAAGGTATTGGTTTAAAAAAAAAAAACATCTATAATTTTTAAAAAAAATTTACCTAGTTATCCCTTTTAAAGTGTCCGTAAAAATGTTATTTCTTCTATTAAGCATTTTGGAAGAAAAATAACACATTTCTGTTGCCTAATTGGCAAGAGAAAGGAAGGCAGAAGCTACAGAAATAGGAGATCAGTGATAAAATGATCTGTGGGTGCCTTTTAGACATTCACTTCAGAGAAAGAGTCCTGCTCTTTCCTCATTCGTGATGGGTCGGAGGTAAAGCTTGCTTTCGCGGGATGAGCTGACGGTACAAAAGATAACATTTAAATGTACTTGTACCTAACATGTATTACCCTCTCCTTTCCTCTCAGTGGAACCTGGAGTCTCTCACTTTCACAGGCATCCATTTTTCTCACCCTGTGGGCATTCTAACAGTTATTAAAGGTGTTATTTCTCGTCTTCCTTTGAAATGAGGTTTTTGGCTGTTTAATCAAACCGGCAGCGCCCGGGAACGGCCACCAGCAGATTTACTCTGCCGGCACAGACAGCCCTGACTAACAAACGCCTGACCTTCAAACAGCACCGACAAACAAACGCGTGACCTTCAAAGGCAAAGACAGAGATGGGCAGACTATATGAAAGACAGCAAGACGGGCTGTCAGACTGTTTAGACGGGTGCACAGTCTGAGACAACCTGACAGACAGATAGACAGTCAAATGGCCGGTAAGAACGCTGGACCAAGGCTGGACAGCTAACGTACAGACAGAAACTTATGGGCTTTTTTATTACCGTATCAACATCACATTTTAAGTACAGTAGTTCTTTGGAAGGTTTGAGTCAAAGTGTGAACTAAATCTGTATGTCGTCGGTGTCGTTAAAAATAAATCGCATCTCTTTTTAGTAAATGTTAAAAGGTGTTTTATTACATTTCATTACAGCTTACACGTTTTAGTTCCATACATGTGTTGTTAAATGTTCACAATGCACAAAATAAAAGGCTTTTTATTTTAAACATGAATATCACGTGGCAAATCATCAGTGTTTATTAGAAATCATTTTAGAGCTTAGGGCATCGCTGTTTTGTAACATTTGAGTTGAATATGATGGGATTGCTCGGTCAGATAGAGACATATAGGTCCCAGAAGAATGTGTCCTCTAGCAGCCTTAATATGATTCTGGATTTGCCCAGCGTGAGTTATACTGAGGGGCCTTGAGAGTGGAGCCTCGGAGAGCTCCATCTGTAATGAGTATGCTGAGGTAAACTATAAAAATGCTGTTCTGCTGCATAATGAAATGCACCAAAGCAATTTGTCCTGCAGTGATGTGGTCCATTGACCCGCCTCTCCTCCTCCTGTGCTGTAAGATGATTGGTTATATTGACCATGTAACAGGCAGTGTTCTCCACCACTGCTCTGGCCTGGAGAGCCAGGTGAAAAAAGAAAAGGCGAAAAAATTAGATTTCAGGCCTTTGATTCTGAACAAGTCAAATATGATTACATTTTATCTTTGGGGTTTGTGGGAAGCCTCCGTTTCCTGTGTAAAATAATAATGGTGGAAGAAGACCCCACCCACACACCACACACATGGGCACATACGCATGCATGCACAGACACACAAAAGCTTGCTTCCATACACTAATAGACATGCACGTACGTAAGCAAGAATGAAAAAACGTACATACAAACGGGCGTTTGCACTCACACGCGCACACACGTACTCATTGATACACACATGCATTAACATAGAGTTAAATGCGTGCGCGCGCACACACGCTCATGCGTGCAGGTGCGCACAAATGCGTGCTGACTCGCATACGCAAACTCATACTGCTTCGATGGCAGCTGTGTGCTTTTCCTGCAGCCAGAGGTTATAATTACACAGGGGCCAGATTGCAGTCCCGGAGGGAGCCACTAACTCAGTCGATGGGAGTGGCTGGGTTGCAGATTGGCTGCTCTGCAAATCTAAACGCAATAAAGGAATGAATATTGATTTTTAAAACATGAAATGTTATTTTGTGATATTTATAATGTATGGCATTTGCAACCTATAGGCTAAGGTAACTTCACGTACACAACTGCGTGTAAACAAAATTCGGTTATTGAATACTTTAAAGGAGGGGTGGGGAGGCTGAGGGTAAACATCTGTTGACATTAGATATGAATAATGTGCGTTTTTATGTTCCGCCGTTATGCCTGGTAGTGATCTGGCCAGCTAATCTACAAAAACGTATGCGTTTAATTATTTTTAGAAAACGTCTAGATGAAATGATTCTGAATATTTTGTCATATTGCTAGATTTTGTTATTTGGAAATTCAGCCCTCTGTATTAACCTACTTTCCAACCTTGTCTGCTTAGAGCATAGTTTTTTGCCCTTGAATTTGATATTGAAGGCCAAAATCACAATGCTGTAATCATTTATTGCCATGAAAAATAAATGAACTGAAGAACAGAATAACTTTATTTTTTCCTGGTGGAATTTCATTAATAAATACATAAACGATCACTTAATTAACTTAATTAAAAAAAAATTTAAGTTGTGTCATGCAGTTTATTAAGGAAAGGTACAGCACAGTGCTTCAAGCTAATGCATCAGAATCTGAAACCAGATCTGCACTATGTGTTATATTCTGTATATCTGTCTGTTTGTATTATTGTTTATTACCATCATTGCATTCCCCTCTGTTCGTGGGTTGTCTGAGTCGCATTCGTGTGTTTGTTTACTCTGTCTCGTGTATGCACTGTTTAGGTAACTTCGGGATTTTCCGAGGGTTTCGTGTTATGCTACTTCCTGGTTGCCTTTACGTATACTTGTATTGATTACTAACTCGCGCTAACAATCACTCGGGTGCTTTATTAGTTAAACGCACTTACTAAACCAATTAACATAAATGTATACTAACAACTAACTGTCTGTCATAGTTAGATACTAACAGATTAACCAGTTTTTCCGCGATCTCTGTAAATTCGCGCCAGCTGTTTGTATGTAGACTTCACCTCTCGTGATTACTGAGCACACTCCGCTCCTCTTCGAGCCCGTTGTTTGTTATGCATGTTTCCAAGTCCCTTCCATGTCTTTGTTATGTTTCCGTGATTGTTTCATTGCTACATCATGTGTTAACCTCACGTAGTTTGTTACCCCTCCCTTTCCTATACGTATATATAGACCCACAAATCTGTTTGTTCCTTGTCAGAACGTTGATTCACTTTTCCTGAGCCTGTTTTAGTAAAGCTAAAGCCTAGCCCTTATCTGTACTTTAGCCTTTGATTTCCTGGTTTTGACTTTCCTTTGTGTTTAACTACGTTTGATTAGCCTAGCCCTTTTGTACCTTAGCCCTTTGTTTTCCGGTTTTGACTTTTGCTTGTTTTCTGACTTTGATTTTGGATCTCGTTTGGATATTCTTGATTACCTGGCTTTTGACACTGGACTGGAATAAAACTACGTTTCTGCATTATCCTTGTCTGCATTTGGGTCTCTGAGTCCGGAACCATAACACTATGCTTCTGCAGGAAATATCACTGAATATACCAGCCGTGTAAAACACAGGAGGAAATAGGCTGCAAAAGAAAATGCATTCAATAAATTCTGACACTCAAATTTGATTTACCTTTAGCAAATGCACATTTAGAAGATATTCTGGTGTGAGCTTTTATGATGTAGGCAGACTAAAGTCACCAAGCCTTAGCAATGTCCCTGCTCCGTTACGAGCAAGGAAATTCAGGGAAAGGGTTGGTTGGACATTATGATATGCTTTTTTTCCCCCTACCACGGGTCTGTTTGAAAACACTTGTTGACTTATTTCCATGAAAGATCACATGAATATTATCCCTGGCAATAGAGTTACATTTCTAGCTCTTATATTGGTACAGAAGCACATGTCCATTTGCATTATGGGATCCTGTAATTGTTTTGTAAGAGAATAGACATTTGCACTCCCATAAAAGTCTTGGCAAAAGGTGTGGAGTCAAAGTCCAAAGATATAGATATTTCACTGTGTTCATATTTTTGCCTTGTAGGTTTTCATCAGAACCATTGACTGGCACATGGTGAAACAATGTGTTTCTTTATCCTTGAAGCATGAATGGTTCAAGTATTTATTTTTGATATATTGGTTTTCACTATGGTATGTCATACATCGAGGGGACTGTTTTTACTGAGCTGAAAAGTGATTCAATATAATGGACAGGCAACAGCAGCTGAAAAGATATGGAACCGTAGTGTGCAAAACCATTTTTTACATGAAATAAATCCTCAGTTCTGTTCTGCCGGTGGATGCTTCAGCGAGGAAACACAAGTGAACTCTTTTCTTGGAACGCGTGACGTGTATAGCCTAAATGATCCACCTCTCCACATCTGCCACAGGCAGGTACACCCCTAAACAAATCCAATCTTACTGTTCCTTTCCATTTATTATAAATCGGTTTAATCCATAATGACACTCATTCTTTATGACTAACAAAAGCCACGTTTATTCATTAAAAAGAGGGTAAAAACATAGTTATGAGTCATGGTTCATGGATTATTGTTGCCTTTTCCTTTGCGGTTCTCGTCCTGTTTTCCCGATTGAGAATCTATCGTATTTTTTCCACGTTCCGGTTCGGGGTTTTGCTTCCCCCGTGCTCGTTATTCTTTTCGCCTGTGCTTCTACCTGCGGGGTATTTCAGTTCCTCACTTCCGCTTCCCCGGTGCTTCTTTGTTATTCATTGTTACATTGACCCAGGTATAGCCAGGTACAAGCAACCTTGTGATATTAAACTAGTTTTACGAGGGACTTGCTTTAGCGTTATTTTCAGGTATGGGAATTGTTCCTCCTGTTTGCGTTTCTGCGCTATTTAGTTTTACCTTCTTCCGGCCATCTTAGCTTACGTGCCGAAGGTGTTTTTTTTTCGGTTTGGCTCCTGTATTGAGCTCGGGAGACTTAGTTTGTGTTATCACTCGTATATTCGAGTTTGCCCTATTTTCGTGGGTTGATTTTCATTTGGCTGTTCTTTTGGTTTTTCTTTTTTTGTATTTATTGTTAGTACTCCCTTATTGGTCCTCACTTGCGTGAGTGACTTGTTTCTCTGCGTTTGATTATCCGCTACTAAATCCATCAGTTATGGGCGTAAGCATAATATTTCTAACATTTCTGTTTCCCATATAATTCAGTTTGTTTGTTACTGCATACCGCAACCTTCAATGCTTAACATTAACCCATGTCCTTTCAAAACAATATTTAATTTTGCCGTATGTAGCCTGTGCAATATGTTACATTTAGCCTATGTTAATACAGTTGAATGCATCCGGAAAATAACAAGAAAATTGTTGTCTGTACTATCATGGCGCATTTTGAACCGCAACAGCTTAAACATACACATTCAAGCTGCCTTGCATTCAAAACCTTTTCTTCCTCACTCTTGTATGACTGAGAAATAATCATGTAATTTAAATCTATTTGTGTGCATTTGCTGTCTTTTACTGATGCAATTCATAAGTTTTAGGCTTTTACAATTTTGTAGCATTTACCTTAGGCATACATATTTTATGCCTGAAATACAGCGTCCAATAAAACAGTACATCCCATTTTCAGACTGAGCAAAGGGCGTTCCATTTGCCTAATATATGTTGCCTCGATTCCTCTGTCCTTGTATCTTATCCTTGCATCTCTTCCTTGCGTCCTCCATTGGGTGGAGCTAGGGAGCGAGGAAAGGATACAAGAAGTAAAAATAAGTGATTGGAATGAACCCAATGCGTTTAGTTTTACAGAATTACCTATCTTAACAAGGGGGACATCTTTTCGAATTTTGGCGCTCCCCCATGTTCAATGAAAATTTGAGTCCTGCCTATACCCCAGTAATAACTATTGTGTTTGTTGAAGACCATGTGAGTGTGGAAATTGCCTTCTGCAAAGCTACAGAGATAAGCCCCTGGGGGGGGTATGAGGTGAGTGGGGGCAGTGTTGTGGAAGGACCCAGAGGGCAGGTGGGGAGGCTCCACTGGTGGAGTCATCATGGAGGGACCGAGTGTGAAGGCACTAATTCAGGCTACGATGGGGAGGCATTGTATTGAGTTTTAGTGAAGGTTGGAGAAAACTAGTCTGTTAAGGGTTAAAGGTCGGGGGTTCGTACTCTTGATATGGTCTGAATGTGATACCGGTGTTAGCTTCTAACATGAGCTGCCTGAGGCTTGCTGCAGGGACCCATTGTTCTGGAATGGGTGAAATAACAAATGTACAGTGCTTGATCTTTTTTGTATGAAGAAATCAGACTCAAAGGTATGTAGGATCGAACTTGGTGTCCAGAGTGTGTTTATTGTATGCATGTGTTTCCTGAAATTAAGGGATAATATTACATATGAAAAAAAAAAAAAACAACTAGTACATTTGTGGGACAAAGTGCATTGCATTATAAGGCCTGGATTTCATCCCTAACTTTGACAAAATAACTAAATGTGAGTGAAGTCATTGTCAATCACTGAACTCTCCAAGCTGTTTTAAAAAAAATTAAAAAAAAGCAACATTTGCATTTAATTGTGAATCATTCCAAGTTATGGAATGTTGTAATGTTGTTTCAATCCTGGCCTTAGTGCTATTATTTTTGGTGGATATATATGGTAGTACAGATGAAAAAAACAGCCAAATTTTCTTGTTTGGAACTCTCCCCTTTCTCTTCTCTGCTAAGACAGAAGCATAAATCCAAACTTTCACAAAGTGGTAAGCAGCCAGCCGATTGGCTGGCGAAGTTGCTATGGAGGGCTTTGTGTTGTGGTAACAGGAGCACAGTGGCAGTGGTAGAGTGAAGGGAACACAATGGCGGTTTCTGCTATCTGTTGTTAGATTAGGTCCCTGTCTGCCTCTCCATGGAGGAACCTAAGAAGGAGGCCGGCGTCTCTGCCGGGGGAAAGGTAAGCTGAACGCGCCAACGGTTCTGTTGACCGCCCAGCGGCAGGTAAACACTGATCAGTGTTTGTTTAAGAGGGAGAGAGGGTATAATGACCCTTGTCCTCGAGCTGAGAGTCACCTAGGGCTTGTCCAAAGATACACAAACAGCCCAGGTGTGCGACCTCATCCCTGGCAACCGAGATTGCCTGTGCAGGTACATCAAGTGGGCTCATGGGAGGTGTGGTACAGACCCCTGGAGGAGCAGAATGGGTGGCAGATTTTGGGATTTTTCATGGAGATATAAGTGCACGTGTGTTCAGGATATGGCCCAGTATTACAGACCACACTCTACCCCAGTGAGTAAGAGGTTAGGGGCGTGTGTGTGGCTTGGGAATTGGGCACAATCAGACCTTCATCTAAATGCTCGGAGTTTGCTTTCTTCTTATAAAACTGTTGCATATGACAGGTTTGCTGTTACTATTGATTTTATGTTTTTATCTTCTCCAAAAAGGGAAGCTTCACTGCATTTTTTAATTCTATCTTCCAAATAAGACTGAAGCTTTAGTTTATGCCATCTGTTTTATTCACTACGTTAGCATTTTCATAACTTTGTAATAACGGTGACTTCTTGCTGTTTTTTCTGATTTGAAAGGACAGGAATAATTTATTTCTCGTAATGGCCAATATATTTTTATTCTCTTTGAGAATTGTTCTCCGACATTGTCATTGTAAGCAGTGCCGCATGCAAAATCAAATTTGATTCAGTTGATCGATTAGTTCACTGTTATGCCTGTCGAGTTGTGGATTGTGCCTGCTGTGACAGTCTCATTAAGAATGCCATTTTAATTTAAAATGGATTGATTCGCTACAGGAAGCACTGTGGTAAAGTGCACATCCTGTAATGAATCACGGCTCTGTCTTCTTGGTTGTTTACTTGATGAAAGTGTTTTTACTCGATTGTGAGGTTTTGTATTTGCTTCGGCCTGTGGGATGTCATATGTAACAGCTGAAAAGCAGGACACTGTGTGCGTGTGTGTGTGGCAGTGACTTTATTTGTTCAGTGGGAGGAAAGGGTTTTCTGTGCTCCTACCTTTTACTTCAACAGCAGATTAGCATTAGCTTCAGCTCTCTACCGCTGTGTTTGTATTGGGTGCAAACCGGGGTCAAATATGTATTTAAAATATTTCGTTTTCATAACATTGTTGAGAAAATAGGTTTCTAGAGAAAAGGGCCTGATTTACTAAGACCTTTAGCATGCACAAAACCAATAACACAACCAATGATTGGTCGTAGTATTTGTTTTACACCAATCATTGGTTGTGTTATTAGTTTTGTGTGTGCAAAAAGGTTTCGCACATGCTAAAGGTCTTAGTAAATCAGGCCCTTAATGTATCCAAACAGTAAAACAGTCTTATTCCATGTCCTTTTATCCCCCGCTTATCCCTTTTCCCCAATTTGAAGATGTAAGAGCAACTGTAACCCCGGATGTACACCTAAAGCGGCAGTCCCGGGCCTTCTGGCCGGAAGTCAATTAAATTCCAATAGAGCTAGGGAAACAAGGCGTGATTCTGCCGGTGCCGCTGGGAGCGGTACGAATCGCCCAAGCTAAAGATATTTTAACTTCTGCGCAAATCGCTATGACCAGCCAGTGCGCAACCAATCATATGAAATGAGGAGGGTCATCTCACTAGAACATGTCACTTCCCTTCAAACTGTCATTCGTAGCTTTTTATAATTGCTTCGCCTATGTTATGTTCCAGCTTGCATAGCTAGCTAACTAAACAAGCTGAAAACCTTTTTACCCAGCTCGCTAACTAACTATGCTGTAGCTACAGAAAGCAAATTAAATCTGAAGAGAATCTGCTCCGAACCTGACGGACACCAAGAGGGAACGCCCACCTTACGAACTTCAACACTTTCCTTTTCAGTACAAGCGGCGTGTACCTGCGACACTACACGGCACAGCGCTTTTGGTGTAAATCCAGCATAAGTCTTTCCCATCGCTACAGTACCTATAAGACAAGCCCACTCATCCTCAAGAGGGGTCTGCACTGGCACAGTCAGTTTGAATCCAGACTTAGGGGGACCTAGTGTCTACAGCTTCAGTTTTGACATCTGCAAGAACCCAATAGTAATAACCCTGTTACAACATAATTATGACACATTTTTCATCATAAGAACACACTGCATTGGTAGAGACCCTGTTTGACCCTGAGGGGGAGGGGGCCGTTGTTAATATAAAGCAGACTTCTGTAAGGCTGGCTCTATCCACAGCTCCAGAGGAAAGGGCTGGGCCTGCCGTCGTACGATGCCCTAGCAGAGATCCTGCCGGAGTACCAACACCTGTTCCGGGCTCCGAAGGCAGGGCCTCAACACGCCCGGCAGCCTAAGCCCCGCCCACAGAGTGGACCCAAGGACAGTGAACTACATACGTCTCAGAGCAGCCACGCCCTGAACGAGACCTTTAGACTTCCTGCCACACATCCGCGGTGAGCCAAACCCCCTCCCGCATGCTCTGCATCATACCTTTAGTGCTTAAAGAGATAGTTTAACTTTTTTTAACAATTAGCCATATTTTCGACTCGCCATAGATGTTGTCGATTGATGGAGAACATTTTCACGTCAGTCCAGCCTGTTTGCTGGGCATAGTTCTCTGTGGAAGTTGCTGTGTGCAGCGGAGTGATATTTGACCCCACAATAAAAGATTTCGCATTAATTTGACTTCAAAATTACAAAATACCAGCTCAAAATCATGATTATAGACTGCTGTGGGATTCTATTCGCTGAAGGTGCTGTGGAGTATGTTTAAGTGGTTTTGTATGGAGGTAGATTTCTATCAAAAATAAACAAACACAAAAGTATAATCCACAATTATATTTACCATCCACACACACACACCTCTCAGTTTGTGTTCGTAGGTATAATCCACAAATGTGTTTTTGCCATCCATACGCAAACACCTCTCAATTTGTGTTTCGTAAAAATAATCCACAATTATGTGTTTGCCATCCACACACAAACACCTCTCAACTTGTGTTTCGTAAATCATCATTTGGATGAATGCAAAAATTATATTCACAAATGCAAATAACATTTTCAGATATGTTTCACGTTTACAAATCAAAAGCTTGGCTTGTGAACTTGTGAATCTACATTTGACGATCGAAGGACACACTTGATCTGCTTGGATTTACGTACGGAATTTTGGGACAAATATTCCACTGTTTTTTCCCGTGTTGATTCACACACGCTTAACTTGTGATTCACACGCAAAACTTCTTCTTCGGCGCTACCTAACACGGCCATGTGTGTTTTTGGCTCATCAGCGCCACTTTTAGAACAAGTGGCCAAAATCGCACATTATCTTTAAGAAGTGGATTAATGGTAAATTAAAACAACCGAGTTCTGAGTTTATTTAGGTTGTAAAGTTAACCCCACGCTAATCTTGCGATGTGAAGTTTTTAAAACAGTCATTGCACAAAACTCCTATCAGATTTGGCTAATCAGCTCCACTTTTACATTAAAAGTTTTTTAAAAAGCCAACATTAGCTTGGTTTCCAAATCTTTCTCAAAGATAGAAACCAGAGGTGTAAAACCATTGGTAGGAACTAGAAAGTACAACACTTGAGCTAAAATAAGAAAGAGATTTCATAGGAGACATCGGTATCAGTGAGAATAGCTGTCAAATTAATTTAATTGGCTGCAGTAATGTTACTTCACATGGTTGAGTTTGTTTTATATAATATTTCCCATGAGGGGGGAAAGAGTTATGTAGCTACTGTGTACGGACCTACCCCTCTGTAATGTAATCTAGCTAGCTAGCTACATGCAATCTGATAGGAGTTTTGTGCAATGACTGTTTAAAAAACTTCTCATCGCAAGATTAGCGTGGGGTCTAAATAAATAAACTCTAAACTCGGTTGTTTTAATTTACCATTAATCCACTTCTTAAAAATAATGTGCGATTTTGGCCACTTGTTCTAAAAGTGGCGCTGATTAGCCGAACACACATATCGCCGTGTTAGGTAGCGCCGAAGAAGAAGTTTTGCGTGTGAATCACAAGATAAGCGTGTGCGAATCGACACGGGAAAAAGCAGATCAAGCGTGTCCTTCGATCGCCAAATGTAGATTCGCCAGTTCGCATTCGCAAGCCAAGCTTTTGATTTGTAAACGTGAACATTGGAAACATATCTGAAAATGTTATTTGCATTTGTGAATATAATTTTTGCATTCATCCAAATGATGATTTACGAAACACAAGTTGAGAGGTGTTTGTGTGTGGATGGCAAACACATACTTGTGGATTATTTTTACGAAACACAAATTGAGAGGTGTTTGCGTGTGTATGGTAAATATAATTGTGGATTATACAATACAAAATTGTATTAAAAAATATAATTGTGGATTATACAATAAAAAAATGTGTTTGTTTATTTTTTATAGAAATCTACCTCCGTAGTTTTGACGCTGCCTGAAGGTTGCCCCCGTTCACTTCCATTATAACTAGCGGCTCAATAATAGGAGCTACATGTCAGGTATGATGCGAAGGTTGGGCTGACGTGAAAATGTTCTCTATCGGTCGATAACATCATGGGTCAAAAATGTCAAAGTAACCCTTCAAGCACGAGGGTTCACCTGCTCCATTCCACGCAGGTACAAACACCGTTCTAATCATGTTTATATGAATATTTAAGTTATATATATATATATATATATATATATATAATTACATATTCTCATGTATAAATTTTTTACCTACAATGGATACCATTCATATATGCATATTTTGGATATTAATCCTCAGTGTATTTAACTTGATAAAATAAATATAAAAATTTTGCTAAATGGGGCTTTGGATTTCCTTTTTGATAATGTCATAGGTATAGCTGTGTAAAGATTGTATTTTGGTACAATACAAATGGTTGTTTGTTTGCTTAGCTTTACACTTCAAAATGATTAATGGGCCTCTGTACCTTCTCGGCGATACCAAATTTAGTATTTCTGAGAGTAACACGGATGTGTTCCACTACGGTACGCCACTCCGGATGCGAGTGTCTCCCAAGTGATTGTAATGTAATGAATCGTGACCATTTACATGTAACACTTGAGTCTTTCTATTTTAAATTAATCACAAATGTTTTGGGTGCCTGTGGTGTGCTATTGGCTGTTTATTCCCGATTCATGTTTGCTGAGGTATGTCCCAGGTCTCTAGGCAGTAAGAAAAAACATTGGGAAAAGGAGAGGGGCGAAATCCGGCAGTCTCTTAGTCTTCAAATAGCTCGATATTAACAGCAGATAAAAATGTCTGGAGGGACAGAGTAACGGAACTGCTGGGGATTCACAGGAGAGTGATGGAGAAATGTATACATACCTTCTAGATTCTGCCCACCGGTGAATTGAAATAATATCCAGAAAATCATATGCAACCAACTATAATCTGAGATTTTACATTAGTCCAGTTAGGTATTGATTGAGGTCACTCAGGTTAAGTAGCTGGACAACCTTGAACATGCAGTCCTCTGGTTTCTGTGCTAAAAACGCAGCTACGTGTGTAACCGTGTTAAAGCCTCCGCTAATGGTTTATCCAGGAGACCCCATTCTTACTCCGATGAGACTTCAAGTGTGCAAATTGACCTGAGTTCCCACTTCTTATACATGAAGAGGATTTCATCCAGCATAAAATTGTTTTTTATGACATTCTAAGTGTGTCTCATGAGAAAGTGTGTTTTGTAACATCCCGTTGTACAGAGAGGATCTTGGTGAGGCGTTGTGTCAGGCATAGTCTATTGGCCCTGGTAGCATTAAGATGTCTTCATGTTTAACATTAATTTTTTTCAAGATGATAAAAACTGAGGCTGCGAAAAAACTTGGTCAAAATTCTTGTTGTTCAATAAAGTTATGGGTGAAATAAAAAGGTGAAGATCAGGGATCCTCAATCTTATCCAGAAACTACTAGTGTTTGTGCACGCTTTTGTTCAAAACCAAGCAGTTACACACAGGAGTTCTGTGGTTAAATCCAGTGAAAAGCCGTTCATTCTGTGCTCGGAGTTTGATGAAACTGACGGTCATTTCATCCATCCCTATGCAGTAACGATGGCGATCAGCGACAATTGAGCTGATTACATTCAAAACCAGCACAATAACTACCTAATTTCAATTTCACACCTCGACTTTCTGTTTACACAGCCAGCTAGCTACCTGGCTACACTGTCTGACGACGGTGGTCAAAACTAACCAATGCTATGTAAGAAATATGAGGCTAACGTTAGCCTGCAGCAGCCTTGATATAAGGTTATTACCCACATACACTCTCCCTTAGCCAAAGCTAGACAATAGCCCCGTTTCCTGAACTGCTGTCAATTATGATTAGAAATTAGTAGTTTTATTTAATTGTACAAAATTACATAAGTTTAAGGTAACATTACGTACACTTGAATATTTTTTTCTCCATCACTCTTCTCTTCTCTGGAAAAACTTGGCAATGACTTCAAGTCCTCTGTGATTGGTTAGAAAAAGAAACATCATGATTTCGCAGGGGATTTGGGGTAATACCCCTCTGAAAAGTGCGGTCTGATGCGGACTTGCTAGAGGGATGCATCAAGGGCTCATTGCGGCGCTCGAGAGTACCCTTGCGAAACACAAAATAAGAAATGGGACACACTAAACCCCTGGAGGTTCTCGCGGGCACCCGCATTTGAAGTGCGCACATGCTCAAGTGTGACTATTGGGACGCAGCCTCTAACCAAGGGTTTTAGCTAAAGGTAGCAACATTTTTTCCCCCTGGCACAGCTATAGTAGACACACCATGCATTGTGAAAGCTAGCTATATGAGAGTGAGGCTTCCTTGATCCCATAATGGGTGGAGCGACTCTGATCACTGTAGTGTCTCAATGGTGAGAGGGTGGGGGTGATGTTTGGAGAGTATCATCATTGACTGTTTGCCCCCTCCCACACACGCCACAGGAACTCTGTCCCAGAGGTTGAAGATGACCCTAACACGGCGGAGGTCACTGAACACCAAACAAGAGTAAGTACAATTACAAGAGTTACAAAGTGAGCACTGCTGCAGCAATTCATGGTTGCTTAGTACAGGAGAGTACTGCTGCCACGCCATCCACAGTCACTTAGTACGGGAGAGTACTGCTGCCACGCCATCCACAGTCACTTAGTACAGGAGAGTACTGCTGTCATGCCATCCACAGTCACTTAGTACGGGAGAGTACTGCTGCCACGCCATCCACAGTCACTTAGTACGGGAGAGTACTGCTGCTACGCCATCCACAGTCACTTAGTACGGGAGAGTACTGCTGTCATGCCATCCACAGTCACTTAGTACAAAGTGTGCTGGCAGAACACAGATTTTTGTGGAGCACTGGGGGCCTGGCTGTCCCTGTTTCCCATCCGACCCCATCCCCTCCTCACCCCTGGACACAATAAGCTGTGCTCCATGTGGGAGAGTGAATCTCCCCCATCCCCTCTCTCCCGCCCCCACCATCACATGTCACCAGCTACAGCGGCCAGCTGTTGCTCCTGATGTTTGAGCTGCGAAAATGTCTGGGCGGGAAATGCCCACGGCGGTTGTCTCGGTTACGGGTCCCAGAGAGAGGCTGCCCGTGAGCTCGCACATCTTCCTCACAGGAGTGACCGCCACTACGACTCCCCTTAGGTAAAAACACATGCTCCATCTCCTCTTAGTGTTCAGCAAGTTATTTGAGTGTTCCTTACAGAGAGAGCTCATTTACCCACAATTTATCCCTACAAAAAAACTTAAAGGTACTTTGCTGTTAATTTTTTAATCTTTCAATTTTTAAGTTAAAAAATAAATGATTAATTGCAGTAATTTAGCTATCAAGGTTCGCAAAGAGACTCTTCTTGTCGTGTGTTTTATAACAAATTGAGTCAAGTAACCTGTTGGGGGGAAAGCATCCAACTACATTTATTCATGTAATCATCAATTATGCACATGCTTATTCACTCACATGTGCACACACACACTTACATTGGCCCGCGCACACACACACACACACATGTGCACACAGGTTGTGTGTGTGTGCGTGCGGGGGGGTGGGGTGTGGGGTGTAGGGGGGCAGCTGCTTCATGGCCCAGATGATTGAGCTCTTTCTGGGCTCAACATTTCACACCCCCGCCCCTCCTCCCACCTAGAGTGGATCCCCCAGTCTCCCATCTCATCTGCAATCATAATTCCATCCTGTCAGATGCTGTTTCAATTAGACGCTCAATTTCCTCTGTGGGGCCCAGGGGACCCACAAACCGCCCTGGCCTAAATTGGGAACCCCACTCGCTGAAGCTCTCAGTTCTTCCCCTCTCCACAACTCATTTATTGGACTGTGACAGTGAAAAAAACCAGCGGTTTGCTGCACACACACTTGGGAGGGAGGCAAGCTCGTGTCTCCACTTTCCACTCTCTCAAATATATGGAATGCATTACAGCAGTGAAATTAATGTTAAATTGTGGTTCAAATTTATATTAAAAAAAAAAGGTAAGGCCCCATTTTGGGCACCAAGGTTACATGCCTTTGCTGCAGTGATTGGTTCAGCTGTTTGGGGGCTGTTGGAAAAAAATATATTTTCATGGTGGGGTACACTTCAGTTCACTGCCTGTCGATCTCAAGATCACTCTGATAAGCCATCATTTCACCTCTCCCCTGGACACAGTGTGGGGTAAACCCATTTAATTTACGGATTGTCTTCAGCATAGAGAATCCGAGAATTACCCTCAGAATTGCTGTTCAGAACTCCCGCTGTGGTATAATGGATGGCCTTCTCCCATTGGATGCTGTTCCTGTTGTAAATTGTCCCAGAAGGCAAAACCGAGGCACAACGAGGACACCTGGTGGTCACAAGCTGTAACTGATTTGAAATAGAATAACATGCTTCATTTGCAAGTCATACCTATTTGTCATTTATGTGTGGTTCATTTTTATAAAGATTCCGTTTAGTTGCATAAACCACTTTATTCTGTGTTGGCCTGTGTAATGAGTTGGTGTTTTGAATATAATATTTGTTAGCAGAAGCCTTATCTCGCTCTTCTTTTTCTCTTCCTCTGTCTGTCCCTCCCTCCCTCTCTCTCTAACACACATTCTACCTCAACCTCCAACACAACTCTTACCTTGAATATTTGTTTTCTCTCTTTTTCCTTTCTTCCATTTTCCTTCCATCTCTCCCTCTCTCTTCCTCCCCCCCTCTTCTCTATTTCCTTCCTCTGTCTCATTTTCCCTCCTTCATTCCCCACACCCCCATCCTTCTCTCCTCTTCTTTCTGTTCCTCTCCTCCTGCTCCCCCTTTCTCTGTCTGTCGTCTGTGCCTCTCTGTCTCTCTCCCTCTCTAACTCTCAGGAGCTGGAGAACTACCGCACGGCCATGCAGAAGATGGCCGATGACATCATCGCTCTGCGCAAGCAGATGGGGGAACTGGAGTCCGAGAACAGCCGTCTGCGCACTGACCTCACCCTCCACCAGGATGTGGGACGCACCCTGCTGGAAGACACCGACGTGGACGTCATGACCAAGGCCGAGATCGCAGACCGAATCGGTAAATTCCTGTCCTGCCCGTTCTACTAACCGTCTCCTCCAAGCCTCGTGCCATAACGCAGCCGTCTCCGGTCTTTGCTGACCGAATCAGAAAACGTCTGGACCTGTCTGTTCTATCTCACTTGCTAAACTCTCAACCTCCTGTCCTCACCAGCTGGATCTGTAGCCTGGCTTTTCCCTATCCTGCAAGTATTTCCCTTACCGAAGGACCAGGCAGACACTGTGAGATACACCTGATAGGTTTATGCCTGCAGCAAGAGTGCAGCACACTCCCACAGAGACACGCCTAACAGAATATATAGAGTCTATAAGCCCCTTGAAAAATTATAAGAGCTAACCCTAACCCTAACCCTAACTCGAGTTGAGGTCGCGTTACTTCCGGCTGGTTTAGAACCTTCATCCTTTCATGGTAAAGAAGACGAGGACAGAGGTTTGAAATGCAGCCAGCCCAGGTCCCATTATTTTGTATCAAGGACGGAATATGACCAACCGTCCCTGCCGGAAACTTTCTGGAAGTTAATTTGAATCCAAAGTAGGCTACATAAGCACTCCACTGCTCAGATCCCTAACTCCTCCAGTAATCCTGCAACTCCCCTCGCCTCCCGCCCCGTAAAACCATCCATCATAAAATGGCTCATGTCACTGAAACTGCACCCCAATTGGAACACAAGAAATGCTTGGTACCTATGCATGCGGTCTTGCAGTCTGGAGTCTTGAGAATATTAATATTCAGAATGTGAATATACAAACATACTAATGAATATTTGTCATGTATAACCAAACCTCAAAAGTCACTACTGTACTGGCGCATGTGAAAACTTAATTCTGAGGTTGTATCTGTGTGCATGCTGGACAGGTCAAAGGTCACAGGGTTATAAAGGTAACTTGGGTAGCTAATCTTAAAGGACACCTGTCATCACATGGTTTCAGTGTCATTATGAACAGTGGACTGGTTACCTGGTTACCTCCACAGGTAAAAACCAAAGCGCAGAGAAAATGGGGATAACGAGGAAGCGGAGACTGTTTTCTGCAAAACTCTGGGCAGTTGAACTTCAGCAACTTCCTGTTGTGTCTTTGATAAGATATTTCAGGCGTAAACCGATCTCTGCTTCAGGCCTATTAATCCAACCGGTGGTCTGTGGCGAGCGCAGATAAGCGCTGCTTTAGGGAGAAAGAGAGCTGATAAGGGAATCCGCTCTGAATCTCTTATCTCCCGAAGGACAGAAGGAATGCCATCCTCTGCTTTTCCTGCTTATTATCATCAATCGGAGATTTAAAAAAACTAATTTGCCATTTTCAGTTTACTCTCTAAAGCCGTTCTCTTGCATACTGCAATTTTCAAGATATGCAGTTAATTGTGAAGTGCTGGATCTACGGCAGTGACATTTAATTGTATTGCCATTTATTTCCTCCGCAATTTGGAACCACTAATTGTGCCTCTAGAATTACTGATGTGTCACCCACACTTGCATACCAGGAGCACGACATCTGAGTCACATGTTATTCTCTGATTACTCACCTGTGAGTGAGCCAGTGATTATTCCACTACAGTCTACACAGTACTACAGAGAGCATGTGCTGATTGGAGGAAAGGCACATCTCACTGATTAAACCCTGTGGAGTTCTGGTGCATTGCTGGGGGAACGCATTCAGGGCACGCCAGAGAAATCCTGCTCAACTTAACCCTTCCCATCCCAGGAGGAGGTCAACTGTCGATTCATAGTCATAGGGCCTGATTTTCTAAGACCTTTAGTATGTGCAAAACCTTTTAGAACACGCAAGACCAATAACATGACTATGATCGTGGTATTTGTTTTGCACTAATCATTGGTTGTGTTATTAGGTTTGCATGTGTTCAAAAGGTTTTTTAGGCCCATAGTCAGCTAATGACATAGCCCAGACCCTGTGATGTGCTTGATGCCTATGTGGATGGCAAGCATCTTTACCAACCAAGCTATTTAAATATGTTATGTTTTCTTCATGGCAGGGTTCTGGTTTGTGGAAGTTTATTTGTGGTTCTTAAGGAGCAGTAGGGTTCCAGGGTTGTTGGAGGTTATGGGAGTTTGGTGTGGGGTTTATGTGTATTTGTGTAAGTTTCTATAGAAGCTGGAGTTTGTGTTTGTGTGTTTCTAGAGGGGGCAGCAGGGTGCTAACTTGGTTTATTGAGGTTGTGCGAAAGCTCTGCTCTCTGGCTCGCCCTCTCACAGTTTCGCTGAAGTTCAAGCTGGCCAGCGAGACGAGCTCAGCGGCCGCGCAGAGGGACAAGCTCCAACAGCTGCAGAATGAGCTCATCAAGGTGAGAGCTCACCTGCACAACTGGGCATGTCTGTTTCATATCTCTAATGACAGTGTGAGACTCATAGGCAATACGAACAAATTATGGGTGCACTGTCTCCACTGTTGGCTGCTTTGATTGTGTAATTATCTCGGTTGTATGTTGTGAAGCATTTAAGTGTGACTTCAGTGTTGTGTGTGATCATCTCCGACCCTGCTCTCAGTGCTAAAGAACTGTCGCTACTGCAGAGGGATAACCTCTGACCTCCGACCTCCGCTCTCTCCTCTCTCAGAAGAATGATGGTGCTAAGGTCACAGAGTTCTGGTCACAAAGGGCTCACACACACACACACACACACACACACACCCCCCTGTGTCCTTGCTCTCTCCCCTCTCAGAAGAACTGTGTGTGTGTGTGTGTGTGTGTGTGTGTGTGTTCTCTTATTTCTGGGGGGGTATTTCACAAAGCAGGATTACAGAGTTAGCTGGATAATTACTCTGAGTAAAATCCGGAACCCTCCTAAATTATGGAACATGGACTGAAATAAAAAGAGCTGTTTCGGCTGCAGAGGGCCCACCAGCACATGTATAACCTCTAACCCCTGACCTCTGTGACCATGCGCTCTCTCCTCTCTCAGAAGAACGACGGCGCTAAGGAGCTGATTCGGCTGCAGAGGGCCCACCAGCACATGTATAACCTCTAACCCCTGACCCCTGTGACCATGTGCTCTCTCCTCTCTCAGAAGAACGACGGCGCTAAGGAGCTGATTCGGCTGCAGAGGGCCCACCAGCAGCAGCAGGCCGCTCTGCAGCGTTGTCAGAACCGGCTGACCCGGGCGGCGGCCCTGGAGGCCACTGTGCGCCAACAGGAGAAGGTGCAGAGCGCCTTGCTTTACGCACTGTATTCTCACTTTATCCACGATCTGTGCACCTCTCATCACGCTGTAAACTCACTTTACACGCTGTATATCAGTGGTCCCCAACCCTGTTCCTGGAGATCTACCGTCCTGTAGGTTTTCACTCCGACCCTAACAAAGCACACCTCTTTCAACAGAAAGAGATCTGATTGAACTGCTAATTAGTAGAATCAGGTGTGCCAAATTAGGGTTGAAATGAACCTACAGGACGGTAGCTCTCCAGGAACAGGGTTGGGGACCACCGCTGTATGTGCTTCACTCATGACACTATTATACATACTGGGCACAGTATACTGGGCACAGTGCTCACATTGTGTACTCACTTTACACACTGTATAGAGACAGAGCGCAAATAGGCCCCGCCCACCCCAGGGGGGGGGACACATCCCGCTATCGCCGTCCATTTGACTTGACGTGCCGGTGCCTTCTTGTCATTTCGATCTGTTGGCTAACAGCATGAAAAGGCCTAAAAGTTGTTTGGTGGGATGCAATACAAACAAGGTAAAAAACCCAGAATTGCAGTTTTATATGATTCCGAACCGCCAAACAGAGCCCATAAGACAAGAAAAGTGGATCTGAGCAGTAAGACGTGAGGCGTCGGCGGACATGCTTATGTGTGCAGCAGGCATTTTTTCACAGGTAGCATAAGTCAAATAAGTTATCCAATTGTCAATTTATGGCTAAATATATTGCTGTAAGTAACGCTAAAACATTTTGACCATATGCAAATTGTTTGTAGTGGAATGTGGATAAATCGGAGTGCTATAACGTTACAGTAGCCTATTATATTTGCAAGTGCAAAATATTATCATCCACTAACAAAAACGCTGTGGGCATCATCGTTGTATGTGTGTAGATTCCTAACAAACGGTAAGACAAAGAAAAAGCAATCAGCTTTCAATGGAAATCTATTTTCTAACATTTTGAGAACCTTCATAAAATATAATTTGCTAAAATTATTTGTTAAAATACAGTTGGTAATTTGGCCAGGCAAAAAAAACCATGCTGGTTGTAACTTCAAGTAGGCTAAGCCAGTGAAATAGAAGTAACATGAGCCTATTAGACTACTAATAACAACAATAATAATTATAATAGTAGTAGTAGTAGTAGTACGCTATAATGTTACTGGTAAGGTGTAGTTAGACTTGGGTGTTTTGATCCTAGATTAAACCATTATCTTACCTGCTGACATTTTGATCAACTTCTGGCCATTCCATGGGATCATTTCTCCAAGACTTGCAAGGAAAGGAGAAGGGCCATAGAGGGAGTCCAACAATATGGCGTTTGTCAATATACCTTTCCCTCTCTGGTAGACACAGGGTACCAAAATAGTCCTTTGACATGCTGAAATGTGGTGTTCTTCATACTGACCTGAAATTAAATGTTCTAGATGAGTGGTTTTTAGCTAGCTACCAGCGTTTTCCCGTTGGTGACACTGTTTCGTGCGGATTGTTTTCTGAGTATGACACGTGGCGCTCTGTCTCTATACGTACTGTACTGTATATGCACCTCTTATCAAAGTGTACACTCACTTTATGCACAGGTGGTTTCTATCTGCACTTTTACACACTGTCTCAACATATAGACCAGTGATACTCATTCCTGGTCCTGGAGGGCTGCAGGGTATGTTGGTTTTTGTTTTCGCCTTAATGTCAGCAACCAATTTATACCCAAGAAACCAGGTGTGGTGAAATAACTGCGTTATCGGCTGCTTTAATTGATCAATTAAGTACAGAGTAACAACAAAAACCAGCATACCCTGCGGCCCTGCGGCCCTCCAGGACCAGGAATGATAGCTTTTCCACCCTAGCTTCCCAGTGGTGGAACAAACTTCCCATTCCTCTACGCTCTACACACCTCTTCAGACACCTTGACTGATATACCAATCTAGGACCTTTTTCATAGTACTTGTTCGATGTGTTTTTTTGTCTGTAACTATTTGATGTTATAGTTTAGAAGGTATATTTTATTTAACCACAGCTTACTGTGTGAACTACATTCAATGTTCATTACTTGGGATAGCTGCTATGTTATGGGAAGGATGTCCTTTGTCTAATCTGTTCTATAATTGCTTCGATGACCCTGTATGCACTTATTGTATGTCCCTTTGGATAAAAGCGTCTGCCAAATGATTGCAATGTAATGAATGAGTATCACTGATATAGACTGTACACTTAACTTATTGTTTACCTCACTGTGCGGTTATATGGCCTGCACCCTCTCTGAGGTTTTTTCGGCCTACAGGTGATAGAGAGGATGGAAAAGGTGCTGGACGGCAAGCTGAGAGGCAAAAATAAGGAAAATGCTGAAAAAAGCAAACAAGGGAAGAAACAAGCAGGTGAGACACATGGTGTGTCAAAAGGAAAAACGAGCAGAACTCCAGAAGAACTCATCTCTCAGTTTGTTCATATACTAAATCGAACTTACTTTGAAAGGTGCCATTTATTTTGGTGCTGGTATTGCAGAATGTTTTTACTTTTCATTTTGAAACATACAGCACAAATATGTCACACAAGTTAGCTTTAGTTAGTGTTCTATCATGGTTGTTCTTTTGATGGTGAGATGATGTGGGGACTAGGTCGTAGCAGTCTCACCTGTCCACAGGTGAGGAGGACAACAGGAGAAAGGAGATTGAGTCAGTGCTGGCTGCCGAGAACTCGCGCCTGAGGGCAGAGCTAGAGAGGCTCCGCCTCCAGCCGCCGCTGCCGCCCGTCATCATCCAACAGCCAATGCAGGTAATCCATAGGGGAAAATTCCATCTGTAGGCATAGTGGTAGAGCATACCCTCTAGTCTCAGCTAAAAGATGATTTCAGACACATTACGGCCAAGCAGAGCATATGGTGTGATGACACAGCTCTGACACACATACGAGCATCTGAACACATTGCTCTGAAATTCACCATCCCCTCCAAAGGAGGGAAGCAAGTGTGATTAACTGGAAACTCTTCAGGATAATCTCATGCGCATTACAGGCTCTCTCAGCCTGAGTGATGTAAACAGCTCATCATAGGTTTACATCACAGCTGTATATTGTCATTGGGTTCATTACCAGCAACTGTACCCCGGTTATGGATTTGAACCCCAATAATGGATTTAGCTATTTTTGCTCTCTCAGATACAGGATGTTTTCCCAGACAGTGAGAAACTGAGTCTCCTGTGCCAGCTGGAGAGAGCAAACACACGCATACGCACGCTGGAGAGCCAGGTACCGTTCCACAACACGCCCATGGATTCACACTCACCCGAGCACTCACCCAAACACACACACACACACAATCTCTCTCTCTCTCTCTCTCTCTCTCACACACACATACACATAGTTACACACTTTCTCACACATGCACACACACACGCAGTCAGGCACACACAGATCAGCCTGCTTACCAATTAGCCTGGACTCTATGTGTGATGTGGACTGCGTGTGTGTGCGCGCATGTTTGTGTGTGTGCATCTGTGTGTGTGTGTCTGCATGCGTATATGTGTGCGTGCGTGTGTGTGTGTGTGTCTTCATGTTTGTGTGTGTGCATCTGTGCGTGTGTGTCTGCATGCGTATATGTGTGCGTGTGTGTGTGTGTGTGTGTGTGTGTGTGTGTCTTCATGTTTGTGTGTGTCTTCATGTTTGTGTGTGTGTTGTTTCAGTTGGATGAGAACTCCAGGCGCTGGGGGAGAGAGAAGCAGGACATGCTGACCAGGTTGAGTGAACAGGACCACGGTTTCACCCGCACGTCGACCATGATCTTGAACAACCTGCCTCTGGTCAGTGCACCAAAACAAAAATAGGAGAAATGTGTGCTAGCTAGCTAGCTTCCCAGACCTACCCAACCCATAGCTATGCTACGTGTTTCAGGCTATTGAGAGTAATGACAGCAAGAGTTATGACTGTGGTTGAAGCAATGGCAATCTACCTTTCTGGAAGGTTCCTCTCGGGGTGGTGAGGTAACTGTCGCTGTGTTTCTCCACCAGAAGAGCACCTCTCTCTCGGCGATGGGTCCTGGAAGACACAGGCAGCTGGACCCCCTCAAGTGATGCCAGCACAAAATGTGTGTGTGCCTAACTTGAACTTGAATAGCCACCAGATGGCAGTGTTGTCCCCTTTTTAAGCTCTTCTAACCTAATTAAGCTTTCTGATATGTGAGAGGATTAGTGGTTATGTGTATATACCTTGGGGTACACTTGAATGAAAATTAATTTGTAATTTGTCGGAATTGCTCAGCTCAATATCATGATATTGATGATACTGTCATTTTAATTTGTATGGATCAATTTACTTAAACATTTTCATTTTGTTTTTGAGTAACATTTTATAATATTGAACATTTTGGCCTATATTTGATTTTATACGACATAGCATTGTGTCAGTAGGATGCGAGAAGCAGTACAAGGGGGTTTCTGGGTGGGTGGCATGGTGTTAAGGCGCTGTTCTAGTGCATGAATGGGCCCCACGGTCTGATATGGAATCCAAATCATGCCAGTGCCAACTCTCTCTAGCTGGCAGCCCCGCAGGGTGACACACAACTGGCTCCAGTGTCACCCGAGGGCAGAGGTGTAAAGTCCAGGGGTCCGAAAGTGAAAGTTCTGCCATGTTTTTCTTCCACCCATGAACTCAGCCAGCTGATTTCACTAATTAGTTCTACCTCCTGGGCTGAATAAT
Source organism: Ilyophis sp. 1 JC-2022 (assembly GCA_022702515.1). NCBI lineage: Eukaryota > Metazoa > Chordata > Actinopteri > Anguilliformes > Synaphobranchidae > Ilyophis > Ilyophis sp. 1 JC-2022. Next base: position 28,404,835 of record CM040400.1, read on the forward strand.
TGTGTTAATTAGCAAATCCAGGTGATTGGAACCAAATACTGGGGAGTAGGAGTGTGGCCGAAGCCGAAATCCGGAAGTGCATGGATAGTGGGTTGGAAACGGATATTTTTCTATCCGAAGATGCCAGTTCATATTCGATGCGGCAAATAATTTAATAAAATAAATAATTTCAGCAGGAAAATCTTTGATTCAATGCCCACCTGTCTGCATGCCTCCTCTAAACTTTACAGAATTAAGCTTTGAATTGTTTATTTGGTTATTAAAAACATTAAAATATATAATTAGGGATGGAGCCATTCGATCGTCCATGTGACTCAATCGACAGTCCCTGAAATTACGGATACTCAACCTATAGCCTATATTTAACATGCTCGTTATAATTGAACAGTGTGCCTTGTTTATATAGGCCTACGTTAATCCTGTTAGAGCAAAAGAAAAAGAAACAAAGCGTTAAATGAAAACGTTAGGCTACGTGATACTATCCTTTTAATGCTGCTCGCTTTAATTTAGCTGCGCCTAATCTTGCCACTTTTTCAGAACGAAAAAACCCATTTTAAAAGAAAGCAAAAGAACAGCTAGAATCATTGTAGCCTATGTCTCATTTTGAAATGTCACTTACTGGCTATTGAAATCATTATTGTATTTATGCTAGTTGTGTTGTTTATATTTTTAAACTGTATAGATAGACCTGTTATGCCTCCGCATTGCTGCATAATCAATTCCGTCAAACTCGCCATTCCATGAGCCCAAACTTCAAAGGCAAGTGTAATAAACAAAAATGTGACGTTTTACACCGCAGAATTTTTTTAAAAACTAGGCTTGTCGCGGTGATCAGTTTAATTAACCAATGGCATACTAAAAGCACATTAAAAGCTGTTGAAATGCAGCCACATCTCGACTTTTTCTTGAATTAAAAGCTTTTCAGGTGTTCTGAAAAATGTATCTTGTTGGACTGTTTATTTTACTTTTTAAATTTAGAGTGGTTTTCTCAATAAATCATTAGGCTATAATCCTTAAGTCTTCTCCTTGCATTTTTATAAAGCATAATAATAATAATAATACTAGTAATGATAATGATATTACTATACATAATCATAATGTATAATAATGATAAAATGTATTTTTAATAAAATAAATTGGGATGGGTATCGGCCAATCTTTAAAAAGAAAATCCAAGTTCATATAGTAAAATAGAAAACAAATCAGGCAGAAAGGGCTGTTCTTGTTCATTCAAATGTATAATGGAATGGTTTGATGTTTTAATAAAACTGCTTTTTCATTCTAAGTTGATTATATATTGTACCTCAGATTTTTTCCAGTTCTTATCTAAAATTATTGTTCAGTGTCCCCCAGTTAGGGGGTGGGGGGTTCAAATAGGTTAACAAAAGCAACTTTTCACAAAACAAAACAATAGATAAATTGTAAAAAGTACAGAATATAGTTCTTATAAAAAGTTTTGAAAAGAAAAAAAGACAAGGAGGCTGGTGAATACTGAAATTGCAATAACAATTTTGGACTATAAAATGTGACATTTCCTATATGTAACACAACTTTTGGTTAAAGCCCAGTCCACTTCCGGTTTCTAATCCGAATACAGATACAGATAATGGCATCGCTGTACATCCCTACTGGGGAGGACTTTTTCTTTCTGAACTCGGATTTTACACCACTGCCCGAGGGATGGGAAGGATTCAGTCAGCCGGGATGATTCTGGGTGCCTGCAAGTCCGCCTGTTACGCTGCACATGAATGATGTGGTGGCTGACGTCACATGCTACGAAGGAGAGCGCGTTCTTGTGCAAAAGTGATCGCGGAGTTTGTGAATGAGCTCTGAGAAAATATGATTGGGCGTTCAAAATTGGGGAGAAAGAGGATGTAACATTTATTTCATTTATTTTATAGTAGCAGTACAGTTATAGTAGATTTAAGAATTTTTGTTTTTTCTCCATTTTTTGTCCGTGTGCCAAATTTCATGTCATAGATGTTAAATAAATTATTCCCCGTAGCTGTACAAAGCCTGTGCTAGTGTGAGAAACCATACTCAAAACGAAGTTTAATTGATTATCAAATAAAGCACTATTTTCTGACTATTGTGTGAGTGTACATGTTAGATTATAACGGGGCAAATGGCATGTATTGCTGTATGGAGGCAACAACACTTGCACACATAAGAGTTCCTAAAATTTACATTATCACACAATATAAGGAAACTAATGGGATCCAATTAATCCTGAGAGATGTGAGGGACATGAAGCACTAGAGAAAGTGGAAAAACGTTTATTAGAAAAGCTTTTTTACTGACACATAAGCACAATAAAGCAGTTAAAAATTGTATGCTGCTAAGGACAGAAAATGCCATTAATGACTAAAAGTCCTTCGGGCCTTCTGAGTCACGTCAAGCCGGACCTGGCCGGGCCAGACTAGTTCTTGTACATGTCACAGAGCAGCTTCTCTATGGATGTGTTGCCAATGGTGCTGTGGAAGAAGAGGAGCTCGATCTGTTCTGACACCACAAAGCGCAAGGATGGCAGAAGCAGCAGGAGCTTCCCAAACCTGCACAGGGATGAGTCAGAGTCACAGAGTCAGAATCTAAGCCTGCACAGGGATGAGTCAGAGTCACAGAATCAGAATCTAACCCTGCACAGGGATGAGTCAGAATCACAAAGTCACAGTCAGAATCTAAGCCTGCACAGAGAACAGAGCTGAGTCACAGATAGTCTCGTCTAAACCGGCACAGAGAACGGAGGTCAGTCATTGGCAGAGTCAGAGTGTCTGGGTCTGGTGCATTTACCTGGTAGGCTGACGAGAATAGTGTGCGTGGAGGTGCTGACCCAGCATCACCTGAGTCTGATCCTGCAAGTTCTCCACCTGTTCTGGATCTTTCAAGCCACGGGCCTCTGCTGAGCCAAGGAAAAGAATGAAGACTACTTTTGCCACCATCAAATGATATGATAACCTTGCATTATCATTCACAGCAGGTGTCCCACCTGGCTTAAACAGGATGATGGCCTTGAGGCAGGCGAACTCGGTGGGGTCCATGGCCAAGGCCCTGAAGCGGCCAAACACCTCCTGCAGGAGGCGCAAGTGAGTACCGGTGGAGCTGGCCTTGCTTTGTATGGTTGGGGACGTGTCAGGCAGGGAGAGCAGAGGGCAGCTGTCCAGGGGCATGGACCACTGAACCGCACACAGCAGGAAGAGCTCGCTCCAGGCCTCCTCCAATAGGATCACCTGAGCAAGACCACGTGGGCGGAGCTTATCTCCACTGACTGATAAAGACCTGCTGTACAGATCACATGCTCATCATATGCACATATGATAGAGTGCCTGTCGATTATTTGTCACTGAAAATATGAGTAATTTAGTAATATAATTTATATAGAACTCTTCATGCAGATATGTAACCAAATATGCTTAAACGCACATAAAACACTGACAGCAATTAATAAATTAATAAATGTACCAGGGTGGGGTCAATTCCATTTTCAGTTAAGTCACTTTAGAAAATGAATTGAAATTCAGTTAACGAATTGAAAAATCATCGCAGAACATTATAGGTATTTTTTTTTATTCACAAATTGAGTTGCAGTTTATTTTGTGAATTGACTGATTTGAAAATAGAATGGATCCAAGCCCTGCAATGCACATAAAAAAATATAAAATGATATGAAATAAATTGGAAGAAGGTCAACTTTTAAACATGTGAAGGTTTAACATCACAGGCAATAAATTATGCGCAGTTGCAATTCAGACAGGTGATGGAGGAAATCTGCTTATCTGAAAAAAGGTTATTATTTTATGGACTATCTCCGAGCTGTTGCCACCCATTTTCACACAAATGCACACACAGTGTGGAGGGTGGAGTCGTGGGCCTCACCTGGTCTCGGAAGGGCAGGTTAGAGAAGATGGCCAGGTTCTTGGCCCATTTGATAGACACGAAAAGCAGGCGAGCCGAGGTCTCGTACACATTCTCCTGGCTGCCAGAAGGCCAGAGCGACATCCGGCACTCTGACGGTGCCCTCTCTGGCTCAGCGCTCGTGACGTCAATGTTTTCATCGACTGAAACACAGACAGAATAATTCAGGCCCAGATGAAAATGTGAAATAATTTGCGACATGGATACATGCCACTTTAACCTGAAAGACAGCAAAGAGTGCAGCAGCTGTTTGAGTATTGTGGATAGTGCTCACTCACTGGACACCCTAGAAAAGGTACAGAGAAGGGCAACAAGACTTGGCCCAGGTCTTAAACAGATAGCTCATGAAGAAAACATTTTAAGGCATCAAATGAGGTGTATCATTAGGTGTCAACAAAAGCAAGCTTTTATGACTGATAAATATTCTCCTGTTTGTCCTGCTTATTTATTTTTTGGCTTACTTGTTGAATGAGAGACACCGTTGACTATTAATTTAGATCCATGCAAGCCATGACAGATTAAATGTCCTGTTCTTGTACTACAATGTTCTTCTTTTCTGGTGTTCTAGGGTTCTAGTGTTCTGGTGTTCCTGTGTTCTCTCACCCTCCTCGGGCTCCAGCTTGGCGCAGGTCTCTGCGGTCATCAGGCTGGCCATGAAGCGGTGGTTGTTTTGAGTGGTGGCGCACTGTGGCAGGCGGGCGGACGAGGTGATGTGGGGCCTAGTGATGCCAGAGCAGGACGAGGAGGAGGAAGAGGAGGTCGGCTCCCATGTGGTGGCCAGGTGTTGCCTCTCTGCATCCAAGTCAATGGTGTCCAACCTCACCTGCGCGGTACTGCGGGGCTGCCGCTCATTCTGCACCGCTGTGTGTGTGTGCGTGTGTGTGTGTGTGTGTGTGTGTGTGTGTGTGTGTGTGCGCGTGTTTGGGATGAGGGAGATCACGGGAGACAGAAGAGCGGGAGAAGACTCAAATAGAATATACAGCCTAGCAAAAACAGTCACTTATTTTCTTCACATCATCCTCTATAACTGGGATTGACTAGCCTGGCAGGCAGCGGGTCCTGAAGGAAAACAGCTTTAGACTAACATGGCACTTTCACCATTGTCTCCACAAGCACACAGTAACATTTAGAACAGAAATTGGCTGTGTTCACCATTCTTTTTCATGCCGGCCTGCAGGCATTTCTTCAGTCGGCAGGCTTGGCACTGGTTCCTGTGTGCTTTGTCCATGGGACACATGCCCATGCTAGCCTGGCACCTGTGAGAGTGGCGAGTAAAACACGGTCTGAAATTAGCTTACCCCAGGGGGTGGGCACTAAAATCTACATATTAAAAAATTTGACTAGCACTGTGTTTGCTAAGGTTTGAAAAGATTTACTTGCAATGACTGTGATATGCTACTGTCTTACCCAATTCAGTTTGAATGAACTTGCTCTAGATAAGAGCTCAATTGTAATTATGATAATTATGAGAAAATTATGAGAAACACAGTGTGAGCCATAATGATCAAATTGAGGATGAAGAAACAAAATATAAAGCTTCATTCCAAATCACTATGAAAAAGATGAGGTGGGAGCAGGAACTACCCCTTGAGCCTTGCATGGTCCTACCCCCGCCCCGTGGCCCCGCCCCCCTCACCTGTAGATGAGCCTCCTCCTCACGCTGCGTTTGAAGAAGCCGCTGCAGCCGTTGCATGCGTAGATCCCGTAATGCTTTCCGCTGCTGCTGTCCCCACACACTTTGCACAGCAGGGCGGGGCTTAGGGATATACCAGGGGCAGGGCTTTGCTCTGGAGGAGAGAGGGAGGGGGAAGAGAAAGACAACCAGAAACAGATGGAGATACAGAGTGAGAAAGGGAGACAGAGAGGTAGAGAGGGAAAATATGAGAGGAAAAGAAAGAGAGAGACAGAGAGGGATGGAAAAGACACAGTGAGACAGAAAGATGAAGAGAGAGAGAGTGCACCATGATGATAAAAAAGACAACATAAATGACTTCAAAGCAAAGACAATTATACTGCAATTTTATTACAATATTACAATTTCAACCGAGGAAAATATGACCAACTATTTGAAGTGGCAGCGGTTGCACTAAATCTAAGTTTTTGAAACTCCCACCTCAGGATAGGCAGGTAGTCATGACCAAAACAGGCACAGTGCCAAAGGTAAATAAATGTATCCTGTCCTCTCAGTAAGCCAAACCAACTCCAGTTCATTGATTTCCATCTGTAAGTGTACTGTACATACATTACAATTAATTGTCGTAAGAGCTCTCAAGAATAAAAAAAAACATAGCAGTATTGATAAACAATTTTTAGATATTCGGTAGTTATAAAAAACAATTATTAATTTCAAAACTTGTGGACAGATTCTTACTGTGTGATCAAGTAATTACTTTAGTACTCTCTGGTCTAAACCTTTGGACAGCAGTAGAATTCCTTCCGATTGCTGACAATTTCAAAACAAACATCTTTTTCCCCACAATATTCTGAAAAAACTTTAATTTAATAGAATTGCACATTTTTGTTAGTAATATTTTTCTGAAGATTCTCAGTGCCTTCAGATTGTCCTGGAATCTTAACAGCTAAAGTATTTCAAATACATATTTGATCCAGGTCTTGTACAGTGATAAACATTGTGTAGAACTCGGGTGGGCAGTTTCTTTCCTGAAGTTCTGGTGTGTGTGCAGGTATTTGTGTCCATCAATTACCCTGGCTCAGTTAGCTATAATTAACTAACTCTATGTAATGCCAGTTCACTCATAGATTAGACCATCGTAAAACATCTTATGAAGGGTCACAAGAGAACAGTCTTCAGCTGTCATTCATAAGATTGTCAAAGGAATTTAGCTAAACTGCAAGATAATGTAAATGATTGGGTCAATTAAATAAGTAAGAGCAGAAGTTGGCATCAAATCCAGAAACAACACACCCCTGGTGTACAGCGAGCTTAACAGTGAGCATGCGTACACTGCGAAAACCAAGTATTTTAATCATATATTTAGACTTTTGAATCTTATTTCTGTTACTTTTTTGCTAAATAAGACAAAAAAGATTGCCAGTGGGGTGAGAGTTTTACTCATTTCAAGATTTGCCAGTGGGGTAATTAATATATAATTTCACTTGTCCAGCAAAAAGTAACTTAAAACAAACTTAAAAGTAACTTAAAACAAACTAATATATAGAGAAATCAAGGCTAGGCAAGCCTAGCTCAGCCCGGATGCCTGTATGCAGCCAGTAGCAATAACAGCCAGCTGCAGGGTCGGAGAAGCCTCACGCGTGAGCAAGGAAACGTGTGCATGCGCGTAATGTAGCCAAATCCCGGAGGCAAGCCATGCGAGTGCGAAGCCTGTTGCATGAAAAAGGAAGTGTGCATGTGCGCTAATGTCTGTGACGTGAGCTATGGAAATCCAAACAGGTCAAAAACATGTGAAAATTACATCTGGAATCACGCATTGTTTATGCTTTGTCAGCTTGTTGTCAACGTGTTAACGTGTTTATTTTTCAGCTGTCAGGTAGGCTACATTGTATACTGTACAAGCAAATACTTGTACTTGAAATGTACAGGCTATTTTGCATACTTCGTTGTAAGAAACAAGTGGAGGAGTGGAGGAAAAGAGGTATGGAAGCCGACGGGTATAAAACAAAACGACATTTCGGAAAACACACCAACAACTTGTAAAAAACAACGACATTTCGGAAAACACACCAACAAGTTAGAAAACATACCAACAAGTTATAAAACACAACGACATTTCGGAAAACAACTGCAAGTCAGAAAACACACGACATTTCAGAGAACAATTGCAAGTCAGAAAACACAACGACATTTCGGAAAACAACTGCAAGTCAGAAAACACACGACATTTCAGAGAACAATTGCAAGTCAGAAAACACAACGACAAAACCCAAAACACATTTACAAATCACGTTACGGAAAGGGTAGGTACTAGGCCTACATGACGAGATTGTAGTCTCCTTCTGATTGGACATGCAGTAGCCTATGTCAAATGAGAGTCTGACAGCGCGAGTGACCAACCAACAACAGTTTCTGTTATCTACCGTGGTATTCAAGGCAAGCCTATGGAGTTTATTTAGTTCCATAAATAGCGCGTGTGGAATTCTGAAATGAGTGCACAGAACAGTGTTTTTTGCCATTTGAGCTTGTTAAAATTACATTTTAAAAAATTGGCGAAAAACACAGTTTTCTTTCCAAAAAAAAAAATTTTTTTTTTGTTTTTTCCTGAATCTGTGTGGTTACGTTCTTCCATCACTTTCCCATAAACTTAACACAATGTAGGTTTGGCTCGTTGTCATTTTCTTTGTCTTTGATTTCTTTATCGACTAATGCTTCGTTTTAGTGGCCATGTGTCCACCAATTAGGAGCCTATAGATTCACCTCAGCCTCTCTCAACAATCTAAACCTGCATTTTGTTAATGAGTTTAAGCTGGAAATGATGAAAGAACAGTCCAACGAGCTCCATCTGGCTGCTCCACCACCCAATCAATGATGATCGAGTTAGACCAGACCTGTTCACCGCAGATCTTATGTTGCTGAACGATCGTGCCTATTAAAGTTAATCTACGTAGTGTAAAAGCTAATTTACTGATATTAAGATAGCTGAGTGCTTAATTTCTGCCTGTCACACAGTAGGCTACGAAAAGTAGCAGCAGCACTGTTAGATCTATTTCCTGACCACTATCTGCAACAAATGTGATTAATCGCTTAATCGAGACGGCAAACATTCAAGCATAGAAGGCCATGCATAAATTATGATTTTAAAATATCTAACTTTTGCTCCAGCAGAATTAGGCTATAGCTACCATCAGAGGTGTAAAGTAACTCTCGTTACAGTACTTGAGTATCGTCCCCCCTGTAACGGTACTTTGTTGAGTATAGTTCAATTATAGTACTTTTTACTGTTACTTGAGTTTATTTTTCATAATGTATTTGTTACGTTTCTGTCATGTTTATGCCATGTTTCATGTTTAGTGTTTGTCACAGTTTATTTTCTGTTCATGTCATGCTTGTGTTCTGTTTATGTTACGATGCAGTTCATTGTTTGCATACACATTTCCATGTTTTTCCGCAGCCTTGCGTTCATGCTGTTTCTTTCTCTTGCTGTCACTCACGCTTCCCTAATTGTTTAATTCTCCCGTGTCTATTTACTACCATTAGATCAGGATTGGGTAATACTAACTATCTAACCATGTGTTCATGTTTACCTTACGTTTCTCGTGCATGTAAATTACTAATTTACTAACGCTAGGTCAGGATAGGTTAACTACTAACGATTTACTAATTGCCTCGTTATGTGTCTCATTTTCTGAAGCTGTTGTTCATTTCCTGCTGCTCTCAAGCTAAGTGTCTGCACCTGTCTACACCTGCATATAAGATCAGTGTTCATGTCATGTCTTTGCGAAATTGTTGCCTTTAGTTCACTACTGTCACTTTTGAGCGGTTTCCATTGTTTTGACTACCGTTATTAATCTAGCCTGTTTACTGACCATCGTTACTGCCTGCCTATTGTTTCCACTGCCTGTTTTTGACCACGAGTTTTGCCTGCTGTCTGTTTTGTACCTCTGCCCCGCGGATATGACTTCGGTCTGACTCCTGCTACGCCCCACGACTACGAACTTTGCTTTACCCGTTTTGTACTTCTGCTCCGCTGACGGCTACTCTGGTTAATGAACTTGTGCACGGATACCGATTTCGAGACTGCCTTCTCCCTCGGTACTGTATCTTTGGTCTGGCTGGATTTATTGGTTTTTGGACTTTGCTTTTGTGACTACGATTTTGGATTTCCCCATAATAAAGCCCTTGCGGGTATTTATTACCACGTCAATGTTCTGAGTCGTGCATTACGGGTCCAACCCGCACACATCCGTCACAGTATTGTACTTCGTTTATTTTGATAATCGTTAGAGTAAATTTTATTTGGTGACTTAAGTGAAACACTAAACCAATTGGAACAAATGGCCAGCACAATTTTTAAAGATTCAGACAATTCAACATGATTTGAATTTTGAGAGCCAATAAAATCAGGCCTACCCAAGTCAGTCGCTGCCACCGCGGCGCGAAGCTGTTCAACTTCAAAAGCAAAAAAAAATCGAGTGTCTGTGTGTGCAAGATGTCGGAGCTGTTACGGACAGAGACTGTTAGCGAAAATCCCTGGCTCCACTTATCCCCAATTTTTTATTTTAAAGCCACGGAAGGAAATGGCATTATAATGAAATGCAAAATGTGCATGCCAAAACCGGTGCTCTGCTTTTATGAAATCATCTTCTAACCTGAGGAAGCATGTGGAGGTAAGCAACTAGCTGGCTAGCAACAATAATTTTTTCACTTTTACTTGGATGTTTTAGACTAAGAAATAAGCAAGACAGCTCTGTATTAACCATTAACTATAAACGTAATGCTGTCGCTTCCAGGTGTTTTGGAGGTGCCTGTTAGAGTGAAAAAGTTAAAAGTTCAGCAATATTGCACAGGCATCTGATATTAAGCTACGCCAAAAACCGAATCGTGGAGTGAAACATAGGCTAATGGGCTTGCGACATCAGGCTGGTTTACCAATATGATCAGCGTCTCGTCCGTTCACTTCAATGTAACATTAGTGTACACATTTTGACCCGTTTTCAAATGCCATTATTTCGATAAAAATGTACTAAAATTGGGAGTGTTGTGTGTCTCCTACTCGGATTGTAAGTTGAAGAAGCATACATACTTTTGAGCCGTTCATACTGATAAGCGTCGCTAGGGAAAGACGCTTTGAGCGACGCTTGTGAACGGCCACTTAACCATCGGTTAAATCAGAATTAAAGTTATGATTTAACCTTTGGGATCGAACCGCGAGTTCCAGGTATCGGAAGTACCATTCTAGATATTGCATTTTTTCAGATCTATCCCAAGCACACACAATCCACATCACAATTTTATCCTAACTTAAATTTTTACTTTTGACGGATGGTTAAAAGAAATACCAGTAGTAGGCAGTAGATTTTAGCAGTAGGCTACACACCACAACAGTTACTCTTCCAATTAAATTATTTTAGGCTGTTTTTAATTATTATTCAAATAATAATATTTCAAAATGCAAACATTTACACACTGCGTTGAACAGTGAACAGAACGCTGCCAACAGAGGTACCGGCTGCTATGGAGTTGCTAGGAATGCATGTGAAATCTATGAATACAATGTTAAATTGCTGCTCATGTCCTTTTAATCACCAGAGATGTTTAAAAGATGTATCCTCTTTCAGACAAAGGCCCCTAGTGGTCATGGCGTCGGCGGGATGAGTATGTATAATTGTCATTATGCCAGCACCGATGCCCCTAGTGGGCGTCTTAGGAGAAAGAAAAAAAAAGCAAATGGTTGGATTCGGACCTACAGCCCTTGGCTTCAATGACCACCACACTACCCATTCACTTTATCGCCTATCTTTCGCATTTGGGATTTAATACCAATTAGATTTTGAGAGATAAAAGGTTGTCTTGACTGTAGATATACAAAAGTAACGTTAAAAGTAATTACTTGAGTACTTTTTCAGTACACAACTTATTTACTCTTACTTGAGTCATTTTCTTTACCAATACTTCTACTTTTACTCAAGTGAATTATCTCTGAAGTAGCAGTACTCTTAAGTAGGAATTTTCGGTACTCTTTCCACCTCTGGCTTACATAGGCAAATTACGATACTACAACCACCTTTACAATTGCTCCATTTCAGGGGCGCAGTGCTACGCTCAATGCACCAGGGTCGATTCTGATTCTACTCTAGTTTTTAATTCACAATATATTGTTTTATTGCATTATTTAATTTTAAATGCATTCTGGGTGTGGGTGTTTTGTTCCACTACTTTCAATTAACCAGCCCCTCTGCCTTGCTGAATAAAATTAATGCTATTGTGTTTCAACACATGCCCACTAGCTGGCATTCAGACCTTTCAGTGGTAGTGTGTAGCCTCTATGTTATGTAAGTTCTTATTTTTGAATAAACCAGTTCATAACATATACAGATGCATTTTTGTTCTTATTTAAAATGTGAAATACCTTTAATCTGCATTTTCATAAAATGCCCATTTGCCTAAGTTCATCTGATATTTTTTAAATATTTAAAATGCCTAAAAACACAAGAAGAATCCAAATCCATCAATGCAAAACAGAAACATTATCCCTATGCCGAATATAGTAAGCACTGATTTAATTGAACTGACGATCCCATGAGTAGAACACTGGCCAACGCAGCTGATAGGCCAGCAAATCACTTCAGTTTAAATTGTCAGTAAAGGCTTCATTGGCGGTGTTATTTCTCTTAGGTTAGTCGCTGAAATTCAGGGGAACTTGTGAACTAGGAAACTTGCCAAATGTCCATTCTTCCCCCCCCTCCTTTGTATTCCATTCAATCTTTATCACCGGGTAGCACTTCTTCTTTTTTGGTGTTTAATGGCAGTCCGCATCCTTTAAGTTGCATTACTGCCTCCTTCTGGATACACCTGATACGATTCAGTCCATAATATATTATGAATTGAAAACTTATTATGAGCAGAATCGGTCTTGATGCATAGAGCTAAACTAAGCTGCGCTAATTAAATGGAGCCATTGCAAATTAGGTTTCAGTAATTAGCTTGCCTATGGTAGCCTATAATTGTGCTGGAGTGGTTCCCAAACTCGGTCCTGGGGTACCCCTGTTTGTTTTCTGCAATCCCAGAATTTTAACAAGCTGTTAATTTTTCTTAATTATGTGCTTTTCATCTTAAGAGGGATCATTTTATACATCAGAAATATACATGCAATGAAGAATAAAACATTGTGCTTATTGTGCTATAGGCCTATTGCAAACAATTACAAAAAGGAGGTAATTAAAAAAATAATTGATCACATTATGCAGGTTTAGATCGTTGCCATTTGCTTTATCTTTGAATTCTTCATTATCTACCAATGGTTAGTTTTATTGACATATGTGTCCACGCTATCACCAATTTGATTGGTTATTTGCGGTAACTAAATCTTTTAACTGATCAAAATAAAGGATGTGGTGAATCAATAGGCTCGTAATTAGTATTGTGGACACATGGCAACTAAGACCATTAGTCAATGAAGAATTCAAAGACAAAGCAAATGACAACGATCCAAACCTGCATTGTGTTAATAAGTTTAAGGGAAAGTGATGGAAGAACTTAACCACACGGGTTGGGGGGGAAAAACGAATTGGTCGAAAGAAAATGCTGTGTTTTTCGCCGTTTGTGGGTTAATAAAAACTCTATGCCATTTTAACAAGCTCAAAACAGTGAAAAATACAGTTCTGTGCACATTTCAGAATTCCACGCACGCTATTTACGGAACTAAATAAACTCCATAGGCTTGTCTTAAATGTCACGTTAAATAATTTAAACTGTTGTTGCTTGGTCACTCGCGCTGCCAGACTCATTTGACATACTGCGTGTCCAATCAGAAGGCGACTACAAGCTCTCGTCATGTAGGCCTAGTACCTACCCTTTCCGTAACGTGGTTTGTAAATGTGTTTTGGGTTTTGTCGTTGTTTTTTCCTGATTTGCAGTTCTCTGAAATGTCGTTGTGTTTTATAAATTGTGTATTTTCCAAAATGTCGTTGTGTTTTATACCCGTCGGCTTCCGTAAGGAAGAGAGGAGTGAATAATATTTGGACGAACCCTATTATAGCCATGCGCACTCTTCTCTAGCTGCGTCCCAATATTCTTCACTCCCCACCTCCTTTCTTATACTCGTCTCCACCCGAAATATACAAAACTGTCTAGCCTAGTAGGCCTAGTTGCATGTAGCCAACAGTATACACCTAACATTGCAGTTTGCTAAATTATAGGCCATAGCCTATATAGCCTAGCTACCAACTTTTTAAATACTTAACATTTAAAATAGCCAGAAATGATAGGATACACAATTAGGCTACACATGAATCCAAATTAAATTTTCTATATAAATAACAAAACAATGTTAAATAGCCTAACTATAGCTACAGAGTAACAACCAAAACAAGTTTTTTTTTAATTTGCTCAAAACCAATAAAATATTGATTAATCTAATACATTACCTACTAAGCAGTCAAGCAGTCCATGGTAATCAGCAAGATATGAAAACTAATTATGTAATTAATTCAATGAAAAGGAGATTTAAAAGTATCACCCCTCCCGCTAGTTAAACAATAGGCCTATTCACTGGGCTCTAACGCCTACGAGGAAAATTATACATTTCAGCCAAATGACCTGTATCTTTAAACATATCCACAGGTGTCCACAAATTAGCTTTTATATAATTTTTGCTTTTAAAGCACTTCAACTTTCGTTTTTTAATCATGAAATGCTTTTGTATCAGCCAACATACTGATACTGAATGATAAACATATACAACGTTATAGTTCTAGTTAGCCGTTTTAGCTATATGTTTGCTAGCTAGTAAAGCCAGAACTTTCCTGCGAAGGGTGTCCATGGCACCAAGTCCCCAGTTGTGCAGCTCAAACACCGCGTTTACCACCTCCGAAATGCGACCTCTCACCATAAACTCACGCAGGATTAGACTTTTCTTTAGGTTTTTTTTTATTTTTTACTTGAATTTCTTGAAATTAGAATTTTGAGCATTCACTTTTCAACTTTTTATCGCAAAATCTGAATTTTGCGCACATGCTTTTCACCACTCGTTATTCGCACATGCACTTTTCAACAACGGGGGACAGGCAGACACGGAGCGCGGAGGCACACAGCCAGTCAGTTACCTACTTTCAGGCATTTAGGCCCGCCCGCTCTGCTTCCGGGCAAAAACTAGTACATGTACACAGTTAGGTCCATAAGTATTTGGACAGTGACACAATTTTTGTTGTTTTGGCTGTGTACTCCATCATATAAAATTTTAAATGGAACAGTAACTATGAGGTTAAATGCAGACTTTCAGCTTTAATTTGAGGGTTTTTAGTCCATATCGGGTGAACAGTGTAGAAATTGTACCATTTTTATACATACCCCCCATTTTAGGAGACCAAAAGTATTATTGGACAAATGAACATAAATTTAAATAGTTATAACATTTAATATTTGGTTGCATATACTTTGCATGTCAGGACTTCTTGACGTCTGTGACCCAACAACATCAAAAGACTTTATATCTTATTTTCAGGGACTCTTACAAGCGATACTATAATCTCTCTGCATTTGAATGTATCTCAATGGGAATTAGGGGGTGGGACTAGATTAAACTGTACATTACACAGGAATAGTATGGAACACATGGTTGGTTAAACGGCTGTAAGTTATCAAGGGTCTGAGATATCAAACGAGCCTCAAACCATCACTCTACTGCCAGATGCAGTAGATATGGATAGATCACTTTAGGGGTAGTTTTTCCTGACTCATTTTTCCATAAAGTTCAATAGGAAAAGAAGTCAGGAGAAACAATACTTATGGACCTAACTGTATAAGAAAGCTGTAAGACATAGACTAATGGTAGCTAACTAGCTTGCTTGAGAATATAAATATTATGTTAGACTAGGTTAATGGACAACAATCCAGCTAGCTGTCAGAAAACACAAAACCCTACCCCTCAGTTAAAATGACTAATTGGCATGGAAAGCCCATTCTTTATGTTGGATTACATTGAATGCAGAAAATATGAAGTGTGTGTTTTTGCTCTTTTCAAACTCTCAGAAATGCACATAACCGAAGCCTTCTGTGGAATTATGACATCACAGAACTTAATTTCTGTCATCATTCTAAAAAAGAAGCCTGCAGTATACAGGTGCAGCTCAAAAAATTAGAATATCGTGAAAAAGTTCAATATTTTTTGTCACATGTCAGAAAGTGAAACTCATATTATATAGATTCATTACACAAAGAGTGAACTATTTCAAGCCTTTATTTCTTTTTGATGATTATGGCTTACAGCTAATGAAAACCCAAATTCAGTGTCTCAGAAAATTAGAATATTACATAAGATCAATAAAAAAGGATATTTTAAACAGAAATGTCAGCCTTCTGAAAAGTATGTTAATTTCTATGCACTCAATACTTGGTTGGGGCTCCTTTTGCATGAATTACTGCATCAATGCGGCGTGGCATGGAGGTGATCAGCCTGTGGCACTGCTGAGGTGTAATGGAAACCCAGGTTGTTTTGATAGCGGCCTTCAGGTCGTCTGCATTGTTGGGTCTGG
Source organism: Ilyophis sp. 1 JC-2022 (assembly GCA_022702515.1). Lineage (NCBI taxonomy): Eukaryota > Metazoa > Chordata > Actinopteri > Anguilliformes > Synaphobranchidae > Ilyophis > Ilyophis sp. 1 JC-2022. The sequence goes on from CM040400.1 coordinate 28,420,915, forward strand.
TGTCTCATCTTCCTCTTAACAATACCCCATAGATTCTCTATGGGGTTCAGGTCAGGCGAGTTTGCTGACCAATCAAGCACAGTAATACCATGGTCATTGAACCAGCTTTTGGTACTTTTGGCAGTGTGGGCAGGTGCCAAGTCCTGCTGGAAAATGAAATCAGCATCTCCATAAAGCTTGTCAGCAGAAGGAAGCATGAAGTGCTCTAAAATTTCCTGGTAGATGGCTGTGTTGACTGTGGACTTCAGAAAACACAGTGGACCAACACCAGCAGATGACACGGCACCCCAAATCATCACTGACATCTGTCAAGTCAGCAGTCTTCCCCATGATTGTGTAGCCTACTGAACCAGACCGAGAGACCATTTAAAGGCTCAGGAAACCTTTGCAGGTGTTTTGAGTTAATTAGCTGATTAGAGTGTGACGCCATGAGTTTCCAATATTGAACTTTTTCACAATATTCTAATTTTCTGAGACACTGAATTTGTGTTTTCATTAGCTGTAAGCCATAATCATCAAAATTACAAGAAATAAAGGCTTGAAATATTTCACTATGTGTAATGAACCTATATAATATATATAATTTCTGAAATGAGTGACAAAAAAATATTGAACTTTTTCACAATATAAAATGTTTTTGAGCTGCACCTGTATATGGAGCTTAGAATAGAATAACTTTTATTTTCCCGGTAGGGAACTTCAGTTGTAGCCCCAGCAACAACAAAAAAAGAAAGTGTGGCAGACCCACAACACACAAACATATCAAAGACATTCAATATAATCATTGCATTAATCAAACTAAGTGAATTAAAGGAATACAGCCATGATTAAATATAGGCCCTGCTGTCCCGAGATGTCCAGTGTCATTATTAAGCAGTCCAACAGACAAAATCCGCCTCCACGACTGTGCACTGTCGAAACGGAGCACCGAACTGCGTCAGCATTCCCAGTCATCGCCTCACCCCTCCCCCGCATATTCTCCTTTCTCTTCCCTGATGGCCTTTTAAAGATTGCCTGCAGTCCTCGATCAGTCCAGAGTCCCGACATCTTCAAAGAACGATGGTAAACTTTGTGGCTGCAGATTCGACGGACATTCCCGAGCATATGTTGTGAATGCGTCTCCATGGTGACGACCACAAACAAAATTATCCCATATATACAATTCGTCCATATTATAAAAGAGGAGTATAAAAAAAGGAGTGCCCTGACAAATCTCCAGCCCGCTTCCCCATCCCACAGTAGACACACAGCGCATGAAAAAAACAAAAGACAAAAGCCAGACACAACAAAATGCATTCAAATTAACAAATACGAACACGAGAGACAGCTGGACATGTCGCCATTACAGCGCCACGTGACGTCATCCTGTTTATTTTTGTCATTCCACGTCTCGGTTATTCATTACTGGCGACTGGCGTTATACCTGGAGCAAACACAATACTTTTATTTATTGGATTAAACATATAGGCTACTTCAACTACATAGACTTTGCGACATCACTTGTAGAATAGCATCAGTAGCATATAAGTATGCCACCCAACGCATCTTTGCGTGGGTGGCTGCTTATATTGCTTACGGTGCTATTCTTATTCCTCAATTATGCGACGATTACCAACTTTGCTAAGTGAAGAGGTGAATTTGTCTGAACCTGGCTCAGTTAGCAGTGTGGTATCTTGCAAGTATTGTAGTTTGGGATTCACAGTTCCCTTTCTGTTTAATAATGACTCAATTTACAAAACTCTATCGTTATTGTTGGTTGAAAAATGACAAACTAAAAATATTCCCTATGAGGCAACTTGTAGACAACTGTTAAGGAATGTAATCATTACAAATGATTGGGCTTTGCTTGCTGCATAAGAGGTATAACATGGCATTCTGATGGAACGTTTCTTAGTTTTTCAGCCATAGTTACTTTCACTCTCATTGGTAAAATTAACATCAAAATGATTAGCAAATACTGTTATGTCTCCAAGGAGGAGGTATCCAGGTGTTTAGACTTTCCTACTAAAGTTTTTAAAGTGAAGATGCAGTGATTCTGTAATTAATATGATTCTGTCTTTACCCAGCATTTTTCCAAGGAAGACTTTTCGGCTTTCTGGTACGGTACTTTTTTCTTGAAGACGTTACAATGCATTTCTTCTAGCTGACATTGATATTACAAATAAATCCATTGTGCACATAAAAATATTTTACTATTTGAGGTTCCCTTCAGATTTTTAGCAAATAAGGGGCTTTCTAAGTGATAATCGGTGTGCTTTTTAGTTAACTGGGAATATTTTGTACACATTGTGTACATTTTCTGAAGAGATCTCACAGATGGACTAATGGGGAAAATACTGGCTTGATAAATTGTGTTCAAATTGACTCAATAGAACCCCAGTGCTTTGACCCGGATTGCTTTTGTTGAATCTTGTTCAGCTCATCAACCGTTTGCCGCAGGAATGTAGGTCCAGATATAGAAAACAGGTCGATGCTTCTTCTGAACATGGCTTGCCTTCTCATCATCTGGAGAACAGTATTTAGTGTAAGCTTTTCTTTCACCATTTTTACTGTCTGTAAATACGGGTCTCAGAGCCCTTCCCTCTGATTATCTGATGATAAAATATCTTCAGTTGGTTCAGATGTTCTTCATCACTGCCATTAATGTTGTGGTCAGTAAGTTTATTGAGTATATTTGTTTTTCCCTCCTTTCTCCAGCTTAAACACAGGATATACCAATGTAGGTTTACTTTTATTGATTTATCTTTAACATGGCTCATTACTTGTGTGGCAGCTTCCTTATGATAAGGTGTGTTTTTATTTTGGTTTTAATTTAATTTAGGGACGGAAGATCAAGTTCAGACACTGTCTGCAGAAAACTGTGTGGCAGTGAATGAAATGAAAGACCTGAATAAAAGAGTAAGTTTCAGAAGCCCCTTTACTGTACGAGTGGGAGCTGAGAACACATTTGACCTGCATGTGCTTTGCTCTTATTTTAGATTAAAGACCTTAAAAAGCAGCTCAAGAGGTCCAAACAAAGTGTTGCCTACACCAAGCTGGAGAACAAGGAGCTGGAGGTAAGATGCTGGATTGTGCAGTTGGTCTATTTGTCAGCCTTGTCTGTAACTGACACAGAAAAATTTGAAATATTTTCAGAATGGTCATGCTTGCAGTATTTCATAGATACAGTAGGCAAGTGTGTGTCATGCAAAAACTTCATACACAATTTTATATTTCAAAAAGGAATCTTGTAAGGCCTCTACAGCATTCAGCTTGAGGGTAGAAGAAGATAATTATAGACTGAAAGTTGACTTGGAGATGGATAAAAAGACCTTCGAAACAGAAAAAGAATTCCTTCAAAAGAAACTGGAAAACACAACCAACCTGCTTCTCAAGAAGGAGCACAATCGTCAGAAATATATTGAAATTTGTGAAGTATGGCTCAAGAATTGACACTTTCTCTTTATACAATTTCACATTTCACAAAGGAATCTTTGAAGGGTTTCAAAATCACAAGTGCAAATTCGGCTGAGGAGCTTCACAAAAGCATGGAGCAGGAGCGTGAGATCCATCAAGAAGCGATAAAGTCCCTTGAAAGCCAGCTGGAGAGGACAACCAACCAGATGCAAGAGATGGAGAGCACTCTTAAAATGTAAAGTGTCAAGCGACAGTTATATGAAAGATGATCTTAGACATTACGGGCATTTGAATCTGTTGTAATGACAAACTAGTGAGTAAATAGTGTGATACTGCAATAATGCTTTGGCAGTGAGGTTTTCTGATCAGAGGAGACTCATTTTTAACTTTTCAGTCAATTCAGTGTGATACATCTGGTGCAAACACAGCACTAGTTGATCTTGTTTGTGGATATTTTTGAATTAAGACCATACCCCCCTCGCATCTCAAGTAATTTTGTATCTCTCAAAGTAGCCTTTGGCCTCACAGTGGCTTCCTTGCCCAGCTGCTCAGTTCTGAGTGACAGCCTGATGTAGACAGACTCTGGATGGCGTGATGCCCGTCCCCACTTCGTTAATACCCTTGTTTTGATCTTTGTTTATCCCAGTCCTACTTGTTTATGTTAAGAAAGGACGTGAATTTTATCTTGCATCATTAAGGGATGTAAAAGAGATGTGAAAGCTGTGAAATAGGGGCTAAAGGAGTTGTGCAGTGGAAGGCAGATGAATCTCTTGCACTCTCCATGTTATGAGGAACTGGCTCAGGAGGCCAGAAGAGTTGAAGCTTAATCTGAAAATAATTGAGTTGTTGTGTTGGAAGGCTGAAGGCCCAGTGCTCTCTGTATCTCAGGAAACTGGATGAGGAAGAACGGCTTCTTCACGAAAGAGAGACAAACATGATGGACAAGACCAAGAAAGAGGCTTCGTACAAGACCCAGGTGAGAAGGTCCACCTTAGCAGCTGATGTTACTGTACTACTTCTCCCTTTACCAGAATCACATAGATTTTTATTTCATATTCTATTGGTCTTGAATCACTTTGAATCACAACTTTCCCTTTCCTCATCCATTTTAGATAAACAAACTCAAAGAACGTTTTGCGGAAATGGAAACTTCCCTCAGCTCTTCCAAGTTTGAAAACAAGATGCTGAAGGTGAGGTGCTGAAATGCCAATAGAGCCTTAGCAGAGATCGACATAAGCAATGGCCCGATGGCCCGGGGCCAGTAAAAAAGTATTTCGGGCAAGTTGATTGGCCAGTCGCTGGTCCGTTCGGGACAGTGACGTTTCCCGCCAATCACAGTCACGAGTCAGTTCACGTAATGATGCTAAGTTAACTGGCTGAAGCTAGCCCGCTATTGCAGTCAGTATTTTCACCTAGCTAGTGAAGGTTTCACCTCAGCAAATAGCTACTTTGACAATAATGTCAAAGGAAGCGTATGAGGCTACTAAAATAAGAGGGGGTTCTGTGCTGGCAAAGCGGGTGGCGGACAACCCGTCAGATGGGCCACTTCATGTCTGGACACAACGGGCAAACGACGACACAATCCAGCGGGTGGAGAAGTTAATAAACACAGCTTTCCACATCGTAAAAAGTGAGCTCCCCTTCACCTCTTATGAGAGAACGGTCGCCCTTCTAAAGAAGAACGGAGAAGACGTTGGCTCTCAGTACACCACTGATGTCGCTTGTCGAAGGTAAGTTACTCAGCTAGCTAATATGTTACTATAACTTGTAAGTCAGTAACAACCAAGCCACATTATGTAGCCAAGCTATGCTAAGCTAACATTACATGTAGCTAACCGTCTGCCTAAGCGCAGGTACACTAACGTAGCTAGCTAACGTTAGCCAACTCATTTACGAGACTGTTTAAACTTTAGTGTCCGTTGCGTTTAAAATGGTAATGAACACTGAGGTATGAGTGAATAAGTTAAACACATTAAATAGACCCAATATTGTAGTTGTCCTAACTTGTCCTTTGTTTGTTTTCAGGTTTGTAGATGTTATATTTAGTGAGCTGTGGGAGAGCTGTGCAGCAGAAATCAAAGCAGCACATTTTTTAAGTGTTCTGTCAGACTCTTCAACTGACGTGAGTGGCAGAGACCTAGAAGGGGTTTTTGTGAGGATCTTGAGCCGTGGACAGCCCAAGACCATGTTTATTGGTGTAGAGGAGCTCCAGCACGCCACAGCGCCTGGGCATTATGCTGCGATGAGCACTGGTAAGCCTGGCTATTGAATCTGTCGTTTGTGTTGCTGTGTTTTCACTTGTTGAGTACAACAGTAAACAAATGTGTCTATCTGTCTACAGCACTGGATAAGGCAGACCTGTCCCAATGGAAGGAGAAGGTAGTGGACCCATGCCAGTAGTGAAGAGGTGGCTCAAGGAGGCAGACAGAAAGAGCTTGCAGTGAAAGATCCACAGTTCAGTCCACAGTATTAATATAAGATAAGATAGAATTTATTGTCCTAAAGGAAATTTGTCTTGGAAACATACAGTAGCCGTCACCCATACACACACACACACACAAAACATATGCAAATGATCGAAAACATATTAATCGAAAAGTTTTTTTTCGCTCTCTTTTTTTCGGGGCCAGTAAAAATATACAAGGGGCCAGTAAAACTCTGATCTACTGGCCCGGAGGGCCAGTGGGGGGAAAATGTTACGTTGGACACTGCCTTAGTAGCATTGTCATATAGCAGCACAATCGTCAGAAATATATTGAAATATATGGCTCAAAAATTGACACTCTCTTTACACAATTTCACATTTCACAACGGAATCTTTGAAGGGTTTCAAAATCACAAGCGCAAATTCGGCTGAGGAGCTTCACAAAAGCATGGAGCAGGAGCGTCAGATCCATCAAGAAGCGATAAAGTCCCTTGAAAGCCAGCTGGGGAGGACAACCAACCAGATGCAAGAGATGGAGAGAACTCTTAAAATGTAAAGTGTCAAGCGACAGTTATATGAAAGATGATCTTCGAGATTACGGGCATTGAATCAGTTCAAACCTTTTGTGTTGTATTCTGTTGTAATGACACACTAGTGAGTAAATACAATGCTTTGGCAGTGAGGTTTTCTGATCAGAGGAGACTCATTTTTAACTTTTCAGTCAATTCAGTGTGATACATCTGGTGCAAACACAGCACTAGTTGATCTTGTTTGTGGATTTTTTTTTATTTAGACCATACCCCCCTCGCATCTCAAGTAATTTTGTATCTCTCAAAGTAGCCTTTGGCCTCACAGTGGCTTCCTTGCCCATCTGCTCATTTTCTGAGTGACAGCCTGATATAGGAGACTCTGGATGGCGTGATGCCCCTCCCCACTTCTGACTTTGTTAATGCCCTTGTCTTGATCCTTGTTTAACCCAGTCCTACTTGTCTATGTTAAAAAAGGGTGTGAATTTTATCTATCATTAAGGGATGTAAAAGATATGTGAAATAGGGGCTAAAGGAGTTGTGCAGTAGAAGGCTGATGAATCTATTGCACTCTCCATGTTACATGGAACTGGCTCAGGAGGCCAGAACAGTTGGAGCTTAATCTGAAAATAATTGAGTTGGGTTGGAAGGCTGAAGGCCCAGTGCTCTCTGTATCTCAGGAAACTGGATGAGGAAGAACGGCTTCTTCACGAAAGAGAGACAAACATGATGGACAAGACCAAGAAAGAGGCTTCGTACAAGACCCAGGTGAGAAGGTCCAGCTTAGCAGCTGATGTTACTGTACTACTTCTCTCTTTACCAGAATCATTGTCGAGTCATGGATTTTTCTTCAATATTGTTTTGCTCTTGGGAACAACGTTCAAGCACCATGTTCCCTTTCCTCGTCCATTTTAGATAAAAGTACTCTGAGAATGTTTTGCAGCAGTGAAAACTTCCCTCAGCTCTTCGAAATTTGAAAACGAGATGCTAAAGGTGAGCTGCTGAATGTGCCAACATTTTCAATAAAGCCTTTTAGTAACATTGTGATATAGCAGCATGATTAAAACCTTTTAGTAACATTGTAATATAGCAGCATGATGGTGAGAAATACACTGAAAATGTAGAAGTTTGCATTAATGGCTGAAAAAGCCAAGTGTTTGCAATGCAGCAGTTGTTTTTTTTTGCACAATTTAATATTTCACAAAGGAATCTTTGAAGGGTTTCACAATCGCAAGAGCAAATTCGGCTGAGGAGCTTTGCAGGCTTCAGAAAGGTATGAGGCAGTTTCATCAAGACGAGATGAAGTCCCTTGAACGCCAGTTGAAAAGTACTAACCAGATGCAAGAGATGGAGAGCATCAAATTATTATTATTTTTTAAAGAACACCCAACCCCCCCGCTCTCCATCTGTCATTTACCTCTCAAAGTAGCCTTTAGCTTCACAGTGGCTTCATTGCCCAGCTGCTCAGTTGACAGCCTGATCTTGGCATTCCCTGGATGGCGTGATGCCCCACTAGATATTTCATTATCACAGTCCTAGTAGTTTAGGTAATAAAAGGATGTTAGGTTACAGAAGATGTAAAAGCTCTGTGAATAAGGGGCTAAAGCAGTAGTGCAGGGGAAGGCTGCTCAAAGCTTTTCATAATGGAAATACCCATGAAAATTGGGAAAGAAATCACGCCTGAACCCCCAAATTGCGAGCAAGTGCGGTAAATAGAAAAAAGAACTCCCCAGTGGGAAGAAAAATACTCAAATGGATTGTTTCTTTAGGAGTTGTTGAGGTGGAAGGCTGAAGCCAATGTGCTCTCCTGTATCTCAGGAAACTGGCTCAGGAAGAACTGCATCATTGTGAGCAAGAGACCAAACATCAGATGGAAATAAAAGCTTTTGAAGTAAACTTTATGGAAATGACTACAGAACAGCAAAAGAATGAGGATTCGTACAAGACCCAGGTGAGCAAGTCCAGCTCATGTTACTAGTTCTCCCTTTACCAGAATCACTTCTCATCAGTCATCGATTTCTCTTCCATATTGTATTGTTTTTGGGAATTTCATTGTAGATAAAATAACTGGAAGAACATTTTGCGGGCATGGATAATTCCCTCAAACTTGAAAATGAGATGCGGAAGCAGTGCTGAAATGCATGTGCTGACATTTTCAAAAAAGCCTTAGTAATGTTGTGATGTAGCAGCATGATAGTCAGCAGCATGATATTTCCATGAAAAGTTTGCATGTGATTCATGGCTCAAAAATCCAAGTGTTTCCTATTCTCTTTACACAAATTTCAGAAATGTTTGGAGCAGGACCATCAGATCCATCAAGATGAAATTAATTCCCTTAAAAGCCAAGTGGAGAGGACAACCAACCAGATGCAGGAAATGGAGAGCACTCTAAAAACGTAAGGTGTCAAGCACCAAGCAACGGACTGTTGCGTGAAAGATGGACTTACAAGCATTTAGACATCTGTAGTCCCGCCCACTTCGGTGATGAACGGCTGTTGCCACTTTTCGGAGAAAATACCACGTAAGTCAATGGACTGAAAATGTTTTTCTTTTAAATATTCAGGCAGCTACGCGTTCAAAACACCCAAGAGAGGGGTTGTCACATTTTTAAATAATTTATTAAATTGGTCATTTGAAATTATATCCAACAAATAAACAACAAACATGTTTTCAAAAAAACAGCTAAAACGACTACAACATCTGGGCTACTCACTTGCTCACCACCACTGCTATAGTGAAAGCCACCGCTAAACCTGACACTTTCGACATGGCCAGACTGATTGAGTGAGTGATTCTCGCCCTTTGTAATACTCTTAGTTTCACATCCATAATAAGTTACAAGTGCAGACAAAGTCTCCAAGCTATCCTTACCCCTCGATTAATACTGGCCTCACAATTTTGTCTTCTCTTGTTCATTTTATGATCTCTCTCTTCTAGATGTTCCTGCTCAGTCTTCCCTCATCTTCAAAAAGAACGGTAAGTAACACCTGCCGATTGTAAAATGACTGAAAATGTATGGATCCCACTGTTATGGTTTCATAATTTGCACCAGCAGCTTTCATTTGAACGACTTTGGCCATGTTTGAAAATCAGTTACTGGGCTGTTCTTACAGCTGACATCTGTGAAATGTTTCATTTTCAATCCTTACTTGATTTGTTTGATGCTGACCTATAATTCCCCTTTTCCCTCTGAAAGGCTGTGAATCAGTACAGCGACAGGAGATGGCAGGATGGGGGATGGAATTCTTTCAGAAGCCGCAGAGGACATAAGAAAATCTTTGTTCCTGACCATCGCTAGGAATTTTAAAAAAATGTTATTTGAATGATTTGACGTGCGTACATAGTGACAAAACTTTCCGAAATATCACAATATTTAACATGTAAACATCCATCAAACAGTATTGTTTGTAATCAGTCCTTCCTTTGTAGCACCAATCAGCAAAACATATGTGCAACTGTTAATTTCAGGTAAAATATAAATAAAAGAGTAAAGAGCCCTGACCACAAGCCTCGTCTCTGTTTATGTTACGGGACATTGATGTGAACTCATTCTCACATCCCTTTAAAGGAAGAACGGCACGCAAACACATCAGCCAATCCTTCATGAATTTGAGCTGTTTTTCAGATTGGAACTACAACATGAATATCGTTCTCTTTGATCTGATAGTTATTTTGTTTTCTTCATGGTGCTGGATGACAAAGGGATATTGCATGCCTGTGACCTCATTTTTATACACTAATGAAACAGGAAGTTATGTAATGACACAATATACTTAAGCCTTTGGAATTACATTCTTTGTTTAACTTTGGTAGATTTTATTTACAATAATCTTTAGGGATGCCATTAATTGTGAAACCTTGATTTGCAGGAAATAGATTTTTAATGAAAGGCTATTGATATAGCTTTATACCCCATCTAGTATCTCATATGGAGATTGCATTTCATAACAACACATCCCTAACTGCCGTTGCTCGAAGCACATGCCCCTAGTTGCCAGGTTGACTCATATCCAACGTGTAGTGTAGTGGTTCGTGGCTGTTTTCTTTTGCAGTCCTCATTATTGTTTTCACCAGGGCTTCTACGTGCGTAACAGCGTTAGTAGCTGTTCAAAACCCAGGAAGGAGGCTAACTTTCTCGCCTGTTTTGACCTGCCCATCATCCGATTTCTAAACGGTGCTAACTATCTGACTTTTCGACCCACCACCAACCATTCCAAAAGGCTGCCCTAGGTAGTTGGACAAGTTTGATGACTATTGACATTTCGTCTTTTTTAGCTGTCATTTGACTGTCAGGTTTCTCTTTGGCAAACTAGCTTACTAACATAAAGAACATTAGCAAGCTAGCTAACGCTAATGTCTGTTTAATTTTTTAATTTTCTTTCTAAATGCCATCGAAATACTCTTTTTCGGTCATGCTATAATAAATTACGGTCCTAATTCCAGCTTAACCAGGAAGAAAATGGATAACCGGTCGAGAAGAAAAGTGTCCATCTCCGCATCGCTTCTCCAGCATTGCAATTCTTTCAGCTCCCTCCGACGACAAAATGCCGAACCAATGTTGACCCTCGTCTTACTCCGGTTCTTGTCATTCAGAAATTGGGACCGGTACTGGGGTTTCTTGGGTCTAACGTTAATGCTGGTTGAGGGCTCCGACAGTGGAGCTGGGCGCTTGCTATCACATTCAGCCATCACTGTTGGATGGGTGCGCTACCAACGTCGTCATACTTCTGGCTCAGGAGTCTTAATACTTCTGTTAGAGGCGGGAACCAAACACTGACATCTTAAGCCCGGCGCACACAGCCCAGACTGAAGAAATCTAGACTCATCTCAACTGAACTGGTAGAATTCTAGAACAGTTTTGCTCCGATTTTCTCCGATTTCTTCTGGCAACTGGGGGTCGCACACTGGAGCAACTGGAAATAACGGGAAAATTCCAACTGCCAACTAGCTGACTAGCCGCAACAAAAAATAGGTCCTTGCTTACGTTCTACAACAATGGTTTTTGAGCAACTAGCTAATGCTTACGCTGTGCACTGCAAGTTTATTTACATTAAAACGATTAATATGAAGTGGGACCGAAGTTATAGCTTGTCCTTCTGCCCGGAGTTTTAAACTTAGTAGGATAGCTTACAATAACATCATTAAAATCCACAGCTTTAACTCAAGTTTTAATTCAATGTTGATCTCAACAAAGGTATTCACATGCATTGACATTCAAAAATATAAAAATGTGTTTTAATAAAAAGCTGAAGCTGTTTAAAAATAACATACATAAGCTGTCATTTAATGTAAAAATAAATGTCTGTATGCGCAGGGTTAGGGTATAGCCTACAAGAAAAAATATAATCAGATAGCTTTTGTCTTCATATTGCGATCTGAATAAGCTTTACTTGAACAATCATAAAGACAGGTTTTGTTCGACCACAAATCAATTAGCAGGTCCTCACGGTCTGTCGTCCAGAAGTTGGCCATTGTGTGTAACGTTATCTGTGTAGCTACAGATAGCTGCGCGAACAGCAGTCGTTCAACCAGTTGTAGGCTACGTTCTTGTAGTCAGTTTTGCACGGTAGCCTATTAATATAATTATTAGACCATTAACTATCTTAATTTGCCTACTGTTACGTTTTCATAGCTTATCCATGAAGCAATGGACAAGTGTAGCTCAGTCACCTCTGTTTTGCAGAGGTACAAAACAGACAGCAGGCAAAACTCGTGGTCAAAAACAGGCAATAGAAACGATGGTCAGTAAACAGTAGAGGTGGGACGATTCAATCCCATTACGATTCTTTAGGCAAAGGTTCGATGCATCATAACATCTTACATTTGACCTCGATTCGATTAATTTTGATACTTTAAAAAAATGTAATATGTATGCTAATGTGATTTGATACCGATAGTCAGCAGTAATTAAATATTCATATAGAACCTTACGCCAAGTTCACAGAATTATGTTTATTGTTAAGGCATGCCATACATTTTGCAGCTGTCTGCAGCAAATAATGCAGCAATAAACATGACTAACAGTGTATTTTCTAAAGTTGCCCTATTGAGGTTATTGTTTTTCAAACCGTGTCAGACATGGTACCCTAATACCTTTCCTTTATTCACTAAAATGTTTTCTGTATGGTGTATCTAGGTTCCACGACATTCATTAAGTGACTAAATCCCTCTTCTTCTACCGCACTGTATGGTCTAAGGCAGGGGTAGGCAACCCTGGTCCCGAGAGAGCAGGGGTCTCTGTTTTTTTTTTTTTTTTAACTTAAAACACAGCAACTAATTAGAACCAAAGAACCAGGTGAGGTGAGTTAACTGTGTAATAACTCTGCTCCTAATTAAAAATTAAGTGTGTAGTAACAACAAAAACAGCAGACCCCTCTCTCTCTCTAGGACCAGGGTTGCCTACCCCTGGTCTAAGGTCTTTGCAGATGAACGTGGCTATAGCAGATGCCACCTCTTTTGCCCGTTTAGAACAGTTTTTTTTACATTTTATTTTAGTTTTTGTCTGCGTGATATGTAGGGAAAAGGGGAGGGGGAGGTTTGGAATCGGACAGTTAACGTAGTAATAATTAATTGAACGTAAGACATTGGAAATAGTCCTATTTTTAGTTTTTTGTCTCTAACGTCTACTTGATTTTGAATAGAAAATTGTTTAAATTAAAATATCAGAAAGCCCTTTACAATTAACTGTCTGGACACGGTATGTGTATAAAAATTAATAAAAACAAATAAAAGAACTGTTTGGCCCGGAAAATCTGGACTCCCGAGTTTAGCTTGCTAACCCGTTTGCTGTCCTTCACGTGTCGTCGGCTCAAATGGTTTATCATGTTTGTGGTGTTGCCTGTGTATCTGATTTCAACTTGGCATATCTTGCATATTGCAGCAGTTTTGTCAAGTACACCCTCCTTCTTTCTAAACCCAAAATGCTTCCATACCACTGATTTTCTGTTCGGAACATCGCAAATTCTGTCAATTTCTGTCTCTTTTGTCGAACTCGAGCAGCTAGCCATTTCGCTCAGATCTGCCCGTCTCATTGTCGCTTGATTCCCGCCTGTCGCTGCTTTCAACTCACGCTTACGTGGGGGCTTAAAGCTAGTCAAAACAGTTTTAAAAGTAGTCCTGTCTCAGAAATATATTTTTTAAATAATGAAATGAATATTTTTTTGGAATAAATAAATACATGTGCACATTAATTTACAATGCGATATTAATCGATGCTTATCAATTCTAATCTTACAGATCGATGCAGTTGTATTTACACATTCAGATCGGTGCATTGTCCCACCCCTAGTAAACAGGCTTGATCTATAACGGTAGTCAGACAATGGATACCGCTCAAAAGTGACAGTAGATAACTAACAGGCAACAATTTCGCAAAGAACAGACATGAACACTGATCTTATATGCAGGTGCAGACACTTAGCTTGAGAGCAGCATGCGAAGGGAAATCAGGTGTGGAGGGCTGACAAGGTAACAAGATTATTAGTACTCGTTAGTAATAAACCTATCCTGACCTAGCGTTAGTAAATTAGTAAATGACATGCACGAGAAACGTAAGGTAAACATGAACACATGGTTAGAGAGTTAGTATTACCAAATCCTGATCTAATGTTAGTAGATTAGTAAATAGATACGGGAGAATGAAACAATTAGGGAAGCGTGAGCGACAGCAAGAGAAAGAAACAGCATGAATGCAAGGCTGCGGAAAAACACGGAAATGTGTATGCTAACAATGAACTGCATCGTAACATAACAGAACACAAGCATGAACAGAAAATAAACTGTGACAAACTAAACATGAAACGTGGCACGAACATGACAGAAACGTAACACGTTTATTGGCTGGAAATCGTTCTACACTGACGGAGATCCAACATGTTCAATCTTAAAATCTGAGAAAATCTTGACAAAAACCAGGATTTTTTCAGATTTTCTGTTTTTTAGCGTGCACATAGACCGACTGGGGGGAAAAACTGTTGGGTTGAGATGAGTCTAGGATTGTTCAGTTGGGCTGTGTGCGCCGGGCTTTAGAGAGAGAGATAATCACCACATTCTCTTACGGCCCGTAAAAATTATTTTGTAATGATAAATTCAAAATCAATATTTTTTTAGGGAAAGGCAATACTTTTAGTCTGCATCTTTTAGCAAGCTCTGTGGATATATATATATATACATATACTTGTAAAAAAAATTATATCTACAGCTTTTGAATAAAGAATAAATTATTTTGGGTGGTTCCATTAAATCATTAATAAAGTACAATATTTTTCACATGTTGGCATTTTGAGTTTCTCAAAAATGCCATTATTTACTTTTTTAAATAGTATTTTTAGCACATTTGCAGTCAGGGAACCCACTGGAACCCACTGTAAATTGCCAGAAATACCTGGAAAATGGCCAGCAAAAATCTGCAGGCTCTTTGAACCAATCTGCCCACTGAGGAGTACATGTTGTTTCAAATACAGTAATACTGGACATCGCTGATAGTGCAGAGAGCTGAAGTTTGGCTTGGTGGTGTTCATTTGAATTTCCAGTTTTTTGGCGGTCAAACTTCTCACTTAAAACATAGTTTTTTGTTTCTTCAGTGTGTATAGTAGGTATTGGGAAGGCAGGTATGCCACCCGCCAAGTTACGAATTGATGGGGCATGCTCCATACCTACAGTGGTGTTCAAATAAATAGCAGTGCGTTAAAAAATGTGAATAAAGTGCAAATATTTTTAAATAGCTTTTATTTCCATATTTCAAATGTAGTGGAAACATTACACATTCAATTCCAAATCAAAGCATTAACAAATTTTATGAAGTCTGCGTTATTATTTTGCAGGAAGCAAAGAAAAGGAATATTAATCTGTTAAAAAAAATAGCAGTGTCAACCTTTTTCTCTTCAAACTCAAACACTTACTGTATAAACTAAAGAGATTTTTCAAGATTTAACTTCACTATAAATTACTGAACTAATATTTAGTTGCATAACCATTGTTTTTGATAACTGCTGCGCATCTGCGTTGCATCGAGTCAACCAACTTCTGGCACCTAGAAACAAGTATTTCAGCCCAGGATGAACAAACTACATTCCACAGTTCCTGTGAATTTTTGGGTTTTGCTTCAGAAACTAAATTTTTAATGTCACCCCACAAGTTTTCAATGGGGTTGAGGTCGGGGGATTGAGCTGGCCACTCCATTACCTCAATTTCAGGTAATGCCCCATTTCAGGGGCATTTTCTCTTCGGCATACGGCAACACAATCTCTTCAAGTATTTTGATGTATTCAAACTGATCCATGATCACTGGTATATGATAAATAGGCCCAACACTGTAGTGTCCCCATACCATGATTTTTGCGCCACCATGCTTCACTGTCTTCACAGTGTACTGTGGCTTGAATTCAGTACCCGGGGGTCGTCTGACGTACTGTCGACGACCACTAGACCCGAAAAGAACAATTTTACTCTCAGTCCACAGAATGTTACGCCATTTCTCTTTGGGCCAATCGATGTGTTTCTTGGCAAATTTTAACCGATTCTGCACATGCCGTTTTTTCAACAATGGTGCTTTACGGGGGCTTCTTGCTGATAGCTTAGCTTCGATCAAACATCTTCTGACTGTAACAGCACTTACAGGTAATTTTAGATCATCTTTGATCTTTCTGGAGGTGATGATTGGCTGAATCTTTGCCATTCTGACTATTCTTCGATCCGTTTTAACAGTAGTTGCTCGTTTTCTTCCGTGTGTTTTGGGTTTTTGTTGCCATTTTAAAGCATTTGAGATCTTTTTAACTGAGCATCCTATAATTTTCTGCACTTCTTTATACGTTTTTCCCCCTCCAATCAACTTTTTAATCAAATTACGTTGTTCCTCCGAACAATGTTTGGAACGGCCCATTTTACTTAGCAATTCAGAAGGAAATATGTTTTATAACAATGTGTCAAACATTTGCTTCCCTTCTTTTTTAATCAAGGACAATTAATGACACCTGTTTTTTCACAGAATGAATTAATTCTCTAATTAAACTCCAGACTGCTATTATTTTGAACACGCCCCTTTCAATGAATGAGTCAATTACTCAGAACAAGCAGCGTGCATGTCATGACAGTTGGGTCTGTTGTTTTTCTATTACACGACTATATCTACAAGTAAATTATTTGCCATGCAGAAATATCACTACTACTAGTAACAGTGGTTCATCAGGTAACTGATGTTGTACTGCTATTTTTTTTAACACAACTGTATACAGCACAGTTTGCCACTTTTCAAGGTTATCTACAGAAAAACCGCAATAACCACAGACTCTCAGCCCTTTAGAACAACCCTTCAGACCTCATGTAAACATATAGAACAGATACACACAATAAAGCCCCAAACTTGGGTTATTTTTAACAGTGAAAGATGGAGTTTTGGAAATATTTTACAAAAGCCCCAAACAAACAATACAAGTAGGCTATACCCTACTTGTACCCACGTAATAGGGTTTCTAAATACTTGAACTCTTTGGAAGGCTGGAGTGCAAAGAGATCCAAGTCCCTGCCCACCAAACTCGATTCGCCTCAACACTAGTACACTACCCTGCACAAGAAGAATTGGTGAAGTGGATTGGGCTTCAGGGTTTCGGAATGTCACGGTGCTAACCTGAAGGGTGTGGTACGCAGGCTTGGGCAGTATGTCATGTATATGCATGTGGACATCTTGTACCCCCCTCACCATAACACCCTGCAGCAGCAAGAGAGGCGCCCCTACTCCAGGGAGAATACTTCAGCTTAAAGAGTGGTTAGCAGATTTAAGGTAAGTATTATATATAGGTAAAAAACCACCCCTGGCCACCCCCTAGCTCTGCCCCTGGGTTAGACAGCAAACCGTTTTTTTACCGTAATTACACAAAAAGCGCATGCGCTTTTCACCACTTACAATTCGCGCATGCACTTTTCAACAACGGGTACCAGACGGAGCCAGTCAGTTACATACATTCAGAGATTTAGGTCTCATTACAAGACTAAAACACAGACACAGTCAGTGTAACTGATCATGTGCTATGTGTGTGCGGTGAGATATACGGTGTTAGGGATAAGCGCTAAAGCATTTGAAATGCGCATTTGGTTTATGAAAAAATATAGTCTGTGCCATCTACTCCTGGGAGTGGAGTTCTTACCTCCATGGGTGACATCTGATCCATTTTTCGCTGAGGGCCCACAAGAGAATGAGGGAGGCATAGAGATCTGGGAGTGGTAGTCCTCCATCAACCCAACGTTTAGAGGTGTCCAATAACAGGATGAGAGAGGAGAATCCTGGGTAAAAAGCAGACGGTCCACGATAAATGTTTCCACCTTGCTGTGAGTTTATTTTTAATTTTTAAATGTAATTAGAGTTTAGGGGTGCACACTGTATACCCCATTGATGTGTCTCTGGCCTGACTGCCAGGTAAGGATGAGGTCAGAGAGGCGGAGCCCCCAGAGGAGAGGGTTCCCAGGGGTTAGCAGGTGCAGTCAGCTGCCAATGAGGTGTCCCCAGATCCTGGCGGAGTTTCGGAACCCTGGGCAGTCCGTCTGGTTACTGGTCCAAACAGCCAGTAGTTAGCCGCTATGTTGGTTCTGGCGCTATCTGCTCTGCTCAAAGCCTGTGGTAGGTGATTGCGGAAGGTGCCGGAAGCGTCCAATCACTGTGGGCGGAGGCGCGGGGGAAATGCAGAGCTGTATGCATTGAGAGATGGGAGTGCTCCACCTGTCCCTGCTCCGCCTGTGCTTCTCGTGAGCACGTGTTTGTGTGCGCGTGGGACTATGCGTGGGAGGTTTCTAGTTGGAGAGACGGCGGAAGATAAGCTGCAGCCGCTGTGTAAGCACATCCTTACTGGTCATCCTCTTAATTTTAACCACCCTCCCTCTCCAGACGGATCAGTCAGTCACACTACACAGCCTGTACCAGCCGGGCAGACGTGAGCAGGAGGGAAGAAGGACGTCGAACGCAAAGGTCTGCACATTTTGAGCCCCCTACCATCCCTGCATATTTCCCTCAGTTTCATTGTTAGTTAATCCTCTTCAAAGCTTGTCTGGCTCTTTGGCACCTGAAAGGAATGGCCCAATCCCAGAATTCTCTGCTAATGTTTTCACAATCGGAGGCTTCCCCATCTTGCCTCGCTGATATTACAAATTTGACAGATGTGATATGCATTGTGTTAATGTACAGAACCAAGAACAAAGTCCCTTTGTTGGGCCTGGGTCTGGCCTGAGTCTGGCTTGTGCTTCAGCTGTGTTTGAGTGGTCTGTGACTGAAGTCTCAGGTGACTCTGGCACTCACGTACAGAATGGCCTTATGAGAGTGCTCCTGAGCACAGCTGGTGGATACATTAATTATGTCCTGCATGTAATGAGGTCCCTGTGTGTGCATGCGTGCTGACCTGTATCTTGAGGGTAGGGCCTTGGGCGGAGCCATAGTTGAACACTAGTCACATGATGACCTGTGAAACAAACGATTTTAAATAGCAAATCAGCAGTACCAAACACCCATCCCGCCCCAATTTGGGCATAAATGACAAATGGATATGACATATTTAAAACAATAAAAACTAGGACTGAAGGTGGAGAGGCACACTGGAAACACAACTGAGATGGTTGACAAAAGTGAGAGGAGGGTACGTGACCATGTGCAGTATGTCCATACTTGTTTGTGTATTGTGGGTCTGCCCCACTGTCTATGTCTTTTTTTGTTGTTGCTGGGGCTAATAAAAGTTATTCTATTCTATTCTATAGGGGAAAGCAAATGCCTACGGGGTTGTCTGAAAAATTAATTCTTAAATCTTTTTTTAATAACTCCAATTCAGTACAATACATTCCATATTGCATGTGTGTGTTTGACAGGGGTTTTATCAGACATGCTGTGAATTACATAAATACGTTTGCACATTATATGCGTTATATCCTCGGCGTGTGGTAATGATGTGTGGACTGGTAATGATACCAAGTGGCACAACTGATAGCAAATGTTGTTGCTCACATTTACAAGTCTGGCCACTGGACTAAATTTCAGATACTACTTTACTTTAGATACAATTGTACTAGGTGCAGTAGTGATACTGAATGTAATAACTGTTATAACGGTAACGGACTGGCCATCTGAACAAAGTACTTAGCTGCTGGCCAAAGTATATAAAGGTGCAGACCTGGCTGCTGGAAGATAAAAAGCGCTATATAAATGCAATACATTACTATTATCATTACTTTAATTTATTGTTGTATTAATAAGTGTCCATTACTTTATATTTCAGAACTGGTTATCACAAATAAACTTCTGTTGGCCAGACTAGATGTTTCCTAGAGGCGCTGGCACACACAGGGAAGCTCCCAAATCATTCCCGCTTTCTTTCATGTTAATTCTGCTGGAGAATCCCGCGCTTTCATAAGAAAGTCATTCAACTCATGCCTTGTCGGAAGTGTAAAACGCTGGCTCAGTCATCATTCCATAATGTCCCGTAAAGGCTTTATTGGGATCAGATCTTGTGACTGAGAATGCTCTTACATATGGATAATGTCAGTGGTATTCTCCTGAAGCCACTCTTGGTCTGCAGATAGGGGGTATTTCACCCGATGCAGCATATATCGTTCCATTTAATGGAGCCCAGTTGTAAAAAAAAAACAAAAACACCCCATTCAAATTTGGCAGTAGGTACCTTCTAACCAACTAGTAGGTTCAGTAGGTTGCAATCAGACAATTGAATGGGTACATTAATGCATGTCTAATCACAAATCCTACAAATTAAGGTTTCAACGAATCATTTACAAACCAGAACAAAAATCCGCAATTTGTCTTGCCGGCAGAACTATAAAGGTAAGCCAGCAATATTGACATTTATAGAAAGCCTTTCTTATTTTGTAATTGCAATTTAATGCAATATGATGCTGATGCAAAAATATTTATTTCATATTTAGATGTGGTACTGTGCCCATTCAATCGTCTGATTGCAACCTACTGAACCAACTATGGGTGATTTTTATTTAACGACTGGGCTCCATTAAATTGAATGATATTTGCTGTATCGGGTGGGTATTTTCATCTCGAAAGATACCCTGTCTCTGCCAGAATGAAACGTGCTAACATTGGGTGATGGTGATTGTACCACTCAGTACCATTGTGTAAGGATTGACATCATTGTTGCCTTCATAGAGTGTGAGTGCACCCAAACCATGCCAGAGAAATGTGTCCACACCATTACGGAATCACCAGAACCCTTCACTTTTGTTTTATTTTATTTGTTCGCTACTTGTTTAAAACTGGCTGGCACCCAGCGAGAGTCTGAAGTTTGCTGAGATGGGCAGGCCAGATATTATGGCAATGAAAGGTGATTACGATGTGAACCCTCCCCTAAAACTAGAATTCAAACAAATTCTTTGAATATATGGGAGCAAGTTTATGTTTAGATAATAGTTTATGTTAATATTTATCGCTCAATAGGTAGGCTTGACATGGCTGTGGTCAGAATTGACATGCGTTCAACAAAAAGAATGTTTGCAGTGAACTACGTTTACTGTAGTTCAATTTGCTCAAGTCTGCTTAAGTGACTTTGAACATCTTGTGTATCACTCAGAAAAACTATGTGTTGTTTTTTTTTACTTGTTTGTTTGAACAGGAAGACCCCAATCCCTACTTGCTCAGTGCCTTTTCCAAATTAGGTGAGTGATTTTACCATGGATTACTCACAGGTTGTTAGTCAAATTGTATCAACTTTCTTGTTCTTTCTTTGTTTTCCCCTTTGGCTGCCACTTTTTTTGTGTGAAAAACAACTTAACTTGATTCGCTAACACTAGGCTAATGTCTAAATTGTCTCCTAGTCAAGGTCACAATTAAATAAATAGTAAACTGATATATTCTGAGAACTTCAAAGGGTATTATTATTATCAGATATGTTTGAAAACATGTGTTGTTGCTTATGCTTAAGTTTCCGTTAAAAAAAGCTTGTTGTATCACATTTAAATTAGGCATTTGTTCCGCTCACTCTAAATTCCACTTTGGAACTCCTCCAACACTACACCACCAAACCCCTACCCCCCACCTCATTAGTAGTTTCATAAAAGGGGTTGTTGACTCTGCGCATTGTGCATTAGCAGTAAAGGGGGAGTTGGGAGGGGTGCTTGGATCTGATCTGTGTTGTGCTGACATTGTAGTTCCACCAGCTGCTTTCTGTGCCACCCCCCTTCCCCGTCCCCACCCACCAACACATACACACACACACACACACGCAACCACACATCTGTGATTGTTATGTAACCACTTGAGAAACCTGCTCAACTCAGGACAGAACACACCCGTGTGGGATTTTGGTGGCATGGATCTGTCTCTTTAACTGCATAAACTCTGTAGGACAGAGCTTTTAGCCAGAAGGTTGTGGCTTCCATACCTGGATGGGTGAGGTTACTCTGCTGTTGGAGCAAGCTGGTTAACCTCAGCCACTTTGTGGGACCGTCAGCCACCGTCGACACTGGCACAGATAGGGTTCGATACCAGACCATGGGGCCCATCCACAAACCAGTGCCCAGTGTCCTTGCAGAAGGTGACTATCAGCAGCCCATTAATGTTTCAAGGGAGGGTTCTCTGTCTGGGGTTTTCTGAGATTATTTAACTTTTTACGTATGTTTTCAATTGGCCTAGACAGTTTGGATCAATTGCAGTGTGCTTAGCTGGAGTTAATACTCAGGTTTAAACCCCTAGACCACAGAACTGCATTACAACTGGAACAGCTATCTGAATATGTGAAATAAGAATGAGCTGTTCCAGTTGCAACCCCAGAAACTGTACTATCCATTTAACTATAATTATTTGCAGGTCCCTTAAATTACTGATCCCCAGAACACAATCCACCCATCAGCCATGCCAACTGTACCATAATCCCCCCTCACCAAGCCTGCACTTGGCCCCGCCCTGCATTGCCCTGCCCCAGATCTCTGACAGTAAACAGGTGCTGGCCAAAGCAAGCTGGTGCTGTGGTCAGCAGAACGTGCGAATAGCGGTCGGGCGGAAGGAGATAAGTGTCAGATCTCCCCTCTACTGAGCCCTTTGATGGGGCCCCCTTCATTGTAGTCTGAATGGACTGTAGAGCAATGAAATACCCGTCTGCCCGATACCTGTAAACTCCCCATAAAGAACATGACATGTGCTATCAAAAATGTTAAATTGAAAAAAAAATTTAAATGTTTTAAATGTGGTGCCCAACATGGAGATGAGCATGTCCAATTCCCACCCTAATTTGGACTGCTCAACTGTCTGAAACTGCAGCCGTGTTCATGCGCAAACCCCGCTGCTGATTCCGGAGAGTGTAGAAAGCTTCTGTTCTCCTACAAAACACCTACGTCTGCTTCTCTTCACACCACAAACTGCAGCGAAGCTCACATAGAGTGGAATCGGAGAAAGACCTTTTATATGTGACTGTAACATGCAGTCCAAGCGATGAAACATGGACCCCTCACCCAGTGGTTCCCAACGCCGGTCCAATTGTAGTCCTTTTTATACATAGTCCCCCCCGCTACTTTGGTAACCAAACACCGGAAATTCTGCTCAAACTAAACCGTTTACAATAAGCTGCCTGTATTCCAACTCTTGTCAAAAGAATGGGCTTAACTTTTTATGATCGGTTATAGTGTGATACCTATGTGTACATCTTTGTGTGTGCGGGTGCATTTTGGAAGGCCATTTTTACTTGACCAACGCTGTTTTAAAATCTTTGGGTGGAGAAAGACGAGTTACCGGAGAGTGAAAGAAATTTTTAAATCCTCTTTAATGATAAAATCCTCTATTTACAGAACACCTTGCATGCAAGGCCTGCACAGCTCTTTGTGAAATCATGGGAACCTCACCCGAACATCCCAGGGGTGTGATGCGTGGCAGCCGTCCTCAGGCAAAGGCTCACAGAGCACACTAGACGAGGTAAAGAGATTTCACCTGGCCACATGATATTAATGCTGCCATTGGACAGGAGGAAAACCCATCCGGAGTAGCCATATTGAAACGGAACTTTGAGAACAGGTTCATTCTGTGGTTGTCCCGCATGGACCCATCTTTGGCCCTCTCCTCATTTCACCTTCACACGTCCTGGTACTCCTGCCTGCAGTGCCCCACTGACAGAGGGCCTGCCTGGACCCCACGTCTTGGGGGGGGGGGGGGGGCAAAGGGAAGAGGAAGACCAAAAAAAAGCACAGGGAGGCAGACAGAGAAGGGTGTAAACATACAGCTCAGACATCTGTTGGCAACTGTTAACTTTAGCATGTTACCGTTACATAATATAATCGACATGAAAGGGAGGTCAAACTTCATGCATGCGTTTGCTTTTCGTTTGATGGCCGATTTATTTCTTTCCCAGTGAGCGAGTGTGCTCTTAGACAGCACACTGATGCACCCCCCCATACCTCAGCAGTCTGCAGCGAAACTTAGCCAGGCGGGGGAAGGCGTCGGACACACTGCAGGTCTGCTCCTCATCACTCCAGAGCCTCTCTGCTGCTGCGCTCGCTCTCGGCCTGCACGCACACAAATACACATGCACGTACATAGGCATATGCACAAAAACACATGTATGCATATACATAGAGACATAGAAAGAGACACACACAGACAAATGTTAATGAAATGTAAATTCATGCAATAAATAAACACACATCAGCCTTTCTCAGTGTGAGTTCTTACTGGTGATTCTGAGCTGAAGTCATCAGATTTATTCTATGTATCACTGCAGTGGTCATGTGGTGCATATTCTAAGAGCAGGTATGTGGACTGCACTCTGAATGAGTACATGTACGTACTGAATTACCCTTAGTGCCTGCTCTTACCATCAGAGGGTTACATGTGTGTCCTGTTCAGTTTCTCTTACCACAGCATGGATGCCAAGTTGGTGGCATCCACGTACTCCCCCCACATGCAGACCTCTCCACCAATCACCAGCTGTTTCTGTCGCTCAGAGCCTGGAACAGTGCACGCACATAACCAGACAATCACAGGCACGCACACACACACACACACAAATACAAACACAGCAAGTGAGCATCCTGTATTCAGAAGAAAGAGTTCCAAGAGGCTCCTCTGTGTCTCCATAGAAGAACCCCATCTAGTTCAAAGGTTTTTTGTCAGGCAAAATGGTTAAATCTGGGAGCTTTCACACTTTTCACACCTACCATAGAGGATTCCATAACAAACTAGAAAGGGTTCCCCTATGGAGACAAGTCAAAAAACCCTTTTCTCGGAGAGTGTACTTGCACACAATCAAACGCAACATACTGGTACATCATAGAACCAGCACAGAACCAAAAGGCTCATTTTCTGTGCTGTAGACACCTCTCAGCAATAAATGGCAAGAGTGTGTGGATAAAAATCAGTCTAATATTAAAATGACTACATTATGCTTTTCCGTTTGTCATGGGATAAATGTAGAGATATGCAATACATCTGTCAGCAATAAACTGTTTTTCTGTGAGTAATCATTGCATGGATCCAGCAGAGAGCTTCTGAACTCCAACTGCTGTGTGGTGCATACTGTACAGTTTCAGAACCTGGTCACTGGTGGCTAACAAAACTAAACTCAATGAGGCTATACTACCTCTATGCTGATATCATATGTACTGTATATGTACGACATAATCAAAGTTCCAAATATGTGCAAAGCTTTGAAATAATCTGGAATAACCAGCAGTTTCTTTTTTTGCCATTTTAGTCTAATCTTTCTTACAGGATTTCTCTATTTAATCCATGAGAGAAATGTCTTTAAATGTTAACGTGACACTGGTACAATGAGTGGAGTAATAGTTTGGGAAATTAAAGAGGAAGTGGACCCGAGTGGTTCTCTGCATTAGTTTCTGAAGGCAAAGTGCTTAATGTTAAACAGGTTCAATAAATATCCAGCCACCTACATGTATGTATATGTGTAAATATGAACTAATTCTTAAATACCAATAATGTGGCTATGGTAATGTGGTTATCACCCTAGATAATCATGTTTACTTAGCCAGGAAATAAGAATGGCAAACAGATTGAAAACATTTAAACTGTAAACATGTTTTCATCTCAACGCTGAATTAGTCAGGAGATCTCTTTGTTCTTCCAAGTTAATCATATGATCTTGTTTGCCTGTTATAAAGCACCCCATTATCCCATGACAGCTGAATCATCACTCCTATAATCTGACAGCGAATAAACACAGTACTGTCTGGCTGTAAAGGGCGGGGCTAATTCTGTAACGCCATCTTGTGGAGAGCGAAAGAAATGTCACATGCAGAGCACATGAAAATAGCCAAGCAAAATCATCAATGAACAGCCACATCCCTTCAGGAACGCATGGCATGATGCGTGTAAACTATGATAAAGCATGTATTTCTGAAGTAAAATTTTCCTGATACTTACAATTTTAAAATCTGACAACAAAAACTGCCTTTATTTATGAACACTTGAAAAGAGACTGTATAGTGTATACTCATTCTGATTTATGTCATTGTTCATTCTGGTCAGGGCTGTGTCCGAATCAGTGCCATTCCATACTATTGAGTATGCTTGTTGAGTACACTGGATGAGAAAGTTGTTAAGTAGGTGAAATTTTCTCTAAATGTATTGTACTTAAAATCCCCTGACTTATTTCCGGGGTTTCCCTGAGTGTATTCGGGAGCATACTTTTTCTAAACTAAACAAACATTTTGGTCCATAAATATGTTGTGCAACTTCATTTCATTTCACTTCAAGTTTCCTTCAACAGCAACACAAAATACATGTGAGCATGGCCGCGCAAGGGTGGGACATTTTATAACTCTTCCACAGTACATTGGAAAATACTATTTTTTGTGTACTGCATGTCGCATAATAAAAAGTATGCAGTAAACAGTACACAGTCTGCTAGCATACAGGACACAGGGTAGTAAATAGGGCTCTGATTCGGACAAATCCCCGGTCTTCTCTGCAAAATGCACACTGGTGACACCAAAATCACCACATACGGCACTGGAACAACACATAGCACAGTCACGGAACGCAGCACTGGAATCCCCACACGCGGCGCTAGGATCAGCTCACGCCAGTCCTGACCAGTGAAGGCGAGCGGTCGCACGTTGTAGTATCGGGACCAGTCGTGGGTTGGGCCGGCCTGGTCCAGGTACCAGGGCGAGGCCAGGATGGCCCGCAGGCCTGCCCGGGTCACCTTCCGCATCTCGCACAGGTAACAACCACCCCTCCATACCTCCACCACTGACAGTACCTTGGGCTAAAGCACAGGCACCTAGTAGTATTAAAGTATACTATGTAATAGTGAAGTATACGGTACTCATTCTCTCAGAGTAGTAGAGTATTCAAAAACAAAAAACTATGTTTAAATTGAAGATGTAAGCAGCCAAAAGCCGAGAAACACAGGGAATTCATGTTTTCTAAGCTTAAATCTGGCCTCTGCATTCACTGATAAGGCCCTCAGCACGGACATTGGCTTAAAAATGTTTTGAAAGTTTTTCTGATGGCAGCTCAGGTCTTCTCTGGGGGCATATTCACTTTTTGTGCTGGTTAAGGTTATAGGGATAGGTTAAATTTAGGGTTAGACTTCGTTTTTTAGAACTTTCAGTTCATATTAAGCTTACTTCATATAGCTACTGCCGCTGTATAATACTTGTGTTAGTATACTAAACAAGTATAGCGCATACTCTATACTCACCTTCTCATGGTAGTCAAACACCTCCTGCCAGACAATAGATGTCTTGTTCAGAGAAGCTGTGATATTAATGAGGCTGGAAGATACATCGTCAAATCAAGATCAGAAAAGATACTCAGGAACCTGCTTCAACCCTACCACGTTTGTGTGTGTGTGTGTGTGTGTGTGTGTGTGCGTGCGCTTAGAATGGTGCAGGCATGTTTGTGTGTGTGCATGTGTATGTGTATGTGCATATGTGCCCACAGTATACATGTGTGTATGTGCATGTGTGTGTGCAGCTTTACCTACCTTTCCATGTAGAACGCTTCCAGTTTAGTGAAGTCACTCCCAAATCCCATCTTGCTCATGAACATTCGAACATCAGGGTTGGATTTCCTGTAGGGGGCAGTGTGTCCTCACATAGCTCTGCATTCACTGTCTCAAAACTTATTAAAGGTTAATCTCACAGAGTTGCACAATATCACACACAAACACACACACACACACACACACACAAACAAACATGCAAGCACACTCGCACATACGCATGCACACACACACACACACTCAGGGCAATCAGCTAAAATATGTAATTTAGGAAATTTTTCTTTCTGCATAAGAAAGACAAGGAACTGTCCTGATTTTTTTCCCATGATATTCAGGAGAGCCTCGGAAATGATATCATGTTAAAATGGGAGGAACAGACAGGATTTTCACTCTATGCTAACCCCTAGGCTGAGAGCATTCTAGAACATTCAAAGCCATGGTGTTAGGCTTCATTATACCTGCATCCTCAAAAGTGGGATAGCACTGATTGTAGTTGTGGTTATTTTAGCCCTGCTCCAGAGTAGGCTAACACTAAGTTTTTTTAATGAGAACTGTCAAAAAAGTTAGGAGAATATTCTAGTATGCCAGTTAGCCCCAGCCCCAGAAAGCTAGTGTGAATTGTGTTCAGTTAGCTACCTCCGGACTACAGTTAGTCTGGAGTGTAACAAACCTAAGAAGGGTTTAATGACAGCTCCTGTCTTGGGGGGGTGGAGGGGTGTTCTTCATACCAGCAGCTGAAGTCCACCTCATCCCCTCCAAGGTGAATGTATGAATCAGGAAAAACACTGTGAATCTCCTTCAGCAAGCGGGTCATGAACTGGTAGCTGGAACCGGCGGCTGCATTGACTGGGCCCAACGTCCCGTCAGGCTTGCCACCATGGTAACAGGGAGTCAGCAGATTTGGCTGACCTTGAAACACATCAATCACAGAGAACAGGGTCACGTTCAGGTTACTTCTAAAGCCAGGTGAGCAGTTTTCACAGTGAAGTGAAAAAGAGAGACAGAAAGAGAGAACACTTGTCTCTCGGGTGCATGCTTCCTCAATACAATACCTGAATATTGTCCAGCCTTACACAGTTCATTTGTACATCTTGTATATTCCTAGTCAGATATTTACTGAAGTAAAATCCGGTGAAAGTTAAAATAGCACAACCTTCTGGTTACAAGCCTGGCTCCTATATCTCTACACTCTCAGAAAAAAGGTATGAAAAGTACCTAAATATGTACAAACGCTTGTCACTGGGGTGCTATCCGATAGGTACTTACAATTAAGTACCCCTAGCCAGCAATACACTTTAATTTGTACCTTTTTGCTTGGGAAGGTTACTTTCAGGGTACATTTGGGAAATTTGTTAGAGAAGAAAAATGTACCTCCACCACAGTACCTTTCTTTCTGAGAGTGTACCTCTACCTCACAGGAGCGCTCCCTGACCAGCAGGCGTACCTTTTCCCCAGGACTGAGTGTGGCCGGGTGTGTCGAATTCAGGCAGGACCCTGATCCCATGCAGCCGGGCATGAGAGATAACCCTCCTCACGTCTGCCTGGGTGTACACGTGGGTGCTGGGATGGAAAGCGCCCTGAACCAGCAAAAGCGTGATCATATACACGTTAACATATTATTCATATTCACACAACAAATTAATAAACCCATACACATACTTATTAATACAAACGTCAAACTCTGAAAAACTGACTGTACAGTGACCCGAGAGTGTGAATCGCCCTTATAAACCTAGACAATAGAGCTTTCCACAGTCTCTCCAAGATTAAAGAAAAGAGCAGAAACCCAAATAAGATCTGAGGTTCCTTTTGCTGTTCTCTTGCATATAGTCCGAAGCACTCCCAACAGTCCCAGAATGAACCGTCATCATGACCATACTTGGCTGCTGAGGTGAGGGAAGCTTCGGCTCTGGTATGGGAAGGAGGGGTCGTCCACGATGTGCCAGTGAAACACATTGAGCTTGCTGTACGACATGGCATCCTGTCAAATGGCGGCCGAGAGAGAGGGGGGGTCTCATTAGCTCTGTTTTCTAACCACAAATTGCAACTGTTTGGCATCTACATATTTTCTTTCTTTTTACACTTTTGTTTCTTACAAAAACCCTTTGCCTTCATCTTAGTTCATTTCTGCTAAATTCTACGCACATGGAAGGTTTGTTTGCAATATCCAAACTATCTTCGCCCCCACCCCACCCCACCTCCCCCCCCCCCAAACTGTGTCTTTTGCTTAACATTTCATCAAAGAAAACAGTTCCTGCATTATACTTATTTTTACCCAGATTTCTATTTTTCACACAATTCTCAGTGTCCAATTGTATTCGCTTTGAATCTCTCCCTCTCCCTCCCCCTATAACAGAATGTAGAGTTGGTTACCAGGGTCTTAAGGATGGTTTGCACGGGTAAAAAGTGCCGGGATGTGTCCAGCAGGATCCCTCTGTGGAGGAAACGTGGGAAGTCTTCGATTTCGGTCTTATTGGCGAAGAACTGAAACCATAAAAGGAAACCGTCAGTTGATGACACCTGCTACATCTCTGGAACAAATTACCGCCATTTGATTAGGTCATTGATTATTTCATGGATGGCTTCACTTTCAGAAAAAGCAGGTACACTATTCCTACAAATGCTGTGCTACTGTGTTCTATAATTTGTCTGGGGCCTTACTGTAAACCCACTGACCTACACTACTCCACTGAGATAGAGGGTGATGCTATGGCTTACAGGTGACACTGGAAACACAGGATCAGGCACACTGAAATTTTGCCTTGCAACTAGACGAATTTCATTCAAAATGTGCCAGTTCTGTGCTTTTGGTGCACTTTCTTTAATACTGATACAGATTTTGCTAAATGTGCCAGATAACAGTTTGTTGATGTTTCTCATCTAGTAAACACACTGAACCCTATGTGAGCCAGTGGTTAAAATGTCCATTTCTTTTCATAGTACTTACAGTATTATGTTCATCTTGGTAAACCAGCTGACTGAATGACTCCAAGCCTAAATAAAAATTCAATAATAATCAGGATGTTCCCCAATGGATGATTACTCATGACTACTCTAATAGAATAATGCCACACAACTTAGTTTTATGGATTCAGGTATATAAACTCTTAGTTCCTAACCCAACTCAGTTTCTGTTCTCCTCACTGTAATTTCTGCTCCCTGCCCCCACCCTGACTTCACAAACTGCTCCAGCCCCGACCCTCTCCTGGTTCAAGGCCAAATTGTGACACAAGCTAGGGACCTAGATGTATTGATTTGCTCTTCTGAACTGCATATTAATATACACTTTTTTGCTTGGACTTTAAATTTGACCAGTTAGTCAAATACCCTGGGCTATAATCTGCCCAACCACTATGATAGAACTCAACCCAATAGATTCCGTATTACTACCCTATTACCATTTATCTTAACTTTAACTATTGACACCAGGGCAGCCAATGGAGGATAGGTCCTCCCTCTATAGCCAAGCTTCCTCACCAATGTTTGAGTTTTTACCTCACTTGCTGGGTATTTGGGGGTTCAGGCTCAGTCTTTGTCAATTGTCTTTCCTATTTTCCTATTCATGATCCCCATTAGCTGCACACTATAATGTACAAGCTAGTCTTCCTTGGATCCAGACATAAAATACATACAGCAGATATACTTTAGAAGGTGTCTATAAACATGCAGTCATAAAACTTACAGTAAAAGAGGACAAACATGCAGTCAAAAACATACAGAAATACAAAATGGACAAATAAAATAACAGAAACAATGCAACCAGCAATATGAAACGTGCATAAAACAGACAGTAGCCTAGTATAGAGATTGGCTTATAATAATGACTTAAGCATGGTTTGCGTGTGTGTGCGTGCATTCATGCGTGCGTGCGTCTGTGTTTCTGTAAGGGTGAGTAACCATCATGTTTTTTAGCATACTTTTTAAAAGTATAGTAACTATTAACGGCAGCTCGTGTTACATGTACAGGATATTTAATGCAGTGTTTGTGTAAAAAAAAACATATACAAATCAAATTGAAGCACGGCATCAAACCACATCATTTTCATTTAATGTACAGGTTCGCCAGGCTTAAGTTTTTGAACAAACAGCAGATACAAGCATGTAACATGAGCACTGGTCCCTTGTCCAGTACCTCTCAGGGCTCCCCACACTGTCTTGGCCACCAACAACCCACGCCCGGCAGACACGCTCAGGCTGTCTGGATGAGCAGAAACACAACACACAAAGTTACGTTAGATAAACGTTCACTCATCTCAATAGGTGAATTCATGTCCTCATCAGTCACACTAAAATGTGGTATTCCCCAAGGCTCGATCCTCGGTCCAATCCTGTTTTCATCTATATGCTCCTCTTGGCCAAAATTTAAAAAAAAACAATATATTATTTATTTTCATTTCTACTGACACACACACAGTTTATACTGTCTATTAAACCAAATGATTTAAACAATTAGCTCTATTGCAGGCTGTGTGATGATGATGTCAAGCTGGCTATCTCAAAAAATTCCTCCAGCTCAACCGGATAAAACGGAGGTTTTTAATTATAGGCCCAGCATGTCTCTCTGATTTAATTCATCGAATTTTTTGGCTCTTGCATTGCATGTAAAAAATTTCTTCTAAAATCTTGGTGTGATTTTTTTTTTCTCTCTTCTGACTTTTTTTCTCAAAAAAAAAATCAGTCCAGACATGCTTCTACCAAAGGACTCATCTCAAAAAAAAAAAAAAAAAAAAAATTTTAAGATACAGAGAAATTGAAAAAAATTGTTGTTGTGTTCATGTCATTAGCATGACTATTGCAGCTGCTGCAATAGTAGAAAACTAACTAAACTCCACGTGGGTCGGTGGGCAGTGCACATGCCAGCGCCAGGCAGCCGCCAGAGGAAACATATTACCCCTATTGAGAACATATATTACCTTTACCCCCAGCTTTACACCTTGCTTTTAGTTTTTTTTTTATTTTTTTTAAATAATTAAAATTAAATTTTTAAATTTTTTAGCTTTTTTTTAGCTACTATTATATATATTATCTTACAAACCCTACATAACCGGACAGACAGATCAATCTGTCTAATCATCTTGCTCTTGTTTTATTCTCCGCTAAAGACGCTTGTGGTGTGTGCTGCCTTCTCTGGAACAGAGACTCCTCTCTTTAAGAACCTCAAAACTCAGACTGCACTTCAAAAAAATAAACTCAAAAAAAAAAACTAAAAAAAAACTTTTTTTAAAAAAAATTTTATTTTATTTTTTATTTATTTTATATTGTTTTATTTTTATTTTTCTTTTTATTTTTTATTTTTTTTTATTTCTGTGTTCTTTTGTTATATATTTTTTGTTTATTTTTTTGTTTTTTATATTTTTTGTTTTTTTTTTGTTTGAAAGGTGCTATACAAATAAAGTTATTATTATTATTATTATTACTCGACTCAACCAGGGCTAATAAAATATGCATAAGACACCCACGACATCACCTTCCTGGTAGAAAACACAGGAGCTTCACCAATCACAGAGAACATTGGTAAAAATCCATAGACCAGGGGTGGCCAACCCTATTCCTGGAGAGCCACAGTGTCTGCTGGTTTTCGTGGTTAATCTGCAATGAATGTATAAATACAGCAGTTGATTACAGAGTTAACTTACTTCACCTGGTTATTTTGGTCTGAATTGGGCTGATTTTAAGGTGGAAAACAAAAACCGGTAGACACTGTGGCTTTCCAGGACTAGGGTTGGCCACTCCTGCAATAGACGAATGCCAATGGTGATTTGTGCATAATTTCTACCTATACCTTCCTGTATCCCTCTGGGAATAACCAGTAAGTAGCCAAAAAGTATACACCAATCACCTGATTAATATGTAGACATAATGATGGTCACATATTTTGACAGCTATCTGTACATAAAGGCATGCAAAAATGTGTCCAATTCATTCTTTGTAAAGAACATGCATTCTGTATGCCTTACACACTAAATTCTCTAGGCAGTAGAATTTAAACATTTTCAAATGGAATGTATTTGACCCTTGTGAACAAACTATGGACTATGAAATAAACGGTAAAACTCCAGGTTACAATTTTAAAACAAACATTTTTTCCCGCCAATATTGAGAGCAAAATGTTGTTTCATTGATAATCATATATATCATGAAATGTTATCAGCATCTAATGACTTCATGTGTTTCAAACACATAATTGACCCAGGCCTAACAGTGGATCTCAGTCTTTCACTGTGGTCCCTAATCCTAACAAAACACCACCAAAATTCCACCTGATTTACTTTGGTTTCAAGGTCAACAGTCAAAGACTCTTGAATTTATTTCACTCACATTTCTCTTCGGACTCTGCATTAGGGTAGCCATCACAGTCGCCCTCTTGTACCATTACTACCAGGGCATAGGTGTACCCTCCGGAGGAATTATTTTCTGCCGGACGGCCCCCGCTTCTCTCTGCGAAACAACATCAGCAAATTAAGGTCAACTACTTTTCATTACCAACTTCGGAATGTCAGACTGTACTAGTCCCTCCATTGGTTTTCCAGCTAGGCAATCCTTCAGCTTAAACCACATTTCTTCAACTACTTTGTCCTGTGAGCCAGATTCTTCTTAAAAATGGTGCATTCAGGCCAAACATTTTCCAAGTGCTACTTAAAAAAAGCAAGGTATGAATATGTGTAATCAACGTAGATGTCGCAGAGCTATTAGGCATTATTCTGTGACGAGAGGAAGGTATGACACTGCAGATGTAGACTAGGGCTGTGTCCGAATCAGAGCCCTTCTACTGCGCCCTGTCTCCTGCGTACAGTGCACAGGCAGAAGTGTGCTGTTTAATGTGCACTGTTTAGCAGTCCGCGAAAAATATCCGCCATACTATTTTCCAACCGTACTGTGGAAGTGTCGTAAGCAGTTCATAAGACGCCCCACAAGTGTTGCCATGTCTCCGGTTTTACAGCTAAATTGGTATACTTCAACGTGCAGTCACGGGTAAAAGTGAAAAATCGCAAAGCACACACTTATTTTAAAAAGTAAAAATATGATGGCATTTTGGCTGGAAAGCTCGGGCAAGATCTGGCAACCCTGCGTCCCACCCTTGCGCTGCCATGTCACATGTTATTTTTGTTATTTTTGCAAAGCTACGCCTAATTTTTTTTTTAAACAAAGCTTTACGTCATATTTATGTGACCAAAATGTTTGTGTACTTCTTAAAAAGTGCGCTCCCGAATGTACTCAGCGAAACCCCGGAAGTAAGTGTGTCATCCGGGTGTGTCAAGTATACTGCAATTTGAAAAATTTCCACCTACTCAAAGACTTTCTCGTCCTATCTACTCACCAAGGCTACTCAATAGTTTGGAAGAGTGCCGATTCGGACACGGCCCTGGACTTTGGCACAATTTTTGAATGCATCTGAATCCACCCAGACCACCAGTTCAATTGAAATTCTAAACGCAAACTCTGAATGCTGATTATTTCCAACATGTTTCAGTGATACAACACATTTTTTAAAATAGTCGCTGGGCCTCATTCACAAAACATGCGTAGGCCTACGCACTGTTTTGATGTTAATTGTGCGTAATAAGAATGTTTCCACTAACATTTTGGCGTTCATCTTTTTTTTCTCCTTATATGAATTTGTTCTTTGGTATGATCAAAATCTATGTATGTTTGGGCATATACCCAGAATATGTTTCTATTTCGAATGCTTTATTATTTATGGAAAGTCAATTTAAGTAGTTACAGACCTCATATTAATAAAATGTTTATTAATCGCCTTCAATTATATGCATAATTAGGCTATTGATTTTAACTACATTAACTAAACTCTTTGAATAAGCTCAAATATTACACTAGTTGTATTTAGTTTTCAATTAGGGTTTAGTTTTAGTTTCTTTTAAGAGCGTGTTTACTAGTCTTGTTTTTGTTTTTTCAAAAACTCGTTTATATTTTTATTTCAGTTTACAATAATTTTTTTCGTCTTATTTTTAGTTTGCGATGTTGATGGAATTAATTTTGTTCATTGATAAAGAAAAGTGACCGATGACGATACATCAAGACCCATAACCGCGCAGATATGTTTGTGGAGAGCAATGAATGTCTGCACACGACCCTCAAATCGGCATGCCTGTATGGAATTGCTAAGGTGTTTCCTTATGCTAATCACATGAACACGCATGCACATCGAATTTATGAACAATCGGCATTCATCGTCAGATAAGCCTACGCACAGAATCCATGCTTTTCTTAAGAACAAAAGTAAGAAGAATTTATGAAAAGTTCACCTCATATCCCGAATGAAGATTGGCACCTAGTGTTTTTCTTGTAAATGACTGTCAAGTACCATGCGCACATTGTGGGATGTACGGTGGTGTTGTCTTTATGGATTATTTTCAGTTTTATGAAGTAGCCTAATATTTTATTTTGTAAACCGTTAAAGTTGAATGTAGCCTATAGCTTCCTATACACTAAAACAATAGAAAAAATGCCATTGAGGTTAATCTAGTGATATGGCTGGGAATATCATTACTGAAGAGTTAAACAAATATTCTGTTAACCACCTGTTGACAGCTGTCAATGACATAATGATTGTGTTTATGGTGTAATCTCAGATGGCAGTGTGATGATTTCTGAAAAATCTGGCCAAATGCCAGACAATGTACCTTTTCCAGCAGATCAGTAAAAAAGTAAAATACACTTGTGCGTTCTACTTTCTGATTTTGTTGTTGTTAGTCAATCACAAAGCACCCTGGCCTCTTATTGTGTATAGGCCCAGAGCAAAGTGTTTACAATGCTCTGCTTTCAGTTCTTGAACAAAAGGGTTTTAATCTGTATTGGTTTGGCTTGATAACCTAGATTAAATATCTTAAATAGCCTAAAAGGAAATTACAAAAAAAGTAAAATAAAAACACGTGGTAGGCTAAGCAATTTTGAGAGTTTTGTTAAATCAGTTTGAACATTTCCGAGTAAAGAAAAAGTGTAGCCTATAGGCTACATCATATTTTTTGCTCGGATATATATCCAAAAAAATGTTTTGCTCGGATATATATGCGATTATAAAGCTGATTTAAATTAACCTATCATATTCTAGTAGGCTATTCTTACCTTTCCCTCCGCTGTAACCGGGGAACGTGAGTGAGAAGTATCTTTTGAAGGCTATATCAAGAACTGAGCATCCTGGCTGCGCCTGCGAATTATTTTCATACAGAAAAGCAAAGGCCCCCGGATTTAATGGGTACCGCTCCGCAAACTGACTGATCTTCTGCGGCAATGGCCACACACCTCGGGCCACCGGCACTTCAGACAGCATCCACCAAAATATGAACGACATAATTAGACCATTCATCTTTGATTCTTTTTTAACATGACTGAATAAAGCTATCATTTCACAGCAAAGTAGGATAGCTTACTATCAACAGGCGACGGAAGGAGAAAATAAATCACTGTGATGATGCTGTAAATTAGGCTATCGGTGGACTGTTGTGCAACGCAGTCAACCCACATCAGCTATGTTACATTTGTTGCTGAAATCAACAGGTTGCAAGTCATATGACGCAGTCTTCAAACAATGTGACACGTGACCTTGTTTATCCATGAAGTATAATTTCGCCCGTGTTTTTTTTTTCAGTGAACACAATACGAGGCGAGAGAGCCACACATAGGCTATCCAATAAGGGCCTGTAGAAAACGTGCCCACAATTCCGCCGAACATTTGGCGTCCACAGCACAAAAAACGGGTCTCATTTTGTCCGTGTGGACTGAGACCGCAACACTGCGTGTAGCCAATGGAGGAAAGTCGTGGATTCGGAGTTTGTGTGTTGGACTGGTTGATGACGTTGGACATCTCGGGACAGTGGGGGCTATTTTTAATCATGACGTTTGGCTGTATTATTTTATATGTTTGGTTTGTGTGTTGTGTTTGCCCCACTGTCTATGTATTTTTTGTTGTTGCTGGTGGCTACAACTGAAGTTCCCTAACGGGAAAATAAAGGTTATTGTATTTTATTCTTTGCGAGCACCAGTTTAGATCAACAGTTTGAATGAAGGCGCACCCCACACGTGTTTACATTAAAATGTAGCCAACGTTTGTCTGTGGATAATTGTATCATTCTTATTATTGTTGTTTCTGTTGTTGGTGTTATAATAATAATAAAATAATAATAGGTTAATAGTAATCATGATACCGAGTATAGTCCTTGCAGAAGTAGAATACTGTTGCCATCTTGCTAAGTCATTTAGCAGATGTTATCTTTCATAGACAGTTCATGCCCATGAAAATAAATCAGTAACAAATAGCCTACGTCAGTAAACTCATAAAACAATCATAGTAACAACTACACATATTTTAAATATAAATACAGTCCGTCATTAGCCATCTAGTTGCCTGCATATAATAACATGCCGTTCAATCAAAAAAAATAAAACAAAGATAAAAGGAAACACAAGCAGAGTCCTAGCTGAACTTATTTGCAAATACCACACTCAACATGGCAGCTATAATTCGCCGGAATTGTACAAAATGTTGCGCATGCCACAAACTTGGTTCTTTTAACGGACTTTATTTAAATTGCTGCTACAGTTTTTTTCTCTTCCGCGTGACGTAGGGTCACAGTTGGTTCATTACGCCGCGTCCCTTTGTTGGCCCAGTAGCCGCGGTGCTTGTGTTGTT
Source organism: Ilyophis sp. 1 JC-2022 (assembly GCA_022702515.1). NCBI lineage: Eukaryota > Metazoa > Chordata > Actinopteri > Anguilliformes > Synaphobranchidae > Ilyophis > Ilyophis sp. 1 JC-2022. Next base: position 28,458,859 of record CM040400.1, read on the forward strand.
ATTTTCTGTACAACTGAACATTTTAAGTCATATTTTGCTTGGGGATTTGTTTTTGGCCTGGTGTATTGTCTAAAATACACCAAATTAACTACAATTACTCAAAATTAACCTAGTAATGGACTCAGACGAGGGTTACAATTATGAATTCGACGACGAGGAAGAGGAATGTAGCGAAGACAGCGCAGAAGAGGAGCCCGAAGACGACACCCTGGAGCTCGGGGAGGTGGAGCTGGTCGATCCTGCTGTGGCCGGTGGCGAGCGGGACGAGTGTGCGGACACCGGGAGCGGTAGCCTCGGGCCTAACCAAGACGAAGAGGACTACCGTTTCGAAGTGCTGACTGCCGAACAGATCCTCCAGCATATGGTGGAGTGCATCAGGGAGGTCAACGAGGTCATCCAGGTGAGGTGTTCGGAGGCAAGTCAGCCACAGGAAAGGCCGGGGATGTGGTAAAGTGGCTAGGCCGCAGACTGTAGAATGAAACCCAGTAACGTTGTTAGCCTTCGATAACGTTGCGTTAGATGTTGGCCTCAGCCCTGGCAAAGTGTTAAAAGAGTGGGTTGCTAGCTAACGTTAGATAAGTTATCTAAAAGACTAACAAAACTAAAGGACTACCGCTATTTAATGATGGCTAACAGACGTTAGTAAATCTGTTATCAGCTGGATACTTAACAGATCATTTAATTGAATGTAACGTTAACGTTGTGTTAACTAACGTTAGGTAACTTATACTAACGCTAGAAAGCAAGTTGACTCACTATAAAAATCTTAATAAATAGTTCAACGTTAACGTTAGTTGCTATTATTGCAGTGTTTTATGTGCTATAACGTAACGTTACATTAGCTAGCCAGTTAACGTTAGATTCATTTAACGTTAATTTTATGTGGGCGGATCCCAGGTTCGTAGGGAATGTTAGTTAATGTCGTTAGCGAACTAACTGGTTAACTTTAGTTGCTTAACGTTAACGTACGTTAATTAACGTAATGTTAACAATTGGTTAAGTTATCCATTGCTTTTTTTTTTTGGAAAGTCATCGCTGCTGTGCAAGTTCGCTAACGTTAACTAACGTTACTTGGATAACGTCAGCTGTTCTGTTGCATAACGTAGCTGTTCTAACGTTACTTGGATGACGTCAGCTGTTCCGTTGGATAACATTAGCTTGCAAGTAACGTTAGTAAGATAGCTAACGTTAACTTCAAGGAAGATTTGTCGTTCAATTAACGTGTCATTCTCGTTTAACCGTCATTATTATAGCAAGCCAGATGTCGTAGAATAAAGGTCAGTGGAGGCACAAATTGGTTGTTGGCTCACGTTAATGTTATATCGGGTTTAGATATTATGATATTTTCTAGCCCTGTCGACAGCATGGCGGAACTGATCAAGTCAAAGCACTCGATTTAATTTCAGTTTATTCAACAGTTAATGTTACCCTAATTTACTTATTGTGCCGAAATAGCCAACGTTACAGTTATCTACGTATAGAGATCGCTAGCTAATAAGTAAGTTAACTTACCGATTACGGCATCTTGCTAAATAAAGCGGGCTTACGAGGTCAATGTGATGCTGTCAACAGGAATCCAAAATCAATTTTACACCAGTTACACATACAGGAAGGTGTGGTTAGACAACTTGTAACGCGTTTCATCAGCTTTCTGTTAACTGATTAGTTACCTATTCCACAGTGCGTCCGTGATTATGGCCAAATGTTATCTGTGACTGTAAAACCTGTTACTTGGTCTATGAAAGCGATTTAGTACACACAACGTTACTGTTAGCAGAACTGACAGTCGCCAAAGCCTAGGTTACCAGGGTTCTTTATGGGTAAGGGGATGTTGACAGCCTTCAAATCTCTACCTGACAACACAAAGGAAATGCAAGATATTTAGGTACCTTTCAACCAATACTTTGCAAAACGGGGATGTTGGGAACCTGTTAAATCTATTCCTGGTCGAACCCTCACGGGAAGTAGAAGATATCTAATGTTAGCAACCAATATTTAGCAAAACGTAACACAATCTTTCCATTCCCTTTAAGTCCACTGCAAACGAACAAAAAATACGCTCCTGGTGATGAAACAATCTAAACGTGTACATTGAAGTAAAGGTAACGTTCTTATTGTGCCACACACACAATGACCATAAACCCAAATTGGCGACCAAAGCTGACGCGCTGTTGTGACCCAGTTCTGAAATAACCTGCATAAAACAAAAGCGCAGAATACAGATCAGATGGTCGCCCCATAACGTTGGAGTTCACACACTTTTGGGTGAAATGCTACACGTCCAGGCTGATACAGCTATAAAATATGCTCATATTGTATCTTGAAGGAACTTCACTTGAAGTGATAAAGGTTTGTATGTACACGTGGCTATAATTGTTTTATTATTACCTTTTTCAGTAACTAAGTTAGTGTGAGGTTTGACAGTGCAACACATTTCTGTATATTCACAAGTCATTTTCAGAGGAATAACGCTAGCTAGTGAAGTCTTAATGTCGTTTCTGTTGCTTTAGACCGAGTTAACGACCCAGTTTGCACAGTTGTGTTCCTGACACATTTGAACTGTCCTACACCTAGAGCATTCTGTAGCGACTTATGTATCCTTTTGTTAACCAACTTTCAGACATTACCGGCGCTTTTTGTGAAGCCCCATATAAAAGCGATGTTTGCTGATCACGGTTGGTGTGTTATGTAAGCCGCGGCAGTCGGGTATTTTCAGTGTATTGATCGGTAATCCATCAGTGTTGTGAGAAGGCCAGGAGCCCTTTGAAGACATCCACACACTGCACCTATTACATCGTCCCATGGGGCCAGGAGCGTTCTGCACACCAGACCAACTCTTCTTCACTCTGATTCAGTCTTTATCGCATCCTACTTCCTATAGTGTGTGCTGTTGAAGGGGAACTCCTCTGTGTTCTTCCTCTGAGGTACGCCACCAGATCATCAGATAACATGCAGAGGAAAGACACTCTTATTTACACACTGCTTATTTACATGATCCATGTGTTGTAAAGCAGGGCATTGAGTGAATTCAGGTTCAGTAACTTTCTCTATCAGTGGTACAACAAGAGCGGACTGCCCCCCCTCCCCTGCAGGAATCGAACCTGCAGCCATTTTGTCACAAGCCCGAGCACTGCCTCTCACATGTGTTCTGTGTGGCTGTCCAATGTGGTAGCCCATTCTGTTTCAACGATTACACTGCAAGTCAATCTAATTGGAAAATGGTTATTTTATTCACCACTCTATCATAAGATGACCATCTTCCTCTTTTCTCCTGAACATCCACAGACTATACTAACTAATCCCACTTTTAATTCAGTGAGTGGTTTGCATGTCATTACATTACATTACAGTCATTTAGCAGACGCTTTTATCCAAAGCGACATACAGTAAGTGCATACAGAAAGGTCATCGAAGTAACTACAGAACGGATAGGAAAGCACATTCTTCCCATACAGTAGCAGTGTTTGTCAGGGCTGTCAGGGCTATCATTTTTTCCAAAAATTGAGCTTGAACCGATGGGTCATAATGGAGAAATTAGTTTGAATTTGTTTGAATTTTCTACCGTTAAAATTTAGAATTGTTAAAACATTTCCTAAATGTATAATTATTATGGCCCGGTTTTAATTTCCCATTAAACGTGTAGCTAAATGTGTAGCTAGGCTATTACTCAGAAACAATGAAAACAGTATATTGAAATTGTATTAAGCAAATTAAAAATCATACCAATGCCAATGATGCAGTTCACAGCAATAAAATGACTGTAGATCAACTGTTGCTCAAACCAAAGTCCACCATTAATTCACTACAATGGTATGTATGGCTTACTTAAAAAGATCTGAACTGACCAATCTCTTTTGGAGGGAAAAAAAGTGTCCGCCTTTGGAGTGTTAGTAGGGCAGTTGCCAATTGCATACCTTGCAGGCGATTTTCTCCTTGGTTATTACATTGTCTCTAATGCCATAGAACACGTGATGTTTCCAAATGGCACTCTTGAAGTGTGGTGGAGTTGCAATTTTGGATTCTCCTTTTCGAATGTAAAGCCTACAGGCTACGTGGATAGCATGACCCACACATGAACTTTATTTAGGCTACCTAACGGGTATACCCTCCAGCCAAAACAATAACAATAACACGCTCTCTTTGATATTTACCGCTAGCCTGAGGGCAACACGGATGAGCACAGAGCACTGGGATCCTTATTTCGCCTAGGCAACGGGATTACAAATTCGAAACCCTTAATTACATATAAAACATTTTGTCCTGGAGATTCAAAGAAGTTAGAAAATAATATATTTTTTTTTTTTTAAAGTGTGACAGCCCTGCTGCTTATGTGTGTGTGTGTGTGTGTGTGTGTGTGTGTTTGAGTGAGGGAGTGACAGACAGATGCTTCCCTGGCTACCTACTTGCATCAAGTTTAAAACCTTGGGACAAGCCTACAGGGTAGCGAATAGAACAGCTCCACCATATCTCCAATTGATGTTCAAACCCTGCTCCCTGAACAGATCTCTCCGTTCCGCAAACTCAAAGCGACTGGCTATCCCCTCTCTCAGTGGTCGCTTCTGCCAGTCATGATGCCTGTTTTTACTGGCCCTACAGTGATCAGAACTTTGTCCGTCTTCTGATGCCGACCGCAGACCTACCTCTTCAAACTGCATTTTGTTTCCTCTCCCATCCCCACTCCCAAGTACTCCTACGTTTTGTGCTAATTCAGGTTATTCACATTGTAATTCACGTTGCTAGTTCATGTTCGAGGTCATATTCTTACGGTTTTCGTTTTCGGCGACCTTCTTAGGACTTGTTACGGATGTAATCTAGAGGTATTCAGAATTACTTTGGTTCTTGCGTAGACAGTTTAGTGATTGCGTTAGTAAATTGCCTTAGTGATGTTGCATCTATACTTGCTGTTCAGGCGATGTTGTTAGCCAGGTCTGACACCGGTGCTCATTTAAATCCTGTCAATCCACTTATGTTTCTCCTACGTTATAAGTCACTCTGCATTAGAGAATCTACTAAGTGGATGTAATGCAACGAGTGTGTGGGTGTGTGATTGGGATGTGAATGAGTGTAAGACTGAGCATGCATTGGGTTCCCCTGTTACACACAGGTGGGCAGGGCATGTGTGCTGAGTGTGTGCCTGCCGGACCTGTTGCTGATAAACTATCCCTTTGTGGGCATGGCCAGATTACTCAGTAATACAGGGCATGACCTCCCCTGGTTATAGAGCATTGTGGTGCCCAGATCATATAAATATTTGTATGGCTGTCTCACCTGGATCGCTCACCCTGTTAGTAGAACAGAATAACTTTATTTTTCCCTGGGGGAATTTCAGATAAAGTAGCCGGCATACAAGAAATGAAGTAAACAATTTACATAAATTACATTAAAAAATTAAATGACAGAAATTGCATTAAGAGATTCCTAAATTACATTACTGTAATTACATTATTATTACAAATGTAGAAATGAATAATTCTCTTAAGAAAATTCTAGTTAGAACTTCCATACATAAATTACATAGAACACTGAACACTAAAATACATTTCCGGCTATGCTAAAATGAGAATTTAATTAAACATTAAAATTAAGGTGATCAAGGTTATCAAGGTGATATATCAGCAAATCCACAGACTATAAAGCTCAGTGGATCTGTACAGTGCTATACTGTGTTTGCTTAAGCGGTGGTGTTGTTTCTGCGTAAAGAAGAAAATAGGTCTTGCCTTTGAGACCTGAAGGTGACCGTTTAGTTGCATCAATCTTCAGATGCGACTACATTTTTTGTATTGGCTGTTTCAGTTAATTCTTTAATGAATGGTTAGTTCATTTGCGATGTGTGTTAATTTGTATTTGCCCTATCCCAATAATCGTAGCATTTCCTTTTGTAAATGAATGAATTAAATGCTGAAACCAAATTGCTGTCATGGTAAACGGTAATGTTTTTGCTGTCCAAACTGATAAACATCAAATATTTTGATAGTCCAAACTTGGCGGGACACAATAATCAAAATAAGTAATCAATAAGAATATTACCTTGAATGTTTGCTGCTGTGTTTCTAAACAAAGTAGCGTCTTATTTACACAAGTAGTATGCAGCAGTTGTGTTGGGTTCAGTCCAAACTGCTATAAAATCAGTATTGCCCTTGTTGATGTCAGGTTTTCAAATGTGCTAATTATTAAAATTTAATGTCCTTTTTTTTTTTGGACTGTCATGGCAATGGCGCCCTGTTTGTCAAACATATGCTCTAAGTTGTTTGGCTGTGCCTGTAAAGCTGTTTAGTTCCACTGTTTAGTTAAATGCGTGCGAGGGAGTCCTCCACATGGCCGTGATGTTCACGCATGCTCCGATTGGGTGTCCGTCTTCCTGCGTCTCTATTTTTGACTCTGCAGTAACGGCGGCTTTAGAGACGTCAGACTGAAGCAGCTGTCGAGTTGCTCAGCGCCGGCTGCCTAGGCTCTGCACGCAGAGGTGGAAATCCAGGGGACGTCAAGTAAAGTCCTATCATGTGTTTCTTCCACCCATAGACTCAGCCAGCTGATTTCTCCGATTAGTTCTACCTCCTCGCTGAAGAATTATGTTAATTAGCAAATCCAGGTGATTGGAGCAAATCGTTAATTATAACGTTGTAGAGGCTTCTTTTTGAATAATCAACTGGTCTCATTTCTGAAGAAGGTGCAGTCTGTGTAATGTATATTTAATCTTATTAAAGGTTATTTTAATGCATTTTGTTTTCACCATAATTACAGCACTTTTTATACACTGTACAGTTCAATCTATTCCTCTCTCAAATGAATGTCCTAATAAACCTTTTGCAAGCAAGATTCACCATCAGCAGTATTTAGGTTGTTAACTTTAAGCAATGTTTGCTCCACCTCTCGTAAACGGTTATATTTGCAGCCACTACGGTCATAACCGTAGCACGCGGACCGTTTGTGTGGCATGCCATGCCGTCAGCACAGAGATTTCACTGAGCAGGATTCTCCTGATTTGTCTCTTCGTGTTCCAGGTCACTAGGCCGTTTGAGCCGATGGGGACTTATGAGTAATACGGCTGTAAACCTGTAGCGGCTAATGTCAAAGGCACATTGAATATGCCTTGGGTGAACTCGCACCTGCATGCATTAACCTGAACCCATGCATGCTGACTGACTCCCACTGACTTCCACATGTGATCGTTCCCCTGCTAGCAGGAGCAGTAACATCACTGTTTTCATCACTTAGAATTAAGCCAGCAGACTTGAATGAGTCTGTCCAAGGCCCATTTGCTTTTTTTATATTGTCCAGGCCTCCTTTCTCGCAGTACGAGTCCTTCAGTTTAATATGTAAAACTGGGGGGTTATTAGTAACTTATGCCGCCAAAGGACAGAGCACGTCCTGGCCTTCTAAAGGAGGTTGAATAGACTCAAAAGGCATTTTTAGAAATGTGAGTGTGGTATGAGTTCCCGTCAGGGACCAAAGGCACTAATCTGTCTTAACTTATATACTCATCCAGTTGTATGCTGCAATTATTTGTAATGTGAGTTTAAGGCGTGTAACCTTCAGAATAGGTTCTACAATGTCCATGTGAATTGGACACTTTCTATTGGCTTCACTGTACAATTCCATTGATACATTAAAAAAACGGTTACAATGTTAATTAAATTTTTCCCATTGTTTGCCGACATATAGCATAACCACAGAGTCTGCTGCTCCAGTGTGGAACTGTCGACCGAAAATGTAAAAGCACAATAAATGGAGCATACAGTCTGGCTAATCTTAGATTGCTTCACTGAATTCGGTACATTTACCGCCTTCGGCTTTGGCTTTTTGAAAATATTTTTTTAACAGCTTTGCAAAAAGTGCTTTCTGAAGCAGCTGTCTGTGTAACCTTTCAGTCTGAGAAACTGCATCAGAACTGAGTTTAGGAAGGACTTCCTGTGAACAGCTGATCCTCCCAGACTTGGCCACTGCTCAGGGCTGTTTGATTTTGGACGTGTCGTTTTGCCCGTTGCACGAGTCGGTGTCCAATTTCAGCTCGGTAAGGCTGGGTCAGTGGTTAACATGGCGAAATGGCCTACATGCGGGTTATGGTACCGTCTGAATATTTTTTTTTGTTCTCATTTTTTCCACAAGGATTTCTCTAAGCACTAGATGCCAAAGATGCCTTTTGCCATTGGTCGTGAATAATAGAATCTCCAACTGGCCGGCTAAGCTCGCTATGTGCTGAATGCTTTGTCTTTCTGTGCCAGGCTCCACTAGTGAGCCAATTGACTTCTTTGGCAATTAATTACCAGTGTGAGTGGAGTGTGTGTTGTCAGAGAGCGTGTGTGTGCGTGTGTCTGCTTTTGTCTTTATCAGTCTGTCCATGTCCGTTTGCATGCGTGTCTATTGATTCATTGGTATGATGATTGTTTTGTTTTTTTTGTTTAGTTTTTTACCTTTCCAGCTTTGTTTTCATCTTCTTTTTTAAAATAAATTTGATGTGCAAATAAATGATGAAATTGATGGCACTTGCACTCGTTTTCTTTCACTAATTAAGGTACAACAAGTGCATCAGAATGTACGCTCATCCCGTACGCTAGGTGCGCAGGCTTGCTTGTCATGTTGTGCGGTCACCTCCACGTAAATGTAGTTAAATGTGTCCCTTTGAGTGATGCTAAGTTGTTGCCATTTCCACAAAGAGGCTCTTTTCCCGGCTTAGATTGGGGTTGTTCCAGATGTTATAGAAGCTTTGCAGAAGTCACTGAACAAATGTTTTGTAAGTGTGATGCTGGTCGGCCGTGTAGAATGACACAGCACCGCTGATAACCTTCGTGGTGCGCAAACTTAAATATCCTTGGCTTTCCTGTCTCTTTAAACTAACTGCTCATACCACTTGCTTGGGTTGTCAACAATGAGCAGTGTCGACATGCCAAGGTTGTAAAAAATGTGGCATCTTTTTCCCTGCTGGACAATTTCCTCTTAATATTATTGCTAGATTTGGCCATGTAAATAATGCTGTTGCAGGAAATGTTTCTGTGTGCAGCAAAGGGATGTTTATTGTTTATATGAAAAAAGCCATGCATTTGTTGACTCCACCTTGTGAATTTCAAAGCTGAAAGGGTCATGGTGAATATTCTTCTCTTTCAGAATCCTGCCACGATCACAAGAATACTTCTCAGCCACTTCAACTGGGACAAAGAGAAGCTGATGGAAAGGCAAGTACCTTTGTGGCTTTATTGACTTGTACCATGCTCTTGTGTGCGTGCGTGCGTGCTGAATGTCAGAAATCATGTACAAAAGTACCACACAATACCAGTCTCTAAATGGTTCTTGGGGCACTGATATGATGCTGTTACTGTTATAATATAAGGGTCTCCTATTGGAAGCTTCACCACTGCACAAGTTTCCATTCAAGATTTATCCACATTTACCTTAATGCCTCACCTCTCTTGCTTTTCTCAGGTACTTTGACGGGAACCTGGACAAGCTCTTCTCAGAATGTCACGTCATAAACCCCAGCAAGAAGTCTCGGACACGGTTGATGAACACGAGGTCTTCAGCCCAGGACATGCCCTGTCAGATCTGCTACCTGAACTACCCTAATTCGGTCAGTTCCTTCAGAGAGGGGGCTTTTCATACGAGGGTGCCAGAGTTCTCATCCCACTAGAGCTCATTTCATAATGTCTTGCGTTTAATATCGAAACCCATTTATGTTTGTGGAAGACAGCAATGTGAGAGACCGATCATAGAAATTGGAGTTTAAAGCATGCCCCTTTCACACATGCAGGTTAACCTGTAAATGTTCTGGCAATTTTCTGTGTTGGTGCGTGTACAGGAGCAGGAATTCATTTTTCATGTAAGACGTTCCTCAAGTTTGCAGGGCAGAACCTAGTAAGATTTACAGAAATCTTCCGCCATGACTTCTGACAAAGAGCGGCGGCATTTCCAGTTATATGCAAAAGGTTATAACATTAGTCTTTTTGTTTCTGGCACAATTTGAATCTTTACTGAATCTTACAGTTTAGCAATTCCAAAACCGAAGCAGCATGAGTCCACGGTCATTGTTCGTGGTTTGCACATCCTTTACTGTAGTCACATCCTTTTTTAGGTTTATTTTTTTTGTGGGGGTGGTTAGCTAACAAAGCCACACGAGACAGTGTTGAATACAGCTAAATTACTGACTTGATCACTGTTCATGCAGGTGTCGAACAAGTAAAACTGCTGCAGTGTTTTGGCATGAGCATGATTTGGGGGACAATTCAGTGTGGTAAGATTTCTGCTTGAACCACTACCTTGCTCACACAGAAGCCAAGTTTTGTGTTTGAGAATAATTAAAGTAATGAGTGGGTAATCATGTTTGCTACTGGGACCAATCCGAATGCGGACTTAGTACCGTAGACCAGGGCTCTAATCAAATCTTGCCCTCGAGACCAAGTAGTACTGCTGGCTTTGTTTTCGACCTGATAGTTAATTTATTGATTAATCCCACTGATTGGACAGAGATTTAACTCACCCGGTTTAAATCAGTCCTGATTCAGGGGGGAAAATGAAAACCAGCAGCGCTACTGCCTCCGAGGGCCAAATGTTAGTATCTCTGCAGTAGACTCTTACTGGCTCCGAGGGCCAGATGTTAGTATCCCTGCAGTAGACTCTTACTGGCTCCGAGGGCCAGATGTTAGTATCCCTGCAGTAGACTCTTACTGGCTCCGAGGGCCAGATGTTAGTATCCCTGCAGTAGACTCTTACTGGCTCCGAGGGCCAGATGTTAGTATCCCTGCAGTAGACTCTTACTGGCTCCGAGGGCCAGATGTTAGTATCCCTGCAGTAGACTCTTACTGGCTCCGAGGGCCAGATGTTAGTATCCCTGCAGTAGACTCTTACTGGCTCCGAGGGCCAGATGTTAGTATCCCTGCAGTAGACTCTTACTGGCTCCGAGGGCCAGATGTTAGTATCCCTGTAGTAGACTCTCACTGGCTCCGAGGGCCAGATGTTAGTATTCCTGCAGTAGACTCTTCGAACATAATTTTTAAGGATGAAGCTAAACTAATAACTAAGTGTAGTTAACTGGTAATGTTAATGCATTTCATTTCACTGCTTTTTCTAAGTTAATTCACATTTCTCCCTGTCTTTTTAGTGACTCACTTCAATAACTATAGTAATGTTAATATAAAGTTGGTAGGCTACTTGGCTAAAGAAAATAATAATAATAATCATCTTGCAAAGCTAAGTTGGCCCTTCTACCATTAGCTAGTAATGAGTGTTGCCGAGTAGCTAATGGCAACCAACATTTGCCCCAGTGCACCTCCCCATGAGGGCAATGTGGAAGGGGAGGGGATAGAGCCAGCCTTGGAACATGCTGGCTAGCAGTGGCTACTTTTCTCACAGAGTAGCCACGGCTGATATTTCTCACGCCTCCTCATCTGGATTTATAAACATCTTCAATATTGTTTGCATTTGTCTATAAAAAGTTAGTCTAAATCATCTTCCATCTCATAAGTAATGGAAATATAATGAGCAATGGATGTATATTAAAATTAATTAGATTTCACTCAAATATGAAAATGAACATGACATAATATAGTGACAAATGAAGCTGAGCAGCTAGGTTGCTTTTCTAAGAAAGAGTTGGTAACGCTGGCTTCATTTCTCTAAGATGGAGAATCAAAGAAATACCCACAGCAGGGGATGTTGTTACAGCACAGAAAGCCGCCCTCTGAGTTGAGTGTGGACGACTTCAAGCTTAATTGCAGTATTTTCACAGATGTGTGGCTAGTAGGCCTGGCTGAAGACACCAACGCAACATGGCTGCTTTTGTTATTGTCTTCAGTTATTCTTAGATTTGAATTACTATCTTATTACTATCTATCGTGGAGTAATACAAAATCTAAATTAAGTGGTTGTAATCTATCTTAAACAAGGGCAGTAAATTGATTTAACACATTAACAAAATCTGTTGGTTTAAAATGTTTTTTACATTTTTCCTTTTTTTCAAAAAAAAAACAAAAAAACAAAACAAGATAACTGAACCCCTGGCTTTAAAATCAAGGTTGAAACTTGTTATATGAATAATTTCATACTGTATTTCAACGCCGATTGATCAACATAGTCTTTGTCATACAATCGTATGGGTGGTGGATGTGTGTTTTTGTGAGAGAGAGAGGGAAAGAGGGACTGTCTGAGAAGGATTGAAAGTGTGTGTCAGCAGTAAGAGTGTGTATTTCTGTGACAGTGCTTTTGAGTGAGAGAATGAGTGTTTATCTGAGGGAGAGAGACTTGTTATGTGAGAGTGTGTGAGTGTGAGTGTGCACGAGGGAGTGAATTGAGCCTAGAAGCTGAAGAGCTCCAGAGAGCTGCATTGAGCTGTTTATCAGTGGAGTTGTTTTCAGGCTGAGACTGGGAATACCCTCATGCTCATTTGTCCCTCTGTATAAATAATGACTCAAGGTGAAGTCTGTCAGCTGAGCTCTCTAAACTGGGTGTAGGAAATGTATGCATGCCCTGCTTGTCCAATCAAAAGCCAGGCACATGGCATTGATCAGGTTTTTCATTGGTCAAATAACCAATCACTTCAGGCTTCAAGTTGAGGCTTGCTTTAATTTTAGGTTTGCTTTTTTAACATGGTGCTCAATGTTAAAAAGAGAAAGAAAAAATAACTGTTGTACTTCTGTTTCTCTGAGGCTGCATGTGCCATATATACTTCAAAACGAATATAAGATTAAACCTGTGTTTTGGAGAATATTCGGGCGCTATGCACATGTACAGCCACTGGAGGCGTAGCATCTCTCTACAAGCTGCTTTTCACTCCAACCCTAATTTGGCACACCTGATTCTACTAATTAGCAGTTCAACAAGATCACCAGCTGTTGAGTGAGGTGTGTGTTGTTAGGGTTGGAGTGAAAACCTACAGGACGGTAGCTCTCCAGGAACAGGGTTGGAGAACACTGGCCTGGGCCAATCACCTACACTAAAAGCTGAAATATCAAAAACTCTAGAAGTGTACTATCACTTTAAAGTCCTGTTTTGGTACATGCCTTTTTTTTCTCTAGCCTTTCTGTTTTAGCTTCTCAACATCTTATCAGAACGATGGTCTTATCAACATAAACCTTAGAATCAGGAAATGGCCTCCTAAATAACAAGCTTTCAGAAATGGCTTATGTCCTGTAAATATTCTCTTTTTTAACATGAGTAAATGGACTGGGATCTTAAGAGGAAGGGTTCTTTGTTGCGCGTTCTATAGCAGCAGGCAGGAAACATGGTGTATGGTTTTTGCAGTAGCAGCATTCTCAAACTGCTCTGGCTGTAAGAGCAAATGATATACTGTTATTGGCTGAACCCCTGTTTTTGGCTCTGCATGTCGCCATTTTCATCTGCATGGAAAAGGAAGCGGTTGAAAGTTTTAAACAAGTGTGACGCAGTGTGGATCTGGCCTGGTAACCTATAGGTTGTTAGTTCAGTTCCCGTAAGGGGCTTTGCTCTCGTACCCTTACGCAAGACTGGGACACGTACACATAAAGCACCTCAGAGTCGCTCAACAGGCGTCCTTAACTTTGACTAAACGCATATTTTAAAAAATAATAATAATCTTTCTTGAGTAAAACTAGTTTCCCTAGATCTGTAGTCACAAAAGTTAACTCGGCAACTATGCACAGGGAACAAAACCCCCACTACATTAATTTATTTGTTAAACATTTGTTATTAGTTTGAGTAAATGCTGGTTGACCCCGGGCCTTAGCGTGTGACATTTGTAACCTGCTCTCTTTTCCCCCCTCACAGTACTTCACTGGCCTGGAGTGCGGACACAAGTTCTGCATGCAGTGTTGGGGGGACTACTTGACAACCAAAATCATCGAGGAAGGAATGGGACAGGTACAGGCTCGCCCCTCATTTTCCCCTCTGCACATTTAAGGAGGATTTCAGCGTGTCACACACCAGGATAAGCGCGTTTGTAAATTAGACGTTTGTTTGCGTCTCTGGATTTCATTCTGGCAGAGGTTTTATTGGAGAGCTGAGACTCTTGACTACCGGGTGGGAGTAAAATTAATGTCCTCATCATTGTTCCGCAAAATTTCCCCCCGTGGCAACGCATCCTAAACTTAATGCTGCCTTGTGTTCAAAGTTCATACCCCCAGAGAGGGGCCGAAAATGCTTTCCACACGTGCTACTCTGTGCACTGCAGGCATCTTTTACATGTGACGTTGGTGCTTCAGTCAGCCAACTTCAGTCACTAACGCAGGTTGTACTGTACAAGAACAGAAGTGCGAGATGTGATGGCTTCCTGCGATGAGTCTCGCTGTTCTCGCAGACTGCATGGCCCTGTCGAAGCAGGTTCTGATGCGAACAGTACAGAGCCTTCGGGGTCGGGTTCAGGGGCCTAGAGTAACCATGTCGATGTTATGCATTTACTCAATATCAAACGTAATGTCATTATGAATGTGTCATCTGTATTTGGTGCAATTCTCTGTTTGAGCTTTGGACTGTTCTGAATAAAGATGTTCCCTCCACTTCTTCCTCAGACCATTTCCTGTCCTGCTCATAACTGTGACATTCTGGTGGATGACAACACGGTCATGTAAGTATTCTATTCACTGGGGACGTTAATCCGACTGTAAGATAGCCTTGGTTCACACCTTTCACGTTTGTTGCTGAAAATAACTCACTAGTGCTTAATCAGGTTAGATTTGCTACTATTTGCTAGCCAGTTACTCGCCAGGTAAAAGGCAAATTCTTTGTACTTTGTAATACTGGTAGTTATCTTTCTTGCGAGCTAATGGCATGAAGGTAACTGCATCAAAGCAGAACAGATCTGCTGTTTTAAGGTAGTAGGTTTGAGGTTTGAATGAGTCTATTTCTGAAATAAAAGGGCTGAGTCTCAAAGTCAAAAGCCTTGGTTAGAGAGTCAGCGTGTGGATCAAGTGTTTCTAAGCAGCACTAGTGCAGTGCATTTTGGTTTCCTTTCAGTCAGCAGCCAATTACGTCCTTGCGAACAAGGTGTATGTGTTATTTAGCCAATCGACAACTTAAAGCACAACTAAACTTTTGGTTGTGTAGTTACCTGGCCATGATATGAGTCCAAATAGTGGCAAAATATGTTAATTACCGTAATTTCCGGACTATAAGCCGCTACTTTTTTCACACGCTTTGATCCCTGCGGCCTAAACAACGATGCGGCTAATCTATAGATTTTTACGGGCTAACGGCCTCCAGGGGGCGCTCTAGCAGGAAGCGCAAGAGCGAGACAGACAGGTGGAAGAGATAATGCGCCGAAGAAGACGCTAGTTTGGACGCCCATGATGTTGGTAAAGTACATTTTTGAAGGTTGTACGTTACTGCTCACCATATGCTATGAGATGCTATTTATCTCTGATAAAGCTAATAACACGGGCGCAGCCATACAACGTCATCTCTGGTCCAACCAAAGGTGATAACGTGACAAGATAACTCACTTCCAGGTTAACTTGTTTGAGAATTGATATGGTTACAGTTGGGAGCAAGTGGAGCATCTCTTCATCATGTATCATCTTTGGTTGAATGCGGAAGAACAAGATGGCAGCGCCACAAACCAATATTAGCCTACTGCCGGATTCTTTTTGAAAATGCGTTTTTCGAGTATTTCGTCAATTATTTTGATCACGGATGAGTTTACCCGTGATGTAAAACATTGTAAAGTGTAATCGCTATAAGATTGTGTATATTATATTTTCTGTCAGCCCGTAGTTAGCTCATTTTGACAGCTTGGTTAGCACTGACGTTAGCAAACTAGCTAAATCAACGTTATAGGCTAGGGGGTATTTGCTGCTTACATTACTTCTGTGAAAGTGTGAACGTCTGCATAAACAAATAAATGTAAATGTTGTAAAGATGTTTATTTGGTACAATGTTTTTGTGGAACAGTGTGTTTAGTCCTAGGGTTAGCCCACAGGTTTATTGTTGCGTCATTCGTAAATAGACGATTTGTGAATGCGCATGTAAGTGAGATCGTCGGTATAATACAGCTAGCTACGTAGTAACCCATATGCATACACTGCAAATTAAACTAGATGACTATTCGGATAACAACTAACGTTGACATAGTCACATTTGCATTTCAGTACAACAATAAACGACTAGGTACCGCACTGGAATCATGTTTGCACTTTTACATTAGGATGCAATTGTTAGCTTGTGAGGTTAAAAACCACCAAACTGCTAAGATAGCTCAGTGTTGATGTAACGAAGATATTCGATGCACAGCAATGTGTCATTTATCGTTATTTCAGCTTCTGAAATCGCAAGTTGATGGTTTATTTTCCATAATATACACACCTCTGTGACGTGTCTAAACCATGTTTAGCCGGCAGTAAACCATTGTGACCGCATTCTCAACGGAGCGTTCCAGTGATACGTTCTAATCACATATTTGTGTTGGTACGCGTTTGAGCCATGTCTGGAATGATCACTTATTTGTGATGGTACACGCAAAAGGGTTAAATGTAATCATGTTACAACGTGGACACCTGCGGCTTATAGACAAGTGCGGCCTATATATGTACACATTTTTTTTTCTTTCTAAATTTAGTTGGTGCGGCTTATATTCAGGTGCGCTTAATAGTCCGGAAATTACGGTAGTTGCTCTGTGCTCCCCTGGGCTGATAATCCAGAATAGGGTATATATCTCCATTCACTTCTATGGGGCAGCTAAACGGTCTCAAAATTACACTTCTAGCACATATATGGCCGCGAAAGAACCGGATTTTGTCAATACAAGAAATAACCAGTCCTCGTACGTATTTTTTTTTAAGTGTAATTAAAATGATAAAGTACTATTTTCTTCAATGTTGTTAGCAAGCTACCAGAAAGGACTACCAAAGTGTCGGTAGGTCGGACCACAGATATATACTAGAATTAGGAACGTTTGCTTCTGTGGAAATTTGGACCAATGACACATCGGTGCATTACTGGCACAAGAACATAGCCTACCTACCGGATTTACGTTCCAAATAAAATACGAAAAAGCAAGAAAAGGGCCATTTAATTAAAAAACAAAATGCGTACGAGGACTGGTTATTGTTTGTATTGACAGAATCCACTTATTTCGCGGTCGTATACATGCTAGAAGTGTCATTTTGAGACCCCATAGAAGTGAATGGAGAGCGACAAATACCCTATTATGGATTATCACCCCAGGGGAGCACAGAGCAACTAACAAACATATTTCGCCACTATTTGGACTCATGGCCAGGTAACTACATAACCCAAAGTTCTACCAAAGTTTAGTTAGTGCTTTAAATCACTGGTGCTGATACACATGGGAAACCAGAAGGCGCTGTGGCCCTCCAGGACTGGATTCTGACACCTGTGGTCTAGGCCTTATCAAATTGTACATCTTCAAACATCCAGGTGTATGTGTGAGAGTGTGTGCGTACAAAATGGGTTCATTTTGAGATGGATACAGATTGAAACACAGCTAGGCAGATGTTTCACTTTCATAAATCTACATTTCCAAAGCATACCATCTCCTTCATATACCCATCTCCTTGTTCGTAATACGATGCAGCTGCACAATTGCCATGATGTGGGATCCTACATTTTGGATTGATGGCACCTAAGTCTTGTACAGGTGTAGCCTTCATTTGATCACAAAATTCCAGTTCCACTGGCCAAGCGTTCAGCTTTAATCTGATCGTTTTGTTTGTTTCGTTTGCGTGCTCGCAGACGAAACGGACAAGCTTGCAACTGTCACCCAACTAAGGGAATAAGTGGGGCCGTGTTCTGTGAGACATCAAATTGATTGTCTGAACCTCATGAACCTGCCATCTTTAAAGCAATGGACCCACTGTATTAGAAGGGTCTTAAGGCAGTCGACTTATATTGAAATCCAAGTATACTGGTGCCTTTACTTGTCCAGTCCAACCGTTCAACCAAAAATGCTTTGTAACACATACAACCAAAAACCTTTTTATTAAATTTTTTTTTTGTTTAAATCTGACATGCGGGTATAATGGCTGACGTTAACCTCATTATTCACTGTTGGTAATGAAGTTAACACACTTTACAATGGAGACATTTTTGTCATACATGTCATACAGCATGTGCTTGCGTCCGTTTGTGAGTAATATCATCACACATACTGATTTGTGTTTGAGCGAGCTGACCCGTGATTATATTGTGTTCCCTGGTACAGTGCTAAACACTGTAAGCTTTGCTTGCATAAACATTGTTCGAGGTAAGAAGATATAGTCACCAAACTGCTTCCTCAAAAACGATCAGCATTTCTGAGGGTGTTTTACAATACATCGCAACCCCATGTTCAGCACAGATTTATTTTTAAAGGAACTGTTGCCTGGTGACCATATCATATTACTTCACGCTATTACTATTGTATTGCACACGCAGTACAACTAACAGGAGTGAACTTAATGTATTCAGTATTTATTACAAATTATTATTATTTTTATTTTTATTTTTTCATAGTTTTTTATGCATGGAATATCACACCAGGAATGTAAAAAAAAAATCAAGAAAAATGCTGTAAGCTTTACTTCAGAGGTAGGGAAACTTATCCGAAAAGGGCCGGTGTGCG
The DNA here is from genome assembly GCA_022702515.1 of Ilyophis sp. 1 JC-2022. Lineage (NCBI taxonomy): Eukaryota > Metazoa > Chordata > Actinopteri > Anguilliformes > Synaphobranchidae > Ilyophis > Ilyophis sp. 1 JC-2022. Next base: position 28,477,373 of record CM040400.1, read on the forward strand.
GGTTTTAGTTTTAGCCCAGCACTAAGACATTTGATTCTACTTATTAAGGTCTTGATTGAAGACGTGACAAGACATGATGAGTTAATTAGTTGAATCAGGTGTCTTAGTGCTGGGTTAAATCAAAAGCCTGCACCCAGCCCTTTTCGGATGAGGTTCCTATGGAGGTAGATTTCTATCAAAAATAACCAAGCACAAAAGTATAATCCACAATCGTATTTATCATCCACACACACACACCTCTCAATTTGTGTTTCGTAAAAATAATCCACAATCGTATTTATCATCTACACACACACACCTCTCAATTTGTGTTTTGTAAAAATAATCCACAATCGTATTTACCATCCACACACACACACCTCTCAATTTGTGTTTCGTAACACTGGCGAATCTACAGTTACCGATCGAAGGACACGCTTGATGTGCTTGGATTTACGGACAGAATTTTGAGACAAATATTCCGCTGTTTTTCACCGTGTCGTTTCACGATCGTAACTTGCAATCGTAAACTTCTTCTTCTTTGGTGCTACATAACACGGCGGGGGGTCTGTTCGGCTCATCAGCGCCACTTTTAGAACAAGTGGCCAAAATTGCACATTATCTTTAAGAAGCGGATTCATGGTAAATTTAATTAAAACAACCGAGTTGTGAGTTTATTTAGGTTGTAAAGTTAACCCCACGCTAATCTTGCGATGGCAAGTTTTTTAAACAGTCATTGCACAAAACTATCAGATTGCATGTAGCTAGCTAGCTAGATTACATTACACAGGGGTAGGTCCGTACACAATTAAATTAATTTGACAGCTATTCTCACTGATACCGATGTCTCCTATTAAATCTTTTATTTGTTCAGCTAGCTAGCTAGTAGATAAGACACATAAATGAAAATGAGAATTCAAATTGCATGGAGTGCTCTCCTTATTTTAGCTCAGTGTTGTACTTCCTAGTTCCTATCAATGTACGGACCTACCCCTGTGTAATGTAATGATAGGAGGCGTGCAAAAATTGGAGTTTTGTGCAATGACTGTTTAAAAAACTTGCCATCGCAAGATTAGCGTGGGGTTAACTTTACAACCTAAATAAACTCACAACTCGGTTGTTTTAATTAAATTTACCATGAATCCGCTTCTTAAAGATAATGTGCAATTTTGGCCACTTGTTCTAAAAGTGGCGCTGATGAGCCGAACAGACCCACCGCCGTGTTATGTAGCACCAAAGAAGAAGAAGTTTACGATTACGAATTGCAAGTTACGATCGTGAAACGACACGGTGAAAAACAGCGGAATATTTGTCTCAAAATTCTGTCCGTAAATCCAAGCACATCAAGCGTGTCCTTCGATCGGCAACTGTAGATTCGCCAGTGTTACGAAACACAAATTGAGAGGTGTGTGTGTGTGGATGGTAAATACGATTGTGGATTATTTTTACGAAACACAAATTGAGAGGTGTGTGTGTGTGGATGGTAAATACGATTGTGGATTATTTTTACGAAACACAAATTGAGAGGTGTGTGTGTGTGGATGGTAAATACGATTGTGGATTATACTTTTGTGCTTGGTTATTTTTGATAGAAATCTACCTCCATAGGTTCCCCACCCCTGCAGTGCTGAATAAGAACTGAAGGAGGTAAGACAATATAGTCACCAGACAACAGCTCCCTCTACAACAGGGGTCCTCAATCTTATCCAGAAAGGGCCGGTGTGGGTGCATGCTTTTGTTCCAACCAAGCAGTAACACACCTGATTCTACTCATCAAGGTCTTTAGCAAAGTCTCTTGTGGTTGATTAGTAGAATCAGGTGTGTAACTGCTTGGTTGGAACAAAAGCCTGCAGCCACACCGGCCCTAACTGGATAAGATTGAGGACCCCTGCTCTACAACGATCAGCTTTGAACAGTGTGTGTGAGAGTGGCCATCTATCCTGTTAAACCTGCCTGGCTGCCTCAACCAACAGGACATGGACATCTTAATTGCTGTTGAGTGTTTTTGCTTGTTTTCTAAAAATATTTTTTTATCTGCTTTCAAGCTGCACTGTATGTGGTTTAATTTGTTGCGTTTACTGTCTGTACTGTTATGCGTGTGCGTGCACTGACACTATTTCACAAGTGAAGTTCCTAACGGAAAAATAAAGATATTTGAATTGTCTAAAAGTGGAAGCGGAGATCCTTAGAGTGTTCAAGTTGAAACAGTGCTGGATACTCTTTAGACTAGTTAAAACCACAAACCTTGACAGGCTGAATAGCAGTTTACTTTTGTTAAACTCACTTGTGTCTCTCCCAGGGACAGTTCTGACGCTCCTAGTGCAGAGAGGTTTGAACCGGACCAGGTTTTACTCGAAGCCGGTTAGTGTGCCACCTGTAGGCACTCACTGGTGCAGTAGTAACCTGCTGCTGCTAGATCCTGAACTTAGGGCCGAAACATACCTTACGCAAATACGCCAACGTGGACGCTTTGAGCTACGCGAACGGCTTTTTTTTTTGCCGTAACATTTGTGAAAGACAAACCAGAGGAAAGCACAGATCGAACAAGAAAGCTGTTTACTGTTGTTGCCTGCTATTGCGTCCCTCGCTGTGACACTATAGCAAGAATTTCAGTTTTGGCCCTTAATGAGACCGCCATGCATTGGGAGAACCACTTCTGGTCAAGCTTTAATGGGTTTGCATTGTGAAAGTCTATGCTACAAACTAGCATTGCTAATGAAGATGTCCTCTTCTCTTATATTCACAGGAGGCTGATAACGGATTCAAAAGTGAAGCTAAAGTACCAACACTTAATAACCAATAGTTTTGTACAGGTAAGGAATTATTTATTGTGTATTGAGGGTTTACATATAAAAAGAAACGGCCAGAAAATGCGAAATCTTATGGTTGAGATTTTATAATAAATGTTTTATAATGCGTTCATTAAAGTATCGTGTTGTAGTTGGACAGAAACTTGGGAAGTCCTTACCATGTTGTTTTCTTCCCGGTCGTGTGAATGAATCTCGAATCCATTTGAAAGCGGCTTGAGAAGCTGCATTGAGTGAACTGCGCGGTGTGTTTCCTCTGCCGTGACACATCTCTGCCGCACTTCCGCCCTCAGTGCAATCGACTGCTGAAATGGTGTCCAGCACCAGACTGCCACCACGTGGTCAAAGTACAGTACCCCGACGCCAAGCCCGTCAGGTGTAATTGTGGACGCCAGTTCTGGTAAGTGATTCACCTGGGAGGTTGCTCTTTGCCTCTGTAAACGTGTTTGGGGTCCGCTGCCATCGGCCACGTAACCCAAACACACAGGGAGCGGACAAATTATGACAATGGAACAAAATGGTAAAAGTAGTCTGTCTAGAATGTTCTTTTCAAATCGAGGAGGCATTCATACAATTGCTTACTTGGCTAAATATAACATTGCGTTGTCACTGTGTTAATATGTGTCCAAGTAAAGAATCAATTTGTAATGAAATGATATCCAAGCTGCTTTAACATTTCTGTTTGAAACATAGATCTCAAAAAGTATGTAGCATGGGGACAAGGTCAGGAAGAACTCTGGCCTAAGTTCTGCTAAGTCAAGCTCCACCAAGTTATTCCTTTAAGCTCAAATTATTATATGTAATCAGTTTACTGTAATGAAAAGCGCATCAGCTTGTCAAACGTGATGCTCCTTCTTTTTTTTTTTTGTTCTTGTAATTTTCAGCGTTTCTTTTGTACTCTCTGGAGTGTTGATTCCCCCTTTTGTCCCCTCCACCCCAGCTTCAACTGTGGCGAGAACTGGCACGACCCCGTCAAGTGCAAGGTGGGTATTTGAAAAAGAACAAGCTTCTCTTGTGTCCTCACACGCAATAGTCATTGTTCTGCACAGGCAGTGTCCACCAGTGCAGGCAGTCAGATTGTATTGACCAAACTCTCAATCTTGGGCTGTAAATTGAATACTTGCATTTTTTTTTTGTCTTGCAAGTATAGCAGTGATTAATTGGTAAAAACGTAAGAGACGGCCATCCCCGTTGGTTAACGCGTTTTACTGTCTCGGTGCCCAGTCACATCTCAGTCCTTGTTATTATGCGGCGTACGTCTTATTGTATGTGACGGAAACGTTATGAGTTTGTAAATTAATTGTTTTAGTGACACATCGACCGGTACTGTTGGTAATTGAATCTTTCTGCTGTTACCGTTCCTGTTTCTTAGGTTTATGACTCATTTCTGTGCACATGGAAATGCAGTTCTAGTGGGGCAGTCTGGCATCGCCCCGTGGTCACGTGTTTGGGTATATCACTGCATTGCTCATTGATCCTGGTTTGTGTTGTTCTTTCTCATTGGGTTTATGTAATCCAATCACACTCCAGTCTAGAACAGATCAACAGAAGGATTGAGATCAAGGTGGAGAGCATTTTGTACACAAATCTGAAACTTTCAGTAAAACGGAGCAGAAATGGCCTACTATGGGCCTTTGTATGTTGCAGCTCTCGCAAGCCAATTTAATATTTATGCATTACATTGTGCAGGTTTGCCTGATGAAAAGATGGTTGATCTCCACTGTGCGAAATGGTGAAAAACACGGCCAGCTGTTCTTATTGAGTCTAATTGGGTTTTGTGCGCTGCTCGTACCGCAGCCAGTGCAGAAGACCCAATGACTGGGATACGGGAGCCACGCGCCGCAGGGCACGAGGGCTGCTTTCCACAGAGGCTCTAAATGATTTTGAGATTAAACCAACAGCCGCAGAGCAAACCGCACACCTGCAGCGCCTCGCTCGTTTGATTTTTCCCTCCGCCAGTTTCTTTTATCCTACCGCGGAGGAGCGCTCGGGTTCATTTCACTTTGAATCCGTGGCAGGCTAATGAAAGAGTGATGCGAGGACCGTGCTCGAGATTTAAGTATTATGAATGGTAATTAAAGGGTGCTCAAAATCCAATGCACAATCCAGTCCAACCAATGCTCACAATGGAACCTCGAGCTCTTTGAAGCCACCACAGATGTGTAGCACCCGTCTAGGGTGATGCGCCGCTGCCATTTTGTGCTACAGCACTGATGTACACATCAGCTGATGTGGAGAGGGAGGGGTTAAGTCAAGTCGTTGTTAAGCCAATTAAACTGCATGCCTTGGAAATCCAATGGCTGTTTGGTTTTGATTGATGGGATAAGAGACGGTAGCTGCAGTTGAGCTCTGGGGTTTTTGATTGAATCCTTGTTCGTTTGGGTCAAATTTACTTTTTAAACTTTTAGTAAAAGAGGAATGACACTTTAGAGACATGTATCATCTTATCCACTACTAAAAGTGTAAATTTGGTTTTTGTTTTGTGTTTTTATTTGATCATCTGTATTTGCTTTGTCTTTTTGCCTATGAGGTTTTTTTGAATATAATAAGATAAAGATGAAAAATAATTGGGAATGTCCGTTCAAAACGATATCAATAATCTACTGCATGAAAATCGTGTTTAATTTAAACCCCCTCCCCCCCCCCCCATAAAAATGAATGACACTTTCATTGTTAAATGTGATCTAGCAGAGGTAAATGGCAACCATAAACCATGTAAATTGGTTATATTGTTTGGAATTGAGATAAAGATAATATATATAAAATATTTGTGCATGTATTATATTTCTTTATTGCTTTAAAATCCCAATAATGTCCTGGGTATATTTGACCCAGGCTAACAGTTTCGCAGGTGCTAACAGGTAAATGTTATATAAGGGTTAAAGGCAAGGGGAACGCTGCTCTGGGGAGATCGCCGAGTGAGTTCAGCTCGCTGCGCACTGCAGAGGAAAGTCCCCACAGGCTTGCCTGTTTCTCAGGCAATCCACTGTGCCTTCTCTCTGAAACTGGCTCCATCTTTCACTGTAGGCAGAGAAAATAAACCAAAACATTAAAATAATAATAATAAAATTTAATACTTGGTTGAAATGCTTTAGCTCTGTAGATGTAAAATGTGAAACGCTGCAGCAAAGTGTAAGTAAAACATGTTGCTGACCAAAACGTGCAGTCTTATATCCAGCTTCATGTGTACCTCCCCCCCTTTGTCAAGGATAAGCCTTTGTATGTTTTATGTTTCTGAAATTGAAAACCGTGCCTCGGCAAGGTCGAGAGCCAGCTTAAGTCGAGAGTTGCCTTTCTTGTTTTGCAGTGGTTGAGGAAGTGGATTAAAAAATGTGACGACGACAGCGAGACCTCCAACTGGATCGCAGCGAACACGAAGGCGAGTTGCACTTCGACCCAAACCTTCACACCACCTTCTGATTGGCCCACTTGGAGGTCAGGAGACCCAACCATCTCACCTTATTGTTTATTTTCTTTTGACAGGAGTGTCCCAAATGCCACGTTACCATTGAGAAGGACGGCGGCTGTAATCACATGGTGTGCCGGAACCAGAACTGCAAAGCAGAGTTCTGTTGGGTCTGCCTGGGTCCCTGGGAGCCACACGGCTCAGCCTGGTTAGTTTCTCGTGCCTAATACTCCCAGCATGCATTTCTCCTCTCCTGCTCCCAGCATGCACCTCCCAGCCTGTCCTACCCCTCCACTGCTCCCAGCATGCACTTCTCAGCTTATATTGCAATACCACAGCTGCCTAGCAACAAGTAATAGTGAGTGAAGTGGGTGGAGCCATCATATCTTAGCCAGGTTATGTAATAGTAATAGCATTTTGAAAAGCCTTTAATCAATTAATATGGTAGCCCCACCCATTTTCACTTTCTGTGGTCCTGTAGTCACTCTTCCTTAACTAGTGTTGAGCTTTGTGTAACCAGCAATGGCTAATAATGTACAGGACCCGGCTGAGGTCCAGGGAAAGAGAGTGGTCGGGTGTTTGAGTGACAGCTACTCTTGCATGGCAGCAGTGTGGGCGGAGTCGGAGGGAAGAGTGTGCCTGTGTGGGTGCGGTGCAGACAGAACAGCCTGTTGTTGCTGAGCATTTCTGGGGCACGCTGTGTTTCACAGGTACAACTGCAATCGCTACAATGAAGATGATGCCAAGGCCGCGAGAGACGCGCAAGAGGTAATGAGAGCTCTGAGCTCCTCCTCTGTCCATTACGGATTGTGTGTTATATTAATATTAGATGTATGTCCTCAAGAGCACCGAATGTTTTAGTCATGGTAATAATGCGCAGTAAGGTGTGCTTCAGCGTTGTCATGGTAACATGCAGATGTAAATTTGCTTTGGCGCAGTCAAAAGAATGCGCAGGGGTATGGTTTGTTACGCAGGGTGAAGGGTGTGTTTCACAGGTTCAAGCGTATTCTCCATGGGCATAAGGTTTGTTGCATAAGCGTAAGGCTCAATGCGCAGGAGTAAGGCTTGATGCGTAAAGCTCGATGCGCAGGGGTAAGGCTTGATGCGTAAGGCTCGATGCGCAGGAGTAAGGCTTGATGCGTAAGGCTCGATGCGCAGGAGTAAGGCTTGATGCGTAAGGCTCGATGCGCAGGCGTAAGGCTTGATGCGTAAGGCTCGATGCGCAAGGCTCGATGCGCAGGAGTAAGGCTTGATGCGTAAGGCTCGATGCGCAGGCGTAAGGCTCGATGCGCAGGAGTAAGGCTTGATGCGTAAGGCTCGATGCGCAGGCGTAAGGCTCGATGAGCTGGAGTAAGGCTCGATGCGCAGGTGTAAGGCTCGATGCGCAGGTGTAAGGCTCGATGCGCAGGAGTAAGGCTCGATGCGCAGGAGTAAGGCTCGATGCGCAGGAGTAAGACTCGATGCGCAGGCGTAAGGCTCGATGTGCAGGCCTAAGGTTCGATTTTTATTCTCAGGCGTAAGATTTTATGCCCAGGCGTAAAGCTCGATGCGCAGGCGTAAGGTTTTTCCCCCGCGGGCACGTGGGTCTCGCTGTGCCGTGACTGAGAGCCAGGCCTTGCTGTTGCAGCGTTCCCGGGCAGCCCTGCAGCGCTACCTGTTCTACTGCAACCGCTACATGAACCACATGCAGAGCCTGCGCTTCGAGCACAAGCTCTACACCCAGGTCAAGCAGAAGATGGAGGAGATGCAGCAGCACAACATGTCCTGGATCGAGGTGCAGTTCCTGAAGAAGGCCGTGGACGTTCTCTGCCAGTGCCGCTCCACCCTCATGTTCACCTATGTCTTCGCTTTCTACCTCAAGAAGAATAATCAGTCCATTATCTTTGAGGTAAGCTCATAGGGTGGGGCTTTTATGTGTCATTTCATTAGGTCTGGTATATCACTAGTCTCTCTCTCTCTCTCTCTCTCTCTCTCTCTCTCTCTCTCTCTTTCTCTCTTTCTCTCTCTTTCTCAGAACAATCAGGCGGACCTGGAGAACGCCACTGAAGTGTTGTCTGGATATTTGGAGCGAGACATTTCCCAGGACTCCTTGCAGGACATCAAACAGAAAGTGCAGGATAAATACAGGTAGGACTGGGGCTGGCAATTGGATCTTTCAAGTGTAAAGAATTTAATAAAAGTTGCTCTTTCAGCCTATAGGAGTGAATAGTGAATTTCTACAAGTTATAGTGGCATTCCTTTTATTTTCTATTATTAATTTGTGTGTTTTGATTTAATTCTGCATAAAATCTTAGTGATGGTCAAGGGATTTTAAAACATTCTAATAACCACAACATATCACAGAGGGGTGTCCACTGCACACCCACCAAATATCTTTTCAAGAAAATGTGAATAGGTATATTAATATACATGTCAAAGTCAGCGAATAAACTCAGTCTTGAAAGGACTCAAGATTGTAGGGGTGTGGTCTAAATCCACGCCCTCAACTCAAGTGCCATCGACGTCATCCAGCCCTACTTATACAGTTCTGTGGTTTGAACCATATGTTTGAACCCGGCGAGGAATTAATGCAATCAATTCAAAGTAAAATACAGTGCGGCTGCTAGATAAATATCACTCACAATCAAAGTTAAGTTAATTTAAACGCTAAGCCGTTTGATCTAACGTTAGTCTATTTAAAGCAATCTAAATTGCAAGGCGACGTTTCACCGAATGCATGTTCCACACAAATCATTAAATAATGATGGTTTTATCGAGTTTTAAAAATCTATTTAAAGGCCCATTCATTCATTTCAGTTACTAATCGAACGAAAATTATGTGCATGGCAACTAAGTAGCCTATTTCGGTGGATAATGGTTCTCGTTTCCATGCTGAGCTGTGCAAGGAGCTTACTAGCTAGTACCACGGAGGGATGGATAAAAAGGTGGGGAAAGAGACTGGGAGAGGGATAAAATTGGTATAGGGATAAGGAGAGCGGGAAAAATAAACACTTTAGCTAACTAACTATTCAAAAACTAATAACACGGGCGACTATTCTTAAGAAAAAACTAAACGAGTGTTTGGCTCAGACGCAAAGAGGATTTCTTAGCCAGACAGGACAGTTTTATTCGCCTCAAACTAAGGGTTATGAGTCCTGAGTTATGTAATGAGACCAAAATATGTATTGGTTGGGGTTTCATGTCTACGTAGCCCTGGACCATTCCTTGCGCTTTATTGGTGCTCAATACATACCTTAAATGCCATAAATAACATGGTTATATGCATATTATGGCTTTTCACTGTGAAGCAGCCGTCTGTGACAGACGTCCTGTTCGCTCCATCTCCTGCAGATACTGTGAGAGCCGGCGGAGAGTGCTGCTGCAGCACGTACACGAAGGCTACGAGAAGGACCTGTGGGAGTACATAGAGGACTGAGCCCTGCCCAGCCCTGATCCGACACGCCCCCTTCGCACCACAAACTACAAACTCTCCGAGCGCAACCTGGCTACGAGCGCTGCCATGGCTACGCTGTGCCGCACCAGCCTCTGCTGTTACTGCTGGCCTTTAACTCTCCATCCCATGCCCCCAGTTCTGTTTCATGGAATTAAAATATATTGAAATAAAATATAGAATATTCAAAATATTAATTGTACAACAGTATTGTTAGCAGCAGAGTTGGAGAGTGACAAAACAACAGTTGAGACAACACCAACCCCCCCCTCGCCCTTCCCTTTCTCTGGCTTGTAACCTGTAACTTCCTTCTTTTCTTTTTTTGGTATGACTTTTGTTTCTATTTTGAGATTATTTTACATCTCCCCATTTGCAGAGAAAAGGTCTTTGTTTTCAACCAGGCTTTGGCGTCCTGACCATTTCAGCTGGCCGTGGTGAGACCTCCAATAGGTTCGGTGAATGTGGATTGGCTGAATTGGGGGGGAAAGACATTTTGGTAAAAAAGAAAAAAACTAAATCAGTATTTTTCAAATTGTAAATAGCGCATATGCATGGAAGTTTAACCGCAAGCGTGGCACGTGTTTGCATAATTCTTAAAATTTAAAATATTTATTCTTTACAAAATATTAAAAACATATGTATATTTGCTGTGTAGATTAAGTATTTTTCCCTGTTTTTTTTATGTTGGAAACTATTAAATAGCGAGTGTGGGGTACTGGGGGCTGACCCAGGTTAAATAACAGTTTAACTCAAAAATACACCTCCCCTCCATCCTCTACCACGCCATGCTCTGAAACAGTAAAAGAGCAGTGCTTCAGTGCAAAGAGCGAAGAGTAGCAGTGCTTCAGTGCAAAGAGCGAAGAGTAGCAGTGCTTCAGTGCAAAGAGCGAAGAGTAGCAGTGCTTCAGTGCAAAGAGCCAGATGTGCTTCAGTACAAAGAGCAAAGAGCAGCAGTGCTTCAGGGCAAAGAACAGCAGTGCTTCTGTACAAAGTGCAAAGAGCAGCAGTGCTTCTGTACAAAGTGCAAAGAGCAGCAGTGCTGAAGGAATTCCAGCAGATGGAACTTCAGTCCGTCTCGTAGTGTCAGTTCCTGCTGTTAAATATGGATTTTTAAAAATGTCAGCGAAAACTAGTGTGGTAGATATAATGGAATGAGGCGTGATAGGATATGCCTGCACTCGACCTGTTCCAGTAACCCCCTGCACCATGCCCCCTGCCCCCACTCTCCAGTCCTGGTAGTTTAACCTTTAACCCTTAACCCACGTACTGTTTTTTTTTGTTTTGTTATATAGCTGCAGTTTAAAATGACACTACAGTTGTTTCATGAGAGCCAAATTGAGTGATATTCACTCATTGAAAAGTTTTTTTTTTTTAGTTATTCTTTGTCGTCGGCAGACTCTACTTTGAGGCTTTTCTTGTGTGGTTTTGTAAGCACCTTTGGGGGGTGGTAAATGTGCTTGGGGGGGGAGGGGGGCGTTGTGATAATGGCGTGTACTGAAAGCACTGTTCTACAAGTCAACCATTGGCCTCGTTTGGGCTGTGATGCTGGCAACGGCAAGGCGGGGATAATAAAATATGGGAAAGATGGTTGTGATATGACCTCAATCACAGGATACGTTGGTAAGAATGTTGAGGGTGATTGGTTGATACTTTGTGGGTACTTCCTGGTAATTCCTACAGGGATCCCAGCAGTATAGTACAAGTATCCACCAATCAACTGTCAGCATAGTAACCAGCATACTCCATGATTGGTGAAGCTCCTTTGTTCTTCCAGTAAGGTGGCGTCAAGCCTATCTTTGGCCAATTAGATTATTCCTGCAACAAGATACTTGCTTTGTTTTTTTTGTTTTTTTAAACGAGTCTCCACAGTAAGGGCTGGAGGAACAGTCACAGGCCTTCTCTTCTCACATAGGAAGATTGCTATACATGCTTAAGCGCTATTGCATTTAACATGTGAGCCGTGTTTACACAGGAATGTACAAAACCCAGGACATGCCAATCACCACCTCTAGGCTCTTCCCCATGTAATATTTTGTATTAGCAGAGAAGCCACCCCTCCACCCTCCACCCTGCACATGACCCCAAAGGATGGGGTCCTCACCTCATGTAGAAGGGTAAAGGGGAGAAATATACTGCATATAATGCTGGTGGGGGCTGGCAACGTTGAAAATAAGTCTCCTTTCACCAAAGTGTGAACCACCTAGCCCACGTTATATTACTCTTTGTTTCTGAGGTTTTCTGGGAAACAGGAGGGGAGACCTAGTTGCTTTCATGTGTTGTAACTGTTCTTACATACAAAAAAGAAGGAAAAACTTGACTGTACTATTTAAATAAATGTCATTAAAATATCTTCTAACTGGGAGCACTGTGTGAGTCATTGTAACATACATGTCTGGATGTAGTGAGAAAAGTACATACATTTTTTTTTTTAAATAAAATATTTTTTACTTTAGGTTAAAAAAAGTGAATGTTTCTTGTGGTAGTTTTCATTCATTCCGTAGTTATACTTGCCTGCCCTCTAGTGGAAAAATATACGGTGAAGTGGCTGTTTTTATTAAAACATGGTAATTGTATGCATAGGCAAAGCGGGTAGGCGGAGCAAAAGGTCCAACTTTAGAGCTGGAACGTCCGTATTTGGAACTTACTAGACAACAGGCGCTCATTGAATGACTGAATCAATGGAGTTTTTACAAAACCGTTCGCTAAACGGGTCATTATCTGACAGACGAAATCGAAAGTCTCCCTATTCTTTTTAGATTATATATGCCTAGGTTGTCAGGACCCAGTACTACTACATACAAGCCGTTATGATTTTGACTATCCAACGAAAACCTATTTTAAATCCGGCTAGCGCCGGTCAGTTGCGCGCCACTCAGCATACGTTATGCAACTAGTTGCTCGGGTAACTGAAAACACTACTGCGCATGCCTGGTCACTTCCCCCTTGTGCGGGCGAAAAATCCAATGGGGAAAAGCCCCAGTTGCGTATCTTCTCAGGATGGCAGTTATGCTTAACAAAATACCTGTATCAGGAAATACAGCTATTGCTTTGGAATGTTTTGACTAGTAGTTTTTCATTTTCTCTGAATGTAACTGAAGGAGTAGTAAAGCGTTAAGCTATGCGTATCTTGTCATGCAAGGTGCAGTCATATCCACTTTGTTACAGCCAGATTAATAAATGATAGCATACCTTGCTATTTTTAAACTATAGGCAATATTAAATATTTTTAACTAGGCAATGACAGCCTACTAAAATGAATTGGTGTTTTACAAATGCCTTGTTCAGAGTCAGTGTTTACACGCATTAAGCAAAAACACGGCGTCTTTCACTGACCCAGCTTTCACCTCGGAATGACCTATCAGAAATCTCTCGTTACTTTTTCTGAGCAAGAAGTCATAACAGGAAATGGCCCTGAGATTACTTCAAGTAGTACATAGTACAAATTACTTTTGGACTGGAGAGTGAACCTCGAAATAATATTTGTTTATATGTAAATATAATTTTTTTTTCACCAGTAAAAGTTAGTCAGTTATTAATAGATCTCAGTGCAGCGAAAGGGAAGAGAAAATTGTACAGGGTCCAGCCATTAGATCAGGAGTGTCCAACAAAAGACGTTATTCAGATAGTGCGTCTCAAGCGCTACAGCAGGAGTGCTCAGGTTTTTTTGGTTTTGTTTTGAAACAAAAACCTGCGCCCGTAGGTTTCGGATTAGACTGGGCACCCCTATGAAATCCATCCAATAGTATTTGAGCACGCCTGCACCTTCTTAGAAATTTGTCGTGACCATACGAATCTGTGATACTTCCCAAACCCCAATCAAGTGTTATGTCTATTTTTTCAGCAGGAGCTGATTCTTGTTTTCCAGTGCTCTCACCAAGGTTCTGATAGGACCTGTCAATAACTGCCAAGCAAGCTAAACCTCTGAGTTTACTGTCCCCTGTCTCCACAGAGCTATATATCATCACAATAGACCGGGACTAGGGACTAGGGACTTTTTTGTGCATGCGCTTTTCAACAATGGAATCAGTCAGCGACGGGCATAGTCAGTTACATACAATCATAGATGTACAAATTTCAATAAAATTTCATCTTGCTTTAAAATTTGAAGACATGTTTAACTTTGTACCATTTAGAGGTCAAGTTAGCTTTGGTTCACTTAGGTATTAATTGTAAAAGGCATTTTGACCAGGGGCGCCCAAATGTTTGCACACCACTGTATGTGTACGACTTGCAGGGTTGTAAAATCCAGGTGAAGAAAGTAAATGTCCTCTCCACTATTTTGTTCCAATCACCTGGATTTGCTAATTGGCACAATTATTCAGCCAGGAAGCAGAACTAATTAGTGAAATCAGCTGAAAATCAGAGTTCATGGTTGGAATAAAAACATGGTAGGACTTTTACGTCCCAATAGTCGAAAAATGTACCCTCCCTTCCTCCACTACCACTTCCTCTACTCCGTTCCCCGGAAACGGATCTTTGTGTTTTAATCTAATGTCGCTGATTACATCTTGCTTACGTATTAATGGTTACATATTAATTCATGTCTTGACGCAAACCGCAATGTCAGGTACATTGTATACTGTACATGTAAATACCTGTACTCAAAACGTTCAGACAGTTTTGCGTAGTGGGGGAGTGGAGGAACGGAGGTGGGGAGTGAAGAATATTGGCACGCACCCTTGGACTTTCCACCTCTGACAACTTGCCTCGTATTGGCTAGCTAGCTAGTAGACAGTGATAGCCTCCGGAGGTACGGTGTATACATGACCTGATTATTTTTAAAGAAATTGTGTTTACTCTAATGTTCCGTTGGAACTATTTCCTATGCAGCCTGAGACCGCTGCACTCAAGGAAAAAAGTACTGGCACAATATATAATGTAAAGGTTATTTATAATATATATATATATATGTATATATATATACACAGTGTTGGGGAGTAGTGAACTACATGTAATTAAACTAGTAGTTTAACTACATTTTGCAGTAGCTTGCTGGTAGTTCAACTACATTCATATTTGTATAGTGATTCAAGTAGTTTAATTACTTTTTTGCCATTTTTTGTGTAGTTTACTACTGAAATTACAACTTGCAATTTTGTCCTTGTGACAAGCCCAGATGGAATTGTTTTGTTTAGGACAGGTTTGGGTCTCAGGGGTATTCCAGGAAGCTGGATTGTCAGCTCACCTGTGAAAAATCTGAATTTGAAAAAAAGTTTTGAATCTGAATTTGTAAAACTAAACTTGAATATGTTCGGTGTCAATTAGTCATAAGTATTGATTATTGCTATTGATTAGCAAATGTTCAGAGAAGTTGCATGATATTTTAGAAGTTAACTGGCTAACTGAGTAATCCTGTTTGGTGCAATACCCCCACCTGGACTCTAGTTTCTGGAAGGCAGTTGTCTGACGGATGGACATTGTATACAAAACCAAAGCTGACATTCCTTGCACTTTCCCATGAATAGTGGAGTATTTTTTTTTGGTGTATGTATGACCTGTGAACAAGTGGGTACTTTTTGCAATAAACTCAATTGAGTGGCATTTTTTGCTGGCATGTAACTTTTTTGTATTATATTTTGTTATAATTTCGTATCACATGTACATTGTCAATTTGATCAGTAGTTTGAACTACTTTTTCTAAGTAGCTTTAGTTAACCAAACTAGATTTCTCCCTAGAGTAGCTTTGCTGTAGTTCAACTTCTTCCAGTGTGAAGTAATTGGTAGCCTGCAAAGCTATGCTTTCAAAGTAGCTTCCCCAACACTGTATATATATATATACAGGGTGCGATTTGCCGGTGGGGATTCCCCCCCCCCCCCCTCTGGTTTACACGTCCTACCCTCTGCTGAATTATTTTTATCCTCGGTGGGGACGAAATTTATCCCCCCCACCCAAAGTATTTTCACCATTACATCGTAATTATTAACAGCCAAAATACAAAGGGTCCGTGTGCATTCTGGTTGTGCTGTGATTTTGATCAGGGGCGCCCCTCCCTAAACGCAGAACACGCGCTGCGCGTAGGGGCACCGCACCGTCAGCTCGAGGAGAGAGAAGGAAACATAATAATGAAATGCGCATTTAACTCAATATTTTCTCAAAAATAATAAAAGTAAAACATAAGGTGCCCCCCTACTCCCATTCTCCATTTGTATTTTCATATGCTGTAACAACTGTCAAATGAAGAGCGAATGTACGCATCTCCCCTTTAAACCGCAAACAAAGTTTAAACGAAGTTACTCTTTTTATCACCCAGCACTAACAGGAACGCTAATACGGACTTATTTAATTAAATTCACCAAAGCGCGAACAGACGCAAACCGAAGTAATTACCTTACCATCCCCAGCGAACACAAACGCCAGCATGAATATGACCTAGATATATTGTTGTGACTTTGTGACTATTACTAATAAAGGTTGTTAAGTTAAATGGCATTTTGTTATGTTGTTATGCACAAAATTCCGCTTAGGGCACCAATTTGGCCAGGGGCGCCGGGGGTCAGTGCTGATGCGGCGAACCATAGCGGTTGCACATTGGGTCAATACTAGGGTATAATTGGCTACCAAATTGGGAGAAAATGGGAAAAAATCAGAAATAAATTTTAAAAACAAAAAACAACTTTTCATACTGTTGTTGTTGTTCCCGCCGTTGTGTGGTATTTTTGTTGTTGAATAAAAGCGTTCCTCAAATTATCCCCCCCTCTGGTTTTTTCACAAATCGCACCCTGTATATATATATATATATATATATACAGTTTATAATTGCAAATACATGCTACACCATGAATGTGTTCAATATGTCTGGCCTCTGTAAACATAACATCACTGTACAAGCTGCTCTTATTTTCTTGCTGTAAACCACAAATTCCCAAATGCCTGTATAAACCATCTCTTATAAAGCCCACAGGTCATCAGAAACGTACGCAAATATCTAAAATAGCCTTCATCGCACACAAAAACTGGACCAATCAAGAACATACACTAAAACCAAAATGGTATTTAAAAGAAACTCCAGAAAGTGAACTATCCCGTTTTTGTTTTTATTCTCTGAAGAAGTTTATCCCCGAAACGTGTTAGCATCTTGTGGTTCAATAAATACTTCAAAAGGGAATTTCTGTTTGAACCCTTTTTTCTAAATATTGAACTATGCGTTCACACACACACACACACACACACACACACACATACACAAATACACACACACACACACACACACACACATACATACACAAATACACACACACACAAATACATACACACACACACATACATACACAAATACACACACACACACACACACAAACAAATACATACACACACACACATACATACACAAATACACACACACACACACACACACACACACACACACACACAAATACACATGCCATGTCTATCCAAAACACTTGATCAAAACAATATACCCTTAGCTTCGCTTGCCGCATTCCTGTTGTGCTGATAAAACTCACCTATTCAGAATGTGCCTTTGCTCCCCTGTACTGGTTGCATTCGTGCTGAAATGTAAAAGAGGGAGTATTGGCATTGGGATCGGCCAATGGCCCATCAAGCGTCGATCGTTGGTGTTGGCCCCAGGCTTTCCGTAGTGCACCCCTAGTCTGAACTGTGTGATCTGCCATGTAACCGTGCACTGCGACCATGGCTCTCTCCCCTTGATCAGCACTGAAGAGATCATTCTGAACGGTGTGATTTAGGTTTAGGGGTCTACGGGGATAGATGTTGAGCTTGCCCTTCTCCAATGCTGTCATTTACATGTGCAATTTGTATGTAAATTATATATTGTCAGCAAAACGTGAAATTTGGTTTTCAGTTGGTGCAGACTGTTAAAAGGTGAATTTCCTGTGGGAAAGCTCTGCTGCTTACCCACCTTCCACTCCAAAACAAAGGTGTCATTAAAATCTTATTGACCTTGATAGTCGAATGTGTTCTGCACAGTGCCCCCTGCTGTTGGAAAACAATGTTCTCCCTTCAATGTGATCACTCAGTTTAGTTTGGAGTTCTGTCAAATCACTTGACAGTTTCTACCATGAAAAAGTCCAGTTGATGCTAATATAAAAAAATGTCTGGTCTTGGAAACATGGCAAAGCATTGTAGGTAATGGGACAGAAATTATTCTGTTCTGTCTGGGCTACTCCCACACACTACAAAAACCCATCATGTCAGGAGCGTAATGACATGGACAGGAGGGGGAAAAACAGCAGCTTATGCCTACAGTGAGAAGGAGAGGGAAGAAACACTACAGAAAGCTGAGAAGTACAGAGCGGAGATGATCGAATGTTTGTTAGGCTTGCTGCCTTGCAAAAATCTGCGCAATTATATTGAAAACTGTTACATGGATAGAATTGGACACACACACACACACACTCTCTCACTCTCTCTCAACGAAGGGGTGGACAGGTGCCAGCTGTCTCACCCAGCAGTGTCTGGAGGTGCTAAACTCACTGCAGGACAGAGCTATCTCACTGTGCAGGGTGAGCCCGGGGATAGACCAGCCCAGTACAGAGTTTCCTCACTCACTTTAGGGATCTGAAATTTCAGTCCTGGATGGCCACTGTTTCCACTGGTTTTCAGGATTTAAGTATACAATTTAAATCGTTAAATCCCATACAGGGTGAGCCTATAGGGTCATATCAGGTCAGTTTGAACACCACAAGAAGGCTTTTCATTCTGTTATAGGACAGCATGTTTTAAAAACAACATACTGTATATCAATGCTGTGCAGCGTAGCCTACAGGGCCCTGCTATGTATAGCAAATGCTCCAATATGAGTAACAGCTAAAGCTGCTGTTCATGCTACAATAGCCAGACGGTTGCAATAGAACCTGTAATAATAAGATATATATAATGTGAAAGTGGATGAATTTTCAGCATGTGAACAGATTGACCTCATCCAGATACAGCCATTGTTGAATCTATTTGTTTCTTTTGGATAACAGTAAAAACCATCATTGATTGTTAAACCAATTTTAGCGATACTATAACCTCTCTGCATTTGAATGGATCTCTATGGGAATTGGGGGGTGGGATTAGATTTAGCTGTAAATTATCCTGGAACAGTATGGAATCCATGGTTGAGTGGCTGTAAGTAATCAAGGGTCTGAGGTATCAAACGAGCCTCAAACAATCACTTTGCTGCCAGATATGCAGTAGATATGGATGGATCACTTGGAGGGTTGTTTCTCCTGGCTTATTTTTCCATAGAGTTCAATAGGAAAATGAGTCAGGAAAAACGACCCTTAAAGTGATCCATCCATATCTACTGCATATCTGGCAGCAGAGTGATGGTTTGTGGCTCATTTGATATGTCAGACCCTTGATGACTTAGAGCCATTTAGCCAACCATGTGTTCCATACTGTTCCAGTGTAATTTACAGCTAAATCTAGTCCCACCCCCCAATTCCCATAGAGATTCATTCAAATGCAGAGAGGTTATAGTATCACTTCTAAGAGTACCTGAAAATAAAATATCAAGATTTTTTAAATATCCTTTTATACTCAGTCATGATAGCATCACCTGTTTACCTGTGGAATGGCAAACAGGTGTTTTTTTGAGCTTCCCAGTTCTTTTTTTGCCCCTGTTCCAACTTTTTTGGAACGTGTTGCAGGCATCAAATTCAGAATTGGCATATATTTACAAAAATCAATAATGTTGATAAGGTAAAACATTAAATATATTTTCTTTGTAGTGTTAAATATATCAATTAAATATATGTAAAAGAGACTTTATAAAGTACTGCTTTCTGCTTTTATGTGCATTTTACATACTGTCCCAACTTTTTTGGAATTGGGGTTGTCGATACATCACACATTACAATAAAATACATGTTGTAAATCATAATTCTCACTATAGGTTACAGATGAAATATGTTGGGTGTTCTAAAAAAAAAACCCATGTTGGAAGTCATTATACAGCTTAAAACAAGCAGAAATCAGTTTTATTTTTAAACAATTTACAACAAAACTATTTCCGGCAAAAAAGTGTGAAACACCTACTGTATGTACACACACGCTGCTGTTGACCCACATTCCACTGGCCGGTCAGTAGGTCAGTGCTGGCAGGCTGGAGGTCGGTCGGTGTATGTGGGTGATATACTGGTGCAAAACCCCAGCGATGTACATGGGCAGCTGACCACTTTCTCAGACTGGAGGTGTGAAGCCTCACCCCAAGTGACCCCAAGCTCTGAGACGTAGCCCCTGAAGCCCACTTCTCGGCGTGAACCAGTAACAGCCTTTCACACCTCACGCGTAATGAAGATGATAGAGGTTATTATGTTAGATTAAAACTCAATCAGAGCGGCTCTCCCGTGTTTGAACTTTACACTCTATGGGAGATGAGATGACTGTCCTACAGTTTCTGCTGATTCCCTATTCCCTCTGCATCACACATACTTTTTTTAGGTTCCCCTTGCTCCATTATAATTAACTTCAATTTAACCGAAAAAAGAAACAAATTTAATGTAAGAAATACACGTTGTTCTAATCGCAATACGTTTTCAATTAAGACTGATGAAGGAAGGCCGAACACTGCTTTTTACACAATTTTCAACAGTCCCAGATGGAAATGAATGCATAAATATAATAATGTATAAATATTAGAATATATAAAATGATACAACATTTATATTGACATTTAGATATATTTTTATCTCACTTAATAATACCTAAATTATAAACACATAATTACTTTAAAATAAAAAAAATACTGTAATTACCATGATGTAAATGGACAGATTCAAGTCTATTCCACTTTGTATTTATTCATGAACGTTACCAATGCGTTTAAGAAACATTAGTTTATGTGGAGTGGTGGAAGATGAGCTACAGATCAATATAAAAAGCAGAGGCTGATTAATCTCCCACAGAAAGCCGCACAGTATCAGAAATGGGTAAAATCAGAACGGGAGAGAGGGAAAAAACTTCACACCTCTTCTTCTGGGCTGAGGTTTTCCCAGGCAGAGAGAGAGACAGGGGTCTGGGAGCGCCTCCTGAGGTGTGACTTCACACCTCCCCAAATCCTGAATAAAACCAGGCCTCTCTGACAGCCACCAAACCCTCTACCATTCCTGGGACAGACACACTGCCTGCGACATGGATTTCTCTGCTGCTCTCCTGGGCTACAGTGCACAATGCCAGAACCAGAACCAGAACCAGAACCAGAACCAGGACTGGTGGAGCAGCCAGAGTTCGTGTTCGGACTACAGCATATCATCCCCAGAGGCCGCCTCCCCGGTGTCACCGGCAGGTTGCGAGTTCTCGTCTCCGTGTTTGCCTTGCAGGTCCGTGCCAGGGCTCCAATGCGCACGCTTGGGGGGACGCTGCACCCCCATCTCCCCCTCCCCATACCCAGCGGTGCCAGTGCGGAGGAACCGGGCGAAGAACCCCAGCAAGCAGAGGTGGAGCGCCAGCGAGAAGGAGAAGCTCCGGATGAGAGACCTGACGAAGGCCCTGCACCGCCTCCGTACCTACCTCCCCCCCTCCCTGGCCCCCGCCGGCCAGAGCCTCACCAAAATCCAGATCCTGCGCCTCGCCATCCACCACATCGCCCGCCTGTCGGCCCAGCTGGAGCCCGCCGAGGGAGCCCCGCGTTGGGGGGCAGAGACGAGCGCAGCCGTTCCCCAAAACTCGCCGGAGATCCAGGCACGCTTCCACTGCGCCTCCTTGTCAGAGTTCTGGGGGAGCGTTCCGAGTCGGGGTCACGGGCTGCACGTCGGGAGATGGGATGCCCCTTTGGCCACACAGCGGCCCCTAGAGACCACTGGCCTGGAGTGCGGCCGGCTCAGCTCTGCGCTGGAGCTGTCCCCGCAAGATAGCCTCTTCAGCAGCAGCCCTGACTCATTCCTGCGGTCACGAAAATACACAGCGACAGCGCAGTCATATCAGGTACGTGCCACAACACTTTACCTTCCACTACAAATACCAACGTAAGATATTATCATATGGAAGAGGTCACATTTTAACATTTTAATTAACAAAATGAAGCCTTTCATGCTATTCCCTGACATGCAATTATTTTGATTTCATTAGGTGTACAATTTTACTATGATGTGTTGCGTGCTATTCTGTAGCTATAGTTAATTGTCGTTTGTGCTGGTTTGCTTCATTCTAGTATTTGTGCTTTACAAGGACAATTTGAAAAGATGCACACAATTTGATATGTAGGATGCATACAATGCTAAATGCAGCTACAGCTCAAATTCATCAAGTTTATTAATTGAATAAATAACATTGATAATTCTATCACTTTTTTTGGTATATTCCTAAGTAAATCAAATACAATGTTCATGCAGTTGACTGCATTTGTGAGACTGAACTATAAAAAGGTATTCATATAAAAGGCTTAATTACTTACTTTATTACATTTATTTGACAGGCACAATACATACTAGTAAGCATTTGCAAACACAGGAAAATTTTCTGCATTATAAAAAGAGTTTATGTGAGTTCAGTAGGGACCACATGTGCTCTATTAGAGTTTAAAAAAAATTCTATCAGAGTTGATTTTACACAGAACATTTTGTTGTGCTGACGCACCTATCTATAAGTTGAGATAAAAAGCAAATGTTTTGTCAGTTGTAACAATTTTTTTTCCCCCCTCATTATAGATATGCAGCAAAGACTACTGCCATTAGACGATACCTGAGGACTTCTGGATTTGAGAGCACAGCTCACAGCGCTAGGCCTACCCACCCAGAACCAGCTAGCGTCATAAAGCTCACGCTCTCAAACACTATACAGCATTTTTTACACTGTCACAGCCATGTAAGGACAGAAGTAATATATTGAAACTTAAAATAATATATTTTACAAATGCCTGATGTAAATACTGAAATTTTTATAATTATCTATAATAAAACCATCTTTAAAAAAAAATCTGTGTGTATTGTTTGTTTCTGTTCTCTTTGCTTGATATCTTTCTGATGACTGATATTTTCAGAAGTGCAGTTCAAACAGATTACATTTTTCTGTTGACCGTTAGTCGCATCTGTTAATAGTGACAAGTCAGAGCACTGATACAAATTATATTATTTATATATAAAGTATTAAATTATATATAAAGATCAAGGGCTTACAGTAGCTGAAAAAATCTATATAGCGACACAGTGTTGGCAAACAACAGATTCCAGCTACATGCACATTTCATTCCTCTATGGGCCTCACATTTAAATGTCCTTGCCCTTGTCATTGTTGAGTAGAACATTCAATATTTCTGACAGTCCAGTCCAACTCCAAATTTTCTGAGCAATAAATATAAAAGCCTTTTTGGCAAAACCTGCATAACCTGCATAATACTCAGTATTGTTACATAATTACTCAGTAATACTCAGTAATAATAATAAGTATATGGGAATTCAGCGTTTTAAGACATTGTGGTTTTAAGACGATGTCGGTTACTGACAACTTTTCCCCATCCTCCCAATTTAATTCGGATTTAATTTCTGTTACTTTAAACTGGGTTGTGATTAAAAGTACATAAAAAGTAAACTGATTAAATGTTCAATTCCAGACAGTCAAATATACATTTATATCCTTTTTTAGTGGCCATGAATTGCTTCACACTTTAATATTCTATGCACCCTTCACCAACTTATTTTACAATGGATCTCTATGGTCACAGAGAGAAACTGCAAGCTATGAAAACAACTCAGCTATTTATATTGTCCATTCTTCAATTGTTATAAACCAATCATGAATTAGCTTATACACTTTATTTAATTCACTTTATAGCATCACAATTAAAGAGATTGCATACATTCCATTACAGGATTACCCAAACATACAAAAAAAGGTTATACTAAGACATTACATAAGTAGTGTTTTATACGCTTCTCTGCAACCTCTACTCATATGTAACCAGCAGTGAACTGGTAGAAACAGTGCCACCTGCTGGCCAGCTACTGAAACGCATTTTTTAACATAAACCATAAAGACTTCACAGAGGGCTGAAAATTCCAGCTGTCACTCTCAGGTATTTGCATTCTAATTATGTCTCTTATCCCTACCTTGATAAAGAGCTTATCACCCACATGCTAATACAAAGATAAAGAAGTTGAGGGTTGCAGTCCTAGTGATAAATGGTAAATTAGGCGCTTTTTGCTTCCTGCTTCGTTTATTTTTCACATTCATTTGTTTAAAATCACAAATAAAATGCAAATAAATGAACAAATGTGTGGAAGTGGCATTTTCAGGTTATGCAGTGGCAATATATCTGTTTCAATGATTAGATATGCTGTTTGAAAGGAAATGGTAGTCTGCCAAGTCCTGCAGTATGTAATATGATTTATAGAACACATTTTAAACAGTTTTGAAGAAACTAATGCACATTACATTTGAACACTAGAATGAGATGATTCAATCAGGATTATATGACATTCCAGCATTTTTCCTGTGATCACACTACTTTCTATTACATACATATTATATAACAGTATAGGAACATTCCACAAATTACTCACACAAGCATAAAAAAAAACAAAAAAAAAATACTGAGTCTTGGATAAAAGATTCTGCCTAATTTTAAAAGGAAAAATGTATTATTCTAAATCCTTACATCAAAACTGTCATCTGTGTTACCATTCTCACCAAAGTGTGCTTCCCCATTCATTTTAAGGTGCAATTTTGTACACGGTATTGTTGTAGGGTTG
Organism: Ilyophis sp. 1 JC-2022; assembly: GCA_022702515.1. Taxonomy (NCBI): domain Eukaryota; kingdom Metazoa; phylum Chordata; class Actinopteri; order Anguilliformes; family Synaphobranchidae; genus Ilyophis; species Ilyophis sp. 1 JC-2022. Next base: position 28,501,650 of record CM040400.1, read on the forward strand.
GTAGCGACTGAGAAAATAACTGCACTGTGTACTTAAGTTCATTACCGAAGTGGCAGCATAAAGACATGCATTAGGCCCCAGGGAAACTTGGGTAATGAACTCGGGGAGAGTGAAGACGGCTCCTTCGCGCCTCTACGTCTGGGGGACCTGATCCCTTCAAAGACCCCACTCCGGCACTCCTTATCTCCTTAATCCCCTAATGTGTGAAGGGACGGAGCTGGATATGTATATGCTCAGAGGAGTGTGGTGTCAGGAATCCAGGGATTTAAGATATAAGCGCTTGTTTTATTGGTCGCCTAGGTGCATTTGATGTGCAAATTCATGTAGACGGACACCTCAGTCAGACATTTAAACATTTTTAAACACTTTTAAACACTAGCATTTTACCAGTCCAGCCTCAAATAACTGAAATGCTTTAACCCTTTATACGTCTGTATGTCCTGCCGATGGTGAAACACCTATTTTCACCAAAATTCTGCATACAATCTTTATGTACAATATGACTGTACATCTGGGACAGGAATATGTTTCTTTGAATGATCTTCAGAGATCTACAGGGGTGTTTTCAAACTTTACCAGAATGCAAAGAAGTTAAAATTGTATCAAACACTTGACCCAATTCTGTTTTACCAAAGTGATAGCCAGAGGCAAACCCTTAGCAGTGATTTGATGATTATTCTTTGATCACCCACATTAAAGGAAGCCCACTGAAAACAATGAGGTCCAAAATATACTTACTTTTCTATTCAAAACCAGGGTGAAAATGCATTCCTTTTAAATGTAAGTCCAGTAAAATGGTGGCCACACTGAAACAATCTTGCAAATATATGCAGTGAATCTTCCTAGTACATTTTCAAAGAGAAATGACAGATTTGACAAAGATGAAAACCCTGTAGAGCAAATCCTACAAAATGTAGATCCTACAAAAGTTCTGCCTGCATACTGTCCACCCAGGAATCAGAATAACATTTAACTTTTTCTCACACATTGCACAACTAAATGGGTTTTTTGGTCACTGAAATGAGTGAGAATTGTGAAAATACAAAAAAAAACAAAAAAAACAGCAATGACAAAAAAAAAACATTCTCGACATGACAGTTTCTCTGCAAATGCTTAAATTAGCAAAAAGCAGTTTGTGTATTGTCGACCAGACCATTTTCAAACCACATATGAATATACTCAATTTTCTGCATGAAACTTAAAGAAGTTTGAGTTAACCAAATTTAACTGAACTGAAATTAATTTAACTGAATGGAAACTAACTTTACTGAACTGAATTGAATTGAATTGAATTGAATTGAATTGAATTGAATTGAATTGAACTGAATTTAATTAGAGTTAAATTGAACATACACTGAACATAATGGAAATTAACTGAACATAGCTGCTCTGAATTCAATAATATATAACTGGATTGAATTGAACTAAACATAATAATTGAATTAAAATTAAACTGAACTTAAATGAAGTGGAAAATGTCTGTATACTGTAAATGCAATGCAGTATATCACAACACGATATATTGAATGAAAACAGAATCTTACATTAAAAACCCCTAACCGATGGACAGCTGCTCTCTCCTGTTCATACAGTCAAGCCGGAAAGTCTGAACACCCCTTTCACCTTCTCCACGTTTTATTACATTACAGACATTTTCTACAATAGATTGAGTTCATTTTTTGTCTCAAAAGTCTACACAAAATAGCCCATAATGACAAAGTGAAAACATGTTTTTAGAAATTTTTGCAAATGTATTAAAAATCGAAAACTGAAATCTTTCATTTACATAAGTATTAATACCCTTTGCTTTAACATATTTTTAAAGTATCATATTTAATATTTGGTCGCATATCCTTTGCATGCTGTTACTTCCTGAAGTCTGTAACCCATCAACATCAAAAGACTCTCGATATCCACATCTACTCCATATCTGGCCGCAGAGTGATGGTTTGGGGCTCGTTTGATACCTTAGACCCTTGATGACGTACAGCCATTTCGCCAGTCATGTGTTCCATACTGTACCAGTGTAATTTACAGCTGAATCTAGTCTCACCCCCAAATTCTCATATAGATCAGTTCAAATGCAGAGAGGTTATAGTATCGCTTGTAACAGTACCTGAAAATAAGATATCGAGAGTCTTTTGATGTGGATTGGTCACAGACTTCAGGACGTAACAGCATGCAAAGGATATGCGACCAAATATTAAATATGATACTTTAAAAATATGTTAAAGCAAAGGGTATGAATACTTATGTAAATGAAAGATTTCAGTTTTCGATTTTTAATACATTTGCAAAAGAATTTTGAGACAAAAAATGAACTCAGTCTATTGTAGAATATGTCTGTAATGTAATAAAACGTGGAGAAGGTGAAAGGGGTATTCAGACTTTCCGGCTTGACTGTATATTGTGGAAAACTGAGCATCGAGGCGCCACCTGGGAAATGCTGCCTCCCAGTAAAATTGGCAGAAAACAAGAAAATAAAGAAAAATCCAACAGTATCTCTGCTCTGGGTACAGAGAGCTCCATTACCTAAAACTCCACGCTGTTTTTAAAGTGACAAAAAAATATAACACTCTCATCTGTGGGAACATTACCACCCACTGACCCATTCCACAGTCCCTGCAATCCACTACACCAGTGCTGGGAAGAGCTGAGGTGTTACCTAACACCTTGAGGCAGAAAAACAACTGAAGCCCACAAACACACAGCCTTGTTTCTGTTGATCTTGGCTCTGAGTTTGGGTATTGAGCGAAATATTAAGCGATTCCAGCCAACTTTGAACTAGTCAGCCAGGCTTTTGAACAGGATGGGTATCGTGTTAAAGCTGACAGCAAGGCGCCCTCTCATTTAGCATCTAACTAACAAGCACAAAGCAGCATTAACAGTGCAAATGCCACCGCTAATTAGCTCATACCCACTGTGTTAAATGTTCAAAAGCAGTCTCAAACACCTCTGGCAGATGTGTAGTCAACAGGCCTTGATCTTGGACCTTTGCCAGAATGCTTGGGCAGATTACTACCTGTCGATGAGATCATGTGGCCTGACAAATATAAAGTATAATTCCAAGAGATAAAAAATTATATTCTAATATACTGTCTTTCTAACTATGGATATGTCTTATATGACATCTCAGGCCAAATTCCCATTATTGATAGGCACTTATCTAAAGGTGTTAAGGCAAAGATATTAATAACTTATTTGCATATATCTGTGTGGGACCCTGTATATGTGTGTGTTTGTACATAATTGATACACATTTGAAACATTTTTGGAGTTTATAACTTAATTTTGTTGACAGTTGGCACTATGACATAATAACTGTAGAACTATGAAACCGTAGAATATTGTTTCCATAAATGCAGGTAACTAATTAAAAACTTAAGAAAGTGTAAATCAGAGGCAGCCAAATAGAGAAGAAGAGAAGCGCCACATGAGAGCCCTCAGTACCTGGAAGCAGTGCTTTAAGATAAAAAAAAGAAACAAAATAAACATTATTAATATGAAAAGGAAACACTGAGGAAATTTTTAATAAATTATTTTTATGCAGTTTTCCCATAGTTTCTCTTCTAAGCATGCTCATTGATCCAGTTTATTAATAATGGGGCAAACCCTTCAGTCGATTGAAATGTCAAATGTGTGCTGCTGTAAAGATATCCTAGAATTAACCCCATAAGCTTAATTACGCATATTTGTGTTACTTCACCGACTGCCGTGTCTTACCATGGTATTAACTGTTAAAGTAGGACCGCATCGGTCCCCAGAATGCACCAGCTGCTCACTCCTGAAGCCGCCGTCAGTGTTTCCCAGGCCCGGGGCGTTTGTACAAACGCCAGTGCGGCGCAATCTCTTCACGCCTTACAGCTGGCATGCTTTATTGGCTCAAGTGTGACCTGTAGATGCCGTGGGTAGCCACAAGGTGAAGACCTGGCAAATCAGACTCAGCAAAATATGAAGACCGTAACCCCCCCTCACCCAAGTCCAAATACTCAACATATTTACAAGGGTTATTCAAATAATACCCATATAAACCACTGTAATAGGGTAACATGGTCTTTTTTGTTCTTATCCGTTAAAATTGTATATTACTAGAAAAACAATAAAAAGTAAAGTTCCATTAAGGATTCATGTTTTAAATCTCATTATTTTTCTGGTGCAATGACAGTAAAAACCCTTACTCAGTCAGTGCAGTGTTTCTTTTTTGGGACTTAAACTCATGACACTCAGAGCCTCACGTGTCAGAAACAACTATTTATATTCATAACTGAATCATTGGCGAAACTGTTTTTGAGACTAAAATTTATCGCACGTGGTAGAGCAGAAACAGGAAAGCTGAAGCTCGACATAAGAACAGTGACACGACGTGACATGACATGACATTCAAGCGCGCAGGTCCCGTCTCTGCGGTCTCTCATTTGTCACTAACTAATCCACGACACTGCTTACACCTGCAAACAAACAAGCTACGAACAAAATATTCTTTATGGAGGTATGTTTTTACGTGCACACTTTTCTATTTATCGTCTCTGGTATCTCGCGCCTCAGTCTGTTGCTCTGGTGTTCCCAGGAACCCCCTGCCTGCGGTGTGATCCCTCCTCTGGCACTTTGAAGTCCTGCGGTGGCCAGCGAAGGTGCAACCTCGCACCTCCGACACCTCCACAGGGATAAATGCAGGAGATGTAGCAGAACCCCTCAGTACCCACCACTACCCTACCACGGACAGACAGAGAGAACCTTGCTGCTGAATGCTGAATGCTGAATACATTAAACCTTGAATCCTACAGAGAGAGAGAGAGAGAGAGACAGAGACAGTGAGAGACCACGATACAGAGACAGAGAGAGATACTGAGAACCTTCCTGCTGAACACTGTTGAATCCTTGATCTTCCTTCAGTCATGGATTCAGCGCTCTCCCAGTTCCTGCTCCAGGAGACCCAGGCCCCAGGCTGCGAGTCCACGCCGGAGCAGTCCTGCCCAGGCTCCGATCCCGGCTACTACAGCGCCTGTGGCAGCCTCTCTCCGGCCTCCTCCGTGGACTCCCACTGCCTCTCTCCCCCGGCCCCGTGGTGGGGCGCGAGGCAGGAGCCCTCAGACGGCCTCCTCTTCAGCGCTGCCGCCGTGGACGCCAGGCCGAGGCCGGCCCTCCCGGCTCAGGGTACGAGGCGCTCCCGTTCCCGCTACCCGGGCCACAAACGCCAGAGTGCCAGCGAGAGGGAAAAGCTCAGGATGAGGGACCTGACCAAGGCCCTGCACCACCTAAACACCTATCTGCCCCCCTCCCTGGCCCCCACCGGACAGACGCTCACCAAAATCCAGACCCTACGCCTCGCCATCCGCTACATCGCCCACCTTTCGGCCCAGCTGGAGACCGCCAAGGCCAAGGAGGCCCCGTCCGAGGTGTGCTCAGATCTCTCTCCGTCCTGCTTTGGAACCCAGGACAATGACCAGGGCTTGTTCTGCCAATCAATGGGCACCATGACAACAGAGCAAACCGCCATGTTCCAGCCTGCCTATCCTCACACAATGGATCAGTACTCCTGTCTGCGTCAAACTTACCAGGTACGACTGACCTTACCTGCATGTCAGAACTATGTTTTGACATATTTACATATACTCTCTTATTGTTTCTCTCTGAATGTAATTTTTTTAGCTTTTTAGAAAGGTGCTATAATAATAATAATAATAATAATAATAATAATAATAATAATAGTAACAGTCATAGCAGCAGCAGCAGCAGTAATAGTAGTAGTAGTAGTAGCAGTAGCAGTAGTAATGTTGCTGTACAGGGTTGATTCCTCCCTTTCTTTGTAGAGATAACGCAATCGCCAAAAAATGCTGCGTAAAAATGAATTGCAAACCAGTGGGTGATACAGTCGGCTAACCTTTGCCCCTATGTTCCTGTTTCCCCGCAGAATCCCTGTGGAGACTACAGCACTGCGCAAACGATTACAGATGGATATTATACCCTGCAAAACCAGCTGCCGCTCCCCGAACTCGGCTCGCTTTAGGAGCGAAAATACAAACAAGCTTTCACATGAACAACGATTATCGACTTGGACTCGTTCGAAGGACCTCGATATCCGCACATTGTTTTATGTTATTTAATGCTCAACTGTATTTGTAAATAGAAATATTTATATTTTGATATTTATATATATTTATACATAATAAAAGGATTATAAACATTTCAGCATTGTGTTTCTCCTTTAATTGTTACGTACCGTGCCAATGGTGATTTTAAAAAGGTGTCTTCTCTTGTTCTTTGTCGATAATACAGTATATTTAAAATAAATAACTTTCAAATATTATCGAACAAAGAAAGCACACAAGATATACGAATCTTCGAAGAGAGACCTGGCAAAACAATGGTATGAAATTATAATGTCAACACAATCAACAAAAAGAGATTTCAATTCATGATGCCTTTAAGTTCATTGGATATTGTTACATTATGGTAAAAGTTGCAGTATTCAACTCACAAAATCAACGAATAAAGAAGCAAGCACTGTATTTAAACGTATCCCTTTTTTTTATGTGTTTATTTAGCCATTCTTCAACAATGTCATTTAATCAAATAATGGTGGAGTATGTCACATTTTGGCAACATTACAAGGATATGAGTTCTGCTCTGGAAAGCAATACTGAATTTGATTCCCTTTAATCATAGACTTTTAGGGTTATGACTTGGCTTGTACTTTTAGGTAGAATAATAGAATGCACGATCATATGTACACAGAGAGAATACACCCAGACATTCTGCACAAGACACATTGTCCACCACATTACACATGACAGGATTGAGTATTATCTTTAAGTGATCGATAAGTGCATAAAGCACAATGCTTTCCTTGAAGTGGACAGCTTTTGGCATCATTCCCAGAATTCCTTATCTCTCCCCACATTCATAGTTGAGTTTTACATGGTTATGTGTAGAGATGTGCGTTTATTCACCGTGTGTGTGTGTGTGTGTGTGTGTGTGTGTGTGTGTGTGTGCAACCCCCAGAGGGGCTGCTAATTTGTGTACTCTTAGGGCTGTCTGCAGTGAGTGCATATCTAAAGAGGGCACCCTGCTGGTCTGAAGGGCTCCGTTTGTTTGCTCAATCCTGACATAAAAGAACTATTAAGTGTCAATTAGTCTCACGTCCTGCCCACATGATATTTAAAACCCAGGGAGGGGGGATTCCTTCAGACCTGTTTTAACATGCCATGTGATCTTTCCAATTAACGCTAGTCTGAAGTGATGACAGAGTTAGCGCTTGATCACCAGTCACACTCTCTTTGGATAAACTAATGAAGTCTTCTGATGTGTATTTGATGTGTATTTCTTTCAGAAGAAACTACAAAATATTACACACACACACACATTCATTCATTTAATCATTTCTTTGATTTTATTTCTCAGATTAAACCTAGCTGGCTATTCTATTGTGATACCCGTCAACTTTGTCACTTCCCAAAAAAACTGTCAAATGAACCAGATTAATTTGGACTTCCGAAATCTGATATTTAACTCAATATATCACTGAAACTTTTTTCAAGATACTAAATGTCCTTAAGTGTCCTGGGGTTAAAAAGAAACACGATGCTGATACTTGAAGTATGTGCAAGCAATGGAATGTGTACGGAGTATCATAATGTGTAGGGAGCACCAGAATGTATAGGGAGTATCATAATGTGTAGGGAGCACCAGAATGTATAGGGAGTGACAGAATGTGTAGGGAGTATCAAAATGTGTATGGAGTATCAGAATGTGTAGGGAGTATCAGAATGCGTAGGGACCATCAGAATGCGTAGAGAGTATCAGAATGTGTAGTGAGTATCAGAATGTGTAGGGTTCTACCATTTGAATGATGGACAGTGGGGGCTGTGAGGTGACGTTTCCCTTTCCTGTCTTAGGATCCTGAATTTCCGACACGAAACTATCCAGTGAAATATCACACATAGAATGGAACACCCCCTGGAGGGTCTCCAGCCCTCCAATTTAATTTCCTTTTTTAAAATTTTCCGTTTTCCAGTTTGTTGAAAAATACAGAATCTGACTGTGGTTCAAAAAATGGAATTAAAAAATTGGATAAAATAAAAAGACAACCCTGCACTGCTCAGAAACATGCCCTGATGAATGCTGAGCTTCAGCGTGTATTGCCATGTCAATAAACAGGTCACAACTGCATAGAATGTTCCATTCATTTATTTACATAAAACAAAATATGAGATTGAATGTTTGTATTTACAAGTACAATGTCGAAAATCGAGTAATAATTAACAATAATTATTGTTAACATTGACTGTACATAAAATCAAACAGTGGGAGAAATGTTAATCGTAAGTTATGAATACATTCATAAGTGTATTCATACATTTATTCATAAACTGTAACTTTGATACACCAAATGTATTTTTGTTCTGCTTGCCATGTGTTTTATCCTGCTATTGTTAGAATGAGATAAATTGCCTAATGTTTTGTCTGGGAATGTGGATTTTAATGCGTTTAATATGTAACTGAACAGTTTTATTCAAAGAAACAGAAAAAAATTCACAGGAAACGTTTGCAGTGTGAAAAGACACTTCTCTATTTGAAAAAAAAATTACTTAAACAACAAGCGACTATTTAAAAATAATTTCACTTTCATAATTAGAAATTAGACAGATGTAAAGGATGGAATATGAACTCTTCATCTCTTGCGGTTGCATAACCTATGGAAATCTGTTAGAAAAAAGAAACATTGCCTGTGATGTAAATATGGCTGAAGTAAGGACCCCAGTTTATAGACCAATCAACACACAGACGCCGCACAGTCGCAACAACACTGAGATGATTAATTGGCTTCATTCCAATCGCTTATTTTCACTCCTTGCATCCTTTCCTTGCGTTCTTTCCTCGCTCCTTAGCTCCGCCCAATGGAGGACGCAAAGGATGAAAGGATGCAAGGATCAGATACAAGGACGGAGGAATTGAGGCAACATGCATTAGGTAAATGGAATGTCCTTTCTCAATCAAGCGTCAAAATCATATTATGCTCACGTGCTTAACTATAATGCTTTTTAGCTTATTTTTTCATGAATAAACATTGCTTTTGTTAGTTATAAAGACTGAGTGTCATTATGGATTAGCGCTTTATAATAAATGGAAAGGAACAGTAAAATTGCATTTGTGTAGGGGTGTGCCTGCAATGTGGAGAGTGGTGGATAATTTATACAATTTAGTCATGCGTTCCGAGAAAAGGCTACACTCCAAGGAACATTTAGCGGTTTGGAATGTCCTTAAAGACGAAGAACCCTGATCGATTTCCGTGTCAGGCGAGGACCGAGGAGAAGAGGACGGATAAAATAAGCGATTGGAATCCACCCAAGGCCTGTTTTACATATGTTTATGAAGCTGGGTTTGTAACTCAGGGGTTGCTGGTTTGATTCCCAAGTGGGGCACTGACATTGCACCCTTAAGCAAGGTACTGAACCTGTATTGCTTCAGTAAATATCCAGCTGTATGAATGGATTCTGTGAAACAAATGTTAATGCAATACCTGTTGAAAGAAACGTACTGTAGCCTTCCTGAGGTGGTAATTCGCTGAGGAACCACTTCATCACAGTGTCCTTATTCTCTGTCACCCATTTGATGTTGGCCACAGTCCTCTCGATAGCCTGCTCCACTGCAAGCGTGGCCGAGCCTAACCCTATGTGGGCATTGTCCTCTTTAAATCTCCGCAGCTGCCAGAATGACAAAACGGAAATGATCACACACACACACACACACACACAAACACACACACACACACACACACATCCTGGGCCAAGTCCCTGTGCAGCACACATGTTTCAGATTAGATTCCGCCCCTGTATTTGTTCCAAATAAATAAGTCATGTGCAAATTATGTTATTTATTATTTGTGTTTTCACAACACCAACACCATGATTTTGGAAATGCGCTTGGGATGTGAACTCACATAACAGCCTATATTACATGATGTTGGTTAAATTCATTATCGAGTATATGCAGAATTTGGTAGGTGTCTTGTTTTATTATTACTGATTTAGTGTCCACTGATCAAGCTTCAAACATTCATTATGAAGTGTGTAACCTCATCCTGGAAGCATTTTAGTACCAAGTGCACTTTTAAAAATCATCACCAGATGGCACCAATTGTCAAGTTTTTTGGAGAGCAATTATGTAAGATTGTCAACAGACATCTAGGGCCCGTTTCAGAAAGTGGGGCTGTATTCAAATCCAATTTAACACACTCCCTTCCCTTGCTGTCTTCCCTCGAGGAAGCTATCTTGTGACGCAATTTGCAAGCAAACTTAAAAGGTGCTCTGCAAGGGAGGATTGATGAGAAACAAACAAAAATGGAACCGAACCGCTCTCGCAACATTTCAGAAGTGCACACCTCGCAACATTTCAGAAGTGCAACACCATAGAGTGCAACACCAACACCAATGCTTTTGTGGAGCATTGCATTGTGGGATTCCCTTCTTGCTGGAAGCTTGCATTTTATATCCTAGGTAGAAGGGAGGATACACAAGGGAGCGAGGGAATATAATTACCCCCGTTCTTAAATTTGATCCGAATCACACTTTGTGTGGCTGCCATATTTCATCCTGGCATTTTGGTGATTCCCCCCTTAAAGCAAGGGAAGGGAACGGCAGGAAGAAAGAATACATTTTGGTTCCGAACGCAGTCCAGGGCTGTGTCAAATCTGAGCCCTATCTACTGCATCCTGTGTCCTGTGTACTAGAAGCTGTGTACTGTGTAATATATACAGTTGAGTAAGCAACATGCAGTATGTGGAAGATGTCCAGGCTTACCTGCTTCAGCTCAAACTCTGTAGAGAACCTTCGGGTGACGCCATCAATAAGAGAGGAGAATGAGAACGAGCCTCCACCATACCTTAGAGATGGAAGAGGAGCTTATATATGTCAAAACCTGAGGTATATATTTACCTGCACATAGCTATACACACACAACATATACATACTATATGCAATGCATGCATACATGCATTTAAATGTTATTTCATCGTTTGATTTAAAATAATTTGTTGTTACTCTTTTGTTTTTTGTTTTTTTCGTCATTATCACAACAATCAACCATTACTGTAGATACACAGACAAATGTGCTTCACAATTATTCAAAGAATAGGCTAGACTTTTATGAATTAACAGACAATTCAAATGAACAGAGAAGAGAAAGAGAAAAAAAACTAGAAATAAATAACAGGAAATGACAAACATTCCTTTGCCTGTAGTGCAGGAGAGTCCAATCTTACCCCAAAGGAGCCCATGTGGGTGTAGGTTTTTGTTTTAGCCCAGCACTAATGGCAAGGCCCCACAGAAAGTGGTGTGGAGCGGATTTCTCGTGCTATTACACCGCCTCCATTCATTTTCAATGAGAGGCGATTCCTCGTGTCTGCAAAGCATGTTGGGATTGCTTGCGATGCGAGGTGTCCAGACGAGACGGGGAACGTGGCGCAATAACCAATCAGATTACAGATTATGGGAGGCGAGAGCGATGGCATGCGATTTCACCTCTTTCTGTGGGGCGTTACCATAAGACACCTGGTTCTACTTAAATGTCTGAATTGAAGACCATGATTAGTTCATTAGTTGAATCGGGTGTCTTAGTGCTGGACTAAAACAAAAACCTGCACACACATCTTCCCTTTTCAGAGAAGATTGGACACCCCTTCTGTAGTGCTTGAGAAGCACTATCTGAATAATGCTTTTTGTTGTTATGTTAGATCTAGGCAAAATGGTCTAGTCTCATCACTACTACATTGATATGTTCTTACTGTTCCAAGTAAGTTCCAAGTTATCAGTCAAGGACAGCAGAATGTCCCCGCAAAATGAAACTATCGCGCAATACCCATGGGATCTATTATAAAACTCATTTTGGGTCCAACTCACTGTGTGAATATGTACTCCCATCTCTCTCTGATAAAGTCCCAGGCCAAAGACTGTCCCACCACATTGTTCGCAATGTACACGATGGTGAAGGTGGCGTCCTGTTTCCGAATTTTAGTTGGATCCAGGGTGTATTCTAGGTACCTACATTAAACACAAATGCAAAACACAAAATGTAACACAGCATAGTAACATTTCTGTTTATCTCATGAAGGCATCTTGGCAAAGTGATGTCTCTGCTCCCTGGAGTAATGATATCGAGTTTGTGCTTCCATAAATAGTCGCAATGCAAACCTACAACATAACCTTGCATTAATAATGCAAACCTACAACATAACTTTAAGTGCCATAGTAGGCACAAGAGGGAGTTTGAGAATATAGCGCTATAATATAGTAGCACTATGGATTTGAGGGTGTAGTGTTACACATGTATTGAGATGTATTAAACAAAGAGTAAATGTGCAGAATTTACGATAGGGAGGTCAAACTATTAATTAAAATAATAGACACCAGTAGAATTCTAGCAGATTTTTACCCGTAGTAACAGTTTAATTTGCACCGATTATTGCAAACAAGATTCTTCTTTTCATATGATTTTTGGTTTGGTAACATTTTTTCGTCTAAAATTCTCAGGGATTGCAGGAATGTCTTCAACAGCATTTACAGCATTTCAAATAGGTATTTTGACCCAGGCCTGACGGACAGTGCCTCAGGCTGTTGTGTTGAACTTCCGTCACTGGGGGGCAGAGTAGAACAGGCTCTTTGGGCTTATGTTGTCCCACCCCTCCATGGATTTCCTCCTGAACTAGGACTGGGAGCAGAGTTAAGTGGGCATAAATGGCACGCATTGTCATATCTCTGCTCCGTGTTTGTGTCACCCACGCACTCAGTTCCACTGGCTCTCTCACTCACAGATACAGTGAGCACCATAATTCATTGGACAGTGACACATTTCTTGTTGTGGTTCTGTACTCTAGCACGTTGAGTTTGAAAGGCTACAATCACAATGAGGTTGAACTTGAAGTGCAGACTGTCAGCTTTAATTTGAGCGTATTTTCATCCATGTCGGATGAACCGTTTAGAAATTACAGAACCTTTTGTACATATTCCCCCCCATTTTCGGCCATGTTATAATCTTTAAAACAACAGCAATCTTTCATTTTGAATGTGCACTCGTGACAACGTCTCCACACACTTGTCCACTTCCTTGATCAGATTTTATTATAAACGTGCGTTTTGCTCATTTCTGTGAAAATATCACCGGGTGCGGCAGAGCTTGTGGTGTGCTCATGGGGCGCTCAAGCATAATGCTAATCTGCTCTGTGAAAACATGTCCGCTCCACTGGTCGCTTCGTTCTGCTCACACACTGTGCTCCAGAGCTGCGCCAAGCTCACCTCTGAAGTAGCCAGGGCTGCCTGGTGCAAGCCAGGGCAGACAGCAGCTTATCCGCCTCCGTGGCGATGGTGGCGCTCTTGAACATCTTCCAGCCAAAGTCCCACTCTTCGGCGCCCCCCGCAGCGATGGCGCTGCAGTACACCGTCGTCCTCAGGTTGGGATCAATCCTGGAGAGCGCAGACGAGCAGACAGTCAGACAGTCAGAGGGAGACTGAACTGTCCCCTCCCCTAGGAGCCATAACCCTTTGTTTGAAGAACACGTGCCAAACCCCACCAAAAACAGAAGGTATCCAGGTTTTTAAAAAACACTTTCAATTTACACCAAAAGATTCGGTAGAAACAGGCAGGCCTACAAGGATGATTCAAGTCATCTCTGCAATGCCATACATTTGTCATTTATTTTAGAATAGCTTGCTTATCTACGTATTCTCTTTGATATCCGTCATTAGAGTTGTATATGTGGTGCAGTGTTATTTATTCATATTGTCTTTGGTGGAGGCTTAATCACAGAGCACTAAACTCACGGGTTATAGGTTTGGTCATTCATCCATTGCCGGTACCAATCTTTGGTCAAATCCTGACAACCCTCCACACCTGTGCTGCAGGCCAGCCAGATAGCATTCACCTGGTTGTATCTGAAGACAAGAGAAGAGTTTGTGGTTTTCTCCTCTGGTAGCAATGAACAGCCAAAGGAAAACAAAAAAGGCAGTGGAAGAAGCAGACAGGGCGAACAGTTTATGCAGATGACAACCGAACATAACCAGTCATCTACAAACTGGTGTTTATTTTCAATTTTTTTAAAAGCCCTTCATCTATAGGGTTTCATGATCACCCTTGTGCTTCAATTAAACATATTTCACTTACTGTTGAGTGTGGCCAGTGAGTTTTTCAGTCCAGTCTGAAGTAATATTCTTGAAATACATAAAGAGAGGCTCGACTTGATTCTTGAGGTAAGTCTACAAGACAAACAACCAACATTTGAATTCATAATTTTTTGTCACTTCTGTTCAAGTAAGGTATTTTTTTGTAACAGCACACTTTGTCAAATTTTTTTTGTTTGTTTGTTTAATACTGCAACTTCCAAGATTGTTTTAAAATTACTGTCATCTCACAATACCATCCCATAATACATTACATTACATTACAGTCATTTAGCAGACGCTTTTATCCAAAGCGACGTACAGTAAGTGCATATAGAAAGGTCATCGAAGTAACTATAGAACAGATAAGAAAGCACATTCTTCCCATACAGTATCAGCTATCCCTAGTAACGAACACAGTGCAGTTCACAGTGAACTGGGTAAATCATCTCTACTACAATTATTTTCTAAATAGTATAAACATATATAATATAATACAGTGGCGGGCCGTGCATTTCACACCTAGGCCTTCAGTGATGTCCTACACAGTCCTACCTGAATTATTCCACCTCTTAATACCATCATTATGACGCCATGGCTCTAGAAACTATACATTTAGACAGAAACGCAGTATAACCGGGCGTTGCATCACCTTAACATAGTCAAGTACAACAGTTATATTCATATTTCCGAAGCATTTATAATCAATAAATCCGCATTTACAATTAAGAGTGTTAAACTACCAGCTTTAAGATCGCTTGGATACTGTCAAAACTTTAAAATAAAAGGCGCTTTTAAGGGATTAGTCTACAAAGTTTTATTAAGTCCACCAAAAGTATGTTAGCTTTAACAAGTTTGTTCGCTAAACAGCGCATTGTCGCACCCAAAGCAGTTTCATTTAAGAAACGTGACGATAAAGACACATAAACTATTCACTGAAAATAAAAGAAAACAAACAAATAATTTGCATTTGTTCATAAGGATATATTTGCGACAGTGGTGAAAGTGTATTCCTAGCCTTGAATGTCCACTTTGACTCGCTAGCGTCGGCTCGCTAGCGTCAGGGTTGGCCGTTCTCTTCTGACGATGTCTAGCTTTTCTTGAAAAGTTCGTCTTGAAAATGACGTTGTAATTATATCTGCGACCAAATCGATCTCTTCTCCTCCTTCAGCCATTGTGGGTTGAAAAAAAACAGCTTGTAGAAATCTACACAAATGAGCTCATTCAAGTTCAGTTTGCTAGCTCTGCGATAGCTCTGCCTCTCAATAGTGCGTATCCAATCAAAAGACGTGCACGTGCTGACGTCATCGTACGCCTGCTAGCTGGCCCCGGTGTCGCCAAGTCGAAATCTGATTGGTTAACGCCACAGTTAACGTTCCGTTCACTTTAAGCTACAGGGGCCCGCAATGTTTATTCTGAAGGCCTAAGGGCAGATTTCTTGGACCCTGGCAACACATTATGGCTGAAATATGATTGGATAAAAGCTCTAACATAAAGGCCAGCCCTCCAAATCTCGATCTGAGGCTGGAAGCAGCGCAACCAAGAGGAAAGCTATGAAATGAAGAGAATAGACTATGGGGAATAATTTAATACATATTTGTGGAAAAAATATATCAAAATTAAATTTATATTCTGATGATGTTTAGGCCAGCAGAGAAGGCCTTGCTGGCCCTGACGGCCCGCCACTGCCATAATACCATTAGAACTAATTAGTAAACCAATGTTCCATGTTTATATATAAAACACTGGGCTCTATCTTGACGATCTTAGCGCTTGGTCTAAAACGCATGGCGCAAGTGCATTTAGGGGGTGTCAAAAACCACTTTTGCTAGTTAGACGGCATGTTATTTGAACATTAAAGTATGGCTCAAGGTGCAAATGGGCTGAACTTAGTCTCTTCATTAATTATAGGCGTGTCTTGGGAATAACATGCAATAAAACAATCAAAATGTCATATCCCATTCCTTTTAAAAGCCATCTGCATTTGCATCTTGGTGGATTGCTAATATGATGGCTGACAGTAAGACTGTAAAAACAGTGATTTACAGCTGGCGAAACAGGCTCGTGCGCGTAGTTAAAGCATGCCAGCAAGCAATAGGCTATATGGATCAATAATGATCAATATTATTTGGACTAACCATTATGACGTGTTTTCATATACACAATAATAATCTTTCACGTAAGGGTTTAACACCGGCACGGGTTCCCGGTAATTCCTGACCAAACTATTTCCCAACAATATAATAACGGGAAAACTTTCCATTAGCTTAGACCAGTGCTGTTATTTTACAAAATATATGCGGTTTCATTTCGTTATAACACCTGCAGCATCTGAGAATAAGCTACCAGAACAGGTCTTCCCTCTCACCTTAGAAAACGGCAAATTAGCCTGCAGCTGTTTGTCGTTTAATTATACAATGGGTACGTTTACATGCACAATAATACTCCGATCTGAACCCGGTTATGGAAATACTCTGGTTACTGAAATGGTCATGTAAACACCTTTATCTGATAATGTAAGGTCATAATCAGTGTTTTCGAAACCAGATTTACACACCTGGGGCCACATGCTGAGCAGAAGTGCATTTTCTGAAATGCCTTCAGAAAACTGCCTAAACGAGTTTCCATGCAGAAATTCAGATGTATAACATAAGAAAATCTGCGTACCTCTGGACACGCTGGGCACCATGCGTACGCAATGTTTGTCTGATATGACGACATCGTGATAGAAAGGCAGAGGGAGAAAAAGCAAAACTTTGCGAAAGCAGATTGACTTTCTCCCTGAACATTCTTTTACGCATTATTTTACTCAGAGTTTTATACATGTGGCCCCAGGTTTTTTGCCCAAGCCTTACATTTTTTGGTGCATGTAAACACCTTTCTCCAGTTTCTTTTGGTTTTTTTAAGCTACGCATGTCAGGCAGAAGAGGCGGTGTAATGTCAAAATTGTTCCACCCGTCAACATTTGCTATGCCTGGGCTTTCTTCAGAATCTCACTTCCAGAATTCTATTCTTAAATGAATGCATTTCACCGGTGAAAATATATTGTTCAGTGTTACGTGCTTGTGTTTGCACTTGACAGCTAGCACATGAAATAACTGAAATTATTGGAAAATTTGCCAGATTTAGAGATCGGTAAAGCTAGCTAGTACAATAATAAAATCAACCACTACTAGCAATTAGCTCTTAAATAACTAGCTATAATAATAATAACTACTAGCTAGCTATAATAATAATAATAATAGAGAGAAAATATTCTATTTTTGGGAAAGCTATGAATCCCTATTTCACAATGTAATTTTGATATTTTTATGCTTGTTTTAACGACTGTCCCCTAAGAGAAGATTGTCCCCCGGGAAAATTGTAGAAACTATTGGCCAATATAGAGTCATAGCTTGATCCAGGATAATTTCGAATACATGTGTAACCTTACACATAGCATTGAACATCACCTGAATGTTGATGGAGTGGTCCCCTTTCGTTTCAAATTGTATATAACAGCGTTCTCTGCTGTTTTTACCCATTTGCTATGGGCGCAAGATAAATTAGTATTTAAAAGAAGTGAGTGCTGGATTAAAATGACACCTGCGCCGGGTTGAAACTAGCACAAACACTTGTGTTTGGGTTAGCGCTGGGTGTAAGATAGGGCCCACTGTGGTCATGTATGAATTGTAAAATCCTGTGGCATTTACAAGCCAAGCCACTGCATAGCCCATATTTTTTTATCACTATTTGTATTGACTTTAATTGATCTCACAACATACTGATCAAAAATCCAATCCTAATTTTGCTTCATTGTAATTATGAACTGATTCAACTGACCTGCATGGGGCCATAGACCTCACTGCGATCAAACATGAGGAAGAAGTAGTCCAGGTTGCCAATGGCTGACTCCCACGGCATGAACTCTCTTTCTTGGGAGAGATACTTGGTTGTTCTCAGAGCCAAAGCTGTATCTACCATTTTTGCCCTTCACAAAGATAGAAATGCATCTTTTTACAAATTTAAGGATTTGGAAGGGAAAATTGTAGCAGCGGCTTTTTGTGTGCAAAGGCCTCACCTAGCGAGGTTAAAAGCATCGTCAACAATTTGGGCCCTGTTGATGACTGGGATCACCTGCAGAAAAAACCAACGTAAATCCTGAACAGACATGTTTACGCCCAGAAATTCACAACTACAATTTTTTCTATGTACAGGAATAAGGATGGCATTTAAAATCGAAACTCACTTGGAATGTAAGTTGAGTTACTTGAGTGCTTGATTTATGGTTATGGATAGGAAATATATTTTCAAAGTAAATATGTATCTAAGTAAATGCGTAACGTTTTTCAGTGCCGAGAACCTGTAACAATGCCACATAGTACTTGTAATAGAAGGTGCTTACTTGGTGGTCAGAGCTCAGTTGCTCGAGGAGGCGTTCCCAGTTGCTGAGGTCATAGTTCACTCTGTAGTACCCAGTGACATCGATATTGGCCAGTATCCACTCAGTCCCAGTCATTTTCAATGGTTCGTGGGTCGCTGTTCATTAAATTAATATTCATAGATTATAATACAATTATTTTTTATGTAAGGTATGACATTTCTAAACATGAAAGCTGCAGGTCTGATGCTGTGTCCGTTCTGTATTGGATATTCACTGCAAGTTCACTTCTGATTGGCAGACCACAAAAAAGACACACTGGTGATTGGTTAAACTGCAAATAAGCATACTGTATATAAGCAACACGGTCTCCAAAGGACCATTGAGCCCAAATTCCCATGTAGTGGGTAGTATAAGGAATTGACTTCTTTCAGGTACAAAAAAAAATTAATAAATGTTTTACTCTCAACTGAACACAATACATGTAATGTCATAGTAGTCATTTCCTTTGGTTCTTTACATATAATATTTAATATTTAAAATGGTGAATTTGATTTACACAGGGCCTTTAAAATCAGAAATTGTCAGCATGAAGGCACAGCATAATGATGTGGCGAGCCTCAGAACATGCCTCCTCTCTGCCGATGTCTAAGGATGAAGTCAGAACCACTTCACCCCTACGGAAATGGAATATCAAAATATATTGCAACATATGAAACTTCAGGATATTGTGACCCTTCCAAATAATTTGTAAAATATAACAAAATTCTGCTTCCAGCTAGTGTAAAATAAAAATGTAAGGCTGTGAAATATAATTATGTCTGTTTAAAAATAGAATTTTTTAGTCTGTTTTCTAAAAAATCGACATCTTTACAATATATTTTGGTATATTCGATTTCAGTAAGGGCACATGTGACCAGAACCCGTGCAGTACCTGATTTCTGCAGCAGCCAAAATGGTTCCTGGTCAACACCTCTCTTGGTCCATGTTATGGGAACGTACCACTCATAGCTGCAGCCACAGAGATTTGAAATTAGGAAACTATTTTAATTGTTTCAATACTTAAAGCACAACTTCCCCTTTGATTCAACAGATCTGAGAACTGCAGGAGGTGCAGCAATGGTAATATTAATGGCTAAATGTCACATTATTTATTGCATAGTGTTCACACCGTTCATCAGGGTGACTTACATAACTTGCATTTTTTGTATAAACATTTATGAGGATGTAAAAGTAGCTTTTATTCTTTATTTATATACTTGTTTAACAGATGCCCTTATCCAGAACGACTTTCACAGCTGATATTTTTTTTTACATGATGCTACCCATTTATACATCAGGATATTTACCAAAGCAATTCAGGATACCTTGGTTAAGGGTACAATGCCAGTCTCACATGTGGCATTTGAACCTGAACCCTCTCAGCTAAAACTTGGGCTCTTAACCACTAGGGCACGCTGTCTACTGTCCACCTCTTCAGCATTCCGCCAAATGGAAGTGCCTTGCTGAAGGGCGCAATGACATTGTCCCACCCCTTAACTTCTCACACCACACTGCTCATATCAGCAGCTGTTCCCGCCCACCCCATTCAGATTGGCCAAGCATGGAATTACTTGAATTCAGATGGCCTATCAACGACGGACTCAGGGTCCAGGAGAAAGTGCTTTTGGGAGAGCTCTCCTGTGTGAGTGTTGATGGTGACCACGGGGAACCCCATCTGGAGAATCCAGCGATTCATGATGTCGTTCACACTGTAGGGGAGAAACAGGCTCGGGGTGCTGTCCACTGCCTGACAATGACAAAAAGTCACATCGCTAATTAGCCACAACACTACACTTGCGATTCACAACCTTTTTAGAGAATGTTATAAGTGTTCATTCGAACTGAGTAAATGTACATGTTTTTTTTCTCAGAAATCTGACAAAAAATCTCCAATCCATTTTGTGTGAAGTTCTACTGTGCTTCCTCTTTAGGGTAACATTAAATTTTTTTTGTTTGTGCCTGCCTTGATGCTCCCTATTTCTCCGTTTTCACAACACCAGTCACTGATAAATTCAGTCATGCTGCAAACAAATTCAGCCATAGCCACAGAAATGTAGCATCAAGTAGATCTGCGCAGCTGTCTTCCAACTGACTGTCTTTCAGCGCAATTTCAGATCCAAGCCATTTCTTGGAAAAAAGGAGAGTCTGCCCTCACTTTATTCAGACAGGGGGATGCAGACAGAGATGGAATCACAATACAGAAAGTGCCACGGCAGGGTATCGAACCCTCAGCCACACGAGGGGTTCTCACATGGGTTGATCTGCTCACGGGTTGCATCACATGGTCTCTCATTTAAGCTGTCTGCAATTATACTGTAGCACAACCAAAGTAACACTCTTGCGCCTGTTTTTTGTTCCTTTGCATCAGATTGAACTTACCGCTTGAAGGTGATCCCAGAGGTCTGTATATACAGTGTTACTGTATGCAAAGTGGTTCAGGTAGGTCTGCAGGGAGAGGTTTTATTTTTCAGGGAAGATATAAGCAAAGGCAGCCATACAGTGTTAAATGGATGCCAAAATTCTGTTCAGACTCACTTGGAGTCCTTTGGTAAAGACTGGCTCTGACAGGAAGTTAGAGAGCATCCTCAGCACTGACGCCCCCTATGAACCGAAAACAAAAACATCATCAACATATTAACTTGTCCTTCTGTGGGGGGAGGACTCGGTGGGGGAGAACCGTCGCATACAAAATGGCCTCGGGCGAGCTGGAATCACGGTCAGGAGCTTGAGGAGTCACGGCCTGAAGAGGGTGTGTCGACCTACTTCCTACTACCGGCTGACGGGGTTGTAGCGGCAAATTCTCAAGCGGTTGCTACACGGGAAATCAAATTAGATTTTTTTTTAGATACAATTGGCTACCAAAATGAAAAAAAAACATAAATGCATTTTTTCAAAAAAGATCACACTGAATTAGCTAAGCAGTTAGGTGTTTATATGTGCAATATTTAATGTAAATTTAATCTTAATCAAAAATCTTTACAATTACAATTTACAAAAACATAATAGCCTATATCATGGGAATGGAAAACTTGCCTCAAACCATGTTTGACAACATAAATAAATTAAATTAATGAAATAAAATAAGCAGAATGTCGCTAATTACTTTCTTTCCCTCAGTGACTACTGGACGGCAGACGTACGCCGCCTCCTAGACTGCGAATAGTACCGCGGAATAGCTGGGCTACAGTTACATTTTGTCATTGTTTAGATAATGCAAATACAATACGTGGCTAGGTAACTATATAGGACTAGTTACATTATCACAAAGTTAGCTATGCGGCTGGAGGTTCTTCGCCTCCGCGTCGTGCGTTAAAACCCTGTAATGCATACCTTGTCGTGGATAAGGCTATGCCTTACGTAGAAAACGTTTGGATGTGTGATTTACCTTGCTGTAGGTAATGCCATCGAATAGTTCGTTGATCTGCTCTGGCTTATTGATCTCATCCTCTCTGGAGGAGAGAGGGTGAGAGGAGGCCAAGGCATCTACTGCAAACACGCCATGGACGTTGTACAGAACCATTAAGTCTTTCTGTGGAGGAGAAGTGACGTTACATAAATGGTATTTTAAATAAATGGGGTTGCCTTAGAACACATTTCTATGGCCTTTTTAATATCTGCAAATGAGTAATTACACAAATATAATTGACTGGACATAAGCAAACTGTATTTGGGGATTTTGGGAGCAGCAAGTATGTATCGGATAGAATTTTTATATTAAAATTAAAAATATAAAATGAAAATAAAAACCAGGCTCACCACGCCCCACTCTGGCTCAGCATCATTGGCCCCCAGGTAAGAGACGTAGGTGGCAAATCCTTCGTTCAACCACAGGTCATTCCACCAGTTCATCGTCACAAGATTTCCGAACCACTGTGAAGATGAAAGCAGGCAGTGTGAAAGTAGGCCGGGGCTAGAGTAAGGATGGGAGAGTGAGGTTGCATGAATCCCTATAATTGGTGAAGCTACAATAAGCTGGAAATCACTGAATTGCCTGAGAAAAACAATAAGCCTGGGTCTCAACAGCAAAACACACTCTTGGGTTCACACCAGTTGAGTCGCTTAGTCAGTTATCACATGGTAGAATACAGTTGAGTCACGTAGCGTATGGTAGTGTACGCATTTTTTCCCCATGAAACCCCATAATACCTTAATTTGCAAGTTGCAACACTTAGGGCCTGATTTACTAAGACCTTTAGTGAGTGCACAACCTTTTAGCACACACAAAACCAATAACCAATGATTGGTGCAAAACAAATACCATGACCAATGATTGGTTTTGCGTGTGCTAAATGGTTTTGCACCCGCTAAAGGTCTTAGTAAAACAGGCCCTCAGTGTCCCAAAGTGGATTTATGGTATCGTGTCAGCACACTCAAGGAACATACCGTAAACATTTCCACAACATTGGGGAACAACTCCACATGCATTTGACAACCAGACAGAACAAAGACTTTACAAAGCAGTAACCATTACAATGACAGGTAACAGCTTGAAAGTTACATCATGTAAAATTAGCCCATGTGCAAACAGTAAAATTCTGAATATGGAAATTAGCCCAGATGCTTCAAAAATCACAAAGGGACAGGATTAACCCATTTAACTGTTTACAGCTAATGGATTAATTAATTTGATCAATTCCGTTAGGGGTAAATTCAAATTAAATTCAGTGAATTCAGGAAATGAACTGAAATTCAACTATTGAAAAAATCTCAATCTCATATCTCAAAATTTTTCAATTTGTGTATTGAATTTTAATTCATTTCCTGAATTGACTCAATTGAAAGGGAAATTACACCAACCCTGTCCCAAACAGTCTTAAAACATGCCTATTGTTTCAAACAAGGTAGCATTTCACTGGTAGCATTCCCTGATAATGAATGTTTAGAAAGTCTCCTAAATAATTTTGGAATGATGGAAAAAAGGGGCCAGCCTCACATACCATGTGAGCCAGTTCGTGAGAAATGATGGTGGCGATGGTCTCTTTGTCTCCATTGGAGGACCTTGTTTCATCGTAGAGCAGTGCGGTCTCTCTGTATGTGATGAGACCCCAGTTCTCCATGGCCCCGGCGTTGAAGTCCGGCAGAGCGATCTGATCTGGAAGAAACAAGATGTAAAACGGAGTTTAGGTTCGCATTTCTTTCTTTGGTATTCCAGTAGCAATTATCCAAAATGACGTACGTAAGAGCATGCATGTTATGTGTGGCATAGACCTGGTTCCCAATGCTCCTAGAGGGTATCGATAAAAAGAGTGGGCTACCATAATCTTCTTCCATGAAGGACACCATTGTTGTTTGAAATTTGCACGAAATGTAGTCTACAAAGAGGGGTTTGTACACTCGACTATAAAAAACAAAGGTCTGCATATGTAGCCACCTTTTGATATCACAACCAATATGGATTGGCCCTTACTGCCTGTGTCTCATAGGTTTGAGTCTGGGCTATGTCATATTAGCTTATTAGCGCTCCCTAGCTCCTCACAAGCCACCAAGGGGTTACTAGCTGTTAACAGTGCGAGACACACCTATCCTCCGAATGGTGCTAGCTCCCTGCTAATACTGGGCCTCATTCATTAAGCGTCCCTAAATATGCACGTACATTTACGTACGAAACGAGTTGGTATGAAACATTTACGCCAGATTCATCAAACCCTGTGGGAAAGGCAGATTTTTTCGTATTCACGTGCGAAGTGCATCCACGTTATTTTGTGATTAGCATAAATCCATGCCCATAATTGCCTTATATGGAGGCTGTCACTTCCATTTAAAGGTCCATACCTAGTCAAAATGGCCCAGAAAAAGCGAAGGAAAAAATTATTCCGACACTGAAATCAAAGTTTTATTAGCAGTATTAGCAGTAAAGTTTTATTTATTATGTTCAATCAAGAAAAATAAAATAGTTTAGTATTGTCAGTGTCATGAACTGGTAAAGTTAAGGCCTAGCAGGAGATAACATGTAGGCTACCATCAATGCAGGATCATCACACGAACTGTTAAAGCAGTAAAATAAAATAAAAATGGATTGACATTAAATTGGAGGCGAAAAAACGCACAGTTGCGCATCTAGTCTGCATCGGACGAGCGAGCGCATTTTTTTTATCGCAATCTGGAAATAAATTGTGGTCACAACAGTCATGCGCGTGTCCCAATGAGCAAAAGCCAGAATCGAGCTCAGGTTTTACCGGGATATAGCCTGGCTACATTCTAACCGGTTAAAAAACTTTCACTTTTAAATAAAGTTTATTCGGTTTTTCACCTGAATGCGAGACGGCGTTTTACCGACTTTTAAACAAAAACGTTCACTGAGGTGTGCAGTCTAATTAAACAGCTTCATAGACTACAATTGATTTATAGGCGTAGGCTAATCTAAAGTGTTTGCTTTTTACAATCATAATTTATTACGTTTGCAACGTGACGACGCTGAAGTTGGTTCCCGATTTGCAGCTCCCGATTCGGAATTTCCGGTCCACCTTAAATTGGTCGCGAAAATTTTGTATTGTATGCTTTCACCGTCATTCTTCTGCTTTTTTCTCAGCTAAATGGTAAATGGACTACACTTACATAGCGCCTTTATCCAAAGCGCTTTACAATCTCACTCACCCATTCACACACACATTCACACACCAATGGCAGCAGCTGCCATGCAAGGTGCTGGCCTGCTCATTGGGAGCAATTTGGGGTTCAGTGTCTTGCTCAAGGACACTTCCACATGTGGACAGGAGGAGCCGGGGATCGAACCGCCAACCCTGCGATCAGCGGACGCCCCGCTCTACCTCCTGAGCCACAGCCGCCCCGCTCTACCTCCTGAGCCACAGCCACCCCGCATCTAATTGTCTCAACATTCTGACATAGCCTACTTCTATATGAAATACCAGTTATGGTTATAGCTACATCTGAAATTATTTGGATACTGCACCGTTTTGAAATAATCCCACTCCAAACGTTCTATATGAAACAATACAGTAATATTGTCATATTACAAAAAATAATAATACCAAAATCTCCAAAATGAAAATGTCTCAAACCTTTGACACTTGGGTAGTCTATTACAGAACAGGTGGTTCTCATCTACCTCCAGTTAGGTGAAATATTACTGTAGCGTTTTCAAATAATCCCACTGCAAATGTCAACCAATCTATTGAAAAAAGTGAAATTTTGAATAGGAATTTCTCCCAAAATTTAGAAGGTCTCAAACTTTTGACAGTTGAGTATGAGAGAAGAGGTCCTCCTCTACCAGTGAACAGAGTTGGGTGAAATATTACTGTAGCATTTTCAAATAATCCTTCTTCAAACTTTTTATGTAATCTAATGTCAATCTAAAAAATGTAAGTGGAGTGGGATTATTTGAAAATGCTCCAGTAATATTTCACCCAACTGGAGTCAGTGGTAGAGAAGTACCCCTTCTCTCATACACAAGTGTCAAAAGTTTGAGACCTTCTAAAATTGGCAAAAA
Organism: Ilyophis sp. 1 JC-2022; assembly: GCA_022702515.1. Taxonomy (NCBI): domain Eukaryota; kingdom Metazoa; phylum Chordata; class Actinopteri; order Anguilliformes; family Synaphobranchidae; genus Ilyophis; species Ilyophis sp. 1 JC-2022. Next base: position 28,527,649 of record CM040400.1, read on the forward strand.
ATTCCTCTTCAAAATTTTATGTTTTTCAGTAGATTTACATTGGATTACATAGAACATTTGGAGTGGGATTATTTGAAAATGCTACAGTAATATTTTACTCACCTCAGGTCAGCGGTAGAAGAGGGCCCCTTCTGTCATACCCAACTGTCAAAAGTTTGAGACCTTCTAAATTTTGCAAGAAATTCCTCTTCAACATGTAACTTTTTTTCAGTAGATTTACATTGGATTACTAAATAGAAAGTTTGGAGTGGGATTATTTAAAAATGCTCCAGTAATATTTCACCCAACTCGGGTCAGAGGTAGAGGTGTACCTCTTCTCTCATACCCAAGTGTCAAAAGTTTGAGACCTTCTAAAATTGGCAAGGAATTCCTATTATTTTGTGTAATACGCCAATATTACTGTATTGTTTTATTTTGAACATCTGTAGTGGGGTTATTTCAAAACAGTGCAGTATGCAAACCATTTCAGATGTATAACAGTAACTGGTATTTCATATATAGAAGTCGGCTATCAGAATGTCGAGACAAAAAGCGGAAGGATGACCGTGAAAGCATTCAATCGCTTTTCGCAATGGATTGCCATTCTGAATTTACGAACGTGGTACATGTGGTCCCGAGCAAGAGTAAACATTTTTAGTAGCTACGTGCGAACAAATATCAGATACGAAAACGTTGATGAATACCAAAACACGGCCACATTTGCTAATACGAACGGTTTACGTGCAAATTTGTTCTGCTCACGTTTCATGAACGAGGCCCACTGTCCGGTCTGTGCCTGATAAAGGCTTCCAGGCAAATCCAACACACGAGTGACTGCACTTCAGATGCAGCGTGCTTGAAAGGGTATTTATTTAAATTATAAAGGTTAAAATATTAAGGGTGCTACCTTGTCTATCTCCGTCTTACCTGATTTAGAGAGAGGGTAAGTGGCATTGTAGTAATTTTCAAAAAACTTTAGGATTGGCCCTGTCACTTCAAGGGCATATTTTCCCTGGCCTTCATCAATGGCCTTTCTGCGAGCCCAGATTCGAATCTGCAGAAGCAAAAAAATAAATCAAACGATGGAATATATGAATTGACCTTTAACCACAATTTTGAATCCTCACTCATTGGATAGCACTTTATGCAAAAGCAGGGGGGAAAAAACTATTTCTATTCTGACAACCGAACAGTGATAATGCCTGCAAATGGTCAGAAGCCTAAAAAAGAAGAAATATATCACCTACGACAATACATTTTTTGTGCATTTTTTGTCATTTTAATTATGTGCATGACTAATAAAAATGTTTTCTTGAATAGAAAATGATTTCCTTATTGGTTTGTATCATCGGAGTGGGTGGGCTACCACTGCAGAAGTGTGATTTCACCCCGATGAGTCTTAGTAAGACTGTGACCTCCTTCAGGCAACGTGAATGTTATCGTAACCCATAGCAGACCTATCCCCATGACACGTGCAAGAAGCTGGTCTTCGTCATGCAGAGCGCAATAAAAACACACCGCAGACTTTGTACCTGCACCAGTTGTCAAATGTACTCATTTTGATAAAAAACAAAATGAACAAGAAAATAAACAGCACGTAACAGTTTCCAGTCTTGCACTTTGTATTCTCCATACTGGATTCTGAACTGAACTGCTCTCTAGGCTGTTCCTACACACATGGTACATTATTATTATTTTCTATTGTGGTTACTGGCATATGATGTAGTGACAAAATGCGTACAGCTCATTGTACATCATGAATAGGAAGAACAGGAACAAAATATTTTAAAATAATTACCAGAACGTCTTCCTCCGCAGACGATATATATGTGAAGTCAGATACGATAAAAGCCAGAAGGTAGGTGGACATTCTCTCTGTGGGCTCAAATCTTGTCCGAGTCACTGCAACACCATCTAAGGTAACGTTCACTGTCTCTACAAGAGAGGAGAGAAGAAGCGGTGAAGGGAGAAGTCAATTATATTTTCAAAACTTTAACCATTTTAAATGTTTTTGCACCTTTTTCATAGGATAGCCTTTTTAAAAGCTTAAGTATCCTCCTCCTTGACCTTTCTTGACCAACATTACAATAAATGATGGCTTTTTTGTATGAATTGAGCCAACTTCATACCCCCTTTACCCCTTTTCTCAGTCGAAATGAGGACCTATTTCATTACAAGCTTTATGCAAGGGATTCTCATGGGATTCATTGGTAGGTGCACTATGAGAATGATTTTTTGGATTCTTTAGGAGGTCTTTAGGATGTATTTTTTAGGCCCTCTAAAAACCATCCTGTAGCTGAGGTCCACCAGCACAGCCAATAGCAACTCTATTAAGATCCACTACAGACTGTGATTCAGTGGGTATTTAACAGTTTAGCAGATTCCTAAATCATTATAGCATGGATCTATACAAGAAGTGTGGCTATTTAGCATAATATAAATATTAAAATGATCTGAACGTCTAAACTGTCTAATTTATGAAATATACAAATATAAACTTTTTTTTGGTAATTTTCCTAAAGACCCCTTAAGATGCTTGGACAGACCCACAGGGGTCTCCCGGACCCAGATTTAGGAACCCCGGCTCTTTATCTCTATGAATAAGGGTTAGATAGGAGGTGCTGTGCTCGAACCCTGATCCATGCCGTTAGACAGAGCCACAGTCCCAGGCTCATGGATCACTGTTATGTGGAAGACAGCTTTCATTGCCGGCTCGTCAAAGCAAGGGAAGGCCTTCCTGGCATCCGTGGGCTGCATCTGAGTCGTGGCAACCACTCTGAAAAACAGGCAGATGGATTTCAGTGCAAATGCATTCACTTCAAGCAGCCAGTAACACTGCGTGTGAAGCAGCCAAAGGGTAATTTCAAACACTGTGCGGATCTGTACACAACCCTCAGTACACAAATATTTCCCAACTTAAGAAATGGCAAATAAAGAAGACGGCAACATGCAGGCGCGGGCTTAGGTATGTAGTAGAGAGAAAGTACATGGTGCACTTGTACACATGTGTTTTGTGTTTCTTCAAATTTAGAGGGAAAACATTGTTGCTTAGATGACGCAGATCCTTAGTTCGAAAGTTCTACGGTGCCAAGGATCTGAGTCAGCTAAACAACAATGTGGCAACCACATGGATTTCAGTATAAATGCATTCACTTCAACCAGCCAATATGTGAAGCTAAGAAAATTTAAACAGGTTGTTGGAAGTCAAAAATTCATAAAAAGCCATTTGTGAAATAAAATTTGACTAATTCGACATTAGTTTGACACACAGACTCTTTTTTTCTCTATTAGCTTTCCTTTTTTCATGATGCACACATTCCATGAAAAGAACTCTGCACTTTAAAATCTATAAATCAATCATGATATACTCTTAAGATCATTCTTGTTTTAGGAGGCCAAAAATGACAATTCTAAATTTTATGGATAGAGGGTAACCATCACATTTTTGAATTACCCAAGTACTACCGCACAGTGTTCAGTAATAAACATCTCACTGTGAAAGAAAAAGAGCTGTACTGGATTCATATAAAACAAATTTTTGAGCTTTCACAGGTATAGGTGAGGAATAGCCTGTACATCCAAAAATGAATATTAGTAAATAGAATACATTATAAATAATATTCAAATGTTAAATCAGAAGAAATGCTTTCAAAGATTTTATCAGACCTGTGTCAAATGCATTTTTTTAATACTTTAATCCTGACGTGAATAAAACTTCTGAAGGCATTTTTAACTTTTTTTCACCAATATTGAAAGCAAAATAATTTTTTCACAGTTCTGATACTGTCTATATGAATCATGACCCTGGTCTGTATTTTATATGTGGTCTGATTAAACAATTAGAAATGGCTTCCTATAGAAATAATTCCTTACTTCTTGACTCCATCCTCAACATATTCGCTCCTGTAGAATCCTCCAAGGTCATCGGCCAGCTCCCCCTGAAACTTGGTGTCCAGCTGGTAGGACCCTCCAACGGTCAGCATGCCACTCAGCTGGATCACCAGGTACTGTGTCTCCTCCTGCAGCCAGGTGGCCTCCACGGTGGGCACGGTGACACCGTCAACTGCGGTCAGCCTGGCGAGGTGGCCGTCAACGGTGGTAAGGTTCAGCATCTTGGCGTGGATGAGGATCAGGTCCGTTTCCTTCACGCAGGTGAAGATCACGCTGGAGCTCCCGGTGAAGATGTACATGCCGTCCTGGCCCACGTGCAGCCTGGGCCATAGAGTGAGGTTGTAGTACTCAGGCCTCAGTGTGTCTGGGAGCCTGTACTGGTCCCAGGGAGCATTCGATGGGGTCGGGGTCGAGGTGGTGGTGATCACCACCTCACCGTCAGTTGGCTTCACCTCATTTTTAGATTTTTCTTGGGAGTAGACCACTGACAGGGCAATGATGGTAGCCAGGGACCCTGCCCCCAGAATCACCCCCACCACCCCCAGTGTTTTACTGATGTAGAAGCCTTTTCCCATGTTGAAGGGAGAACCAAACCAAAAGAAGGGAGATACGTTGCACTTGGGGGCTTTTTATTAATGCTGCGGGGGCAGTCTCCACCCCTGCATGTAACAGCTGAACTTGTGGACAGAGGGACCTTGTTCACTCCTATCTGCGAAGGTCATAAAAAACCCAGGAGATAAGTGAAGTGATAATGTATTTCACTTTATCACTTCTCTCCATCGTTGCTTTGCCCACTGGACATCACTGCTTTTCGGTTTAAAATAAATCTCACATGCGTACAAAGTTAAAACCCCTTAACTAGCACTGGCCCATATTCAGGCCGGAAGTGGTTTAGTTTATTTGTATTCATTGCGTTTTTTTAGGGTGAAAATTTTAATCAATCTGGTCACTTAATATACTGTTTGAAAGTGTAAAAACTCACAATTTTATCTCTATAAACTATTTTATGATTCCAATGTTATAGCAACAAAGGTCCCTTATTTTGTAACATGAACGAAAACGGAAAAATTCAATAAATAAAATTTAAAAAACGCACGAGAATGAGCTGTGTAATTGGTCACATGCAGTCAAGCCGGAAAGTCTGAACACCCCTTTCACCTTCTCCACGTTTTATTACATTACAGACATATTCTACAATAGATTGAGTTAATTTTTTGTCTCAAAATTCTACACAAAATAGCCCAACATTTTTGATGTTGATTGGTCACAGACTTCAGGAAGTAACAGCATGCAAAGGATATGCGACCAAATATTAAATATGATACTTTAAAAATATGTTAAAGCAAAGGGTATGAATACTTATGTAAATTAAACATTTCAGTTTTCGATTTTTAATACATTTGCAAAAATGTCTAAAAACATGTTTTTACTTTGTCATTATAATAATATTTGGCATTTTGTGTAGAATTTTGAGACAAAAAATGAACTCAATCTATTGTAGAATATGTCTGTAATGTAATAACTGTACATTTAATAGAATGGCTCAGGGGAACTCATCGTCTTGGGCAAAAAAGTCAGTCCGGTCCCGGAAACACTCCCTCCCTGCGAAACGCATTGGTTTGCCATGTCCTCCAATAAAGCGAGCGCAGCCATTGTTCAGTGTTACTTGTTTGCTTATTAGCCTGTCTGTAATGAGCAATAGTTTGTGAATCATAATGAATCTCGCATTCACCATGTCCCAATTTATGTTTCTACACTCCATACAATAATGGTATATAATGTAAAGAAGACTTATTTAAAATTAAATAATAAGCCAATAATGATAACACCGATAATTTTATTTAGGGCCACTTCCCTAAATGAATTACAATAATCACACTGTGAGCATTCACATGCGGATCTCAAGCCTGCGATACTTCGGCATAAACGACAGGTAATGTGCGTACGTCAAGTGAAGACCTGACGTAGAGCTACGAATGTTTCCATGGTAAAATGGAGTCGCGTTGAAATTTTATAAACCACTACTTTGTCATGATTTTCTACGTTTGCCATGGGTAAGATTTGATCTGAAGTACTTTTTAAAAATGAGGCCCCAGGATTATGCCTGTATTCAAAGGGGTTCAAGAACAGTCACTATTTTATTTTCAGGCTTGTGTTCAAAAAGGTGGTGCTTGAGAAGGGGTTAAAGAAATGATCCTATGTATGTGAGCATTCATTTTTATGAACAATACAGGAGAAAACCTTACAGTCACACAAGCAGTGCACATGTAGTTTTACATAAATTTGACTCGAGCATGCCAAGTTCTTGAATCATGCTTTTAAATTCCAGCCATAAATTTTTTTGATGTTCAGTTTGATAGAAGTTGAAATAATAGACTACATATAAAAACAACTATAACACCAATCACCTACTGTAACTGATAAATCTTTAATATAAATGTTCAAAATCTCTGCTGCACATAGTTTGCCAAGTTATAAGTTATTTCCAGCAGCCATGCCATTATATAGCTTGCTCCTGTAGAATGACTGAAGCTAAGAAGGCATATCTTGGTTAGTACTTGGATGGGAGTACTTCTGGGAAAGCCTATGTTTCTGCTGGAAGTGATATTGGAAGGCCAATAGACATACATCCACTGTTCACCATGCCAACCATCAAAATGGCATGCTTGCATATTACCTTGCAAGTGTGAAGTTACTGGCTGGGCGTTTGGAAAACGCAAGTATGCAATAGCGAGACTGGGCAAAAAATCCCCAGGGTGCATTCTCACACTTTAAAGAGGGCTTGAAAGAAAAGTTAAAAGAAAACTTTGCCCAGGTGTTTTTCATTGAGTGAGAGATATGTCATTGACAGGGGAAACCTGATCCCAAATTAGCACTCCGATCCTGAGATGCTTAAAAAATATGGGCCAAGGACACTTTTATTGCACAAAGACATCAGGACTTACTTACAGACTCTTGGGCACCAAAATACTTCTGCAGATCCCTGAGAATTTTCAACAAAACACCTTATTAATCTAAACAAACAATAGTATGAATGAAAAATTCTGTTATGAAGATTTGATAAACTAGTCTTTTTTTTAAAAAATCATCAGTTATCTGCTGTAATATAATGGCATCTAGAGGATTAAAATCTTTAAAGATATTTGACATGACTATGAGCCTGTTGATAATACATCCTACCAAGTGCAGAAATATATGAGCTTGTGGGATATAGCTAATGGCATCATTTCGCAATAGTCTGATGTCACAGTTACATGTATGTTGGTTTTGACATGTTTGTGAAAAGGATCAAATCAAATCACAATTTCATGTTTTGACAAGCATATTTATTTTCACTTTCAACATATGAAAATAAACTTGTGTCTTAAAAAACTATTTATTAAGAATTTAGAGCTAATATTTACAAATATTAACACTTAGTATAAACATTTTATATTTTCATTTTATCAGTTTTAATTATCAATGATACACAATTTTTGGGAAAAAATGCATAGAAATTTAATAAATGAGTATAAAAAACTGAGTTATGATTACACAAACGTTAACCATCTCAACCTGAATTGGCCTAAATAAGAATTGCATGACATGTTGATAAGCAGTGCATAATGCAATCAAAAGCGCTACAAGAACATTCAAAAAGATGTATTGCAACTGATATAATGTGTAATAGAGTGTTATGTCAATATCCATAATATTGTATTTTATGGTAAGGTCACTTAAAACATAACACGCACGTGCTTACTAAGGCATTATGTAGAGCTTATGAAGGCTTTATACAGTTAAGTATATATGACCCTGAATAGAAAGCCGTGGTAGGGGGGCGTGGTTTTAGGCGCTGCTGGCAAGAGAGAGAGTGAACTCGGGTGGTTTATGGAACCGAGACAGCTGTCGGTAATCAGGCAATTGGTGACGAATGATTGTTTTATAGATTGTATCAATTAACCAATTGCCTTGATTGTTCAACAGTGAGCCTGAGAACATGTTTGTTTGTTTGTTTGTTTGTTTGTTTGTTTAAATCCTGAAACAAGTGAGACCCGAAAATAAAGACCGGTTCTCCTTCTAAACCCCGTGTGGATTCTGTCTCTGCACACGAGCGGTGCTGCTCACTTCGCCACAGAAGCATTTTTAAAAAACTAGCATTCCATAAACCACAAGAGACATCTGAAATGAGAAAACGTAGCGCTATAAAGCGGGGACGGTGGTTTCATTGGTTCTTCATATTGCCATGGCGCTTAACTGGCCTGCTAATCCATCACTGCATAAATATATTATATATATTGTTCCACTAATATCAAATGAAATTGAGATATATTTGCCACAGAGAGCTTCACCAGCAAAAACACACTGTGGTTTCCTGAGGTCCTAAAGGCTCTTCATTTTGATTGGCTGATGAACCAGCTCAGCACAGTCTCCTTATTCTCTGCCAGCCATTTCAAGTTGGCTGTGGTACGCGCGATGGACTGCTCCAGTGCAAACGCACCGGACCCAAACCCAATGTTCTCATTGTCTTTCTTGAATTGTTGAAGCTGTGAAACAACAAAAACAGGCTGCTTTGAAGTTAAAGTGATAGCTTTGGTGTCATCACCATGTCCGATGGGTGTCATTACTGCGACAACACTCCATCTGCAGGGAGCAGTTGCTATTGTGACATCACCGAGCGGTCATTTGGTATTGTGCCATCATCATAGCTGATAAGACAGGTCACTATTATGACATCACCATGTTTCATGGCGTGGTTGCTATCGTGTCATCACCCTGGCAGGTTACAGTCATAGGCTGTGTCTCAAACGGCAAAAATGCTGCCTTCAAAGGCAGCATTTGAAGAAAAAAATGCATCGAGGCACGTCTCATTCGAAAGTTTGCATAAAATACTGCTTTCTAAGGTGCCTTAGATGGCAGCATTTGAAGGCAGCATCTTATGTATCCTTCTCCGGGTATGATATCCCATAGGTCTTTGCGGTTACCTCAAGCTTCTCACTTCCGTTAAATTAATGGTGGCCGAAAACAATGAAGCGGTTGTTGCGGCGGCACCAGAGGAGCTTTTTAACAGCGTGAATATACAGTAAACTCCATAATTTGTTGTAGTTATATCTAAAAATTGTAATTATTTAGTACACTGGAATAGTGTATCTGATATTTTTAAGCCTCTGTGGGCTTTCCAGTAACTAGCCAGCTAACTTGCTAGCAAGCTGCCACAGTGTAATGAACAACTGTAAAAACACTGATCTCACGTGACATCCTGCCTTCAAAGTGCGTCCCAAATTAGTTGCCTTTTGAGGTACCTTCAGAGCATGGCAGCAAGGCAGTAAGGTAGCAAGGCAGCGAGCTTCCGTTTGAGACACAGACATAGACTGAACATGACTATAGAAAGCACCATAGTTGCTACATAAAATAAATATATAAATGTTTTTTACATCTTTCAAAGATGTCCACCTTAATGAGTAACAAATAAAATTCATATATATTTCTCAAAGCACCATTAATCAAACAGATGGCAGCAGTACACCTAACCAACAGTGAGAAAGCACTGATCTCCAATTGCACATTTACCTTGCTGTCGGGAATGTGAGTCAGACATTTTTGTACTGTAAATGCATAAACTGCTGTCAGCACACTTACCTGCTGAAGCTCAAATCTACTTGAAAACCTCTTGGTTACTCCACTAATGAGATTTGCAAATGAGAAGGAACTTCCACCATATCTAAAAGAAGGGAAAGAGTTCAGAAACATTCCACAACACAGAAACATTTAGAAATTAATGTGTAGGTGCCACAAAAAATGAAAGAAGAAACAACCCAATTGTAATGACTCAAGAAGCTGGCAATACATTTAATAATACACATAGAAATATGTACCGTATGCTTGTCCTTTGTGCAGAAGGGGCAAGAAAAAATATCAATTCATAAATTCAGGGTGTTCATTGCATTCAAAAACCTGGCTAAAGGTTATATGTTCTCCAGGCAAAGGCTTCCAACCTGAGGTAACATTACAACTCAGATGAACACGTTTCTGAGCTTCACAATGCCTCTTGGAACAGCATGTCATAAATCATCTCACAGCATTTTACAATGCAATGCTTCTATTCATAAAACAAATATTAAAATGTCTAAATCTTTTGCCTGTGGCCCTCCAAGTGAACAATAAAATATTTGAATAACGATAAATATTTACAACAATATCTTGATGAACCATGGTTGAAATATCCTGTAAATATGCATTGGATTATTTTTGGAGGCTAACTGGAAACACATTTGGTAAGAAAATTGCACTCAGATTTTCCAAATTATGCTGACAGAAAATCTTAGTCATTCTGTGGGAGTGAAAATAAAACAAACGTAATATTTTTTTTACAGTCATTTGGTGTACTGCATTGCAAAGCTCATAAAAAAATAAGTTTCCCCACTATGTAGGCTACTATGCTGAATGAAGCTTAATGTAATAACACCAAAGGGATACATGAGTTAAATTGTTTACTACTCATTTCTCAAAACTAGATTTCTCCATCCTAAACTGAAATGTCATCATAAACATTTTTTTCAAGCTGTTTTTAAAATTTTTACATTTTTTAACATTATTTTAATTTCTCCTTGAATGTCTTTAAACAATGTGAAATATTTGGTTGTAATAATGAATTTCTGGGCCTTCAATCAATGAGTTTTTGTTCAATGTTTACAAATACTATTAAAGATACACGTATTGAGCCTCATTCAAGAAACATGTGTACGATCAGATTTGATCGTAAACTGTGTAATGTTTCCACAAACATTTCGGCATTCGTAATTTTTTTTTCTTATCTGAATTTGTTCATTGGTACCTTCAGTTTCTAAACAACCCAGTGAACATTTTTTTGGTGAAAAGTCAGTGAAATGTCATCTTGCATTCAGGTAAAAAACGGCTAAATTTGGTTGAAAAGTGAATGTTTTTTAACCAGCTAGGATGTAGCCAGGCTATAATATAGGGCGGCAGTGTAGTATAATGGTTAAGGAACTGGACTTGTAACCGAAAGGTTGCAGGTTCGATTCCCAGGTAGGACAGGGCCCACTGCCCCCTTGTACCCTTGAGCAAGGCCTGAATTTCTTGCTTATATATCCATATATATATTAGGAAGAATGTAATAAGAATAGTGTAAGTTGTAAGTCTGGATAAGAGCTGCTAAATAAATGCTAAAATAATCCAGGTAAAACCTAAGATAAATTAGGGCTAAATTGTGCTAAATCAAAACGTCTCTCAACCTAGACATCTAGATTCCGGCTTTTGCTCACTGTGAAGAGTAAAGGCATACATGCGCAGAAGTGGTTTATTATTTATGCAAAGTCAATTCAAGTTGTTACAGACCTCATATTAACAACAAAATGTTTATCAATACAATTATATGCATAAATAGGTATTGATTTTAACTACAGTAACTAGCCCATCTGAATGAATACACTCAAATATTTCACTAGTTTTTATTTTTATTTCGTTTTCTATTTCAATTTCAGTAAAGTTTTTAGTTCGTTTTAGGAGTGGGTTTGTTTTATTTTAGTTGAGATTTTTCAAAAACCTTTGTCTATATTTTTATTTCAGTTTACAATAATGTTTTTTCACACCTAGTTTTCGTATTAGTTTTAGTTTGCGATAATAACCTTGCTGGGAACACGTAATCCATTTAGTTATTGATAAAAAGTGACTGATGATGATTTATGATGATGACAAAAACCCAACACCTCGCATGTGTAGGCTACACAATGGCGTATTTGCTGTTTTTGGATTACTTGGCTAACCGTGCCTTGGGGAGAGAGCGCGTCTTCAGGGACAGATATGTTTGCGGAGAGCAATGGAGGGCTTATGTTTGAACATGACCCTAGCTTTTATGGGATTGCTAGGGTGTTTCCTTTTGCTAATTACATGAGCAGGCATTGGATTTATGAGCAGTCTGCATTCATCATCTGATACACACAAAAATGAAGGTATGTTTCATGAATCCCACGCTGGTTATTAGTTGGACATTTTCTTTAGAACAAAGGTAGAATTAAAGAAAAGTTTTGTGAATGAGGCCATTAGTATATTTCTACTGTGATCCTTCTGTTTTTGGTAATGAGGGCAAATGACTGTAAGAGATACTAAAGCATAAATGCTCTGGATTGTGTTTTTTTCCAAACCTTTAAAGGTGCACTATGTAGGATTTTTTACCATGTGCGGTCCTGTGTTTACAATCAAATAAGTCTCCCCCTCCTAAACCTAAACCCCACCTACTCACCTCCGTTGTGGGAAAGAAACACACTTGAGGCAGCGCAGCAAGCAAAATGCCAAGCGAAGATTCAATTAAAATAACATGCATTGTTCTACTTGGATGGTGACAGTATTTAGGCAGTGTTATAACAATGCAATAAACACTTCTGAAATCGATTTGAAGTTCTCAGGTCCCCTACCACATCAACCCTTGCCTTGTCTGCCTCATCGTCTTCCTTACTGCCATCTCTGACAAACAGTTGTAATTGGGGATTCTATCTTTCGCAACCTAAATTTTACCAGCGGTGTACTGTTCTTACATTAAATTACATTACATTACAGTCATTTAGCAGACGCTTTTATCCAAAGCGACAGTGGACGCTTTCTGGTGCGAGAGTGGATGACATAAAACATCAAGCTCACGTGATTAAAAAACTCGCCCTGTAGGCTTGTTGTTTAGCCTCGCTGTAGGTGATTGTGCTTCCTGAATTGTACTTCTTCAACTCTGCCATTGCAGTAGTCAGCTGGCTACAAATGTGCAGCTGAAACCTGATACCACCCCACAGGCCCTGTAGCCAAACCCACCCCTGCCCACACAGAAAAGAGCGCCGCGTCTATAAACGTCCCGAACACATCTTAGAAAAATAAATACAGGCAGAGGGGCAAGGCTCTGCAATTTCATTTTTCAACAGAGATTGGCAGTGCACCATAGATATGCCTGAGCATGGTTATTTTATAATATTTTCTACGTACAAATCCTGCATAGTGCACCTTTAAAGCGCGTCTATTTCATTTTACAATGCACAAGTTCAGAATTTCTTTCGTGCAATAGCGCAGACAGATGGGACCAACGTTCATCACATCTGGTCCAACTCACTGTGTGAAAAAGAACTCCCAGTTTGCTCTGATAAAGTCCCAGGCCAATTTCTGTCCCACCACATTTCTGGCGATGTGCACAATGGTGGAGGTGACGTCCTGCTTCCGAATTTTAGTTGGATCCAAGGTGTATTTCAAGTACCTATGTTAAACCCCCACCCCACCACCAAAAAAAAAAGGAAAACATTTATTATTATTTTCTACCTTGTAGGTCTAACAGAGTGGAGCCATTCTGTTCCTTCTCTTTGACATTTGTAGATACAGGAACACAAAAATAAAACCTCAGATGTATCAGTGAAAACAGTGGTCATGATGTAATTTACACATACACAGTGCCGGCCACTATTACTGGCACCCCTGGTAAAGATGAGTAAAAATGGTAATAAAGATTTCACCATTTGGTAAATTAGCTTAAACTCACACTGAAAAAATTTGAAAAATCCAACCTTTAATTGAACTAAATTTATTATGAGAAACAAAAATATGTATTTTTTAACAAAATGATTGGCACCTCTGTATTCATATATATAATAAAGTAATATTTTTTTTATATTTGGTCGCATATCTTTTGCATGCCATCACTTCCTGACCCAACAACATCAAAATACTCTTGATATTTTATTTTCTGGTACTCTTACAAGCGATACTATAACGTCTCTGCATTTGAACAGATCTCTATGGGAATTGGAGTGTGGGACTACATTTAGCTGTACATTACACTAGAACAGCATGGAACACATGATTGGCTAAATGGCTCTAAGTCAATAAGGGTCTGATGTATATCAAACAAGCCTCAAACCATCACTCTGCTGCCAGAAATACAGTAGTTACGGATGGATAACTTGAAGGGTTTCTTCTCCTGACTTATTTTTCCATAGAGTTCAATAGAAACATTTGTCAGGAGAAACAACCCTTAAAGTGATCCATCCATATCTACTGCGTATCTGGCAGCAGAGTGATGGTTTGAGGCTCGTTTGATACCCAAATGCAGAGATGTTATAGTATTGCTTGTAAGAGTACCAGAAAATAAGATATCAAGAGTCTTTTGATGTTGTTGGGTCACAGACATCAGGAAGTCATGGCATGCAAAGGATATGTGACCAAATATTTAAAATGATTACTCTATTCTATATATAAATGCAGGGGTGCCAATAATTGTGGCCCACGTGGTTTTGTTAAAAATAATTATTTCTTGAATTTGAAGTTAATAAGTGCAACAGAAATGAAAAACTCAGAGATCAGAGATTTGAACTGGTGGAAAGGCAATAATGAGTTTATTTTTAAGGTGCTTTGTATTTTATTCCAAGTGTGGGGGCATAGTGACTGAAAGACATTTTTCCAAATTCAGTTCTCACTGATCATACATAAAAGGTACGCCTATTTTGAGAACAAGTGCCAAGACTGTTAGTGTACCTGATTAAAAAAATGAGGTGTATGGTGGATGTTTATTCAATAATGTTTTATGAATAAATAAATACAAATGATGCTCACATTTTACTGATAGCGACAGCCACCCAACCTTTGCATACAGGAGACAATGGTGTGTGTTATAGCTATCATCACCAGTGATAAATGTTAGCGTTGAGTGGTCAACAGCATCTAGTGGTTTCAGGGTGGTAGCAACAGCTCAGCCATGGATTATACCTCACTGATTCTACTAATGATATATTACAATGATTATTATTTTCTTTCTGTGGAGCCTAGAAAAACAGCTCTTATTTCTGTACAGAAAGCCTACTGAGGCTAAAGAGGAACAGTATAGAGTTTGGGATTTTCCTTACAGTTTCTCAGACAGATGACCAGGGGCAGCAAAATAATTGCTAAAAGCAGCACAAATTGTCTTGTGCTCAGTTAATAGGCAGTTCACCGTGTAAATATGAGTTGGAAAGGGGATGCTAGTATTACTGGAGAGTTAGTAAACTTGTTTTTGAATTTGTTTGTGTTGTATGTGGAGTTAGCGAATGACTGAATGTAATCATTTGATTTGGATTTGCTTAGAGCAGCAGTACAACCTAAATGTAACCTAAACCAGTTTGTTCAATTCCTTCATACTGATGGTTATCTGAAGATGTATCCTGGCTGTACCTGAGCCGGCAGAGACACCTGCAGTGGGCAGAACTCACCGGTTCAGCAGCCAGGGCTGCACGCTACAGGCCAGGGCGTATCGCAGCTTATCTGCCTCTGAGGCAATGGAGGCATTCTTGAACATCTCCCAGGCAAAGTCCCACTCTTCGGCGCCTCCTGCTGCGATGGCGCTGCAGTACACTGTCGTCCTCAGATTGGGATGTATCCTGTGGAGCCCAATGATACCCGTGTCATCAGAAGTACGGGTTATTCCCTCTGACGTTTTGAATTCAAGCCAGTTTATAGTCCAGCAACAGAGTGTCGCTGCGACCGACGACCGTGTTGAGATACAATCCAAAACGAGAAGAAGCTTGCTTCCAATGTTACAAATTACCAATAGCCTATTAGTCTGTTTCACATATACAGGTGCAGCTCAAAAAATTAGAATATCGTGAAAAGGTTCAATATTTTTTGTTACTCATTTCAGAAAGTGAAACTCATATATTATATAGATTCATTACACATAGAGTGAAATATTTCAAGCCTTTATTTCTTGTCATTTTGATGATTATGGCTTACAGCTAATGAAAACCCAAATTCAGTGTCTCAGAAAATTTGAATATTGTGAAAAAGTTCAATATTGGAAACTCATGGTATCACACTCTAATCAGCTAATTAACTCAAAACACCTGCAAAGGTTTCCTGAGCCTTTAAATGGTCTCTAAGTCTGGTTCAGTAGGCTACACAATCATGGGGAAGACTGCTGACTTGACAGATGTCAAGAAGACAGTCATTGACACCCTCCACAAGGAGGGTAAGCCACAAAAGGTCATTGCTAAAGAAACTGGTTGTTCACAGAGTGCTGTATCCAAGCATATTCATAGAAAGTTGAGTGGAAGGAAAAAGTGTGGTAGGAAAAGCAACAGGGATAACCGCAGCCTTCAGAGGATTGTCAAGCAAAATCCATTCAAGAATTTGGGGGAGCTTCACAAGGAGTGGACTGAGGCTGGAGTCAGTGCATCAAGAGCCACCACACACAGACGAATCCAGGACATGGGCTACAAATGTCGCATTCCTCGTGTCAAGCCACTCCTGAACCAGAGACAACGTCAGAAGCGTCTTACCTGGGCTAAGGAGAAAAAGAACTGGACTGTTGCTCAGTGGTCCAAAGTCCTCTTTTCAGATGAAAGTAAATTTTGCATTTCATTTGGAAATCAAGGTCCCAGAGTCTGGAGGAAGAGTGGAGAGGCACAGAATCCACGTTGCTTGAAGTCCAGTGTGAAGTTTCCACAGTCAGTGATGATTTGGGGTGCCATGTCCACTGTGTTTTCTGAAGTCCACAGTCAACGCAGCCATCTACCAGGAAATTTTAGAGCACTTCATGCTTCCTTCTGCTGACAAGCTTTATGGAGATGCTGATTTCATTTTCCAGCAGAACTTGGCACCTGCCCACACTGCCAAAAGTACCAAAAGCTGGTTCAATGACCATGGTATTACTGTGCTTGATTGGCCAGCAAACTCGCCTGACCTGAACCCCATAGAGAATCTATGGGGTATTGTCAAGAGGAAGATGAGAGACACCAGACCAAACAATGCAGACGACCTGAAGGCCGCTATCAAAGCAACCTGGGCTTCCATTACACCTCAGCAGTGCCACAGGCTGATCGCCTCCATGCCACGCCGCATTGATGCAGTAATTCATGCAAAAGAAGCCCCAACCAAGTATTGAGTGCATAGAAATGAACATACTTTTCAGAAGGCTGACATTTCTGTTTAAAATATCATTTTTTATTGATCTTATGTAATATTCTAATTTTCTGAGACACTGAATTTGGGTTTTCATTAGCTGTAAGCCATAATCATCAAAATTACAAGAAATAAAGGCTTGAAATATTTCACTCTATGTGTAATGAATCTATATAATATATGAGTTTCACTTTCTGACATGAGTGACAAAAAATATTGAACTTTTTCACGATATTCAAATTTTTTGAGCTGCACCTGTATATTGGTTAGATATACGCATGTATTGATTCATAATTCACACATACATTGGTTTGTCGCTTACATTTGTCTTGGTTTGTCATTGATGCTTATATATTGGTTTGTTATTTACACATCTATTGGTTTGATTGTCAAGTATATTGGTTTGCTTCATGTATATATTGGTTTGATATACACATGTACTGGTTTGTCATTTGCGCATATATTGGTTTGTCATTGATGCTTATATATTGGGTTGTTATTTACAAATCTATTGGTTTGATTGTCATGTATATTGGTTTGCTTCACGTATGTATTGGTTTAATATACGCATGTATTGGTTAGTCATTCATACATATATTGGTTTGTCATTGATGCTTATATATTGGTTTGTTATTTACACATCTATGGTTTGATTGTCATGTATATCGGTTTGCTTTATATATTGATTTGGCATACACATGTATTGGTTAGATACTCGTGCATATATTGGTTTGTCATTGAAGCGTACAGTCAAGCCGGAAAGTCTGAACACCCCTTTCACCTTCTCCACGTTTTATTACATTGCAGACATATTCTACAATAGATTGAGTTCATTTTTTGTCTCAAAATTCTACACAAAATAGCTCATAATGACAAAGTGAAAACATGTTTTTAGAAATTTTGGAAAATGTATTAAAAATCAAAAACTGTCTAACCATTACATGGGAACCAACAAACCAATACATGCATATATCAAACCAATAGCACATGACATTCAAACCAATAGATGTTTAACAAAACAATACGCTATATTAGCATCTATGATAAACCAATATGTGTGAATGACTAACCAATACATGCATATATCAAACCAATACCTATGTGAAGCCCACCAATATTCATGACAATGAAACCAATAGATGCGTAAATAACAAATCAACATATAAGCATCAATGACAAGCCAATAGAAATGTAAACGACAAAACAATGTACGTTTGAATTATAAATCAATACATGCGTGTATCAAACCAGTGAAACAATTCAATAGACATGACAATCAAACCAATAGATGCATAAATAACAAACCAATAGATGCGGCTGTTACAAACCAATATATACGTAAATGACAAACCAATATATACGTAAATGACAAACCAATATATACGTAAATGACAAACCAATATATACGTAAATGACAAACCAATATATACGTAAATGACAAACCAATATATACGTAAATGACAAACCAATAGATGCGTCAATGACAAACCGATACGCACGCATATCAAACCAATATTATGCCAAGCAAACCAATATATTCGTACACTAAATTATTATTTTTTTTCCTGAACGGCGCTCCATAGTTTTCCACCAATTGACTCATTGGCTTTCGAAAAAGGTGTCTCAATTCCTCTAGAATCCCATAGAGTTATGTGTGGATAGTGAGGGAGTCTCTTCGCAGAACTAGATTATTGAGTTCCGCAAAAATATTCCAGAGTTCTGGAAAAGGTTTCTCTGGTGGAAAAGGGGTTTTTGAGACTGACAAAATCAGCTGTTTTTCCCCAGGTTTATGAATATCTTGAGTTTATGAATAAACTTTGGTGTGATTGCTTCAGCAAGATTTTAAACATGTATAAGGTTTAAAGTGTAGGTACTCTAGAATGTCCAGTTGTCACATTTTAAATAAACTGTAGCTAGGACAATATACTGAGAGTATAGGTTTATTTGTTACGAGTGGTAAGATAAACAAGGTATTAACTAACAAATTTACACGACTTTGTTGGAGGCAACGGTGTTGCTTTTTGCTATTATGATCGTTTTATGTTTTTCATATCTGTCCATTATTATCCATTTGTATATCAGTCTTTTTTCTTCAGGAGAGAATTACACTACTGGAGTACAGCCCATGCTGTACCACTATTGGCTCATTTTTGCAGACACCGCCCCTTTTATGAAAACGCGAGCTTGATGAACAAAGTCCATGTTCACTTAACAAGTTGATAACCACCTTTAACCAGTAGTAACGGTTAAGCCAGATTGCGATGGTTAGGTTTTGTCAAGCCAGCTAATGCAAAAAAACCCTGAGTATATTAAGCTTCCTTCGTAGTATACCCCCCTGGTGAGATAAGTTTTGTTATAAACTCACGGGTTATTGGCTGGGTCCTGCATCCACTGTTTGAACCAGCCTTTGGTCAGGTCCTGGCAGCTGTCCACCCCGGTTTTGCAGGCCAGCCAAATGGCATTTACCTGGTTATACCTGAGGAGGATGGAGACAGGTATATGTTACGGACAGTGCAGTGCAGCAAAAAAAAAAAGAAAAGTTGCAAAGCTATGGACAGTGTGATCAACAGTCAGCACAACACTACACTACACTACACTACACAAGAATGGTCTGGGCGGTGAGAAATGTAATATTTTATTTTGAAGTAATATACAGTGAGCACCATAATTAATTTGACAGTGACACATTTTTTGTTATTTTGGTTCTGTACTCTAGCACTTTCCGTTTGAAAGGATACAATGACAATGAGGTTGAAGTGCAGACTGTCAGCTTTAATTTGAGGGTATTTTCATCCATATGGGAAGAACAATTTAGAAATTAAAGAACCTTTTGTACATAGTCCCCCCCCATTTTCAGGCATCAAAAAATATTGGACAGTTTAATATTATGTAGAATAAAGTAATCATTTTAAATATTTGGTCGCATATCCTTTGCATGCCATGACTTCCTGATGTCTGTGACCCAACAATATCGATAGACAAAATCAAACAATGTGTCACTGTCCAATGAATTATGGTGCTCACTGTACATTGAACCACTATGCATTGACAATATACTCTTCTTAAAACATCTACAAAACATACAAACCCCAATTCCAAAAACGTTGGGCCAGTATGTAAAATGTACATAAAAGCAACCCATGGTTGGCTAAAGGGCTGCGGTATCAAACGAGCCTCAAACCATCACTATACTGCCAGATATGCAGTATATATGGATGGATCACTTGATTACTTATTTTTCCATAGAGTTCAAAAGGAAAATGAGTCAGGAGAAACAGCCCTTGCAGTGATCCATCCACATCTACTCCATATCTGGCAAGAGAGTGATGGTTTGGGGCTCATTCGATAGCTCAGACCCTTGATGACTTACAGCCATTTAGCCAGCCATGTGTTCCATACTGTACCAGTGTAATTTACAGCGGAATCTAGTCTCATCCCCCAATTCCCATAGAGATCCATTCAAATGCAGAGAGGTTATAGAATAGAATAGAACAACTTTTATTTTCCTGATAGGGAACTTCAGTTGTAGCCACCAGCAACAACAAAAAAGACAGACAGTGGGGCAGTGGGCCACAACACACAAAGATATTGAAT
The DNA here is from genome assembly GCA_022702515.1 of Ilyophis sp. 1 JC-2022. Classification (NCBI taxonomy): domain Eukaryota; kingdom Metazoa; phylum Chordata; class Actinopteri; order Anguilliformes; family Synaphobranchidae; genus Ilyophis; species Ilyophis sp. 1 JC-2022. The sequence continues at coordinate 28,548,010 of CM040400.1, forward strand.
AATACAGCCAAACGTCATGATTAAAAATAGCCCCCATATATTATTCGATATATGTAGTCCGATTATAGTATCGCTTGTAAAAGTACCAGAAAATAAGATATCAAGACTCTTTTGATGTTGATGGGTCACAGCCTTCAGGAAGTAACAGCATGCAAAGGATATGCAACAAAATATGAAATATGTTACTTTAAAAATACATTAAAGCAAAGGGTATAAATACTTATGCACATGAGAGATTTCAGTTTTAGATTTTGAATACATTTGCAAACATTTCTAAAAACATGTTTTCATGGCAATTTTATCCATTTAAAATTAAATCTACAACACAATAAAGTGTGCAAAAAGTGAAGGGGTATGAATACTTTCAAGCACCACTGTATGTAAAAACAAATTTACAAATCACTGCTTTCTGCTTTTAATGTGCCTTTTACATACGGTCCCAACTTTTTGGGAATTTGGGTTTGTAGAAATATATATAACACAAACACAGACACATGCACTCAGTATTTGTATATACTGTGAAAAATAACAAATCCCTAAGATTTCCTTACTGGTCAGTATGGCTAGAGGGTACTCTAGTCCAATTCAAAGTAATCCTCTGGAAATATGAAAAGAGGGGCGTGATAAGCTTCTTGAAGTAAGCCTGCAAAACAAAAGGACAACGCTCACAAGTTATGGATCCTTTTCCCTAATCTCAAGCACGTAGGCTCCCACAATTATGTTGGCTGTACTATACACAATGCAGGCATCCCTATATCTGTCATGAAGTATCTATAACACTTAATTACCACAGTGTAACATTTGTATAATTCATTCACAGGCATATGCTTATGATTTTTGGACGCAGAGTTGGCCCTTCACGTTGTGCGTTTTGTTACATTTGAGAAAAACATTTTATATGACGTGATATTTTGTGCCTGCATGAAACTTTCCTCATAAAGATGCTATGTCATTTTGATGACGGTGATAACTTAACTAAAAGCCACACAGTACTACAAGAGACTCTCAATGACTCTCACACTAACTGCTGGCTACAGCAGAATTGATTCCATATGGTACCCATCTACATAATGAACTTAAAACTCACAACTGAATTGTGAAACACAGTGACCTCATAGATGTGAATTGAAGCCCAATGTAACATCAACTGACCTGCATTGGACCATAGACCTCACTGCGATCGAACAAGAGGAAGAAATAGCTTAGGTTATCGATGGCTGACTCCCATGGCATTAACTCTCTTTCATGAGAGAGGTACACGGTTGTTCTCAGAGCCAAAGTAATGTTTAGGATTTTTGCCCTTTGAGAAAGACCGGAGAAGCAAATATCAGTACTGTTGTATCACAATCTAAGTGCAATGGAGCAGACTGAAGCAGAGCTTTTCTGTGCACAAAGGCTTTACCTAGCGAGGTTAAAAGTATCGTCCACAATCTGAGCCCGGTTGATGACTGGAATCAGCTGCAAGAAAATCAGAGAGAAAGTGAAGTGGAACTGGGACAGATCTGTCTACATTACAATTTGCTGCCACACTCCTTTTTGATGCACCGGAGCAGGGCTGGTGTTTAAAATCACACAAAACATAAAAGAGGCCGGTGCATTCCAATACTACAATTTCTTAGTTAGTCTACATCAAAGAATCTCACACTCCAGTCCTGGAGGGCCACAGTGTCTGACTATTTTAATCAGCAGCCAAGGTAGGCCTTGGAAATAAGGTGTGTGGACTCAAGCCAATCATCATTTGAGTACTGAGACACACTAAAAACCAGACACTACAGTGCTCCTAGACTGGAATCTGAGATCCTTGGTCTACACCAGGGGTCTGCAAGCCTGCTCCTGGAGAGTCACAAGCTCTGCTGGGTTTTTTTTTAACCTTAAAATCAGCACCTAATTCAAGTAGTAACCATATTATTATCATTATTATTATATATTTTATTTACATGTGCCTTACAAGAAAACCAATGGACTCTTACAGTGATGACAGGGAAACCTGCTTCAACCACACCAAAGTGTAGCACCCAGCTGGGTCATGTGCGGCAGCCATTTTGTGCCAGAACGCTCACCACTCATCAGTTGAGGTGGAAAGGGAGAGAACAATTTTTAGCCAATCAAACCAGGGGATGATTAGGTGGCAGGTTGTTAGAGCCATTTTGGGAAATTAGCCAGAACACAGGGAAACCCACTGCTCATTGCAAAGTGTCATGGGATCTTTAATGACCACAGTGAGTCAGGACCTCAGTTTAACGTCTCATCAAAAAGACGGTATCTCCTACGGCACAGTGTCCCCATTACTACACTGCGGCATTGGAATTTTTATTTGACCAAAGAGAAGATAGCCCCCTACTGGCCCACCAACACCACTTTCCGCAAGATGTCATCCATCCAAGTACTAACCAAGGACACACTCGCTTAGCTTCAGCCATTCTGCAGGAGCAGACAAAGCGAGTTAACTCTAATGAACTGCTCTAATTGATTACTTAACTGCAGTAATAGTAATAACAAAAGCCAGCAGAACCTGTGGCTCTCCAGAACCAGGCAGACCCCTGCTCTACAATATGCAATTTTAAATGGTTAAATAAACTATGTAATCTAATTTCCTGAGTCTAATGCGTCAGTTTTGCTACAGATAAACAGTGCAACAGATGTATGCAATTTGATGACGAAACATTAAAGGGAAACTTCACCCAAATTCAATGTTATTTTATTTTACAGATCCTTCCTTTTGTTGGAGGAGTTTACCTGGTGGTCAGAGTTCAGCTGGTTTAGGAGACGTTCCCAGTTGTCGCTATCATAGTTCACTCTGTAGTATCCAGTGATGTTCACGTTAGCTAGAACCCACTCATTCCTAGTCGCTGTCAGAGGACTGTGGGTATCTGTACGATTGCATAATAAGAGCCGCATGAAAATGTGACCACGTCTCCAACAGGATGTCAGTGGTGGCGGCAGACAGGCTGGGCTTGCACCCAGAAGTTTTTAGGATAGGATCCCAGTTGAAGTATACCCATTTATGGAAATCATTTTTACATTTATGTTTATTCATTTTATCAAAAGCAGCTCATAGGGCAATTATGGCAAGCAACACCAAATGCAAATAACAAGGGTAACTATAATCACTAGAAAATACTTTACAGGGACACTTGTAATGCAAAACATTCCACTCAGCCCAAACACAAGGGAATAAAATTAGATACTCACTTTGCACAATGCTCTAATGCAGGGGAAGACAAACCTAGTCCTGGAGTGCCGGTGCCGTTTCTGGTTTTTGTTCCATCTGAACTTGATCACAAGTTTGATGGGTGATTAAAAGTCTGAGGCAGAATATTATGAATGGTGAAACGCTGAGTGTCTCCAGAACATTGTTAGCTGCATTCATTAAACCTGATGAATTAAAATTAATCCAGTTATGAGTTAAGTTTGGATGGAGCAAAAACCAGGACCGGCTCTAGCACTCCAGGACCAGGGATGCATACCCTTGCTCTAGCATTAATACTGCAATAAAACAGAGAGAACATACAGTATATAATAAGTACACATGTAAGATAAGAATGTGCTATGACCTTAGAACTTTAGAATCATGATTTGGTACATATTTAGCTTTATAAATAGAGAGTATGTAAGGTACCGTGGATTATAATTGATGGAAATGGAAGCCCAAATACATGACTCATGTCTCTCCACTAGTTAATGGTTCTTTCACCACACACGGCCTTTAAGTTAGTGAGTTAGTTAATTAGTGAGTGGGCGAGTGGGTGAGTTAGCAAATTAAAAAGTTAGTGAGTGAGTTAGTAAGTTAGTTACCTGAACGTTATACCTGTTTTCTGCAGCAGCCAAAAAGGTTCCTGTCCCGCACCTGCCTTTTTCCATGTGATGGGAATGTACCACTCATAGCTGAGGCCAGGGAGACAGTTGAAATTAGAAAATTGTTTCAAATACTAATTCTTTGAATAGCTTTTGGCTGATCACACTGCTGAATAATGCACTGGATAACAATCTTGTCAAGTAACTAAAGGTTGCCGGTACAAACCTCAGTTGAAGCTCTGTAGTTGTTCCCATAATCAAGATACTTAACCTGATTTTTTACAAATATGTGACAATGAATTATAATGTAATGATGGGCAATATGTAAAAGCTTTGTAAGCTGCCCTGGATAGGCTTGTCAGAGAAGCAAACGGAGAAACTGAAATTTCAAACAACAGATCATTATGACGATCAAAGGTTAGCCACGGCTAAGCATCTGTCCCCGTCCAACCAATTATTTTTGGCTGATCCAGAACATACTTGAATTCAGATGCTTTTTCAACAACAGACTCGGAGTCCAAGAGGAAGTGGTTCTGGGAGAGCTCTCCCGTGCTAGTGTCGATGGTAACCACAGGGAACCCCATCTGGAGAATCCAGCGATTCATGATGTCATTCACACTGTGCGGGAGAGACAGGCTGGGAGTGCTGTCCACTGCCTGTCAACAACGTTTAGATTTACAGTGACATCCAATTTACAACAATTTACTTGTAACAATGCTAAACTTGGATGTTGTTTTTATCTAAAGTTGACAATTTATATCATATCTACATGTTTCCACAGCTGTATTACTGATGATATTACAATTTCTGTTTTTATTATATTGTACCTGTTAACAATAAAAGTTGCAAAAAATTGTGCTATATGCTAAAATTCATATTTTTTCCACATACAATCCATTTATACAGCCAGACACGTATTACTGAAGAAAACCAGGACAAGTACCTTGCTTATCCTGAACTGGGGTAATGCTGCACTTGGGTATAAAAGCTATAATCTCTGGGGTCCAAAGCTCATTTCCCTACCCACAATACTTCCTTGCTGCTTGACAGCACCACTCTCATCATCATTGCTTTCCTCATTACAATTCCCAAATGTCCAAGCAATCCGTTAATTTTACTTAAAGGGTAATTCCACCCAAAAACAACATTAACCATATTTAACAGATCAATGCGCAACTAATTAAGTCTTTCTTTGTGGCTGGCCAAAAAATAATTCTGCACTGAGATATTTGAATATAAAGTTGAAAATTAGGTAGAGGTATACGTCATTTTGACTTTTCCTCGTTTTTGAAAGACTACAGTTTGTTAAGTGGGCGTATAAATTACATAGGCACGTAGGCGGAGCCAGCAAGGGAAGAAATGCTCCATGACAGTCTGTCACTGTTCTGAGTACCGTGGTAGGGACACATCGTAGATAAAGCTAGCTATCATTGCTATTTCGTTATAGTGTCAGAAAATGACATTGATAGGCTACGTTATTTCCGAAAGATGTTTTGGGAAAGTAAACCAAACAGGACTCGAGTGCTGTCGGTTACAGAGTGGACAAATGATAGCCTACAACTCAGTGGCCTCCGATCTCATTCTCTGACATCTTCTGAATCACCAGGTAAGGGACCATGCCAACTACATTATGATCAATGACCATAAAAAGTAGTCTGACCGTAATCGAACGGTTTCACTTTGAACATACGATTACAGAAGCAAAGTTAACGGCATTAAACAAAGATGCAAATCCGTGTTTTTTAACCTGTTTGCCATGCAGTAGCTACACATCAGCTTTTTGGCATTTCGAAAATTGTAATGTTTTAAATATAACCTATTACTAGATTGTGTCATAGGTGGAAGGCTTCAGTTTTGAGCCTGAATACACAGCCAGATCCTGCGCTGAACATGCTGCCAAATAGGACTGCTTCGACATTAAACTTCCCGGTAGCAAATATTTCCATTTCAGTTTCGGTAGTTACCACATGTAGGCTAGCTACGCTACTCATTTACCTCAGTTAAACGTTAAAGGTTAACATTAGAGGACAGATAAGAAATTCACAAGTGTTTAAATTTGTTGTGTTTGAACTAGTATGTTCAAGACGAGCAGTAAAATTCCCAGTCCCTCCGCTCCGGTCGTAACGTTATTCAGTGTGACTGGCGTTGTCTGACACCGCCCATAAACTATAAGCGCTCTTGCCAAGAGTCTTGGCTATTGTAGTTCAGAGTAAAGCAAGTACCTGGTACATGCACAATCGTTTGGGGCTATATCTCTGCTCTCACTACCGATAGAAAGTTGGCTGAGAGCTCATTTTAATCAGGAGGAGAGCTACTTTTCTACAAATCAAACATAAATTTTGGGTGGAATTACCCTTTAAGATATGGGGTGGCTACCGATGAGTGTTGTACTGTCTTACAATTGAAAGCTATTGCCATAGGATCATGACAATGATTGTTATATTATTAAATGCTGTGTTCACATAATGGATGCATTAATGCTTACTTACCTGTTGAAGGTGATCCCAGAGGTCTGTATATACAGTGTTACTGTATGCAAACTGGTTCAAGTAGGTCTGCAGGGAGATTTTATTTTATCAACACATACATAAATTAATGTGCAGTAAAGTTCTCCAAATGATGAAGGCCATTAAAAGTGGCCTTAGGTATTTCCTGCAGCACTCTAATTAGCAGTGTTCAGTGTAAAATAATTTTTTAAAACTCTGATAGAGTAAATGTGGTTCCTATTGGACTCACATAAACTCTCTTAGCCGAGTTGATTTAACACTGAGAATTTAGCTGTGCATGTCCATCTTTGAGCGAAACATTCAGCAACAATTCCCTAGATGGAATTTCTTGTGTTTTATTAATTTTATGATTTTTTTAAATGGCAGATTTATAATTTGATTTCCATCCAGTTAAGACTCACACTGAGTCCTTTAATGAAGACCGGCTCTGACAGAAACTCAGAGAGCATCCTCAGCACCGACGCCCCCTACAGACAGAAAGAAAAAACAGAAACTATCAGAAAAAACACAAATAGAAACATTTTCTTCAGTCCCAAATAAAACTAACTTATTTCATTCATCCACACAAGTTGCCGATTCACAACCGTTTATACCGTAGGTGCAGGAGATGTGTGTAGATGTGTATCTCCCTTGAGTAGATGTGTGTAATAGACATACGTTTACCTTGCTGTAGGAGATGGTGTCAAACAACTGGCTGATGTCTGTCGGCATGTTGATCTCATCCTCTCTGGAGGACAGCGGGTGAGAGGAGTTCAGGGCGTCGACTGCAAACACTCTGTGGACATCATTGAGGATGATTGTGTCTTTCTGTGGATAGACAGAAGGGCATTGCGCTATGGGACAGGGCAGGGTAGGGCGAGACAAAGCGGGGCAGGGAAGAATGGGGTGGGGCAGGATTAAGTGGGGCAAAGCCAATCAGAATGTGTGGGGCAGTGTGATGCGTGGAGTGGGTGGGGTATGGCAGAGTGGGACTGGAAAGGGAAGAATAGGGGAATGCAGAGTGATGTGGAGTGGGTGGGGTAGGGCATGGCAGGGTGGGCCCTCTGCTATTATCGCTACGCAACAAATTTAAAGAATAACAGCATGTTGGGGTTAAAATGGAGGCCCTTTTGTGAGAGGAGGGTAAATCCTTACAATGTTCCAGGTGGGTTCAGCATGGTTGGCGCCCAGGTATTCCACGTAAGAGGCGAAGCCCTCATTTAACCACAAGTCATTCCACCACCTCAGAGTCACCAGGTTCCCAAACCACTGAGAAAGACAATTTATGTTGTTACGTGACAGAATGCAAAGACGGCCATGAAGCATCGATTTATTCATCATCTGTCTATCAGTTGAGACTGAGGTTAAACCGAGGTCTTGACTCACCTGTGGTCATTAAAGGTCCCATGGTGGGTGACCTAGTAAAATTTCCTACCTGGCTCTTTCAATATGGCCACATATTCATCTCAATTTAATTGGCTCAATAATTTCCTCTCTCCACCTCAGCTAATGTGTGGTTAGAGGTCTGGCACAAAATGGCTGCTGTGCATCACCTAGGTGGGTGCTACACGTTGGTGGTAGTTTCACTATACAACTCTTTGAGATTATATTAAAAGAGCTACATAAATGCTATTCATTGCTATCAACAGTTATCACGTACCATGTGAGCCAGTTCGTGGGAAATGACAGTCAGAACACTCTCTTTGTTCCCATTGGAGGAAATGTGGGGGTCAAAGAGCAGCGCTGTCTCTCTGTAGGTGACAAGACCCCAGTTTTCCATTGCCCCAGCATTGAAGTCGGGTAGAGCGATCTGATCTGGAATGGAAATGGAAATCTATGTGCCAACCACATAGAAACTAGAGAGGCAGGTGGAGTCAGAAGTTGCAGCAACCAATTTATTGTCCAGTGCACCCCACCATGTCAATTTTACATTCACTACAAAGGAGAAACTCTTGCCCTTTGTTACTAATAAATTCACAGTTACATTTTCAACCCAAATGTATGAAGAATCATTACTTCACTTGATAATTAGGTCAGGTTGTTTTAGTCATAGATGAGCCAACACTAGACTCTAGTTGGCAGTAATGAGCATGTGATGAAGACAATATTATGAATAGTCTGCAAATACGAAGAAAGATGTACAAGTTGAGTGAAATAAGTCTTAAAGCCATAAAGTATTTTGAGCAGTAATTCTATTTTTAGTGCCTGTCAATCTGAGTTAGATGTTTCTCATTATGCTCAGTGGTTTGTGTCTGAGGCTGCAGAAATAAATACATTTTTCATGTTTATAACAACTACAGACTACTAGGGACTACATTTCATAGGTACGTTTATGATATTTTTGCAGTAGATGAAGTGATTTCATGCTGCATTATTGGTGTGCTAAAAATATGGCTAACTAGTTTAGCTTGATAGAGGGCTGTACATGCATACGTACATCATGACAATGGCCTGTGATGCGCTACCAAAATTACAATAGAATTAGTCTTACAACGTTAGATTAGTTCAATGGGCAATATATTAGTGCCAAAGATCTACTGTTGAAATATAGCAAGTTTGCTATCTAGATGGTTGACAAGCTTTGTAGAAGATGACAAATAGGCTGTTGTGCTCAGATGAGGTGCTCAGCCAGAGAATATAAAGTCAGCCCTTTGTAATCACTAATAAAAACCCATTAACATTATTGTTTTTACAAAGATTTGTAGTTTCAAATATGCCTATAGTATACTGTTATATAGTTTATAGTTAATGTATATTAGCTGAGAGAAAGATAAAAAAGTCTGTCAGCCTAAAAATTTATTTTACCATTTATAAATAAGCAATTTCAAGCAAAGAATCCAGCCATTTATATTTTTCTTCCATGCCATTGTCATTTGCACACATCAACTGTTTGACATAAAGATGCATAAAACAGACTGAAAGCAATAGGTAGCATTGAAAACTCAATCAAGCAGCAACTCATATAGCTACGACTACGTACGTAGCTATTATCAATGAGGTGCAATTCAATGCTATTTTGTATTGAGTAGCCAACTCATGTGAAACGTCTATGAAGGCTACCACATGCATTTCCTGGTCTCAGCATGACTGCTTTCGGACTGGCTATATCTGAGAAGTGTTTCAGTTGGAATCGAGTTGAAACACCTCGATTCAACTTCGTCCCAGCCTCTGATTTCAGAACCAAGGGCAATTGTGTTTTATACTTGTCATAATGAAATATGACAAGAAGGTAAACAAACTTAGTTTTGCAACAAACTCTCCATCATTTGCCCATCACATTGTTTTTGTTCTCTTCACACAGTTGGCAAGTTCAGCAATCACCAAGAGCAAATGGCGAACACATGTTTTGTGAAGAAAAACCTAACTAATTTAAGTTAAGGAGAAATGTTGATTGAGCCCGAACTCTTTTGAGTTCAGAAGAATTCAGAAGAGTTTCCTATGATCAAATTTCCCAAACAGTATGTTATGAATCCATACATATTTGACACAATGCATTTTAAATTTCAGGTTTTCTCATCAATGTATCAATTAATCAATTCAAACCCAGTTTCAATATATGAATGTTATATACCCTGGCAGTAAAGTTTTGGTACTACTTAACATTTTTCAATAAAAAAAGCACATCTGCTAAACTACTACTACTAATAATAATAATAATAATAATAATAATAATAATAATAATAGCTGAAAGCCACAATTGCGGGGTACAAGCAGACTGATAAACATGATGACCAACCCCATATGGTGTCCAACTCGGTAAAGGTTTTCAGCCAATTAATCAAATCTGTAGTAAATTACAGTAACTTAAATAAATGTACACATAAATAGCCGATTTGCTCATTTGAAAGGTGGACTCATCAGACGGCAGCATATGTTTCCACTTTGCGTCAGTCCATCCCGGATGAGCTCGAGCCCAGAGAAGTCAGCGGCGTTTCTGGATGTTGTTGATATATGGCTTACGCTTTGCATAGTCTTAACTTGCATTGGTAGATGCAGCGACAAACTGTGTTTACTGACATCAGTTTTCTGAAATATTCCCGAGCCCATGTGGTTATATTCATTACAGAAGCATGTTGGTGTTTAATGCAGTGCCGTCTGAGGGATCGAAGGTCACAGTCATTCAATATTGGTTTTCGGCCTTGCCCTTTGCGCACAGAGATTTCTCCAGATTTTTTGAATCTTTTAGTAATATTATGAACTGTAGAGTTCAAAATTCCTTGCAATTGTGCATTGAGAAACGTTGTTCTTAACTCATTCAGCGCCACGGTCGACTTTAGTCGACGAACATACAAACGACTAAAGTCGACCACATTTTTTCATTTTTATCTTTACTCTACTACACCGCTAAAGAATTCTAGATTTGAGTCGTGAAAAAATGAAACAATGACCAATTTAAAATTACGTTCTTTTACCGTCTTTTACCCTTTTAACATGGTTCTAGATGGAAATCTTTGAAGTTTTATTTATTTAAAAAAAACCCTTGTCTAACCATCTAAACCAACATCGGGGCGTGGGAATAAGCCATCCCGTCAATTTGTATCAATATGTTTCTGCACCAGTGACCAAGAATATAAAAAAATTTAACACAATCAAGTGGCCAAACTAGTGCTATGCTACTGTCTCAGTAACGGGAGAAAATTACTCCCCTAGCTTTCAGTCGTTCTCAAATCGTCAATCGTCTGGTAAACGTTTGAATCACAGACAGTAGCCTACCATCAATGAGTTTTATAATATCCATTTCTGACTTATATTTAATAATTCTGATTTTCACTTCTGTCCAGTTATTTTCCATATCTCCTCCAGTGACTATCGTTTTGTTGGTTCTGTTTTTAATTAGTCCCTTGCCCCACATATTTTAGCCACAGATTAAATTTTTTGCCTCAGGATAACTGTTTCTGTTTGAAACGGTTGATACAAAGTAACTCACGTGGACAGCTCATTTGTAGATATCTATACAAATGACCAGTGATTATGTTTATTGTTAATTTTTACATATCTATAGTTATGCAAGAGCTGAATTTTATGGAAAACTGTTTTCACTATTATTACACATCACCAATGTAAGAGTCATGGTAACCAAACTAAGAAGCACTGAAAATAAATTATTTTTATTTCCATCAATATTGTTATTGACATTGTTCTAATAGTGAACTGAACCAGAAGGTGTACTATTAGGGCCATCTATCCTCATTAACAAAACGATTATGTTGGAATAGGTAAAATAATGTGTTTTATTAGAAGTTTGCACATTGACAGGATCAATCTAAAAATTTTGAATGTCGGCACCCATATTGGCTTGGCACTGCTGAAGCTTAGTGTTCCAGAACACTCTCTCATTAAATTCGTTAAACTGTTGGACTATTCGCTCACGCAGTTTTTCGCAAAGTGGCGAACCTCGACCTGTGGAATGTTCCAAACAGGTGTTTTTTGAACATTCCGCAACCTTCCCAGTCTTATGTTGTGTTGCAGGCATCAAATTCGGAATTAGTGTATATTTACAAAAATCACTGCTTTCGGAATTAGTGTATATTTACAAAAATCACTGCTTTCTGCTTTTATTTGCATTTTACATACTATGCCAACTTTTTTTGAATTGGGGTTTGTAATAAAACCAGCAAATACAATAGAATCACAGTTCATCTGTTTAAAGTCTTACCTGACTTAGACAGGGGGTAGGTGACATTAAAGTAGCTTTCATAAAACTTGAGTATCGGTCCTGTCACATTATGTGCGTACTCTCCCTGCCCTTGCTCAATGGCCTTTCTACGAGCCCAGATTCGAATCTGCAAAAACAAATGATATATATATTAAAAAAACAGGAAAAACATGAAAAAACAGCTGATTTCTGACAACTCCCCATTCAGAAATTTTGAGTCATCACAATAATACTCACAGAAGCTTTGACACTTTTTAAAAATAGTACTGCAATCAGGACGTCCGCAAATACATATATATTCTTTATTGACTCCATGGGGTAATTTGTCCTCTTTTGACCCATCTTAACTACTTAGGAGCAGCGGGCAGCCGCAGTGCAGCACCCGGGGACCAACCCCAGTTCTGAATCCAGTGTCTTGGTCATGGCTGGAGTGCAGCTAACCTGACATACATGTCTTTGGTGTGGGAGGAAACCGGAGTACCTGGAGGAAACTCCACGCAGAGAGCGGACCGGGAATGAAACACGGAACCTCTTTCTTGCGAGGTGACCGCGCTACACCACCATGTTTTTATGAGCTCTTGGAAGAGCAATAACCATCACAAAAGGAAACCACAGTTACATTTGGAAAGTAGGCATTTTATGAAGAAAATTACCAATATATTATCACTGCCCTTTGGGTCAGTGACATAGGCAAAGTCACAGACAATAAAAGCCAGCACGTAGGTTGACATTCTCTTTGTGGGCTCAAACGTAGTCACGGTGACATCGGTGCCTTCAATGGTGGTGTTAACCGTCTCTAAAGGAAAGTTAAGGCAAGTGTGAGGAGGTCATGCAGATTAACATTTTGATGACAAATAGTAAAACTGAAGCTATCAAAATTGAAGTATTGTCCTTTCATGGGTTTTTTCTTTATTTTACATTCTTTCCACATTATTTACCGGAACAAGTTTTTTTATTTTATTTTGGCAGCAGTTTCACATTGACTAATTGTTTTGTGTGTTTTAAATTTAGATGGCTGATGGCTCAATTGAATGTCTGGTGTGAGGTTTATGGAAATAGTAGGTTGGATTTAAGTAAAACTACTGTATGTATTTTAGGTTAAGAGCAGGGACATTTCCCATCCACCTGCAGCCCATGGCTTTCAAGCCTACAGCAATGCTGAACTAAAAGCAGTTTGAGCTGTCAGGTAGCTCATCCTGTTTAAGCATCCTGCTGTCAGGCATTGAACCCTGGCCGTACCAGTGGAGACTACGGCTGTCTGCCCCACAGGATGTTACATGATTCCCCATATGACCTCTGTCTCATTGTGCAAGAGCAACTACTCTGGTTGAGTTTGCCTGAACCTCCATGATGTGCACTCCCCTGATGAACTGAAGTGAAGAAGTAAAAACAAGTGAAATTTAGAACATGTAGTATAATGGTTAAGGAACTGGCCTTGTCACCGAAAGGTTGCAGGTTCGATTCCCAGGTAGGACACTGCCGTTGTACCCTTGGGCAAGGTACTTAACCTGAATCGCTTCAGTATATATCCAGCTGTATAAATGGATAATATGTAAAAAATGCTAAAAAGTTGTGCAAGTCGCTCTGGATAAGAGCGTCTGCTACATGCCTGTAATGTAATGTAATGTAATGGAACATGATTGGTCAGTCCACAAGTGGGAGCTGAAAATAATAACGGAAGATCTTAGTTGGTTATAAAACATTTTTTAGATACTTAGCCTTAGGTTGTGTCTGTAGGTTGTCTGTAGGTAAGTATGTAAAGAAATCTGTGCTGTGTGTGCAACAAATAACATGTTCTGCCAACAAGCTCTGATGTAGTGTGTTAGATGCAATGTGCGTATGTTCCAACTTTGGGACCTGAGAAATCGGGAGCTGTGCCGGGGTGGTTGGGCGGGGTGCTGGCGCTGAAAACGGAGCGGGGAGGGGGGGGATTGTGACATCGGGTGACGCCAATGAATATCGGGAGTCTCCCGGGAGGGTTGACAAGTATGGTAATGTGAGAATGTGATCTTCTCACATTACCATACTGAATAAGGACACTGTGCTCGAGTCTTATCCATGATGTTAGTCAGGGCATAGCTGCGAGTAGGAGTAAGATAGGGAGTGCTGTGCTCAAACTTCTTTCCAAACTGGACAGGCCATCTCTATGGATAAGGGTTAGATAGGAGGTGCTGTGCTCGAACCCTTATCCATGCCGTTAGACAGAGCCACAGTCCCAGGCTCATGGATCACTGTTATGTGGAAGACGGCTTTCATTGCCGGCTCGTCAAAGCAAGGGAAGGCCTTCCTGGCATCCGTGGGCTGCATCTGAGTCGTGGCAACCACTCTGAAAAAGATGTAATGTGCAAATGTTTAAAAATTAACCATTAACGCAGAACACAGGCAAAGTCCAGAGATTCTGTGGAAACTTACATTTTTGAATGAGTGAGGAAGCAAACTAGGGTGTTTTTAATCAAAACAATAACTGGACATGAAGTGACAAATATTGCACATGTTAGAACTGTTTTCTTATTTCTAGTAGCTTAATCATTGTACATCTCCCCACTGAAAATAATGTTCTCCCCAAAGGTTATACAAGTACTGAAATGTAAATTAATAATAATCATGTAGATAACATTATAACATATAGCATTAACCATTTTAACATGTAAAAACATGGAAATTACTTCAAAATGGAGGTGTTTCTTACTACATTTTTTTGTCAGGTTTCTTTGTCAAAACAAAAAATGTATGAGTTCATATAAAGCAACCGAGATTTCTGCATGAACTCCACCCCCTTGTATAGGTAAAATATAAAATATAAAAAATACTTAGAAGCAACTTTGCTTTGCTCTGATACTTATTTTTTAAACGGACAGCAGACATCCACTCTCAGAAAGTATATATAGAGACGGGATCACAATACAGAAGGTGCTATGGCTGCGAATCAACCCCTGGTGGCATAGGTTGAGAATCAGCCACCCTACGGACAGCACCATGCGTTCACCCCAATTTACCTCTTGACTCCATCCTCGACATATTCGCTCCTGTAGAATCCTTCAAGGTCATCGGCCAGCTCCCCCTGAAACTTGGTGTCCAGCTGGTAGGACCCTCCAACGGTCAGCACGCCACTCAGCTGGATCACCAGGTACTGTGTCTCCTCCTGCAGCCAGGTGGCCTCCACGGCAGGTGCAGTGGCAAGGCCTACAGCGGTCAGCCTGGCGAGGTGGCCGTCAATGGTGGTAAGGTTCAGCATCTTGGAGTGGATGAGGATCAGGTCCGTTTCCTTCACGCAGGTGAAGACCACGCTGGAGCTCCCGGTGAAGATGTACATGCCGTCCTGGCCCATGTGCAGTCTGGGCCATACAGTCAGGTTGTAGTACTCAGGCCTCAGTGTGTCTGGGAGCCTGTACTGGTCCCATGAGTCATTCGAGGCCATCGGGGTCGGGGTGAAGGCGGGAGCGGTCGTAACATTCGCTCCTCCACCGTCATCGGTAGCAGCGTTTCTGGACTTCTCCTGAGCGTAGACGATGGAGAGGGCGACGATCGTCACTGCGGCCGCTGCTACGAGCAATAAGCCCGCCCGTCCCGCGGATTTGCTGATGTAGAATCCTTTTCCCATATCCCACCACTGCCACCACAGCTCAGAGCAGGACTGTCCAACTGACCTTCTTTATTTTTCCTTTCAGTTAACCTAGCTCTCTTCTGTGTTAACAGTTGATATATTAACGCTGTAAAGTTCTGCTGGATGGGAGGGGGATGGTATTTACAGCTGTCCCTTACTCTCATAGAAACCTGTATGGTGAGAGAGAGAGAGAGAGAGTGATATAACAATTCAAAAGTAGAATACTGTATAACTATTTTATATCACTAATATCAGGGCATGAAATTAGCGTTTTCACCAACTGGCCAGTCTCTTGTAGATTCTTAAAATCACCAGCCATTTTCAAGCCACAGTACCTTTTACAATATAACACAACCTGGTTGGTTTTATGCCAAAGTGGCTGCAAGAGTAGAAAAGTTTACCAGCCACAATTTCACACTCTTTTTTTTGCTACTAAAATTCTGCCCATATTAAATTTTCTGCGGATTCATGTCACTGTTGTTGTCATGTGTATCTTATGGTTATTCCACAAGGGAAGTAGGTAAACAAACAAAACACATACACCAGTGATGCCCGATCATGTGCCATGGAGTATGCAGGTTTTCATTCTGACTCTAAACATAATAAGTACGGCAGTCGGCAGCTACCGTTATTTTAGGATGTGAATATGCATGACAAAATTTATTAAACCAACATCCAAAGTCTTTATTTATTACCAAAAATGTCAGACGTTACTGTGGGAAATAATTGTTTTTCAGTGTGAACACTGCAATAATATGAACATTGGGAACATTAGACCCATAACTTAATTAATGCTCCCAGTAGGTTACTATTTTTCTGAATTAACTAAATGAAAATGTTATATAATGTTAAATGCTCCTTAAAACACACATTTAACCAATGAACAAAATGCTATAAAATGGCATACAGATCTGTAGCCAGCGTTGCCATGGCTGATCTTGTGCTGCTGGAAGAGTTATGACATGGTGACCTTTGAAGAGGAGGCATCTCAAGGATCGCGAGTATTTGTTGAATTTTGGTCTCATCTGACCACATGACGTTTGGCTCCAAGCGTCCACCTTGAACGTTTTGGTCAGATACAGAATCGCCATGTTTGGCGTTTCCGTCGAAACAGAGATGCATACAAAAAGAGGAAATATGGTGGTGAGTCAGTGATGTTTTGGGGCTGTTTTAATTCCAGAGGTCCAGGGGCACCGGTTCAGATCAATTACATAATGGATTCAACCAATTATCAGGCAATTTTGTCTGACAATCTGGTTGCCTCTGCCAGACGGCTGAGAATTGGCCATAGGTCCAGCAAGACAATGACCCAAAGCATGCCTCAAAATCCACACATAAATGGTTCTGTGATAATAAAACCAATGTTCTTCAATGGCCATCTCAGTCACGGGACCTCAATCCAATCAAAACCTGTGGGCTGAACTGAAGGGGGAGTTGATAAGCGCAAACCCAAGAATGTGAAGGATCTTGAAAGGATCTGCATAGAGGAATGGTCCAAAATCCCTCCAAATGTGTTCCTTAACCTTGTCAAACATTACAGGAAAAGACGCCATGCTGTTGGTTGCACAAAGTACTAAACCAGGGGTGCCAATTATTATGAAACCTTGATTTTGGTGAAATGTATTATTTTGGTTGGTTCCATAGAAACATTAATAAACTACAATATTTTTCACATCTTGGCATTTTGAGTTTATCTCAATAATTATATAGATATTTTTTTGTTTTTTTAAAGTATTTTTTGTGCATTGCCAGTCAGGGATGCCAATAATTCTGGAGCCCACTGTACGTCTGCATATATGAATAGAAAGAACCATCACATCAATGTGCAGCTCATGCATGATGCAAAATGTATTTCTCAACATCCTGGCCCGGTGGCCTGGACCCACGGCAGCTTCATTCACACACACAGAACACCAATAAAATGATGAAATGAATAACATTTTAATTACAAACCCCAATTCCAAAAAAAGTTGTGACAGTATGTAAAAATGCACATGAAAGCAGTGATTTGTACATTTTCTTTTACATATGTGGTAACCTAGGTTAGTGCATATGCCACCTAGGTTCCATCAGCGCACCAACACTAATTAGGTCAATTACGTACAGGTGTGAATGCAAGTGTGAATGGAACCAGGGAGTGTCTTTTTATTCCCTTTGTCTTTGAGCTGGCCATCCACAACTCAATGAGCGCGTTTACATGCACTCAATAATCCGATCATATTCAGAATATGGCTGTTATCGGATTATTCAAATTGTCATGTAAACGCAATATTCCGAAAAGCTTTTTCGGAAAAAAGCAGTTATCGGAATATGAGAAATCCAATAACTACACCTGGATTTCTGCCGTGTTTTTCGTTTTATTGGTTGCATGTAAACGCTTATTCCGATCTAGATTGTTTTTTTAAATCTGCGCATGTGCGTGTTTGACAGCAACAGCCATGGCAACAGCTACTCCGGATATTGTTTGTAACGTAACGCTAACGTAAAAACAGTTGAGAGAGGTCAGAGAGAGTAATGTCAACCAACGGGAGAAGTCATTTCTGGAGCGAGGAGGAAACCCTCCTGATGTTATCCGAAATAATAAAGAGGAATATACTTAATCTCATAGATGGGAAAAAAGTTAGAAAGGCGGAAATAATGAGCACGTTTACATGCACTAAATAGTGCTCTTATGGGTTTCGTCGTCATATGGTAAATTAATTCACCGATTCAGAATGGAGAGGCAACTTCAGTATGGCTCTGAGATCATTTATGAAACTTTGTGGTTTGGTACAGAGCCCTGACGAAGTGACAGTGCATCCAGCTGTACCTCTTCAAATGCGAGTCGCAATAGCGCTGCACAAACTCGGTAGCTGCGGGGAGTACAGGCTGATAGCGAACCAGTTTGGTGTCCACAAGTCTACGGTCTGAATCGGTGAATTCATTTAGCACCACTCTCTCCCACCAGTCCTTGCTCTTAACGCGCATCCAGCACGACCGGGTCCTTCTGTGCTCATAACACAGAACGCTTGAAAGACAGTGTTAGTTGCCACCCGCAACCATAACATCTGCCATATGACGATGGAACCCATAAGAGCATTCCTGTCTAACGTTACCATGTTTAACTTTACTTTCTTATACGTTATAGGCTACTGTTCTTTCTTATGTAACTAACGTTAGGCTATAGTTAACGTGTTTACTAACTTACGGTTACCCATACCAACCCGCGTGCTGTTTCTAGCAACCCAACAGAAGTATAGTCACGTTATGTATAAACATTAAAATACGTAAGTTATAATATATAACGTTAGGCTAATATATGTTTCTAATTTACGTTTGAGTTCTAATTTCTAATTTCTTTTGTTCAGTGAAAGAAATCGGAATATTGACAGAATCATGTAAACCTGGATTTTTCCCATTATCGCA
Source organism: Ilyophis sp. 1 JC-2022 (assembly GCA_022702515.1). Lineage (NCBI taxonomy): Eukaryota > Metazoa > Chordata > Actinopteri > Anguilliformes > Synaphobranchidae > Ilyophis > Ilyophis sp. 1 JC-2022. The sequence goes on from CM040400.1 coordinate 28,566,956, forward strand.
TTACTTAAGTGCATGTAAACGCATTTATCGTATTATTGCCATGTTCGGATTACTCCCAGTTATCGGATTATTGAGTGCATGTAAACATGCTCAATTTGTGTTGCTGCTGCTGGGGTTTGGAATGTCAAAGTAGTTCTCCTGCTCCAAGGTGGTGAGGAGTCCCGCTAAACAGGGAGATTGTATGGGGTTCGGGACTAAGCTGAAGTCCATTTACGAAGAGCGAATTGGTGCAAATGCATACTGTGTGACGGGCTTGGTGTGCGCAGTGCAACTTCACATTGTCAAGCTTTAGTGTTGATGAAGCAAACCAGGGCAAGCACATGCTCTGCAAACAGCGCTCACAAAGTTTTGGTATTAGCCAATGTTTCCTCTAGAGATTAGCCTATGGCCATGACTTTGCTTTAGGCGATTGAAACCACCGTATTGAATGGCTTCTATTGTGAGCACCGTCAACTACCCAGCCATCTTCCAGTAGCGGGTGTAGTATAGCGAACTGCTGTCAATTATTAATGTTAAGTCTTTGCCAACGTGTATGACCATCTCTTGTGTTTTACAATTTAAGACACTAGGGTCCCAAAGCGCCGGTCCTGCATCTCTGGGGGGTGGGGGGTGGGTACTGCGGCGTGGCTCTCACGGCGTTCTGCGGCGTTCTGTCTGTCCCTGCTGCGGTGTGTCGTGAGGAGGGGGGGCTTTCTCACATTAGGTGTTGTAAAGATCATTTATTCTCACATTTTCTTATACATTTTGATTGCAGTGGTTGTGGCTCTCGCATGCTACCCTTATTGGTTTGGTGGTTGTGGTGCGTGTGCTGTGTTTTCCTTTCCTTTTCTTCCCACTTCACTGTCCTTTCCGCAGGCGCTCATGGTAAAGGGCGGAGCTGAGCGGGCAAAAAAAAGACTGGGAGGTGTCATGGTTCGTGGGTTATTTTTTCCTTTTCCACAGCAGTTCTCATTCTTTTTTCTCATCGGATTTTTTCCACGTTCCGTTCTGGGGTTTTGCTTCCTTTTGCTCGTTATTCTTTTCACTTGTGCTTCTACCTGCAGGGTATTTAAGTTCCTCACTTCCGCTTCCTCTGTGCTTCTTTGTCATTCATTTGTACATTGAGCCAGGTATAGCCAGGTTAGTCACGTAGTGTTATGTTCCGAGGGTGTATTCGTTGCTTTTCTAAGTTTCCTGTTTAGGCTCTAGTATTGAGTTTGAGAGATTTAGATTTGTGTTTCACTCATTCTATTTGAGTTTGCCCTATTTTCCTGGGTAGATTTCACTTAGCTGTTTAGCTGTCAGGAATTAGTTTCTGTTTTTATTTTCTTCTTTTCATGTTTATAATTCTCTTATTGGTCCTCACCTGTGTGGGTGACTTGTTCTGATCTCCCTCACTTCTGCGTTTGATTCACCGCTACTAAACCCATCACAGGAGGTTCAGAAAACACCTGTTTGTAACATTCCACAGGTAAACAGGTGATGCTATCATGACTGGGTATAAAAGGATATCAAAAGACTCTTGATATCTTATTTACAGGTACTCTTACAAGCAATACTATAACCTCTCTGTATTTAAATGGATCTCTATGGAAATTTGGGGGTGAGACTAGATTAAGCTGTAAATTACACAGGAATAGTATGGAACCCATGGTTGTCTAACTGGCTGTAAGTCATCAAGGGTCTGAGGTATCAAACGAGCCTCAAACCATCACTCTTCTGCAAGTTATGCAGTAGGTATGGATGGATCACTTGAAGGGTTGTTTCTCCTGACTTATTTTTCCATAGAGTTCGCTTGCTGTGCCTGTACTGTCCTGAACCTGAAGTCACAGTGGACGAATGCAAAATCCAGTTATACCCCACTAAAACAACAAAGGAAGAGTGGATAATCATGATAAGCTTACAGGAACATACAACTAAAAGAGGATGGCAGCCCACTGGCCTTTGGCCATCTTTTACAATATCATTGATGTCTGCATACAATGCATTTGTGATCAGGGGTGCGTCCCAATAGTCGAAAAATGCAACCTTTCCTCCTCCATACCACTCCTCTACTCCGTGCCCCGGAAACCAATCTTTTGTTCCTCCCTCCCTCCACTGTCCCAATAGTGTAGAAGACCAGCGAAGCGGCTTCAAACTTCGGCTTTTCATCCCCTCCGGCGAAGCATACATTGACATTTTTGGGTGACATCATCGCGCTCACGCCCACAGAAATTTAAGAAAAGGCAACAGTGATGATGCGTAACTATGCCTTATATGAATTTTCCCAAGATAATGATGCCCCAATGCAAGATATTTAGCCTAAATTGTGTGTGCTTCAGTAGGTTATTAGCACACAAAGGACATAGCATCCTACAACGGATAAGAAAATGCCAGTCTGTTTTTGTGGTTCATATCCTACATAAGAAAATTCAGCAATTTAAGTCGGGGAAACAGCTTTATTTATTTTCTTGCACATAAACGTTGCTCATTAACGTTGCTTATTAACGAACATGACTGTACATAAATATAGCCTAAGCATGACAGCTACCATTTCGGTAGCTATGTGAATGCATTAATGAATTCATTCAACCATTCCAAAGGACGTTTTTAAAATTTGATTTTAAAAATTACAGTAGCCTAAAGGCTTATGAGGTGAATTAATGCTCGGTATGTTCAGACATCGGGAACATTGGGATTCTGGAATTACAGTAAATTGTTATGTTTGCATAGCCTATACTACAACATGTTTACTTTGATCTAATGTTGCTGGTTACATGTTAATTAGTGTCTCGACGCAAACCGCAATACAGGCTATATTTACACTACGCAACTAGGTTACTTGCACTTGTAACTTAAAATATATTTTGGAGCTTTAAATGGGCTGACCATGTGGAAGATCTGTGATTGGCTTTGGGAATATTTGTGGGCTCGGCGTCAGTCAAAGTTATGACAGGCCAACTTCATCAATAGTCGACTGTGATTTTGATGACGGTGAAGCAGATTCGCTGTCCCAATATTGTTCACGGCTCCTCTCCTCCACACCCCTCCTCCCCTCCCTTCTTCCACATACTTCCGGGTAGTAGAGGAGTGGTAGAGGGGGAGTGGAGGTGGGGAGTGAAGAATATTGGGACACACCCCTGGACTCAGGTTGGAACAATGGGAAAATTTGCAGAAGGGGGATATTCCTCCCGCCCCACACACACACACACACACACTTGCTAAAAAGAGATACTCAAACAAAACATTTGCATCCTGCAGAATGGGGATAAAGCAACTTTCCACAATTTATTAAAACATAACCAACAAACACGCCTCAAGCTTTTCTCAGTGCCTTCAATAGTCTCTGGCCAATAACGCCACTCCTTCAGCGCCCCGGGGCAATAAATCGCAATAAAACAAAAGTAGTCTCCCTATCCCCTGATCGCTTATTACATCCTAAACCACAATTTTTTTTACAATTATCTTGTCTCGTATAACCTTTCAGCTTTCAGCTCAGAGCCTGAGATGACCAAATAAATCATCTTACATTGCATTTACTTCTGGTATATCCAATACTTGCATCTTTTGTCCATATAAATGTATTTGTAATCCAAAATGCCTGTTTGTATTCAAACTAAAGTTGTTTGCTAGATCAGACGCCATTTTCAACTCAATCCGACACATGTCCTCTTAAAACATGGCCTGATATCTGACCAGCGATGCTTGCTTTATCTACATTATGTGTGTACCATGAATAATTCCTAATTTCATAGGTTTTGATACTTTAGTCATAATGGTACACTTGTGCCCTTCAAATATTGCCATGATCCATGTCTCTGCTGTGTGCTGCCACAAAGTTATAAGACTTTATTTAAGAGGCGGGGGGGCAAACCAGGCAGAAATTTTGTCCAACATGAACTTTCTGTCCAACATGAAAAAAGTCATGTTGGTTATGAACTAGATATGAATCTAGATATTAAATTGCTATAAGTGTTTGTAAATATGTTTAGTTTGCCCTTTAGCTAAATTATCTGGTTACTATTCATGTACTTCCATGCATGTGTAGCTAATGATACTGTAATGGACAGGTATAATGTTGTAGCGCAATACAGATACCTGTGCATTGAACAGGTGTAATGATACTGCTGTGAAGATAAAATAATAATGTGGTGTACAGGCATGGCTATTGCAGGTACAATACGGTAGTCAAATACAGGTATACTAGTCATGTATTGCATTGTTGTTTAGGATTTATATAAGCCTACATATTATGTAAGCCTTCTCACAGTCAGCCCTGTACTAAAAAAACATTATTTACAGAGATTCTTGAGATCCTTCCCTGGGTGTTCAATCAGGGTTTGCGATATTTATAACTATATATAACCGTTTTTAACCAATGATGGGGATCCCCTAGATGCTTTTGAGTGTCCCTGTATCAGAACAGTGTGAAACCCCTCTAAGAGCAGCTGTGCAACCGTGTGCATGTCAGTACCGAGGAATTGCGAATCCAAAATAAAGGATGAGTTCATCAAAAGTTGTTATGGTTTCAATATTTTTTCATTACTTACTAAACGTTTATGTTAACATTGTTGTATAAAAGCAATAGATCACTCAACGTTTGTGCGTTATTGGGATATAATCACTGCGGAGAGTAGCCTACTTCGCAACTCGACCTGCGGTCTCGTTATTTCCAATAACACACTCCCTCTCGTGATCTATTGGTTAATTATCTTCTATCAGATCACGGTTGGCTGAGTAGCCTAGCTGTGTGATTCAGACACCAGTAGGCTATATTACATTCCTTGAGCAAAAATTAAAAAGGGTGTGTGCAGCTGAAAGGAGGGAAACGTACTTTTCTACCTAATTAGGTGGTTAACGCTCTATAGAACGCGTCTACGTACTGGCAGTGCGGTTATGCTAATTACCTGCACTGGTAGAATGCGTCTCGGCCAATCGAGTTACTCGTTTGGATCTCATTGTTGTATAACAAGCAATATTACATAGGACAGAATACATCATTTGATATAACCTGTAAAATAAAACATAATAATAATATGGATAGAAACATGATAAAATTCCAAAAGGCACAAAAGGGTTATCTTTGCAAAGGCCAAAGTGGCCTTACCCTAGAAATTATGAAAGTCGAGACCTGTAAGTAGGCATAATTAATAAATAAATATTAGTTAATACAAAGGGGTCTGGTGTCACTGTATGGTTTGTCTGCCCTGTTTGTGTCAAGCTATTGATGTCAATAAATTAATATAATTATTTCCTTTGCCTAAACAGGAATATCAGTTGCACAACAGAAGCCGCCTTGCCCTTGACCCTCGAAAATGGTTTTGAAAGACTGAAAACCAGTAAAAATGGTAAAACTCTGGCTCGGGCTCGTTTGTGTCGCCATGATTCACCGGGCAGCACTCTTGTGGATGTGGAACTGACCTCGAAACATACCTTGGAAATTCTGTTCCATGAAAACAGTTGGCGGGACAGTCGGACATAGCCTACACAGCCCTGCGTTGGGCGCAATTATTGAAAAATAAATAAATAAATAAAGTTAAAGTGGTTCGCTAGTGAGGCGATACACTTGCATGTAAACCTAGCTTGTCAATTTAGTAAAATGTTCAGTGTGATAATATTTTTTAAGAAAGCATAACGTGAATGCAGCTACATCAGAGTTCAAGTTAGCGTTTGAAAGATGCAACTTAACGTTAGTTAACTGGCTAGCTATATACTGTATTTCCATACTACTACATACAGCATAAATACTTGTCCCACTATCACATGGGACTCCCACAAAAAAACACAAGTTACACCCTTTTACTTCAGATTAATTAGCATTTATGCATGGTAGTTATGCACAGCGTATAGCCGTATGCTAGGCTATATTTTCTAAAATGCATCCAATTTTAGAGTCAGCAGCCACAAAATGATTCTATGGAACGTAATTGATGACGAACTACGGCGACAACGGAGATCATTTCCTGAAATCTCGTGTATCCCTTGAACACGATCTCACCTATTTCAGGCACTAAACAGTTACAGTAATTAAAAGTTCAGCTCCTTTGCAGCGCAGGAATAAAAACATTAAATGTCGATTGTGGGCCCCATGAACAATGAATCAAATATTCAAATATGCCTACTCATCCCTATGTTGTATACCCAATGTTCCTCCTTCACACCGCAAAAATAATGAACTTTAAGCATTTAGGCCTACTTTGGTAAAGCCTTACATATTTTGTTCCATTTCTGTAAAAAAAAGGTGAACTGAATGCAGCAATAATTGATTCGCCATGGGTTGAACTACAAAGCCAGAGCACGTGTGCATGTCAAAGGAAAACATGTTCCAATACATTAGTAAAGGCCGGTAGGCTAATTATGACAGATAATGCAGAACCAAACCATAAAAAATAACTTCTTCAGTTTAATCACAATTAAGAAATGCTTACAGGCCAAATGCTTCTGCGCGCCACATCTCGTAAATTGGGGTTTTACAGACACTAAATAAAAATGGTAGAAGGAGCTAAGACTCTCTGGGGTTTCTTTAAGGAGGAATTTTGTTCTGACAAGCTCACACCTGGTCCACTATGTCCTGGATCTGCGGAGTGCCTTGGGTCTTATTTCTCCACGTTCATGGCAGTTTTACAGCTGCAGGCTGTTTGCAGTTCTACTAACATTTCAGAGAAATGAGGATAAAACGTAATGCTGTTGTCAGGCTGCTAAAAAGGAAAGTGTGCCAATCTGAAGTGGGTGGGCTTTCTGGTTTGAGTTAGCTTAGCTTGGCGGAATAGCTATTGTGTGCATCAATATGCCACCCTTTCCCCCTGCTTATCAGGACATCAAAAAAATGGCTTCGGCTATATTTTCTTTACTGAATGTACATGCACATATAGATATCAAATGAAAGACAACACCTCCAAAAAATGCTAAAAAATATATTTTGATAATAATGCATGGCACGCAACATAGTCGAACGGTTTAGAAATGATCTTGATCAAATATTCACACCCCCATTATCAGCACTTTGTGGTTCCTCCCACATTTTAACAGCAAGTAGTAGTTTTCTGTATTGTCGTAGGTGGTTATGGAACTTCTTAGGTGAGAATCTTCAACCATTCCTCCATGCAGAATTGTTCCTTCAGATTCTTGGGTTGATTTTTTTTAGTTCAAACCACAAATGTTCAATTGGATTCAGGTCTGGCGACTGAGATGGCCACATCAGGACATTAATCTTGTACTCCATTTCATAGTTGCTTTGACTGTGTGTGCGATCGTTGTGTAGGTGTAGCTTCAAAGCGGAAAGAACATGGCTTTTGGACAAAATGTCTTGGTACATGGTGGGGTTCATGGTTCCATCTATTTTAACAAGGACCCAGGGCCTGCGGATGCAAAACAACCCCAAAGCCTTAAACATTGTACCATATGGAGAAGTAATCTGTGTGTAGACACATAGAAAGACCCTCACACCCATGGCCCGACAGCCATAAAAAGCAACCCTGGAAAACCATAAAGTAATCCATCAAACAGTGGTCTATATAAAGGTCCCATCCATGTCTGATTGACAGTTGTACTACAACGGTGTGCGTATGTCACCAAAATAACCCCCAAACTTTAGTTCCCACGTGGGGTTCCGTCGCATCATAAATTTTCATCAATATAAACCCCCATAAAACTCTCACTTTGCGCTGATAGGAACGATTCAGTCTGACCTTAACAGAAGCACTGTAGACTTAAGAAACTCTTCCCAAACTTTGTTAACGTACAGCAAATTACAGCTCGCCTGATCTCTATGTCACCGATAGCTTTCCAGTGAATATTTGCGTTCCAAAAGTAATACAGCTGTTGTAGGAAAAAGAGATGATTCTACTTACTTTCTTGTTTACGCCTCCCTTGTGGCCTGGGCTAAGTGGAGATTTGCACGCATCCATGTCGACTGCCTGGAGCTTGTTGTGATGCCAATTGTCATGTTATTTCAGGAAGTTGGGCTCTACGACTGCTCAAATTACCAATAGGTGAATTAATTCATTGTTAAAAACCTCACTACAACATCCAACACCATGTTTCACCGTAGGCATGAGGTGGTTTTCAACATTAGTTGCATTCTTTGGATGCCAAACATAGCGCTGACGTGTATGTCCAAAAAGCTTAATTTCAGTTTCATCTGACCACAAGACATGGTTCCAGTTGTAGTCAAATTGCCAAATTCAAGACACCTTTTTCGATAGCTTCCTTCTTGCAACTCTGCCATAAAGGCCATTGTCATGTAGCTATTGTCGAATGGTAGTTTTGGACACCTTATAACCCCAGGATGCCAGGTCTGAGGTCATATATATTTTTTGAGTTCTTGAACAGTAATCCTTGGACTTCTTTTTGCCTCTTGAACCATCCGTATCACAACATGTGGGGGCAACACAGACTTGTATCCTCTACCTTCAATTTGCTAATAAATGACAACAGTGAAAAGCGGTATCTTTAACTTTTTATAGATTTTTTCATAGCCATTTACTGATCTATGGAGATAAACAACATTTCGTCTGATGCTTTAAGGAAGTTCTTTGCCTTTCACCATGATAGCAGTATTTAAAACTTGTACTGCCCCATTTTTATACCCCTGAGAAACAGGAGACCATTGTAGGCCACTATATAGTTATTGCAGATTTATGAAGATTTGTTTTTTGTAGGATTGTATTTAAAAGAATAGTTGGGGGTGTGCACTAAACATTCTCCTAAGTAGCACTAAAAGTTCTGAGCCAAGACCTATTCACAAAGCTCTGGAGACCAACTTTTACTTAGGAATGGGGAGAACTTAAGCTAAGAGAAAGGGCAGGGTTGACCTTGTTGCTATGGATGACATTATGTTTCATTAACAAGCTTACTTACTATGCCCACAGTGATTGGTTGATAGGGGACAGGTCTGTGTTGGTCTGCATCAGCGAATTCATCATAGAAATACTGTAGCGGGACAAATCATGTTGCCATATTCAAGTAAAGAGTTTTAAATAAAACTTTAGGCTAAGTGTCGTTGATTTACCATGAAACCAAAAATAATATACTGATGAGAGAATCTGTTAATAAATGTGACTGAGTACATAACTACTTGTCAGTGCACTCAATTTGGAGTTAATCCTTTGAGAGAAGGCAGCTCATTTTAAACGGCTCATTTTAAATGGCACAGCCATAGTTATGAGTTGTCAAGCAATTTAAATAGGCCGCGAGCTGTTTTCTGCCTAAAACATGTGACGTGTAGTGTTTCACAAGTGAAAATTGGCCAAGCTTAACGTCTGAAGCATGGCACTAACAGGGGCTTGATTTCCATAGATGGGAAACAATCCCAGGGGTGATGGTGGGTTTGCTTCACTAAAAGTTCTGGTCAGCAGCCGCCACTAAGTCAGAGACATAGGCCAAACCTTAGGCTTACCAGTCAACTGTTTGGAACATCTTTAAGAAGAAAGAGAAGAAGAGAAAGAGAGCACTGTTGAGCTCAGTAAGTAATCACAAAGGGCCTCATTACATTGCAAGCAACTTTAAAAACATTTTTTCTTTTGCATTTTTACATAGGATCCATTTATACAGATGGATATACAGTACCAGTCAAAAGTTTGCACACACCTACCTACTCATGGGTTTTTTGTTGTTGTTTTTTTTACTGTTTTTCACATTTTAGAATAGTAAAGACATCAAAACTATGATAACATTAAATTATGCAAAGACCAGAAAAGTGTTAAACAAATTTAAAAAGTCTTATATTTTAGATTCTTCAAAGTAGCCACCCTTTGCCTTGATAACGGCTTTGCACATTCTTGCCATTCTCTCAACCAACTTCTGTGATAAACAGGTATTCCACAGGTAAACAGGCGATGCTATCATGACTCTACTGACATGCAGTAGATATGGATGGATCACTTTATGGGTTGTTTCTCCTCATTTTCCTATCAAACTCTATGGAAAAATAAGTCAGGAGAAACAACCCTTCAAGTGATCCATCCATATCTACTGCATAACTTGTCTTTTGATATCCTTTAATACAAAGTCATGATAGCATCACTTGTTTACCTGTGGAATACCCGTTTACTACAGAAGTTGGTTGAGAGAATGGAAATAATGTGCAAAGCTGTTATCAAGGCAGTGTGGCTACTTTGAAGAATCTAAAATATAAGACTTTTTTGATTTGTTTAACACTTTTTTGGTCTTTGCATAATTTAATAGTTTTGATGTCTTTACTATTCTAAAACAGTAAAAACGACCAAAAAAAAAAACGAGTAGGTGTGTTCAAACTTTTGACTGGTACTGTATACTGGAAAAAATGTAGTCTAATTACCTTGCTCACAACAGTGTCCTACCTGGGAGTCAAACCTGCAACCTATAGGTGACAAGCCCAGTTCCCCAACCGTTGCTGCCTCATAGGCAAAGGAAGACCTCTACAGTCGATGACCAAAGAATTCTCACCATAATGAAGAAACATCCCCAAACACATGTCCGACAGATCATAAACACTCTTCAGGAGGCAGGCGTGGATGTGTCTTCAGGAACAGAACTACAGAGGCTACACTGCAAAATGTAAACCACTAGAACATACAGCCTTGTGCATGTGAGCTAGACCATACAATTCAGTTTCAACATCTAACAAACAGCCTTCCAACATGCTAGTTTCTGGCTACTAGTTTGTAGGTAGCTAGCTAGCTGTCCTTAGCTAAATCAAACGCAGCCTCAGCTAATTTGACACTCAATCATTAAGCAAGTTCATGTTGCCTATGAATCTCCAGTGAGAATATTTGTTGAGACAATGAATACATGTGAACTTACCTTCCAATTAAAGTTTGTGTCTGTGCTAAAAAGGCCTCATAGTAAGTTAGCCAACATGTATTGAATGAGTTTCCAATTTGCTATAGGACTATTTTAGCTGTGTAATTGGAAGTACAAGCAGTTTTATCAGTCACATGTAATTCACATGAAAAGGATCATGGAAAGGAATGCAAGCAACATTGTTTTTCTTTGGAAAAAGGTCATTTGAGTGTAATAGAAAAAGTGGTAGCAAATAATACCAGAAGTCTATAGCTACAGCTGAACACATGAGACATAACCCAATGTACCTCCTTGTTTTATCATTAATGTCACAAACTGTTACAAATATATTTTTGAATAACACATGATATCCAAATACCAGTGGCTAACTGACTTTTGTTTTCACATTTACTCTGCAGGAGGATGGTAACATTGGGTGAACACTGGAGCAGAATACGTGGGTATAATAGTTTGACCCTCATGTAGAGACTTGTGTTGGCCACCTTATGTGCATCAGTAGGTACTAGTTTTCTGTCTCACTGTCATGTTTGGTCTAGTGAGTGCAGGGCAAAGAGGGGTGAGAGGGAAAATACAGGAAGATGACAGGGCAGAAGGAGCAGGTGACATGGAGGTGAGTGAGAAAAGAGAAAATATTTAATTGAATAGGGGCAGTTCACCCACAAATACATTTTGATATGTTTCTACATACCCAGAGTGCCATCTATCCATCTGAGTAGTTTCACTGAGGATTCACTAGTTTTGTAGATATCGGCTGCAGCTCAGTGTGTTATCACCCTGATAGAACGGACCTCAACGGGTCCAAAGTTTGTGACGCTCAAAGCTCCAAGAATGTAAATTCAAAAAAATTAACAGAAACATCTCTTTCCAAATATGACACGGTTACTCACAAACATCCACAGACCTTGTTGTGCACGTTTTTCCCCCCGAAAATGACTTTCTACCGAAGAACGGCGACTGTGTATATCCGCGCAAAGTATCAAAAGTGTGTATGAAAGGTGCTATACAAATAAAACGTACAAATGAACCAAAGCAAGCCAGTATTCTAGGGCACAGTACTGGCATGCTTTGCGCTTATACACACAGATGGCAAACTTCACAAACCTTGGAGGTCCCTTATATTAGGGTGATATCACGGTGAGCAGTTTCTACAAAACTAGTAAGTTCTCAGCAAAGCTACCTGGATGGAGAGATAGCACTCCGGGTATGTAGATTAGAAACATATGGAAATCTTTATGCTTTAGATCAGGGGTGGGCAACTCCAGGCCTCGTGCGCTGGTGTGTATGCAGATTTTTTCTGCCACCAGTTAACAATTATTTAATTAGCCCAATCGTTTACATGATCTGATATTTTAATCTACATATCCGCGATATGAACTGCAGCTGATGAATGTTCTTGTGCCGGTATGCGTGTATTGTAGCGTTTTATCGTTCTGTAATTTACGAGTGAATCGTGATTGTGTGTATGACTAATTAGCTGATTGAGCCGTGGTAACTGGTGGCAGTAAAAACATGCGTACACTCCGGCTCGCAAGGCCTGGCGTTGCCCACCCGCTTTAGAGTCGATATTGGCAGCAAAATTTGCCCAGTTTCCTGCAAAGTATGTTGTCCTTCGAACAATATAAATTGGGTATGACATCATTATGACTGAGTATAATTTTAAAAGGGTACACAGCCAAGAGAATTTTATATTTATTTTGTCATTTAGATTTGTTTTTAATCATAATTTTCTTTAAATACTGTAGATACATAAACTATTCACTGAACCATGGACTCAAAATGTAGACTTGTCTTCATATTACAATACATAGATTCTCAGGTTAATGTGGCTGAGCTACATTAGTTCAGGATAGATAGTATAGAGCAGAGCCATAATGGCCAGTAGGCTCATGTTAATGTTGATCCTATGCTTACTGCCTTAATATTGAAGCACTTTTTGCTATGGCTACCATCATATACGGTAGATATGAGCTGAATGTTTTTTAAAAATCTTTCTTTTTGGCAATTAAGAATATATTTAAATCAATAGATGTTCTGAAATAAGTATTCTTATCGTATTACTGCAGACATGTGCCCATTAACACTAAGATTCACCTAAAACTATTTAATGTTTTTTTTGTTTTTCTAAATACCCTCACACTCCACCCCATATTTTGTCCCCCCCCCCCAATGTTGAATACATGATTAAGAACTTGGTGAGACACACGAAAATGACCACACACACACACACGAGTCATCCCATTTGTAACGCTGGTAAATCCACTTCAATTAATTTTTCAGATCCCTTCTCCTGACAAATGAGTCGTATTTACCGTCTACATCAGCAACTTAACAACATGGCCGACTGCCTTTCAAATTCAGTGTACCACACTATATTTAGGCCTACTGCTTATACAACAAAATTAAATGCAAGTAAAATAAAATACAAGTACAAATAAAACCAAAAAACAAAATAGGGTGCCATGTACCTACACTGCTTGGCCTCCTAAAAACTAAATAGAACACGCTTCTTTTTTTTTTGGTCAACACAATTCACAAAAGCCATGCTCTTATCATGACTTGCATCTGAAAATCAAGCCGTCTATGGACAAAATAGAAACATTTTCTTGAATGTTTTACATACATTTTATAATCACTAAAATAGAAACTGACAGTCCCAACCAGGCTGCGATTAGATATAAGAATGATACTTCTTAGCACATGACACTGTGTTTCTGAAGTAGACACATACTTAGCTAAGCTATGCTATATGACAGTAATCATATGAGTGAGGGCCTATAAAATAAGAACATTACCCACAAAATCATAATCACAATTCATTAATCACAATAAACAAAGTGTTTAGTTCCAAGAGAAGCATAACAAAAGGAAACTATGGTGCAATCCTAAGTATTTGGAGAGTGACACAATCTTAGTTTTGCCTCTGTACTCCAGCACATTGGATTTGAAATGAAACAATGAAAATGAGGTTAAAGTGCAGCTTTAATTTAAGGGTGTTTATGTCCATATCCAGTGATCCATGTAGTAATTACAGCCCTTTTGACATAGTCCCCCCCAATTTATTTATTAATTTTATTTTTTGTACATATAGGCGACCCATAGACATCACCAGATGCTGGGGATCCTCAATGGTGATACTCTGCCAGGCCTGTACTGCAGCCATCTTCAGTTCCTGCTCATTTCAGGGGATGTTTGGCTTTTGTGTAGTCTCCAGCAAGTGAAACATGTTCAATTGGATTCAGGTTTGGCTACGTCTCTGATCGATTTACGAATATTTTCCACCCCATGATGGCCTGCTTTACTGGCATCGACACGTCCTTGGGCCTCATGTTGAGAGAAAACCTCTCCAAATACAAACTCCACACCTAGAATCAACTTTGAGCTTTCTTTTACATTAACTACTGATGCAACAACACACAGCTGGCCAAGAAAGAGCTGAGCAGACAATCGTCCAATTACTTTTGGTCCCCCAAAATGAAAGTACTATGTAGAAAGAAAACGGCAGCAATTGTGCAATTCCAACACGGTTCACTCGATATGAATGTAAATACCCACAAATTAAAGCTGACAGTCTGCACTTTAACCTCATATTCATTAGTTTATTTCAAATCCAATGTGCTGGAGTAAAGAGCCAAGACAACAAATTGTGTCACTGTCCAAATACTTACGGACTGCACTGTACCTCACAATTAGCCAGCTAATGGTGTCCCCCAAATCCAATCCTTAAATTCATGTTTTTGTTTATGTCTTTTTTTTCTTTTCCTCCACTGAGAAACCGCATGCCACATACCATATGTGGAGTAAAAGCAGTAAAATGTGCTTCTGGTAAACGTTCATTGCTCAATTATATCTCGTGAAATATCATTGTGAAAAGGCAGAATGGGCTTCAATTACCTTACAAAAGTGCCTCTACAAAGGAAAAGGCATACAGGAAAACTGCAGAGCACTCGCAGTTTCAAACATCTTAAAAACAGCTCTGAATAGCAGTGATTTGCAATTTACAAAACCAAGAAAAGCAGCTTGAAAGTTTATGCTGTTGTACTTCCAGGAAGGAGATCATAGTGGATGTAGTACATATTATTTATTTATTTACTTAGTTGCCCCCTCCCAATCGGGAACCTTGAATTCAGCCCTTACATAATTTATGTGATCCATTAGAGAATGACTGCTGAGTTTTTACCTTTCACGTCAGCCTATAATTACGACGGCTGACCTTGAGTCGTTCCAAAAATCTGTTGCTGCTTAGATGCGAAAGCATCGAATTGCCCCTTTTGTTTTCATCTTAATCAAAGTAGTTAATTTGCGCATAGTTGCTCACACATGAATCTCACATGTGGCATTACTGGAAGGACAGTATCCAGAAGGCACTTAAGTTTTTTAAACATTAACAACAGTATTTTAACGTGCTAAATTGTTACCCATTATACATCAATCTATGTTTCTTTATGAACCAACACTTCATAATACTCATGGCTTGCCATTTTTACAAATTAAATATCATAGCCAGGGTAGGTGTGTACCCACTCAGGAAACGAAGCATTGAATCTCTTAAACAGCCGACAACTCCACTCTCCAGAAGAGAAGAAGTGGGGTCAATATAATCTTCCACATTTTACAACGCGGGATCATTCAGAAATGCCCCGAGCATACAAGCTGAATCCACTCCTGTTTCTGTTTAAAAAGACATACCAGCGTCCTTTGGTTAGCGGGATAACCACGGAAGCCGTTCACTCTCCAGCCAGATGTGGGATTCGATCAGCAGACGACGTTGAAGAAACGGAGAGAGGGACTGACATCAGGACTTCGCCGAACCTTGGCGAAAATCGGCAGCAATTCCCGCCGAAGACGCGCCGATCCGTACCAGCGTGACCTCGCTCTGATCACGATAACCGAGGGGGCAACCCAAAAAAAAAAAGGAGGATGTGTCAGGTGATTACAGGGTTTCCATTGTGAGCGTGAGGCTCAGTCTGCCATGGGATCAGCTGAAACGACCCGGCTGATGCAAAACACACACCGTTTCCTTCAACTCACATCTGTGAGGGGAGGCATAGCGCATGTTTTCTATATCTTTCTTTTTTGGGAAAACCACACACACAGACACGCACGCACACACACACTGTAGCAGTCACCAGAAGAAAGGAGAACCCCCCCCCATTCTCACAAACTTACCCAGCACCGGAGAGCAGGCGCGGAGGTGGGGGGGTGGAAAGAATGCACGCTCTCTCTGGAGGGGAGGGCTGCCAGCCAATCGCAGAGTAGACTCAGACTGTGCGATGGCAGGGAAGACACCTTGCAGGACACTCCTGCTTGCTTGACGTGTGTTGGAAAGTTCACCCCCCCCCCCCCAACCCCACCCACCTCATGAACAGTCAAAGCCATGTGCCAGTCATGACTGTGTCTCCGTAGTAACCACATTCACCCCCACCCCCCTTTTTCAGTAAATTACTGGTTCCTTTCCTAGCCTCGCCAGCCCACATGATAGAAGTGCGCTTTTCATAAGTTCGGGAGACAGGAACAGCAGTCTTGCTCTACAGGGATATAAAGTGACACTTGTCCACATGACGATTAACTCACGATTTGTCAGACAGGAAGTCGTGTATATTACTGTCATGGCAGCTAATGTGTGTATTTCAAGAGACATGACAATAATGCACAAAAAAATCAAACACTCTCCACTCTTCTCAGAGTTTTCTTTCTATTGCTCGTTTATTAATGATTCGGGAAACAGTCAATGATCTGGACAGCATCTCACACACAGTGTGCCGAGCTGCATCACTGCTCACAATTCTAGGCAAAAGAAAAGAAAAGAAAAATAAGTTCACGTTATCAATAAATAATGCATTTATGATGCGTGGCAATCACCTTCTCCATGTTATACATGCCCAAGTAACCTCATGAAATATTGACAAGAAAAACTTACTGGATGGCATACAACAAGTTTCTATGATAGCTAATAATATAATAGCTAAGAGCTAATGTACAGTAAAGAAAGTTTTGGCAACTCTCAAAATATATTTTTTAAAAATTATAAAAATAAAAAAATGTTCAAAACATGAAATTTGCCTTTTCATTTAAAATAACATTTATGTACGTGGGAAAGAAAAAACAATGTCAGCATCATTTAACTGAATGATGTGACCACTTTACAGTCACCGACCTCACACGTCGGAGTAGTACAGAGCTATGCAAAAGCTATACAGTTTGCTTCAGTGCACATTTAGCAGGTGTTTCCACCAAACCAACCCCGTCCCACCCGGCCCACCCCCACCACCACCTCACTGCCACGCACGTGCTGAACCCTCATCGATCTGCTCCGCACACTCGCAGACAGCGTGGCTCTGACGCTACCGCGCAAAACTGTGTACAGCAGCCCTCAGCGAACTCAGCCAGGATGTTAGCCAGAGAAACACTGCAGCCACTCCCCGAAACGGCCGGCATAATACACCCTCTTTCTCTCCCTCTCTTACCCTCTTCCCTCTGTTTATTCCTCTCCTGCAGTTCCTCCTCTTATGCTGAGCATTCATTCTCTCTCTTCCTTGCTCTCGGGCAGGGGACCCCCAGTGGAGTAAGGGGAGCCGTCAAGCCGCTGGTGAACCCCTGACAGGCCTGCTGTAACGCTAGACTCCAGCAGGGGAAGCCGGTACTGCGGACCAAGGTGCTCCTTTCCAAGCCCGTCTGTGTTTCTCATTTAAAATTGAGAAATGTACCCCCCCCCTCCTCCTTTGTTTAGTTTCTATTTTTTTTGTGCTGGGGGGAATAAAGGGGAGTCAGCAAGAGGGACGGACGCAGTAACGATTCCCCGCTCGTAAACCACATCCCGCGTCCCGTTTCGCAACCAACCCTTGGAATCAACGTTTCCTTGGAATCCCCAGCAGCAAACTTATAGGAAGGGTTCTTTCCTACTGGCCCCTGGACTTTAAAGAGAGCCTGAATCTCCACGTAAGACAAAACCTACAAAAAAAAACAAAACACGTTCATAAATTTAAAAGACTCCAATCAGCAGCAAAAATTTAATTGAAGTGAGCTTCAAAAGGTATAGACTTTTTTCTTTTTTTTCTTCTGCATGCCCTGGGAGCAGCAGCTCAGTAACATTAACCCTTACAGAGCTGGCCATCTGTATGCATGCCCTGGGAGCGGCAGCTCAGTAACATTAACCCTTACAGAGCTGGCCATCTGTATGCATGCCCTGGGAGCGGCAGCTCAGTAACATTAACCCTTACAGAGCTGGCCATCTGTATGCATGCCCTGGGAGGGGCAGCTCAGTAACATTAACCCTTACAGAGCTGGCCATCTGTATGCATGCCCTGGGAGGGGCAGCTCAGTAACATTAACCCTTACAGAGCTGGCCATCTGTAGTAAGACCTCAGACATAGCTGTTGCAGTCTGAAAGGCTCCAAATAAAAATCTGCTGCTGCGAAGAGCCTGGAGGTGAAAAACATTTCAGATCCTGTTTTTTGGCTAAAGGTTTTCCAAACAGAAATGACTAGAGAAAGAAATATAAATTTTAAAAAAGTAGAGGGGGGAAAAAAACGGAGCATCGAATCAGTAACGTTGCTGTTCTGTCCTCGCGACGCCCTCGCCGGCCCGTGGCGCCGGTCACCGTGGTAACCGGCTCAGAACGGGGAGAGGTTTGGCACCTTGATGTTGATGTCTCCGATGTTGATATTTCGGGGGATTTCCGGAAGGTTCATGTTCTTGACGGCTGACACGGCACGCGCCGGAGCTGCAGACAGGCCTCCCTGCAGATCGACACACAGCAAGCAGGCCAGACGTGACCACATGCACCTTATAATCCAGGGGGAATTTGCGTACAATTACGCAGACTGGACTGGTTAAAAAAATGCTTCGGTTAACAGGCAGACTAACAGACGTCACTGGTGTACCATGTGAATTTTCTGTCGTCACATAAAACCATGCAAAATGGCAGGTGCCCCACTAAATGTAGGGTTACAAACCCCACTCTGTCGCACGCAGTCCATAAACACTGCCACACCTGACTGAGGCAGCGCCTAACATGCAGAGGCTCTGACATCACATGACCTCAGCTTATAAAGCTTAGCCTTGCAGTCAAACTACCACTTTACTGAGACAACAGGGAGATGTACGAGAGATACAGAGAGACGGGTAAACTAGAAAAGAGAAGAGGGCAGATAACAGAAGAAACATGAAAAGCTAAATAATTTACAGGTAAGCTAAGAGAAGAGACGAAACGAAGAACAAACGGGTGAACTCAGAGAAGAGGCGAGTAAACTAAGAACAGGTGGATTCAGCGAAAGAGACAAGCAAACTGAGAGAAGAGGTGCTCTAAGAGAAGAGCCAGGTAAACTAAGAAGAAATTGGTGAACTCACACAAGAGATGGGTGAACAAAGAGAATAGACTGAGATAAACGGAGATAAAAGACGAAGGGTAAACAAAGGGAAAAGACGGGGAAACAAAGAGCGGGTAGATAAAGAGAGGAGACGGAGGTGATCACGACCCTTATCAGGATGGAAGAAAGGGGCAAATTCATTCAGGTGCTGACCTCGGATTTCTCCATGCGGTTCTGCAGCTCCACCTGAGCCACGATCTCATTCATGTTGGTCTCCAGCACCATGCCCCCCATCACCACCTCCTGGAGAATGTAATGCACCTGGAAGAGACCCAAAGGAAAAAAACACACCAAAGATGACCAAATGACACTTACACCAACAATAAACTGCGCAAATTCCCCCACACAAAGGATCACCTTACAAGATAACACAAATGGCAACATTTACGGCAACATTTACACCAAATATAACCGTACCAATGCCATCGTTTACACCACAGACAACGATAGTAATGTTCCCAAGCACGTTAGTAAAGTATGCCCCTATGCATCTTCATTCATCTTCTCAACACCCAGAAAGCCCAACAAGATCCATATAGCCTTTCATCAGAAAGAGGAAGTGAGCTTGTAACAACATCCTCCCAGCGAGTGTAGAATGGCCCTGTCCCCGCACAGGGAGTCAATTTCCCCATAACTCACTGCTCAGGAACCCACAGAGCACAACGAACATGGTAAATGCAGGCCTCTTCTCGGCCAAAACCACAAGCCCTGCGACGACATTCGCCGTTGAGCCGACTGCTGGAAGACTTTCCAGTCCGTAAAATCTGATACGCTAAACTACAATAAAGCTAATTCTGGGGACGATAAAGCTGTCTGAAACGTTTAAGCCACCTCAGCTCCATAACCAGAACAGCAAGGGGCTAGCTGGGAAACCGGACCCATTATACCGGAGAGTTGAATAACTACCGGGACAGATAACACTGTTAAAATTATTTATTTATTTTTTAACTCTCATTGAAACCCATTGCAATTGGCAATATTCTCTCATAAAGTGGACAGGTTAACAAATAACTGGGGGTGGGCCGAGACCTCACACTAACCAGAGATATGATTGGACTTATAAGAAAAACACGAGTTATCATTTGTTTAGGGCTGGGCGGTATACCGTATCTTTAGGTATAGCAGTATGAATTCAAGCAGCGATATGCGGTTGCAAAATTGCCTGGTGAATTGTTGGTTTTCATGAAAACTCACGCCATTAGATAAAGAAATGTGACATAACTAGGGTTGGACATTTTTCCCCAATATGGATGGATACCTATCCAAAATGGCTAAATTGTGTACTGCTGTAAATCATAAAATAATAATATATTTAACAACAAATCAACTGTTTAGACTTGTGAAACTCTGACTCCTAACAACATCACTGGACTTGCCTAGGGCAGGAACCCAGGACTCATGGGAAAGCAGATGGCCAGAACAGGTTCAAACAGGAACATATTCTAAACTGAAACAAAGCAGCATGTGTATAAAGCATCTTATGTATGTGCATGTAAATAACTGGATAACATGATAAATGTGGGGGGCTGGGATTAATATCAATTGAAATGAGGGGTGTGTGACAGTATAGGAGGGGGCAAAATAAATGGGAAGGAATAAAGAATGTGTTTGGAAGGAGGATTGTAGGTTATCAGAGATGCGCTTGTCCACATAAGTGTTTGGATCATAGAGTGGGCATCACCAGGACCTCACGTGGTATCTAGAGAAATGATAGGCACCGTTCTACAAAGCGTCTCATTACTATCACTAGATTGGGGGGAGTAGACTATGCAGTTTCTCTCTTCCCGGAGGAGAGGGAGGTCTCTTGGTGGTGAGGTGTTACAGCCCTCTTCCTGGGCAGACCTTATTTGGACAAACAAAGGGAATTGTGGAATGTGGAAGGCCTGCTCAAGATGCATTTAAGAGTGCAAAAAGATCTGCTTAACAGTTCTCCTGGTACCATAGTCTTCTCGTGCGAGCATTTTGGACAAACATCATTATTCTCTTTGTGTTCCTTTCTGTCTTAGTCTGTTAGAGTGTATGTTTTATCTCTTAGTATAGAATACCATTATTTGATTGTCTTGTAAATAAAATGTCACCTTTTTCCATCAGGGTACTGCCTATTCCTGGTTATTGCCAACTGTCATATTATGTCATAATTAACAGTTTTCCCTTTTTCGGTGCATCTAAGGTACGAGGTTTGCTTATACGTTGACCGGGGTGTGCATCTCTGCGACACCACTGTATTGGTCTCATATTCGGTTTAGGGGTAACACCATTAACAGGTTACTCACTGAGCATATTGATAGTTTCACTGTTTTTTGATAGTTTCATATTGATAGTGAACAGTGTACAGAGACCGCAACACTGCGTGTATGGAGGAAAGTCCATGGATGCGGAGTTTGTGTGTTGGACTGCTTAATGACAATGGACATCTCGGGACAGCGGAGGCTATTTTTAATCACGGCTGTATTGTACTCCACTTTAATTAACTTTGATTAATGCAATGATTCTATTGAATGTCTTTATTTGCCATATTTGTTTGTGTGTTGTGGGTCTGCCCCACTTTCTATGTCTTTTTTGTTGATGCTGGTGGCTACAACCAAAGTTCCCTAAAGGGAAAATAAAAGTGATTGCAAGACTGCAAGATTCCCAGACGAGGAGTACGTTTACCTCCTAGGATAGAAGATCTTAGTGTCAAGAGAACACTTAGATGAATGCCTGGCAGCAGTGTCATTCCATGTCAGATGAGCCAAGAATTTCCCTTGACCCTTCAGATTCTGTTCCAATTTTAGGAAATGATTGGGACCCATGAGAAACGGACAGAAATAGATTTTTGTTGCACTAGGCCTCTTAATTAGTGAGATACATGCTAAGGAATTTTGAGCAAATTAGCGATACCTCACAAATGAAAACACCCATATCTCAAAGTAATGCACCTAGAGAGCTGGTTCAGGGGCCATGTTGAAGCTAACCAGTAGCCCTATGGATTGGTATATGAAAACCTATCTACTAAAATGAACCAGAATTTTTTTTATCACAGATTATAAAGTTAAAAGATGAATAAAAACAAAATAGGTTTTATTTTTCCTCCAATTCATGTGAGGTACTTTGTGATGTAAACATGCTTCCCCGTAAATTTGGTGATGGGCACTAACAGTTTCTGAGCAATGAGCAATAATACCATCACAAACTGGCAAAACCACCAGGCAAAACCACCAGGGTAACCACACCCCAGTCAATGTGGGTATATGCAAACCCGTATTCACATACACATCCAGGTTACAGGTTCTGAGTCAGATAAACTTGTTTTCCTCCCTGCGACAAAATTTAATTCCTTACACCAAGTTCCGACATCCAGCACTGAATATTTAGGCTGCATATCCAGGCTACACAACAGAATATAGATCATCAAATAAGAAAAATTCAGCCGCCTCATTTTTCTCCCAAATCCTATTTGCAATGGTACGCCCACCCCAACCCCGCAATGTCATCAACTGATTCAGGAAAAGGCAGGCTTGCATACTCTGGTGGAAGTGAAAGCAGAGGGGCAATGGGGAACAATGAGGTGGGAGCCAATATGCCTTATCTGAGCTCTTATCTGCACTTTGAATAGTTTGACTGACAAAAAAACATGTTATTTTTCTTACACTTACCTTGTCCGTGTGGAATATAAGGTCCAGTTCACAGACATTTTCAAAGCATTTGTCAAGCGTTTCCACAAAGACCTAGGCAAAAAAAGCAGAGCGATTCAAATTTAAGTTTAAAGCAAATAGACCGCTTTTATATTTAAGTTACTGTGCCATGTCAGCAAACACCCTTGTGTAGCCTGACACATGTCCAAATATGCAATTCAAGTTTTTAATACACTGCAATTAGTGCAGTGTAGTAGGCGTAGTGTTTAACTTGACTTTCATGTCATATACAAGCAGTCTTAGACAACTGGCACACTCGTAAAACACAGGACATACACCTCTTCATATTCCAAAGCAATTAGAGATAACCAACTATTTCTTATTGCTATAATTACTGAAAGCTTTAAATGTTAATACTACTAAATGATAATACACCACTCACAAACCTGTTTCCTTGTACATGTTAATGCATACTTGTTATGTGCACTATGCTACGTAAGTGCACGTGACACCACGATATCAACCCTAGAGTTTGGCCACAGACTGCATCATTTAACCGGTGGTCTCTGGAATCAGTCTAAAGTCATCATATTTGATTACCTCTAGAGGTAATGCGCAGCAGGATTACATTTTTCATGTCTAAAACGACGCAACCAAAGCAGCTATCTGAAAATGTCCTTCTGTGTCACGGCATTGATTAGATACACCAGAGACTTCAAGATAAAGGCTTATTGCCTAGCTTAAGCAATGGTCTCAAAAGTTCAATAGTGTGATCTCGTCCGTAGTTCCAAGGCCAGAACAAAAAAAATGAGGTGAATCTGAAAATCCTTCTTTCCATGTTCTGCATCTGTGGTCTCTCAGTGGACTGCGGCTGCATTTACAGCAAGAAGAGACTGAACACACCGGATTTTCCTCAGCTGTGGAAAGAGCCACATGCCAACAGGTCGTTTTCAAATGATCAACTTAGCTAGCTGGAATGGTCAC
Source organism: Ilyophis sp. 1 JC-2022 (assembly GCA_022702515.1). NCBI lineage: Eukaryota > Metazoa > Chordata > Actinopteri > Anguilliformes > Synaphobranchidae > Ilyophis > Ilyophis sp. 1 JC-2022. The sequence continues at coordinate 28,590,660 of CM040400.1, forward strand.
AGTTGCTAGTAGTTTCTGTTTTAACCTGCCCGGGGAATGCGGATAACAATTACTTGAGGAAAAGATGAAACGATTGAAGTTTAATCGAGGCACATTCAATGAATGTGAAAACTTAAATGCTGATCAACTTGCATTGTTCCTGTTAAATAACCCTGTTAAATAAATAACAGTAATTGAATAAATAACCCTGTTTAAATGAATTGGAAAGTTTAAATAATGTTACTAAACACAAATTAAAATTAATAACAGTATACAGCTCTGTTATGGTGATACAATTATTATGGTGGGTGGGTTTATGATTATTATTGTTGTTCCGGTTTAAAAGTGTGCAGCCGAAACCAAAAGACCGTCTAACCAATCAGGTGCTGGCCATTTCCGTTGTGGGCAGCACAAATTATAGATATGACGTAGAGGTATATGTATCGTTAAGTTTTTAAGGATACCACTACTTTTATCGATACTGCTCATCGATCCGTTACTTTAACGGTACTCTTATCGGTCCTTTTTGTTATTTCTTTAAGAATAAAAAATACAAGTTAAGAACAGAATTAGCATTGCTTTATTCTCTAAACATTCAGTAGCAAAAGCATACAACAGCAATGATTTGAATATATCACTATTATGTTGTGATAATGGAAATGTAAAATAAATAAAATAAACAATCCTATAAAATAGGGATGCAAATTTAAAGGAATTTCCTTAATCGATAGTTGTTAACCTTAACAAACAATAGTCGATTAATTGATAACATAAAAGCTAAATATAGCTTATGATATACAGAATACAAAATGCATGTTATATTCCTCAATCAAAGATTTATTGTAACATTTGAGAAACAGGCATTATTGTAGCGTAACAAAAATAGAATATGAAGGCGTGTATAGGCTACTTCAACAGAAAAGAAATTGCGCTCCGTCTCATCTGTTGCAAGCAAAACCGTTGCTCCGCTAGCAACATTAACATAATCTCTCTTGAAATGGAAGGGCGACAGTTAAACTAGTAGACCTAGCCTAGAACAGTCAACTTAAATCATAGGCTATTATGTTTTGAATAGGCTCCTCATATGCATACTAGATAGACCTATGTATTTTTATTCAAGAACATTTAAGCTACATGGTCGGGAGCGAGTCGTGTGCGCAGCCCGTTTATTAGCTCTCGAAATCCCTCACCGTCAATGGTGCTTATTGGCATCATGTCCTTTTCAACCATCAACCTCGGAGTAATACCCTCCGCTCGTCTATCGTCACATACCCTCTTTGCCAACACTGAGGTGATGGTAGGTTGCGATCCACTTTGCCCTGACAGCACGGTTGGATGTAGGCTTTTCAGGTGGTAGTTAACGAAGTAGTTATACTTCAAAACAGCACCACAGGTATTGCAATGGGCATCATAGTTTTGCCCGCTTCATTTTTGTGACTTCTTGTGTAGGCTCAACTTCACTGCTTACCCTGCGTTCTCACATCCAGCAACTTCGGTCGCCCAGTCGCCGGAAGTCCATTCATTCTCTATGAAGTTCAGCGACGGTCAGCGACCTAAGCGACTAGGAAACTGAGCAACCAAAATCGGCCGATAAATGTTGCCCGCAACTTAACTTTTGAGCAACCATCGGCTTTAAGAGCCAATCAGAGTTCCACACTTGATATTTATTTAACCGACACGAAACCATTTCGTGAATAATTGTTCTGCCCGATTTCACTCAAATTGCTTGTGTATGTAGCCTAAATGAACAGAAAATCTATCTCCTTCATTGTTCCAATACCGATAGCAGAACCAGGGAAGTCGGAGCCTATCGATATGCCGGTCTTTTGAACCGGGGCCCATATAATACCGGGGCTCAGGACACACCCCTACATCGAGGTACCTTCAAAGAGGTACTCTGACATCACAATTTGGGCGGGGGCAGAGTGGGGAGCAAAAAGAAAATTTCAACCATTAGAGGGCAGCACCAAGACGCTTTTCTACTGATACAGGGTTTTTCCTCGGGGTGTGCGATATGACGATATTAGATCGTGAGCAAATTAATATGTCTCCGCGATCTGCATTTACAGAGAGATCGGGAGTATCGTGCTACAGTGATACTGCACATTCTGATGCTGATACGGCAAGCAAAGCTGTTTTCTCAGCCAAACCTCGAATCACACTATTCACTGGTCAGTTTCGCACCTTCCCTAACAGACATACCCTAAAGTTCACATGTCAGATTACAACTAGGGCTGCACAATTAATCGAATTTTAATCACGATCACGATTTCAGCTGCCACGATTAAATTAACGTGATCGTCCGCGATTTTTTTCTATTTAAAATGCGGGCTCTGCTGCATCAAATCAAGCACTTTCTTAATCAACAGTCAGCCAACCACCAGGGGGCGGGCGAACGAGAGGTTCATTTGCGGCACGCAAATGAGATAGCAGTCCAGATGAGTGATAGAGAGACTGAAGCTATGTTTCCATCAACCTAATTTTATGCGCATTTTCAAGTATCGCATCAGAAAAGGTTGATGGAAACGGCAAAATTCGAAAAAACTTACTCTAATTCGCAAAAAAGTTTATACGCTCGCTTGAGGTGGTTTTTGTCTTTTGCGAAAAAGAGTTAATGCGCAAAACGGTAGATGGAAACACATTTGCCGAATAAGTTCTGACGTAGCGAACATTGAACTCACGTGACTGATCAGCCGTTTCCATCAAAATCAATGCATCTCTCTGTCTTCGTCTTCGGATAGCATTAAACACGGCCAATATTAGTTGAATTGAAAGGACAATTACAACTTGCCCAGCTGAAACTAATTCCTGCAGACCTCTTTCCATTTTATTGCCAAGCGTTATGTTCTCCACGTGGGTATGTTACCAAGGCAACTGGTTTTGTTTACGATATGCAACCTCTACTTCTTCGCTCCAACTCAGTTGGTGGAAACGCACCTAATTCGCATTTTCTTTTTTTTTCTTTTTGCGAACTTTCCAAAAGTTCGCTTAAAATTCGAATGACATTTAGATGGAAACATAGCTTGAGTGAACTAAAGGCGGTGAGAGAAACAGCGTGGAACACGGTGATAAACAATTGAACTGTAAAAGTGATAAAAAGTGATAAACTGATGACTAGACAAGTGAAAACAGCTAAATGAGATGTTGAATGTTTTTTTTATTATTATATTCAGTGATGGCATATTTATTTTAGTTAGCCTTTTATCTCTTGGGTAATTTTTGTATATTTTGCTTCCAGAAAACACAGGTAAATAAAAACCTATTAAGTTTTTTTTTATACAAAAACTTACATTAGTTGGAATGTAATGCAACATGGAAGTGAAAGCAGTGCTCTGTTAATTTATAATTTGTTTAAAAAGAAAAGTGTTTATTACATTTTATAATATTTTCTACATTATATACATATGCACTGTGATAAGGTGAACTGGAAGCACGAAACTGAAGTTTTTGTTAATTTAAACATGAAAATAAAATGAAAATATGGTTTCCATAAAATTTCTGAATGATCGTGATTAATAATCGTGATTTCAATATTGATCAAAATAATCGTGATTATAATTTTGGCCATAATCGTGCAGCCCTAATTACAACACGACAAACCTTTTTAACCACCCCAAAAGAAAGCACTGCAATGAGCATGCCGAAAGTCTCACGTGAGTGCATCAGCCACCGCCACGCAGCCACATGCGACAAGGCCAAAAACAAACAACTAGTGCCGAAATTAAACATACCTCACGCAAATACGCGAACGTGGACACTTAGAGCTACGAGAACAATTTTCTTTTCCAATGACATTTGTGAAAGACAAACCAGAAGAAAGCACAGATCTAACAAAAAAGTTGTTTACTGTTGTTGCCTGCTATAGCGTCCATCGTTGCAACTCTGTTTTTTTCCCCCCACAAATGTCATGGCAAAAGAAAAACTGCGTAGCTCGAAGCGTCCACGTTCACGTATATCCGTGAGGTAGGTTTCAGCCCTAATGAAGGCCTTTGAGAAAGGCACTCCGTATGACAAGACAAGTAAGCGCTGGAAAGAGGTAAGATGCAGTGACATTTTACCAGGCCAATAAAACCATGGAAAATGTGGGTTTCAAAAGACTGCTCAAAATAGTTGATCCGCGGAGTTACCCAGCCGCAAATATTTTTACAACACCGCCATTCCACTCCGAATGCCGCAACAAAAAATAAGCAAATTATACTCTTGTTTGAACCTGGCTTTTCCTCATTGAAGTCTTGTTATTCTGTTTATTTTTATTCTACTTTTCATGTTAATGAGAATGTTACATACTGCTAACAAAGTGAATATACTGGTTTTGCTGAGGATCTGTGTCTAATGAGCTACCTGACTGTTAGAATTCCTACCAACGTTAGATTTTTAAAAATATATATATTTTTTTTTTTAGCAAGAATGCACTTTACTTGAGTGCCGTTGTTTACCTTTTGAAACCAATGTTTGTTTTGGGAGTTAATGCTAAAGTCTCTTATTGTACTTGAATATAAGTCTAGACCATGTAAACATTATTGTTGAATGTTAATACTTTGTAGAATAGCACACTTGATTAAAATCTGTTTGAGAAGGTAACTTACTTTGGCCTAAATGGTCTCTGTTATTCTTTTTCTTTTAGGTTTTGTTTCCTTGTAAGACTATATTTCTTAAATAGGGAAATTAGTTTGGTTGCACTGTTCAGTAACTTGCAAGATCTTAAAAACTTAAGAATCGTGATTATATTGTGGATCGTGATCCTGTCTGAAAAAAATTGTGATATATTTTTGCCATATCACCCACCCTTAGTTTTTCCTACATAGTAAATTCTTTGGCGGCCGCCAAAATGATTTCACCAACCGCCAAAGGGAAATCGCGACTGCCAAAATGACAATAATTGAGAGAACGGCAAATAAAATCATATCCGAATGAATTTAATTATATTTTTTGGGTGCAGTATGGTCTTTCGGCCAGCGGATGGCAATATATATTGTACTCGTCGCATTCAAAATGTCAGTACTAGGAGACGAGTAGAAGAACCTGTATAGAGGCAGAGTGCAACCTAAATCTTGGGGGGGGCGACTCGGTAGAAAGACATAGCGTGCACGGGGAGTTGGATGGAACACGCTCCAATTTTGAATTAGGCTACCTTTGATGCCCTAACTTCTGAAAAGGTAAAAGCTTTAACCCGATCCACGTTGGCGCCCCATACTATAGTGGTAGACATATCGGTCCCAATTACAGTGTTCATGTTTGTTTTAAATTATAAACTAGGCTACAGCTTTAAGAAAACCCGCAGGAATATAAAATAAGAGGGTGCTGTTAATAGCCCAAAGCGCTTACGACCCAGTCACAGACTGTAAAATGCATTTACAAGAAAATCGTGTTCAGATATAGCTAGAAACAATAATATTTTTTTTAAACGTTGTACAAATAGGCCTAAACATTTGCCGTTTTCCATTGCTTACTGTCGGCTACTAGCTATAGGCTACCTGATGCACTTTGGGTTTAGAAGACGCCTCCTTTTTTTTTCTACAAAATCTCTCGTTGCTATAAATATGCTAATGAAACCAAATCTCTTAGCTGTAGGCTATATGTAGCTACCGCTGTGTTATGATTAACCCTGAAGAGTTTGTCTTGTTACGTTTCACCAAAGTCCCGTACAGTCGACATTTCCACCGTGACCTATCGTATTTAGGGCTAAAATTTATGGTTGGCCTCTGGATGTGTCTTAGTTAGCTAGCTATAGCTCCAGCTACATTTAGCCCGATGAGGGCATATTAAGCGCACTGACCCTATCAGAACAACGAGCTCAAGTTTCGGGCGACAGTTATTGCTGAAGTCTGTAGTTCTAACTATCCATTTTATATGACGTTTATTTACCTGTTAAAAATGCTTTCCACAGACATATGTGGCGATGCAGGAGACCATATAGTTTCCTTCCACCTGCTCTCTTAATGGCATGTAACCACAGGGCTCGTCTTTTGGTGTTTCCGATAGGACACGGCAAACGTGGGAAATGCAAGTCTGGTTTTTTTAATTGCATTGGCTGTGCAGTTCACAATGAAACAGCTTTTGGGAATTTTATTGGGGTTTTTTCCCCCGATCTTTACAGTAACAAGCCAGATACAAACTGATGAAGATATGCAAACAAGCCATAAATAATATTCTGCTTCTTATAAACGCCACCGTTGGTTTCCCAAGCAATGCTGTTAGTTCATATCTTTCGGCTTCCAGCACACTCCACTCTCGACCACATAAACTATAATGATCACGACCAGTAATCAGGGCAAGTCAAAAGCAACAATTACAGGGCAAGTCAAAACCTAAGAATGAATTGCAGTGGACTGTTTGCCTGGGAGTGGAGTAGACCTTGAAACCTACTAGGACTTAAGTCCTTAAACGAACCACACCATGGTTGGACATGACATTTTATGAATCACTTATCCACTGGTTAAAGTTGTAATATTCAGGTGGAAGTCACTTGACTGAATTTTACAACTTTAATAGTGGCTCAACAAACTGGAGGACAATTGCAAGCACAAAATAATAATTACTAAGGAATCAACAATCCTTTTAATGTGTTGGCACTAGGGGTGGGACGATTCAATCTCATAACGATTCGATTCGTTTCCGATTCTTTAGGCAAAGGTTCGATGCATCATAATATCTTACGTTTGACCACGATTCGATTCGATTCGATTCGGTTCGATTAATTTAGATACTTTAAAAAAAGTAATACGCATGCTAATGTGATTTGATACCGATACATTCAGCAGTAATTAAATATTCAATTAGAACCTTACACCAAGTTCACAGCATTATGTTTATTGTTAAGGCATGCCATACATTTTGCAGCTGTCTGCAGCAAATAATGCAGCAATAAACATGACTAACAGTGTATTTTCTAAAGTTGCCCTATTTAGGTTATTGTTTTTCAAACAGTGTCAGACATGGTACCCTAATACAGTTCCTTTATTTACAAAATGAAAATGGCAAAATGTATAACAATTAATAAACTGGGGCAAGAAAAATGAAATAGCCTATAGGTTAGTGTCATGCATAGTACTTTCCTAAATCTTAGTACGATCTAGAACTTCGGTGGAGCAAGATGCCCATCCATCCGTAGTTAAAGCTACTCTCGTAGCGTTTTGCAAGGACAGTCGAACAGTTTTCTTCACCTCTTCATACAGAGCAGGTATACATTTTTCACTAAAATGTTTTCTGCATGGTATGGTGTATCTAGGTTCCACGACATTCATTTTGTGAATCGGACAGTTAACGTAGTAATAATTAATTGAACGTAAGACATTGGAAATAGTCTTACTATTTTAGTTTGTCTCGAACGTCTACTTGATTTTGAATAGAAAATGGTTTAAATTTAAATATCAGAAAGCACTTTACAATTAACTGTCTGGACACGGTATGTGTATAAAAACTAATAAAAACAATTATACAAAAAAATAGAACTGTTTGGCAATTTCTCCAGGAAACTCGGGAAGTGTCAATGACTCCCGAGTTTAGCTTGCTAACGCGCTTGCTGTCCTTCACGTTAATTGTGTATCGTCGGCTCAAATGGTTTATCATGTTTGCGGTGTTGCCTGTGTATCTGATTTCTACTTGGCAGATCTTGCATATTGCAGCGGTTTTGTCAAGTACACCCTCCTTCTTTCTAAACCCGAAATGCTTCCATACCACTGATTTTCTGTTCGGAACATCGCAAGTTCTGTAAGTTTCTGTCTCTTTTGTCGCACTCAGCGAGCACGCAGCTAGCCATTTCGCTCAGATCTGTCCGTCTCATAGTCGCTTGATTCCCGCCTGTCCCGACTTTCAACTCACGCTTATGTGGGGGTTGGAGCAGAAACATGGATTGAAGCTGGTCAAAACAGTTTTAAAAGTAGTCGTGTCTTAGAAATATATATTTTAAATAATTTTTGAATAAATGAATACATGTGCACATTCATTTAAAATGCGATATTAATCGATGCTTATCGATTCGAATCTTACAGATCGATGCAGTTGTATTTACACATTCGGATCGATGCACCGCGATGCACCGGTGCATTGTCCCACCCCTAGTTGGCACGTGATTTGTGATTCCACCACAGTGTACAACCTTGAGCATGCAGTACTTGTTACCCTCTTGTGGTGAAAATGAATTACTGTCATTCATCGCCAATGAGGGAGAACCACTCATATTGCATGGCTGCTTTCATGCCACAAAATACATTTTAAAAAGCAGTATCAAATAATTCTAGAAACCTGGGGGGAGGAGACAAGATTCTTAATGTTAGACGATTACTATTCTTCAAAAAGTTATACTTAAGTATTTCGCTCTGGATAAGAACGTCTGTTAAATTAATGTAGTGTAAAGGGCTGAACTACCTGAGAGTTTAACTCTTCCAACCAATTTGTGCTTAAACTTTTTAAATATTTAAAAAACCTTTTAAATATTAAAGTGCACTATGCAGGATTTTTACCTAAACAATATTATAAAATCAGCAAACTCAGTCATATCAATCATGCACTGGCAATCTCGCTCAAAAAAAATAATTTGCCGAAATCATGCTCCTCTGCCTGTAATTATTATTCTAAGATGTGTTCAGGACGTTTCTGGGTGTGGCGCTCTTTTCTGTGTGGGGAGGGGTGGGTGCGGCTGCAGAGCCTGTAGAGTGTAATCAGATTGCTTTCAGCAGAGCGTTTGTCAAATGAAAAAGGAGAGCCCAATGACTTGGAGGAAACGATTTGTTGGATTTGCAGCAAAAAGGTGGTGGTCAAAGGCGCCAATAGGCTACTGCAAATTTTTAAAACCATCTACGGATCCACCACCCCACCCAATTCGCCAAACTTGGAAAGACAGCCGCAGCGGCAGTTCCGTCCCGGCAATTGGCTATTCCTGAAGCTTTCGGACGAGTGTCTAAACATAAACGTGACAGAACCAGATGTACCAATTCCCTACCAGATTACCAGTAATAGGCTTTGTATATTTAGGTTGTTATTTGTCATATCTGCCCTGTGCAATTTTTGTTTACAAAGCCTAAAAGGCAAACAGAAATGTAATTTTTATTTATATGTTCCAATGTTCAATGCCAATAAATGGCTCTTCTTCATAAGGTGAATGTGTATTATTAAACTATGATTAGGCTTATACCATAATAGTGGCATAAAATGACCAGAAAGAAAATTAACTAATTAATCGCAATTATTTGTATGACAATTAATCGTCAACTAAACTTTCACGATTGTGACAGCCCTACGTAGAGGTATACGTAATTTTGACGTATACCGCTACCACTTTTTGAAAGACTACAGTGCCGTGAAGTGGGCGTGTAAATGACATAGGCACATAGGCGAAGTCAGTGAGGGAAGAAACGCAGCGTCTGTCACGGTACTGAGTAGGGACACCTCGTAGATCAAGCTAGCTATCATTGCTATTTTATTATAATGTCAGAAAATTACATTGATAGGCTACTTTATTTCTTAAAGATGTTTTGGCAAACTAAATCAAACAGGACTTGAGTGCTGTCAGTTACAGAGTGGAGTGGTCTCCGGTATTCCCTGACATCTTCATCTGCCTTATTGAATCACCCGGGATGGAACCATGTCAACTAACATTATGATCCATGACTGTGAAAAGTAGACTAACATTCGTGAGCTGACCATAATTTAACGGTTTCGCTTTGAACATTCGATTACAGACGCAATTTTAGCCATGTCATTTTCTAGGCTAGTGTTGTTGTTAGCCATTGTTATCCACGGGTTTCTTGGCATAAAACAAACTGGTTTTTTTTTAATCAGTTTGCCATGCAGTAGGCTATAGTAGCTAACCCTGCATTAATTTATGGCAGGAGGTTGGATATCGGACGTTAAATACTAGTCGGTTAAACAATTTTAAATAAATAAAAAATTTTAAAAGACATTTGCGTTTTGTTTTAAACAGTTAATTTGCACCCAAATTACTGTCATGTCTTCCTAATAAAATGTTGCTTTACATTTTTTTTTTAAAATAAATAAAAAATAAACTAGCCTAAATTGTTACCATTCTCACGCGGTCACTTAGGCAAGCGCGGAAAAATGTTGACCGTGTTCCATTATGCATATATCCTACAAAACATGACAACCATTCACTAAATAAAAGTTAGCCAATAACAGTCGGCATATTTATTGAAAACCATTTCATTATTGGCAGCCGGTAGGCAATAGCCTATGTTAAAAATCAGTGGCTACTCAGACAATACATTTTTGTTGAGCAAAATCAATAACATGCATGATGTGAATGTGGTCGGGTTATAGACGGGACCAATAACAGTCGTAATATTAAAAATAATTTTCAAATAAACTGACTGGGCAGGATCAGTAATAGGCATATTGTCATATTATGAAAAAACACTGCTACACTTACTCAGACCATCTTTGTTGAATGACCAGAGATCATTGCGCAAAGCCTAGACTGTAGAAAACACGCAACACATAAACCGCAGCTCATATGAGCTCTTCTCGCAAGAGGCATTTATTCGCTCAATTAAAATGTGAAGCGCCGCGGCCCAAATTGCTGCGGCAACTACTGGCTCTGTAGTTAAATAAACAGACATTTCTCATTACCATGGCAGTAATGTCTAAACAATGAAAACGACAATTTGGCAAAATTTTATTTTTTGTTAATAATGTATTGTACCATAACATTTGTAGTTCATTTGAAATACGTAATGATGCATACCTTATAGCTATAAGTAGAGTAAGGTAATTTCACTGAGGTGATACTACCGTTTTTCCTGTAAGATCAAAGATATTTTGACACTATCATCTAGTGTGTTCTAAAATTGAAGCGTAATTGCGATCTTGCATACTATGAAGTACATTCTAGCTGGTATAGGCCTACTTGGAAGAACATACTATCTAGCATGCAAGTAGCTAGCTACGCAGAACGCAATAGCCTATTGTCTTTTTTTATTTTTTGACGGGATTTCTTTTATATTCACGCTATAGCCTACTGCACTTTTCATTAAAAACAATTATAAATATATTCCTGATATCATTATTTATAAAGCCTGCATATCAATTGTTTTAAAGCATAATAAACACCAGATAATATTTGATCTGAATTTCTCCAATTTGCCCAGCAAACTGAAACTATGAAGACAAAACCCAAATTAATTCATTCTTATCATGCTCTTCAAAATCATCTAGGCTATTAACTCCTTCGCTACAGTTTAGATGGCTATCGAACGTCAGCTAGCTTCGCGTCTGGTGGTGGTACTTGCCTCTGCGTAGCCTATTGCTTTAAAAGCTATGGAAAACCAATATGAAGCATGGCTTTTGACACAAGGGATGGGAGGAAACAGGGGTGCATCCATTTTTAAATATTTTTTATTATTTTTTTGCTGGGAAGGATGGAATATAAACAGTTAAATTCTATAATAATGCAGTAACTGAATATTTAAGCAATAACTCATGACAGCCTATGATCACAGCTAAGGGATGTAGTGCACGTCGGTGCGGTGTTTTTTACATTTAGGCATAAAATGGTAGTCTATTGAGATATGTTAATTGTTCCTGTACCGTGTGTATGGGTGTCTTGTCATAATTTTGCAATAAATAGGCTACTGTGTTGATGGTGTGCAATTTGGCTTTAATACCAGCATCCATAGAGCGCAAGTTATGGATGAGGTGAATAGGCTAATTGAGAAACCATAGGCCTACTTACTGCTGTTTCAATTTGCAGAAAATAACAGACTGAAGCTAGAGAAAACTCTCTCCATTCCCTCAATGCATTCCCAAGCACATCTCAAAATCATAGCCGTCTTCTAACACATCCAAAATGAATGTGGACAAAGTAGATTGTCAATTTATTTATAAAAAATATAAATATATATATTTTTTTTTTAAAGAGTCTCATTACTTTATTTTGCATATATTTGCGATTACTGAAGGATAATAACTTCACTGTGTAAGTCCAGAGTCTAAAACATCTATCACTGCTAACAGACATCTTCATATGGCTAATAGTCTAACTTCAACCTGAGGCTACTAGACAAAATGTACAGATATCTTAAATTACCGTTTTGACGAGTCATTAATAAATTAGTATACAGATATCTGGTACCGGTCACGCTAATAAATTATGAAAAGGGCTTGCCATATTCGGTAGCCTACGTAAGACTAGTTGAATGGCAATATGTTTGACTTCATTATAGATAGCCTATCTTTTTTTAACAATTTTTAAAATATTTTTTTTACTATAGTCAGATATCTTGAATTATATCACTATTAGTCAGATTATAATTGCAGACATCTTGAATTATTTTTTTACATAGGCTATAATTTATTTGCTCAAAACCAATAAAATATTGATTGTTAATACATTACCTACTAAGCAGTCCATGGTAGATTTAAAAGTATCACCCCTCCTGCTGGTGAAACAATATGCCTATTCACTGGGCGCTAACGCCTACGAGAAAGATTATACATTTCAGCCAATTGAGCTGTAACTTTAAACATATCTACAGGTGTCCACAAACATTGCTTTTATATAATGTTTGCTTTGAAAGCACTTCCAACTTTCGTTTTTCATCATAAAATGCTTTTGCATCGGCCAACATACTGATACTGAATGATAAACATATACAATTAAAAGTTAAAACGTTATGGTTGTAGTTAGCCGTTTTTAGCTCTGTTTGCTAACAAAGCCAAAACTTTTGTGCGAAGGGTGTCCATGGCACCAAGTCCCCATTGTGCAGCTCGAACGCCGCATTTACCACCTCCAAAATGCAACCTCCCACCATAAACTCAGAGGCTCAGACAGCAAACTTTTTACCGTAATTCCTTAAAATTGTACTTTTGCGCATTCGGTTTTTACCATCTTGCTTTTCACCACTCAATTTACGCATGCGCTTTTCAACAATGGGGAATCAGTCAGTTACCTAATCAAATAGGGTGGAATGTGTATAATATCCAAAAATGTGACCTTCCAGAAATTGCATGACCAGTGCGAACCCTGTTATTTAGGTGTTTGTTAGTTTGAAAGGAGTGTAAAATGAACATCATGTTCAGTCAAAGTTTAACATCTTAACCCCTTTGCGCAGATCCATAGTGGCCATGGTGCCAGCGCCAAGATTTATCAACTCAGATATTAAATTCTCCTGCAACCAATCTATGGAAAAGAACTAGTGGAAACAACAAACTCCATGTTTTATCTTTATTTGTAAAGGGTTTGTGACAACTCAGAATACGGAGTTTCTAAGTGTCACTATTGTCCCGTAGCAAGTCCATTTAACAAGCAACCCCCCATCCTGTCTCGTCTGCAACTATACCTACCCATGCGTGACACAGTGGACAATAGCGTCTATGTGCGAGATCATAAATACATTTTTTTAAATCACCAAAAATTCATACTCCGTCATAGCTACAAGATAAACCCAACAATAAACCGATAGTATGCGAATAAAGCTGCCAATTCAAATGCAAAATAAACATGTGAAATTATACCACATCATTCTACTATCAATATCTGCTACTAAATATGAAATAAATATACAATTCTACCATTGGTTTCACTCATAGAAATAGGGAATTCAGTGGTCATTTATTGTCTGGTACAATCAGTTTGAGAAATATACACTTTATACCACTATATGAAACTTTGACTCGTAATATCCTCCACGCTCTGCAAGCCTGTCTCATTCATTACAGTTCATTCTGGTTTAATTGTCAGCTCTTTTATCCAATAGAGTACATTATAACCACAGCAACGGTATATGCAAGGTCTTATTGCATGCCTTGAACAATTCATTACAGCCCAGTGTAACGGCAGTTTTCATTTTAATGGTCTAGTATTACGCAAGCTCTACATAAAACACAGTCCCCGACAGGAGTTTTCCCATTCCGATATATGGATAGTACTGCTTATAATATGCGGTTGGTCTCGCTGGCTACATATGTACGTTAGTTTTTCCACTCTAGTTTTGTCCAATATGATCGATAGGCCTATTTTTATTTTCGCAATTTGAGTGCATTTCAAATACTCTAGTGTAGGGCTGCCCCCGACCAAAGGTTTGCTTAGTCGACCTGTAGTCGTCAGTTCAAACCGATAGCCGACTAACCGTCACATTTATGATATTAATTTAATTATTTAAATATGTAGGCTATTTTTGAGCATCAGAAAATGGTTTGACTTCCATCTGATCTATAGTAAGTTTACTATATTACAGAGCATTTAAAATATCAATTATAGCTACAAGCACAGGCTGTGATTTGCTGGCTTAAACAGAGCACCCCCTAAATAGGTGAGAATTGACCACATTTGCAACCTGCGCAAAGGGGTTAAATAGGTGTACCTGTATCAGGTCCAGAATTCCAAGCTCACTTTCTGAAGAATCCACACAGAACACAAAGTAAAGTGTAGCATAGTGTCGGTAGATCAGCTTGTAGTCAGATCCACCAATCAAACTGCAAATTGGGGGGGAAACAAGAGTTATTTTACAATTCCAATGATCAAATTTTCCAAAGAGAAAGAATTCTCATATCTTCACATTGATAATCTCGAGTCAATGTTAAAGGCTTACTGAACATAATGCTGTCTAGCTACCTGGCTCTGATAGGAGTCGTAATATTCACGATCATCTTCATGACTTGCTCCAGTGGTCACCAACTGGCCAATGGAGAATGACGTTTCTCTCGAACGAATGCAAACAATGCGGATTATGCCGATATATAAAATCACAACATCCAGAACCAAACTTTTTAAAAGATAAAAAGCAACATTCATGATATTACACACTTTTTCCAAACAATTGTTTGGAAGAAGATCCGGTCGTTAGCTTATGAGGAACGTCCTCGTTTCATTCTTGCACCAGTCACGGTCACACCCACTTCCTGAAGCGTGCGTTAGTAAACAAACCGAGCAAGTTAGCAACAGTTGCTAGTTCTCAGAAAATAGTTCTTCAAAATCAATCAAAATTTGTTTCAAAAGTTTCAAACATTCGGTTCAGAATGTCATGATTTTGTATATCGTCATAATCCGCGTTAGTTACATTCGTTTATGTGCCAAGTGTGCTTTTGAGACCGGTTTCGCCATGTAATGGGATTGAATGGAGAGGAAAAAAACATCATACTCTGTTGGCCAGTTGCTGACCCCTAGAACAAGTCATGAAGATGAGCGTGAAACTTACTGGACTCATATCTGGGCCAGGTAGCTATACAATATTATGGTCTAACAAAGTTCAGTATGCCTTTAAATGCAATTTGAAAAAAAAGAGAAAATGCTTTTTACCAAATAATTTGAACTGAACCTGCTTTGCTGTGGAAAACTGTTTTTACAAGTGATCGCATGACCAAAGAATTCTCTAGAACAATAGAGCTAAAATGCGTAGTTACTTGGTTACCTAAGGCGTGAATTTGGTGCCAATATTTACATGCGTCTCACGACTTGCACGTGTCATGTGCAACGCAAAACACAATCCACAGGTGTATGCATTGATCAAAATTAAGGTACCCACAGCCAATCAAGCGAAGAGTAGCTCATAGGCAACTGGATGCTAGTTGAAGCATGATGGACAAGCATGAATATCTAAAATGCATTCATGCTGAATATAGAGAATAAAACATTTTGATTAGTTGCTTGCAATAAAGATAATGTTTTAATGGGTAATTATTGGGGAGAATTGACCACCTTTATGCAAGATAGCTATGATTTGATTTCTATGAAAGGCAAACGAACAAGCTTGTACAACATTACTGCTTACACATTTAGCCATCGAGTGGCTTAATAGGCTTTGAATTGCTTACTAAAAAAAAATATAAAAATATGGAGCATGAATAGGAGAAAACATCCAACTACTTATTTGCAGTTTCTGTTCTACAACATTAATACCTAATGAATTTGTTTGCAAATATAGATTCATGAAGTCCACCTTCTATCGTATGGTGGTATTTAACTTTTCTGACCTAGCTGTTCAGCAGAGAATCGCAAGAAAGGCTATATGCACATCTCTTGCATGTAATGTTACTTGAACAATAGACCTCATTCACCAACCATTCTACAAACAAATTGGCTGTTAAGACTTTTTTTTAGCAATGTTTTCTTCTTTGGCATTTTTTCTAGGGTAGAACAGAAGCTCAGAATGCAAACATCAGTTAATCCTGAAATGTTTGTAAAGACTTGAACAAATGTACTCTAGTGATTGGTGAATGAGGCCCAATGTCTTTGTCCAGCTACATTGATTAGCTCAGCCCTTCACAACTTCCTCTGGTATATTAATTTGCCTTGATAAGGAACTGACGAAGACCATGTCCTGACGACAGGTGAACCTCTCTCTTAACTGTAACTGCCACTATCCCTAATCAGCTCCTGTTCTTCCTCACTTAAAAGGGGGAGAATCCTTCTAACCTAAATAATTATCATTCCATATGAAAGCTCTCGTCTTGCTAAGACTTTAGCGTCAAAGATAAATGATCAACCTTTTAAAAAATGGCCTTTTAAGTCGAGTACAATCAGGTTTTAGACCAGGCCACAGCACGACCACAGCATGACCTTGGGTCGCGGGAGATATCTATTGGGTCGCGGAGTTGTGTAGGCTGCAGCAACATTCCAATGCAATTAGGCCTGTAAAAGTGGCTGTAGGAGGTAGCCTGGCTCCAAACAGATGACGACCGCACAGAGATGTGGTGCAAAATATGCCGTGAAAATCCCAATCTCGCCGATAAAAACAACGCCTTTTATATAGGTACAAAAAAATTTCATTCATCCAGCTTTTGAAAAGCACGAGAAGAGTAAAGAGCACATGAACATAGTGCAAACAATTGATAACAGGCGCAGCCAGGATCAGAAATCCAGTCGCCCTCTTGACAGGTGGCAGGACAAACTGAATGAAGAACAGCGCCAAGCACTGTGTAATGTTTTTCTGTTGGCCTTTCACAAAGCGAAACATGCGTGTCCTATGCGTTCATATGACGAGGATATTGCGCTTTTCAAGAGGCTTGGAGTTAATGTCGGGAGTGCATATCAGTCACGAGAAGGGGGGGCCGCATCATTCAGAGCATCGCACAGGCAATCAGTTCAGAATTGAGTGAAAAATTGAAGGCAGCTGAATTTTGGGGCGTGCTCTTTGATGGATCAGAAAACATAACAAAAGTGGAGCAGGAAATCGTTTACATTGCGTCCGTTTCTAGCAACGGAGAGTTTACCTCAGATTTCCTTGGATTCATTCATTTGTGTGTGAATCAAACGGCACAGGACATAGTGAACGGGCTTGTGCAACTCATCCATGCTTGTGGTTTAGGGGATGAGTGGAAGACAAAGTTGGTTTCGGCGTGCAGACGGAGCTGCAGTCAACATTGGAGGTTACAGCGGGATCATTCCCAAAATTGTGTCAGATGGTGGCAATCGAGGATTCCCTTGTGCATATTCTGTGTAACGCCCACACCCTCGAGAACTGCGCCAAGTGAGCTGATCGCATGGTTCCATACTGTGAGACAATTAATCGCTCCGTTGTCAAGTTGCTGAGCTTTTATTTACAGAAAGGGGGTGCAAAAAGAACAGAACTAAAGATGAAATGTGATGAGAATGGCATTGCCTTTGTGAAACAAGAAAGGTTTCACAACATTAGATGGTCTGCATGGAAACAAGAGACTCTGGAAAATATGGAGGCTATTACCTGCCATTCAAATACAAGTGGCTACAAGTGATGACAGTGAACTAAAACATATCTGCAGAGTGTTTTCGGTGTTTCCTAGCCAACATGCTTGACACTGGAAACATTTTACAGTTCAGCTCCCTCAAGTTCCAGCAAGATAATTTGACTATTGGTGAATGCAAAGATGAGCTCATGGTAGCTATTGGACAGCTGACACTTCTGCTTGACAGTGAAGGCAAGTACAGGAAAGAGACCGTTTCAAATGCTGATGCCGACAGGGACACTGTTGATGTATTGAGAGGTCTAATTCATGAGTTTGAAAGCAGATATAAATTCCTCAAGTCATGTAATCAATTTTTAATTTATGATCCTTCAACTTGGCCTCAAGAAAAGCAAGACCTCCACAGTTTTGGCAACGCAACAATTGGTAACATCCTTCAGAAATATGAGGCCAGCTTGTCTGTTGACAGAGACTACACTGTAAGAGAATGGATGTGTTTAAAGCAAGCAGGAAAATGTTTGGCAGCCTCCTCTGTGTATGACTTGGTCAACATAGTGAAGACAAGCAATCCAGATAGTTACTCCAACATTCAGAAAGTCCTTCGGTTGTCCCTTACACTGCCCTTGAGCAGTGCTGCATGTGAGGGGATTTTCACAGCTCAATATGATAAAAAGCACGTACAGATCCTGCCTGTCAGACTCACGCCTCTCATCCCTGATGCACATCCACTTGTCTAAGATGACGAGACTTTTGACCCAAAGCCAGCTGTTGACTTATGGATGCAAACAGCTAATCGCAGGCTCAACCAGGAAGAATTAAGCCTACATCATCATCTGCCATGTTTGATAGAGAGGAAGATGGTGAGGAGAGCAGTCAGGAGGGTAGTGATGATGACAGCTTGTAGAATAACCGTGCCGCATTATGGTAACGGGTGAGCACCAAGCAACATCTCCAGGTGCTCCCTTGGGAACCAGACCAAAAAAGTTATGTGCACCCCTGGTTATATTACATACCGGTCAACACGCCACAGTATGGGTCATCCTCGCAGAGAGGAGGAGCTGCTTCGGAGACTGAATAGCAAATTAACCACCACTACGGGCAGAACCACGTCACGCCATAAATATGGCGCTTGTACGCCACCCAATCTCTTTTTGCCTCCTCGAGCTGAGACTGTTTTTCTTGTTCCAATTGGAATTTCTTTTTCTTCTTCCTGCCAATTTCATAATAAAAAATGCTCCTTGATTAATTCTCCCCATTGGATAGCAACATCTGATCTGCCAATGAAATCTCACAACATGCTTAAGAAGCTGTCCAACAGCCCCACAAAATGTGAAAGCACACAAAGCTTGGTGGTTCTTGAAAATGTTTTTTGCTTCGATATAATTTCTTTTTGTAACGTGTTTCTAATGAGTAGTTAACTGATAATGATAATGCTACTAATTTTATGAACTATAAGAATTAAATCTAGAGAGACATGCATACACAATGCATGCAAACACAGATACATTCTAGCTGAAAGACATAGACTGACGGTGTTTTAAAAAGTTGTATACACGGCACAAGTCAAGTAGCTACTAATGGCTTGTATGTTACTACTAACAGTTTAATTTATATTGGGGTGGCAGTGTAGCATAACGGTTAAAGAACTGGGCTTGTAAACAATGCGTTGCAGGTTTGATTCCCAGCTAGGACACTGCTGTTGTACCCTTGAGCAACTGTCATTATTATAGCTAGAATGTATGCATGTTTGCATGTATTGTGTATGCCTCTCTCTCTAGATTTACTTATGGTATTGTTCATAAAATTATTTGCAAACAGTACAAAAATAAGGGATCAACAAAAATGATTTCAACATACAAAAATGCAAAGTTACTCACGCACAAAGTATGGTCCGTAAGTTTAAAAAATATATATTAAAAAAAAAAAAAAAAAAAAAAAACTAGGCCTGCCGTTGAAAGTATTGATATCAAAATGAGGCCATGTAACTTCGTTTTATTTATTTATTTATTTGTATTTTTTTTTTTTCCATCTTACCATCTCAAGACTACGGTCATTAAAACTTGATGACCAAATGGTAAAATTCCAATAATGTATAGTGGAAACAATACAGACAGGCTATGCGTGAGTAACTTAGTATTTGTGTACGTTGAAAACATTTTTTGTTGGAATAGGTTTTTCCCCTGACACAACACAATGGGGGTCTACAAGGATTTTTAAACCACAAACCGATAGCTAAACTAGACAAACAAAACTATATCGCACTTGCTCTAAGTGTACACACCGGTGCTGGTGCACGACACTAACATCACAGCAACGTTTCCGTTAACATTACTTTAATCGAATTTATCAGGTACAGAAACGTTACCTTCCTCCTTCCAAGAAATTACAGATATTGTCATCCCTCTTCGATACGAGGTGGAATGTTTCCCTGATTATCTGTTGCTGCATGTCTTCCGCCTTTTTTGGGGGGGGAGAGGAGAATGTAACGTTAACGTTATAGCAAAGTTAATTGTACTATACCAAACGAACAATTGGCAAACAAACATTACGTTACCAAAGCTAGGTAGAAAAATAATGTAAAAGTTAGGATTTTAGCTACGGTAGCTACAGTTATAGTAAAGTGAAATTATTAAACGGTAAATTGTAATTAACTTAACGTAGCTAACAAACTAATTACAAATAATGAGATAACAGATCAGTAAGTTGGCTAACGTTACACACCGAAATACAGTGTTATTATTATATTCCGTAGCTTGCTCGCGTTTTCATTCAGTTAACGTTAGTATGAATTATTGCTAAATGTAGCTAGATTAGCTAGCTAACTGCATAAATTACAGATACAACACATAACGTTGGCTGGCTGGTCGGCTAGCCAACTAAATCATGGGTTTACTTACAAAATACTGGTAAAATCTGATGAGGCGAGGTTTTCCATGATTGTTAAAAATTAAGATTGCCTTGATCATATTTGTTAATTAAATAAACCGGCTGAATTCTTCGAAGGAACCAAATATTTTCCTACGAATGTGATATTTACTAGCTTAGCTAAACTGTTTCACCTGGATAGTGACTGACGCGTGTGCTTCAGCAAATGAAGTTCGACTAGAAACCAATGGGGTTTTATTTTTGGTGGCTCAGCTATGCTCACATGCAATAACAAGGGATTATTTGGATTTTAAGGTGCTGGCTTTGTTTGTGTCTGAAAGGCTCCATTATGTTTACACACATGTAGATTGTTAAACATTACATTCGTATTTTCCATTTTAAATATTTCCAATATTTCCAATGGCTCCATATAAGTGTATAACAGGGCACCAAACGCAAAAAAAACTTTTGCTCCATGTTGCATAGCATTACAGGTGCAGCTCAAAAAATTTGAATATCGTGAAAAAGTTCAATATTTTTTGTCACTCATCAGCCACAAAAGGTCATTGCTAAAGAAGCTGGTTGTTCACAGAGTGCTGTATCCAAGCATATTCATAGAAAGTTGAGTGGAAGGAAAAAGTGTGGTAGGAAAAGGTGCACAAGCAACAGGGATAACCGCAGCCTTGAGAGGATTGTCAAGCAAAATCCATTCAAGAATTTGGGGGCGCTTCACAAGGATTGGACTGAGGCTGGAGTCAGTGCATCAAGAGCCACCACGCACAGACGAATCCAGGACATGGGCTACAAATGTCGCATTCCTCGTGTCAAGCCACTCCTGAACCAGAGACTATGTCAGAAGCGTCTTACCTGGGCTAAGGAGAAAAAGAACTGGACTGTTGCTCAGTGGTCCAAAGTCCTCTTTTCAGATGAAAGTAAATTTTGCATTTCATTTGGAAATCAAGGTCCCAGAGTCTGGAGGAAGAGTGGAGAGGCACAGAATCCACGTTGCTTGAAGTCCAGTGTGAAGTTTCCACAGTCAGTGATGATTTGGGGTGCCATGTCATCTGCTGGTGTTGGTCCACTGTGTTTTCTGAAGTCCACAGTCAACGCAGCCATCTACCAGGAAATTTTAGAGCACTTCATGCTTCCTTCTGCTGACAAGCTTTATGGAGATGCTGATTTCATTTTCCAGCAGGACTTGGTACCTGCCCACACTGCCAAAAGTACCAAAAGCTGGTTCAATGACAATGGTATTACTGGGCTTGATTGGCCAGCAAACTCGCCTGACCTGAACCCCATAGAAAATCTATGGGGTATTGTCAAGAGGAAGATGAGACACCAGACCCAACAATGCAGACAACCTGAAGGCCGCGATCAAAGCAACCTGGGCTTCCATTACACCTCAGCATTGCCACAGGCTGATCGCCTCCATGCCACGCCGCATTGATGCAGTAATTCATGCAAAAGAAGCCCCAACCAAGTATTGAGTGCATAGAAATGAACATACTTTTCAGAAGGCTGACATTTCTGTTTAAAATATCCTTTTTTATTGATCTTATGTAATATTCTAATTTTCTGAGACAGTGAATTTGGGTTTTCATTAGCTGTAAGCCATAATCATCAAAATTACAAGAAATAAAGGCTTGAAATATTTCACTCTGTGTAATGAATCTATATAATATATGAGTTTCACTTTCTGACATGAGTGACAAAAAATATTGAACTTTTTCACGATATTCAAATTTTTTGCGCTGCCCCTGTATGGTGTGTAATAAATTATCAATGCATTAGTTGTTGTGGGTTTTTGCCTGTTCAAATTAAACTAACAAATACGACAACCGTTGCATTTGTTCAAGCACTTTGCAGTTGAAATGTACCACTTTCAGAAACACAACCTCGATAGCTATTTCACAATATCATCTTGACAATATGAAAATTTCATAAACATTGAAAAATGTAATATACAGTGCCCTTCATTATTATTATTGGCACCCCTGGTAAAGATGAGTTAAAAGGGTTATAAAAAATTCACTGTTTGGTGAAGTAGCTTAATCTCACACTGAAAAAAAGAAAAATCCAACCTTTAATTGAAGTTAATTTATTATGAGGAAAAAAAATCCCTCATCAAGAAATAATTATTTCAACCATGTGTGCCACAATTATTGGCACCCCTGCATTTGAATAAAGTAATAATTTTTCATATTTGGTCGCATATCCTTTGCATGCCATGACTTTCTCATGTCAGTGACCCAACAACATAGGGGTGGAAAGGTCAGGGGGAAGGGGTCTGGGGATAAGAGAAACGCCCAAGAAGCATTTTTTTTTTTTTAAACATGAAGCTGGAAATTAATTTTCACTCCAAAGTTAATAGATATATGGTTTAATTTTGCAAAATGCTGAGTTCAAAACTGTATAAAAAACATGCATTTCGCATACTCATGGATTGGAGGTCTGTTTCTTTATGCATTTCATATGTTTTCCTCTGCTGCCAGACAAAAAAAAAATTATAATAATAAGAATCAGGAATTTCCTAGTATTTTATACTTCAATGTCAGCCCTACGTAATTCATCTGACACTCATTCAAGAGTCTCACAGACATCAGAATATATGTTGAATCAATGAAAGTAACTTTCCTTTAATACTGTATTATGTATGGCTTTGGCACAAGATTCCTGCACACACATGCTCTTCATTTCCCAAACGCGTTGCGATCTCCTGTCTGAGAACCAGCATTCTGGGATTGATTAAAAGTTTAGAGAGAAAAATTTTGGATGGGTGGTGCAACAAGAGCAGCATCAACTCTCTGAAAACAGCTGAATGTGTGATCAAACCAAAACAATACAGGATCCTGGGGTAAAGAAATGAATGTGCCCTACTGGCTTAAGGAGGAAACATTGTTTTTGTGAGTAATCTGAGTCCTCTCTATGAGGAAATCGTACTTGTGGAACACAGAGAGCAAGAGAGAGCTGGAGAGAGAGAGTTTCCTTTTCCAGTTTCCTTTTTCCAGAAAAGGTTTCCAGATGTGGGAAAGAAGTGTACTGCTGGCATTTTAGTCAACATATGTCTCTTTATGTAACTTTTCAACACTAAGCACTGATTCTGTTAAGCGCTGGTATCGGGTGATCAGGGGGTGTGTAGGTCACAAAGAATCTGACTGACTGTTCCTGGGAGATATAAAGACGGATTCTGAGGTCCTGTGGCAGTTAAAGCCTGGAGAGCAACTTACTTCCACGAGTGCTTCAACTTGATCGGACATGTCCAAGAGTGTGTACGTCTCTAAGGCTGCAGCTGTGGCCATTGTGACAGTGGGAGCTTTGGCTCTTGTCACTGCCATTGGAATGATCATTTTCCACAACGTCAAAATCAAAGAATGCCCACAATTATTATCACCAACAGTTCCGACCACCACTTGGCCCCCTTTTGAACCGCTGCCTGAAATGAGACTACCAGGAAACCTTATTCCAGAGAGCTACAAGATTTACTTATGGACTCATCTGTACCCTAATGTGACTGACTTTGAAAATCAAAACTTCAATTTTACAGGGAATTCTACTGTGAAGTTCAAATGTGTGAACGTTACCAACACCATCTACATCCACAGCAGTGGTCTCAATGTGATTTTTATAGGCGTGGCAGATGAAAAAGGGAAGGAAATGGCAACTCACCAGGTCCACTTGATGGAGGACGAGAGGGATTTTGTCATAATTGAGCTCGTTGACTCTTTAAGAGTTGATGGACTGTACTACCTAAGCACTGAATTTCATGGAGAATGTTTTAGTTTTACTGGTAATGGTCTGTCCGTGAACCGTTACACAACTGAACAAAATGATGAAAGGTAAGGCTACTGAATATTTTACATTGGCTTAATCTTCCTCTTCGTTCTATGTTTATAAAAAGATGTTCTCTGAGGACTGCTCATGTTTGCAGTAAACAGTAGTCAGAATAACACAATGAAGAGAAAATTGGTTCATGTTGTCAGGGATGGACAGAATTTCTGAAACCTGTATTTGAAATACAAACTAGAATGTAGATTTTATGAATAAACTTTAGTCTGGTTGCTTCAGCAGTTGTTTAGCAGTTACCAGTTTAAAAAGTTGAGAGAGCTGTAGCATCTTAAAAATGTACCAATGTAACCTTATGACCATTACAGCTTAATGGGATTTTATAGACTATCAAATAGTGGCACTATGTCACCAAATTGCACCTTACTACTTACAAACATCCAGAAAAAAGCACTCAAATTTATTGTTGAATATCCCAGCCATTGATTAGTCTACAGAAATGGCAGACAACTTTTAAAAATCTGTAAATCTCTTATTTACATTTGTACTAAACATAAGCCTTTGTCTACAACATTAGACGTTGTTATTACGCGAAATATTCACATATAATTTCCAGTGCAGCCATGTTTGAGAAAAAAAATTGAAGAATAATATGGCATGTAGCGCTTGGTCCACAAGTGATGCATACAAATTTTTGTGAATATCAGTCCTGTCGTTTTGGTGTTTTTCACAAAATTCTAAATGGCAGAAAATCTAAATAGGCAGAGCTTATGGGTTTTTCATGCAAATTTGTTCCTTGTGAGCAGAGGGACCTATGTACCAAATTTCATGACCTAGGCTCATCGTCATTTCATGACTCATCGCCTAGTTCAAACGGGATAAGGGGCATGAGCTTTCAAAATTTTCACCTTAAATCCCCTATTACAGTACACTCCAATTGTTTTAGGACAGTGACACTTTTTTAAAAATGAAACAGTGACTTCAAAGTTAAAGTGCAGACTTTCAGTTTTAATTTGAGGGTTTTTACATCCATTTGTAGCAACTGTAGCTATTCTTACACACAGTACCCCCATTTTAAGGGACCACAGGTAATTGAACAAATTAACATAAACTGAAATAAAGTCATCATATTTATATTTGGTTGTATATTTTTTGCATGTCATGACTGTGAGGGATCTCTGTCAGAAACAGAGATGGGAATATTGGAGATCCAAGTGCAAGTAGTTGGGCAATCTTAAAGTGTTCGTAAGAACACCACTAGAAACGGACAATAATCCGTAGTGGAGAAACAACTAAAAATGAAAGAACAACAAACCTCGCAATATAAACGAGGAGCTCGCTAAACGAGCAAAACAAAGGAATAAGCAATAACGCTTATCTAACTCCCGTATGTGGAGTGAAACAACAAAAAACAGCGAACTGAAAAGACCCCAAAAACTTTGGGTGAGACACTCGTAGGTAGAGTAGAGAACAAAAGAAAACGAAACCTCTGCTCTGAAATAAGAGCGTATAATTAGAACAGCTTTCTTTCTAAGGTTGTACTGCTAACAAGTCCCGCGTTGCTAATCAAAGCGGTCGATAGCAATACAACTTCCTATACCCTTTTTTACCAGCTCGAATGTCATGTGAAATAACATGGAAGCAACGAGAGAGGCCGGAAGCGGGGTATAAATAGTGAGCGGAAATACCTGCCAGGTGAACTCACTAATGACAAGGTGAAAGCAAAACCTGTGACGGAACACAGGAAAATCCGATAGATTACCGGTAAACGATAAAAACGAATAAAGCGACGTGGAGATACGGGAAGAAAGGTCAGATCCATGACAATGACATTCCGATGTCTGTGACCCAACAACATCAAAAGACTTGATATCTTATTTTCTGGTACTCTTACAAGTGATACTATAACCTCCCTGCATTTGAATGGATCTTTATGGGAATTGGAGGGTGGGACTAGATTCAGCTGTAAATTACACTGGAATGGTATGGAACACATGGCAAGCTAAATGGCTGCAAGTCAACAAGGGTCTGAGGTATCAAACAAGCCTCAAACCTTCACTCTGCTGCCAGATATGCAGTAGATATGGATGGGTCACTTTAAGGGTTGCTTCTCCTGATTAAACTCTATGGAAAAATAAGTATTATTATTATTATTATTATTAGGTGTGGTTGTGAAACCTTTTGTTATTCACCATACTTATTATTATTCCACCACTTTTTGAGAACCTATCTCCTCCTACACCATTGACACCATTCATACCTCATATTATACCTTTATATACCCTCTAGGTTGCTATTACTTTTTACCTTTATACCATATACACGTTTTCAGATAATTTACCTTTTATCGCCAAAAAAATTAATGGGAGTCAATGGGCACATATTCAAAACCGATGCAATAAAATGTGGATGCTGTAACATATTACACTGCTTATGACAGCATGAGAGTTTGGCACTTTTCAGGGTTTCACAATGCCTTCCTCTACAACACTGTTATGACCTAACAATACTATCCCAGATGATTTGACATTACCTTTCTGTGGTTTCATCACAATTCATTACTTCTTTGTATCACTTCCAGATTCTTTAGACTACTTACCACAAAGTAAAAGTGACTAGCTAGTTTATCTTTAATATGTTTGTAGTTTGGGGGAGAAGGGCAGTGCCCAGTGTCCTGCCCAGTTTCAATGTAACATTGGGGGGCAGAGATAAGGCTGTCCCCGGTGGAAATTAAATCTATGTTGCCTACATGCATAGCCAGGTCTTCAGTCTGCTTTAGGCTAAGCTACTGTAATGCTAGTGGACCACACAGTCAGACATATAGCGAGAGACACATTCAGAATCATGCAATTAAATTTTATTTAAATCGCACCCCTACTCCCTATGCCCATGTATGAATGTTTCAGTAGTGAATGTGAGAGCATTTTTTATGTACATGCAAGTTTTTGAGGAGTAAATATGAAAGCATTTCCCATGTGTGTGTCTGAAGGGTTCAGTTGTGAATGCGAGAGCTTTTTGTGTGTGAGCTTTTCACATGTGTATGTGCATGTATTTTCATTGTATTTGAATGTGTAAGAGTTTCATATGAGTATGTGAGAGGGAAGGTATATTTCCAATGTTTTCTAAAGGCTAGCCAGGGTTAGGGTTAGGGTTAGCCTATGTAAAATGTGGCTACACTATGTTTTGGTTAAAGAGTAACGTTAATAATGAGAAAATCTGTCCGAGGTTTTCATATCATCACAATGTTAAGTATGACGAGGATTAAGTACACATCCTTGTTGTCTCAAATTGAAAAAAAAATAATAATTGTGGCATTAAGTCCCCAAGCATCAGAGTCTGCGACGTTAACCGCTAGGCCATGAGGAGTTCAGTTCCAGTGAGATGGACAATATAGAGTGAAGTAGCATGTGGTACCGGACCGTGTCAGATTACTGACCTCTGTCCTCTGCGTAATTTAAACAGTTAACAGTTAATATTGTGAAATTTATTAGCCTTTGCAATAAAAAAAAAAGTTATTGTATGTCAGAAAAACATTCTTAGCAGGATGTGCACATTATGTGCATCAAAAAAAAAATGTTAGGATCAAACTGCCAACCAGCTACATGGCAGCGCAACGCTGTAACCATTAAGCTACAGGCGCTTTCACAGTTTGTATGGTATAGGTAGACATCCTCTTAAGCATGTAGAGATAGTGTACTTTGAGACACGGCAATTTTAAACAGACTATCACATTGGCGGATTAAACGCGGTTATCCAATAGGGAGATAACCCAAGTTTGGGGCTTTACTGTGTGGATGTGTGGCTTTGTACATGAATTCTGTGTGGTTACATGAGGTCAGAACATACAGAAGTTAATGTTTTTAAAGGCCGAGTGTCTGTGATCATTGTGGTTATTTCTGTAGGAAACCCTCAAAAGTGCTGTATAGGTATGGGACATGCCCCACCAAGCCATAACTTGGCGGATGGCATACCTGCCATCCCAATGTATGTAGGCTGTGCATTCATGTTTGTTTTTGTTCTGTATTTTGTTCTTTTCATACAAACCTGTCTAGATTTCTTGCATCTAGCGCAATGGAGCCCACAAAGGCAAGAAAAGTGTTTCCCTGTTTTGATGAACCAGCTATGAAAGCTGTGTTTAACATCACTATAATCCACAGAAAAGGGTCTGTAGCTTTAAGCAACATGCCGCAGAAAGGTAAGAATCCAGCCATATTTTACTTTCCTCGTTTGTTAATCAAGCCAAAAAAATTAAAATCGGTGAAGAACAATGATCTGTAAAATTTTAAGGTAAAATTTCTACCTGTTCTCTGTGAAAATGAAGTAGCCTATAATCTGTTTGCTACACTACCTAGCCAAAAGAAAAGTTGCACACTCGTTGGACCGTCTTTAGCTTTGATTATGGCGCGCATTCGTCTGGCATTGTTTCAACAACCTTCGCAACGTCACAACATTTATTTCCGTCCAGAGTTGCATTCAATTCTTGCATTGACGACGGGAAAGTCGAATCACTCTGTAAAGTCTTCTCCAGCACATCCCAAATACTTTCAATGGGGTTAAAGTCAGAACTCTGGTGGCCAATTCATGTGTGAAAATGATTCCTCATGCTCCCTGAACCACTCTTTCACAATTTGAGCCAGATGAATCTTGGCATTGTCGTCCTGGAATATGCCCATTGATGGTATAACCTGGTCATTCAGTACATTCAGGTACTCAGCTGACTTCATTTTATTGCTGCATAACGTTGCTGAGCCTAGACCTGACCAATTGAAGCAACCCCAGATCATAACCCTGCCTCCAGAGGCTTATACAGTGGGCACTATGCATGACGGGTGCAACGGTGACTTTTTCTTTGGCCAGGCAGCGTATATCATCAATAGATTGCACAGTGTTTTATGTTTTTATACATTAGCGTGGTGCATAATTGACAATTGACTTGGCGACCTGGCTATTTCTCATTTAGGGTGTTAAACATTTGCACACTAGACTAAGCCTGCTGATCTAATGAGCTGTATTTTTTTATACCTGCAGAACAAGTGGAAATGGATATGGATGGCGAAGACTGGTTAATCACTGAGTTTTATCCAACAAAGAAAATGTCGACTTACATCTTATGTTTTGTAGTGTTTAACTTTGAATCGAAAGAGACAAATTATGGGAGTTATATATTAAAGGTATGTTGCCTAACAATGCACGAGCTGACAACGGGCGTCATTCATAAAACATTCCTAAATATGCGTGTACATTTACGTACGAAAGAAGTTAGTATGAAAAATTTATGCTGGATTCATCAAACCATGCGGGAAATGCAGTTCTATGTCATACCGGTCGACATGCCATGGAATCGGTCATCCTCGCCGAGGGTGAGCTGCTAGGACACTGGATAGCAAATTAACCACCAGTTAGTCTGTGCATAAGACTGTTTTTCTTTGTTCTCGCTGAACCCGTGAATTTCTTGCCCTCTCCCGCTGTCGACCGGAACCTCTACTTCCTGAGAAGGAGTACACTACCCGCAGCTTTCCCTTTCTCCTTGTTTAGCGGTTAATTGCTGTCCTTTGTTAGAGTTTGTTACCGTTGTTGTTAGGCAGTGTGCGGCCATTTTCTTTTCAGAAATTATATCAGTTTTACAACTGATACCTTTCTGTCTATAATAGCCCATATTAGGGGATTGGATTGCATTTTCTGTTGGTTGTATAACAACGGGAAAAAAAAGTGAAAGGAGCCTCTCTGCCCGTGAGGGCAGAGGATACCTGAGGCTTCCTCACCCCCCTTGTGGCCCTTCAGTGCTACTGATTCGAGCCGTTGGCTTGGTGTTGGGCACACTTCAACGCTGAATGTTTTTTATGATTTAGGGTTTCAATTATTTTCACATTTACACTTTATATTTGTTCTTCTAGTAGAACAGCATCTAATAAGTTGATTATGTTGGAACCACACTCTTGTGACATGCGGTCTTGATTACCCCACAACATCCCCGTCTGACTTTATCTGGTATACTGTGACCCATACTGTGGCGTGTTGACCAGTAGGAAATAGAACGTATGGGTTACATATGTTACTCCGGTTCTATGAATACAGTCAACACGCCACACAGCGTGGTCATGCAGGGGAACTTTTACACCCTTCAATCGGCAAAAGAGGACGGGCTGCGTGCACGTGCCATATTTATGGCATGACGTGGTTCCGCCCCATGGTGGTGGTTAAATTGCTATCCAGTCTTATTGCAGCTCACCCTCTCAGTGAGGATGACCCATACCATGGCATGTTGACCATATTCATAGAACCGGGGTTACATAAGTAACCCATACGATTTGTTTGTGTTTCGTGCGTATGTTCATGCATGCCAATTCATCGTAAATGACAAGCTTGTTCACATTATTTTGTGATTAGCATAAATCCACGCCCATGAATGGCCTTATATAGAAGTTGTCACTTCCATTTAAAGGTGCATACGAAGTTAAAAAGGCCCAGAAAAAGCAAAAGAAAATAATTATTTTGACACTAAAATCAAAGTTTTATTCAATGTTCAATCAAGGTGGAAAAATTGTTTAGTAGCCTATAGTCCGGTGTCATAAAGTAAATAGTAAACTAGCCTACACGGTAAAGTAAAAAGACCTGGCAGGATATAACATGCAAGAAATGCAGAATCTCCCATCACACGAACTGTTAAAGTTCAAGCCTTTCTGCATTGGACGAGCGCATTTCCTCCATCTACCAAGCACTACGGTCTTTCTCGTAGCCTGGAAATAAATAAAATAATTTATTTATTAATTCCATCATTTTGTTGGTGTTCTGTGCGTGTGAGAGGTGGTTTGAAATCCTGATCCCCTAGTGATGAAAAGAGGTAGTTATCTAAAATCTATGCTCTGACTAAACAGCAATTTGACATATAGGCTACCAATAAGCCAGCTGTCTCTCACTGCAGCGTCTCTCACCACAGCAGAATGAAGTCATGGGTCCCACCAGACAACCGGGCTAGGACATTGAGCAATGCATAACATATGAGCTGCACAGATGTGATGGCCCTTTCTATTCATATACAGTAACAGTCAAGTTTGGACACACCTACTCATGAAAGAGTTTTTCTTTATTTTTACAAATTTTTTTTACAGTTCAGAATAATAGTAAAACATAAAAACATACAATTATGCAGTGAGCAAAAAAGTGTTAAACAAATCAAAATATAAAATCTAAAGTGCTTGCTTCTTCCAGTCGTAATTATTACATTTGCATTTGCAATTTAACTGAAAATAAAAACAAATTCATAGGACTATTCTAATTGGCATTCAGAAGCTACATTTGGCAGCATTTAGAATTTACGGATGCTGTACGTGTGGTCCTGAGCAGGTGTAAATTTTGTTCGTACCTACGAACAAATCTGAGATACGAAAACTGTACGATGCCAAAATACGAACAAAATTAGTAATACGAACAATTTACGTGCAATTTCGTTCTGCTCACATTTCATGAATGAGGACCAATATTTGTAAATTAATTACATAAAAGCGAAATGTTATCGTTTATAGTCCTTTTATTAATGCTGTATTAAGGTCGTAAAGCCAAAATGTCACCCATCTGTGTTGGAGTACACAAGGTCCTGAGTTATCCAACTTGCTGCATAATCTGCTTTTGTACTGAGCACCATAATTCATAGGACACTGACACATTTTTGGTTCTGTACTCTAGCACTTTGAGTTTGAAAGGATACAATGACAATTCTAACACTAACTTTTTGTACATAGTCCCCCCCATTTTTCAGCATTAAAAAATATTGGACATTTAACATAATGTAGAATAAAGTAAGTAAAATAAGTTTGGTCACATATCCTTTGCTATGACTTCCTGATGTCTGTTACCCAACAATATCAAAAGACTCTTGATATCTTATTTTCTGGTACTAAGTGATACTATAACCTCTGCATTTGAATGGATCTCTATGGGAATTGGGGGGCGGGACTAGATTTAGCTGTAAATTACACTGGAACAGTATCGAACACATGGCTGGCTAAATGGCTGTAAGTCATCAAGGGTCTGACGTATCAAACAAGCCTTAAACATCACTCTGCTGCCAGATATGCAGTAGATATGGATGGATCACTTGAAGGGTTTCTTCTCTTGACATATTTTTACATAGAGTTCAATAGGAAAATTTATCAGAAGAAACAACCCTTAAAGTGATCCATCCATATCTACTGCATATATGGCAGCAGAGTGATGGTTTGAGGCTCGTTTGATACCTCAGACCCTTGATGACTTACAGCCATTTCACCAACCATGTATTCCATACTGTTCGAGCATAATTTACAGCTAAATCTAGTCCCACCTCCCAATTCCCATAGAGATCCATTCAAATGCAGAGAGGTTATAGTATCGCTTGTAAGAGTACCAGAAAATAAGATATCAAGAGTCTTTTGATATTGTTGGGTCACTGACATCAGGAAGTCATGTCATGCAAAGAATCTGAATATTAAAAATGATTACTTTATTCTACATTATGTTAAACTGTCAAATATTTTTTGATGCCCGGAAATGGGGAGGACTATGTACAAAAGGTTCTATCATTTCTAAACGGTTCATTCAATATGTATGAAAATACCTCATATTAAATACCTCAAATTAAAGCTGACAGTCTGCACTTTAACCTCATTGTCATTGTATAATTTCAAACACAAAGTGCTAGAGTACAGAACCAAAATAACAAAAGTGTGTCACTGTCCAATAAATTATGGTCCTCCCTGTAGAACAGTGCCAAGCATTTCATTAGTCATTTAATTTTTCAGTACTGTAACACATGACATTGTCTGAATTTGAAGGTGAGGTATTTGCCTCAGTAAATAAATAAGCAGTTGAGGAAAATTACATTAACCAGTTTCTCAGTGTGTTTATTTTTTTCTACGTTGGTACAATGTTCTGCAGGCTAGTTATGATAATACGATAAAACTAGAATACGATAATACCTGAGCGGTGGTAAAGTACTCTGGTTCATTCAGTAATCTTATTAGATATTTTAACTTCATCCCTCCATGTTCATGTTGTGATCTAAAGAAATTGAGTTTTAAATGGTCGCATTGAGCCCCTCCAAGTTCTAGTCTGGTGGAGAAGGCATCAAAGACCTTCACGTAAAGCATAACATTTCTTATCTTGAAGCTGCTCAGAATGAAAATTTATAAAATGTCACTGTGCAAAGTTCATTATAATGTTACTGTGTTTGTTTACTGTAGACATGGGCAAGGCCTGAAGCCATCGCTGCTGGGCATGTGGACTATGCACACAATATCACTGGGACCATGCTGGACTTTTTTGAAGAGTATAGTGGTATAAAATATCCTTTGAGCAAACTTGGTAAGCCAGAAATGTTGAGAAGTGTCTGGATAAAATAATGTTTATCTACATAACTGTTTGTTCTTGTTTTAAAAGTGACACACAAAGACAAATTGAAAAATGTATTCTCATAGCAAATTTTAGATTTCTTCATCTTTTAATTTAAAAACAAATGTCTCATTTTACACTGTGAAAAACTTTAGGTGAGTAAACTGAACGTCTGGACAAAAAGTGACAAACGCAAAGTATCAATTTAGTCTTTAAAGGTCCCAGATTGTTTCCCTGCATGTTTTCATCTATGTGCACTCAGGATGACTGAGACAGAACTACGAATTAGGTGTCTTTAGTCATTTTTATGACCCAGTAATGACAAATACCCCTTCCTCTTTTACAAGCCATTTACAATCTTTTGCCTTTTCTACTTCGAAAGGGGGATCCAATCAATGCGACTTGTCCTGGTTGGCATTCAGAGCGAGTGCGCACGCAATTATCAGAAAACTATATAGTTTTTGTAATACAAAATGTGAAGAAAATTGGACACATGTTTTTTGTTTATGTGTATGAGGGTATTCTCTTACAAAGCGTGCCCAAAAGTACCCAAATACCTCTCAGAGAAGGATTACTTACCCTAATGTTATCCAAACAATCTGCTTTACATTTAAAACTGAAAACTCTGATTTAAAAACTCTGATTTCCCAGAGCCACATAAGCCAGCAGAATAACAGGTTTATCTATAACAAGCCTTCAACATGACTTTTTACAGCAAAAGTAATGAATTATATACATCACTTTATTTGGCAAACCTGTCTGTTATCACCTCCTACGACAGGTGTCAGGTGGAGGAGGGGTGTCTTCACTGTCCTCCCTGAAACAGACAGATTCAAGTACATTACTAAGTAGAATTAGTAATAACTGGAAGGGTTTCTTCTCGTGACTTATTTTTCCATAGAGTTTAGCCAACCATGTATTCCATACTGTTCCAGTTTAATTTACAGCTAAATCTAGCCTCACCCCCCATTTCCCATAGAGATCCATTCAAATGCAGAAACGTTATAGTTTCATGCGTGAATTCAACTAGCTCTGGTTGGTTGCTACACAAAAAAACGCTGCAAAATAAACCCCCTTAGCAGGCCATTCGCTCCTCTCCTGCCTGTGACAACATAGAAACTAACTAACGAACTTCTGCAAGAATCCATTTATCACCAAACTACAAATACTCTAGATAATAGTGCTCCATACTGTTAATGAGGATGATGATGATGATAATAATAACAATAATAATAATAATAATTTGTAGTATATATTTTTTAAAACACGTTCAGACACGGGTCCATGCCAGAGTCATTGCTCGGCTTGAGGACCCACTTCCTTACCGCTAGAATCACTGCGGTCCAGCTCTTCCAAGACCTGAGCAACCGTGAAATAAACGCTCTTCTTTCCACCATTACTTGCCACGTTCGCGTATAAATGTATAAAATAATCGTAATCATTGAAGCATCAAAGATATATGACCAGCGCAGTTACACTCTACAGCAAACCACGTACGCGTAAAGAGAAAAGCTAGCCTTTGATGTACATACAGCTAACAAATGTGCTACACATGGCTAAATATAATCTGGATAGGCTAAAAACGTACTTGTACAGCAATCCAGTCCATGACATCCAGGATAAACTCAGTAAAAATGCGTACAGTCGCAATCTGATGGTGACTGCACAGTCATGTGGCCGAATGCGCATACCACTATTACCGTCGTTACGCGTGGATACAGCGCCGTTTCCAGTCGCTTGAATATGACATATTTGCATTAGATTTACATAGCATTAGTAACGTAGTACAAAGGCAAATGCGATGGGTACCCACTGTGGAAGTGGTGTCATGGATCATGCCTTTCTTTCCTTATCTCCGCGTTTTATATTTCTGTTTTCTTTTACCGGTAATCTATCTGATTTTTCTGTTTTCCGCTACGGGTCTTGCTTTCACGTCGGTAATTAGTGAGTTCACCTGTCCTGCATTTCCGCTCACTACTTATACCCCGCTTCCTCCTTTTCTCGTCGCTTCCATGTTATTTCACATAACATTCTAGCCGGTAAAGGTATAGGAAGTTGTGCTGCTATCGACCGCTTTGCTTCTCAACGCGGGACTTGTTAGCAGTACAATTTAGAAAAGAAAAGTACAGTGCGCTCTTTTGCTTTTTTATTTCAGAGCAGAGGTTTTGGTTTCTTTGTTTTCCACTCAAACCTACGAGTGCTCTCACCCAAGTTTTAGGGGTTTTTTATTTTCCTCTTTCTTTTCTTTTTGTTCACTCCACAACGGGAGTTAGATAAACGTGACTGCCTATTACTTTTGTTTTGCTCGGATATCGAGTTCCTCGTTTTTTATCGCAAGGTTATTTGTGTTCTCCTTATTTTCCCCGTCCACTACGGATTATTGTCCGTTTTAGTGGTGTTTATTTAAACACTTTAACCCCTTAGTGCAGATGGCATATTTGGTAAATCATGGGGGTACTCTGTTTAAGGCTTTATAACTCCAGGTGTGAGCATCACATAAACTTGGTAAATGGCTTAAATGAAACAAAACCGGTGTACCATTTTTTGTACAAACTTAGATTTGTTTATTTTCATAATTTAAGGTCAAAATAAAGTGCCGGAAATGCAAGCAAAACTTTGCTAAAATTTCTAAAAAAAATATATTTCTTCAAAATACTGAGAGCTACATAAGTGAAACAGGTAAAACTACACATTTCCTGGATCATAAACTCCTTGTCCACAAGCATTCAATAATCGCAGGGTGATATACAGAACTACTAAAGCTCTATGACACAAAATATAAGCAGTGTAGCCAGGTGTACCCAGGGTCTCCAAACCTATCCAAATTGGCTAAAATGTGAATAGCTGTAAATCTTAAACTAATCATACATTGCAGTGCAAATAAACCGTTTTGACTAATTTAACTCACCTTTTTATCATTTTCATGTGGGAATTATTTTGGATCAGTACAGGGGGGTGGATATCTAGGTGTCCAATAACCTACCCAAAACCTCTCCGAGAAATTATTAAAAAGCCTTTAGTCCTTTATAAAGCATATACATTTTACCTTACGATCACTTAATGGATGAAAACATTGATATTGCACAGTTTCAGTTCAGTGTTTGATGCCAAGTGTGCCATTTTTTCACCATTATCCTTCATATACTGCTTCATCCTGTGCCGTGCCTTCGTGGCCAATATGCACTCATCAATGGCACGGTCTTCAGTTTGCTGTAAGGATCTGGTCCTGCAGTGGCTTCACTCTGAACAGTAGAGGGCACTGCTGGAGTGGCAGAGGTGGAGGGTCAAGCATGTTATAGGAACAAATTACATAATGCAGAAGCATTATAACACTGTGGTACACACAGCTAAATATGCAATCATTCACTCTTGTACTTCAGTAAACACTTTCTTCTGTATGCTACATTATGTTATATTTTGTTGCATGCTCTAGGATGGCATTACTCTGTAGTGTTTCACAACCGTTGCTTATTTATTTTATTTATTTATTTTACATTCATCTTGCACACATCTGGACACAGTACATTTGAATACATATTTTCCATTCCCTAAGTGAAAAGCATCACCCATGGATATACTAATACCCCATAGAGTACATTATGCACAAAGAAATTACAATACAATAAAATAATATCGGACAACACTACCAATGTTCTAGCTTCACGGCAAATCGAGGCATAAAATAAACTCCTAAAAAAAGTTTGGAAACATTATTTCGGTCGATTATTCCTCCCCTTTACTAATACCAATTGGTATTGTCTTTTATATCGTTGGAAAGCCTGATTAGTCACCTTTGCAACGAGGTACAACTTGTAAGGATCATGCATTCGTGGAATGAGCAACACAGCTAACCGTGT
This sequence comes from Ilyophis sp. 1 JC-2022, assembly GCA_022702515.1. Classification (NCBI taxonomy): domain Eukaryota; kingdom Metazoa; phylum Chordata; class Actinopteri; order Anguilliformes; family Synaphobranchidae; genus Ilyophis; species Ilyophis sp. 1 JC-2022. Next base: position 28,628,123 of record CM040400.1, read on the forward strand.
GGGTAGCGGCCCAAAAAAATGTGCCAAAATCCCCTGCAATATTCTTCTGTTGGTATTCACTCTCGTGTTGAGCTTCAAGTGCTGGCAGGTGTATGCCAGTCACAGGTGTGTGACCAGGCTGGTGACCAGCATGAGGAGGAGGTGCCAAGCTGTTGTGGCTGCGTATGGATCTTCCACACGCTACTGAGGTCCCTGACAGTGTACAATGAATAAAGTGTAAAAATGGCCAATATGTGTTGTTATTTCCTTATTACTGTGGGAGAGTGCAATCATCCAGTCCACCAAGCAACTCAAAACGAGAGTGAATACCAACAGAAGAATATTGCAGGGGATTTTGGCACATTTTTTTGGGCCGCTACCCACACGGTTAGCTGTGTTGCTCATTCCACGAATGCATGATCCTTACAAGTTGTACCTCGTTGTAAAGGTGACTAATCAGGCTTTCCAACGATATAAAATACAATACCAATTGGTATTATTAAAGGGGAGGAATAATCGACCGAAATAAGGTTTCCGATCATTTTTTGAGGAGTTTATAACGTACGACTGAGCAACCAAACAGAACAGCGCTAAAATACTCTATGTCATTGTGAATGCTATGAATTCTAACAAAGCAGGCCACCACGAGCCACTACGGGAACGGCACGAACACAATATCAATACATTACAGTTATTTGGCAGACGCGTTTATCCAAAGCGACGTACAATAAGTGCATATTGAACGAAGCAAAGTCACGAAAGCGCTACTTTATCACAACGTAGATGCTATCGCTAGTAGTACTCAACACAATACAGTCAGCTATACATTCTAAGCGATCCGATAGCTAAACCAAATAGAAAATAAAAAATAAACGGAAAGAACGTACTATATTATTTGCCTTATACATGTAGTTATTCAAGGTGGAGTCTGAAAAAGTGTGTTTTCAAATATGTTCAGCATTATTAGCAGGCTAACAGTGGTCTATTACGACCGATGCAAATACAAAAATAACGACTATATAGCACGCAGTGGAAAAACGAATGTATATAATCAAAATATTACAAGCAGTAATACTTACATGTCGAGGAGGATATCTTCCCCATATTGATAGGCACCTCTTCCACAGAATCTATGCTACAGGGATTAGAAGAATCTCTGTTGTTGTCCTCTTCTGACCGACTTCGGGGAAAACTACTAAAAAGTCACATCAAAGTTGCGCGCAGTTTTATAGCGTAATACCAAATGCGTCATAGTCAAACCAAATGCGTCATCTGCGCATGCCAGCGTAAAATTGTCGTGATATAACAAGTATTGCAGTTACGCTCGCCCTTAAATAGTTAATCCAAGCTTTCATTTACACATGTAAATTACTTTTGGGAAGCTTGTCGTGCCTTCTATTGGATAAAACAATTGTCGATCAAACCAGAATAAAATTGCAAGCGTCACAGCCGTGCAATCAGGGAGGGGGAGTTACGCAGAGCTAGTTTCGTTTGTCTAATAGTGTTCCAATGCGCTGTGTATTTTTCAAACGGATTGTCCAAGACAATAAATGACCACGGAATCTTGAAAGGGACATATCTACGCTTAAATCCACGGGAGGATTGCACACGAATTCCATATTTAATTGCAGATATTGATAGTAGAATGGCATTGTATGATTTCACTTGTTTATGTCGGTATTGATTGAGCAGCGATTTGCACCGCTGTATTTGCATACGGTCGGGCTATTGGTGGGTTTATCTGGTTGCTGGACGGAATTCTGATATGATATGATGAATACATATATTTATGAACTCCCAACATAGACGCTATTGCCCACTATGTCACGCATGGGTAGGTATAGGCTGGGTGGGGAGTGCTTGTTAAATGGACTTGCTACGGAAAGATAGTGACACTTAGAAACTACGCATTGGTCAGAAATCGTCGCGAATGGTCTACCAATAAAGTTAAAATACCGCGTTTGGGTTTTCCACTAATAGTTTGGCTGCAGGAGCAACGCGTGTCTCAGTTGCGTAAAACTGTCTCGCAGGCGAGCCAAAATAGACTATCTGCACTAAGTAGTTACGATTCCTCATCGGTCGCATCTGGACCTCCAACATTTCCTCCGTGTCTCTGGCAGAGAGATCCCCTTCAAGTGGAGATTTTGCTGGACAATGAATAAATGGATTACAAAAAAATTTACAGGATTCTTTAGAAAACAGTTATAACTGCACAACCAGGTATAATATTTGGTTGATTAAACATGTTTATCAAGAGATTTTGTAAAAAATAAAATATATTTATACAAAACCGGAAGTACATCGGTTGTATGCATAGTGAAGTGAGCATGGGGAAAAAACACATAATGTTTATTTATACAACTTTTGAATAACATACAATTGTTCCTAAATCGGATCTTGATTTTTAGATTTTTAGAAACTGTACCAAGAGTTTTTGTGATATGCATTTTATTGCCTGAGACTGCGGCGAGGTGAAGGCTGTAAACAGTGGGTTGGGTTATTAGCACCCTGCTGCGTTATGGCCCTACAGTGTAACCTGAGAGCTGATAAGCATATAAATTCATGTGTTCGCAGGCTGTGACTGTTTTTAACAATTTTGCGTCGAGAGTTCCGTGTTTTATTAGAGAAATATGAATGCTATAAAAAATTGGGACGGATACGTCCCACCACTAGGGGGCCAAAGCCCGTAGAGTTAAATCACTGTGCACCCTTCCAAAAGATCAAATTCTGTACCAAAAGTGGATCGATTTCATTAAAGGTTCCATAACCTAGACATCAGAGTTTACCTACTTTTAGCATTAATGTGCAGAGTGGCATAATACTTATGTGCTGGTAAAATGTGACAAGCAAAACTGCCCATGTTAAATGTGCTGTGTCAGGGCACTTTTAATCTTATCTAAAGTATAATTCGCTACAGTAGTAAGAGCTTGGGCTTTACAGCTCTCTTGCTAAGTAGCCTGGTTGGGCACCGAACTCAGTAACATATCGCAATGGCTCCGGTTCCTATACTATCGATACCTACCGTAGGGAAGCCAATGCAGATTTCGGTGCCACTTTAAAATACAATTCATGAGCTGCCGAGGGGTCAGTCAGTGGGCTACCTTTAGCAAGCCACGTAGGCTATCATTAGCAAGCTAGCTAACCTTAAACTCGGTCAAAATTCTAAAAGCGAAACTGTCCAAAAGTGTGGCTGTATTTTACCCAAAAGGATTCAGACATGCTTAAAACAATAGCGTGCAAGGGGGGGGGGGGGGGACACGTCCAATATAATGAAGCATTTGGTGACCATAGGATACATTTGAAAGCAAGCAGTTTCTTCACTTTTTGGACTGAGACTGTAGGCAGGAAGTGGGAGGGGTGCTTGTGTGATTCCGGGTGAATAACCAATCAACACAGAGCATCTGAAAAAAATGTGAATCGCCCAGCCAAACGGGCTGCTCAGATCGAAGGGTAAAAAACTCACTGGATTTGCAAATACATTGCAAATATACATTGCAATATATTGCAAAACATTTTCCCTTAAAAAACCTTACCAACATGTTTGGTAGACCTCGTAGAATAATATTAAATTTACAAAAAAGTGTATGACATGGGACCTTTAAGTACACCAAATGTATTAATGTGTGTTAGAACTGATGTTTTAAGTCCTTTGTACTTGAAAACTTAACTTAAGTTAAAGACGAAATTGATATTTGTGTACAGTTTACTCAAAATGTTGTTTGCTGAATATTGACAAATTTTTCACGTTGAAGTCACCTAACATTTTTCACAGTGTACATAAATAGTTTAGATTGTTGTCTCACATAAAACATAAACAGGCTGAACTCTCAGCATTCAGTGGTTGCGACATGTACAAAGTAGCACACATGTATGGCAAGCCGTTTTAACATTTATTCCTCAAGACTTACTAGTAACTATTCTAATGTTACTAGTACTTATTTTTTAGTTACTAGTCACTAATCCAATAGTTACTAGTATCTATTTCAGTTTTACTAGTAACTTTTCATTAGATACTAGTACTTACTCTTTAAAAAGGTAACTATTCCATGTTTACTAGTACGAGAATTGAATTCTATGGGGCTCTGCGGTTCAGATATCAACTATTTGCTTCTGACTAGTTTCTATTTCAGTTTTACTAGTAACTATTCATTAGATACTAGCTATTATACTTTAGTGACTAGTAACTATTCCAATTGTTACTAGTAATATTTTTATTCTGACTAGTCACTATTTCTGTTTTAATTGTCATCTGTAGTGACTAGTCAAAATGACTATTTGATAGTTCAATTAACATTTTTACTAGTAGCAATAAAAATGTTACTAGTAACAATTTAAATAGTTACTAGTCGAGTTAATAGTTACTATGACTAACTTACTAGTTACTAGTTACAAACTTGTCTAGCATCTCCCATAGCACACCATTCACCAACGCCTGAAAAACAGAGGGGGCGCTAGAGAAACCGAAAGGCATGACCTGGTACTCGTAGTGCCCGCTATGCGTGTTAAAAGCGGTTTTCCATTCATCGCCCTCACGTAGAAGATCGCGTAGAAGATCACTGCCCCCTGGAGGCGTTCAAATGCTGAATTCATCAGGGGAAGTGGGTATCTGTTTTTAATAGTGATGGTGTTGAGAGAGCGGTAATCAATACATAGTCTCAGGCCCCCATCCTTTTTTTTTACAAAAAAAACCCCCGCCCCCGCAGGAGAGGTGGAGGGTCTGATGAAGCCATTGGCCAGCGCCTCCTCGACATACTCCTTCATGGCAGCGCAGACAAGGAGTATTAACTGCCTCTGGTAGGGGTGGTGCCAGGATACAGTTCAATGGCGCAATCGTACGGGCGGTGAGGAGGGAGGGTGGTAGCTCTTTGTTTGCTGAAAACCTCGGCCAGGCTAGTGTAATCGGGAGGAACGTTGGGGGGTAACGGGAATTCTAAAGACCCTGCCAAACTAACCTCCCCCGTTTTGGAAGAGGGAGAGAGGGGAGGTGACCACCGAATATCGGAATCAGAAAACTCCTCCAGGGAATTCTCCTCCCAAGCGGACAAACCATCAGCACGAGAGTCCCATTTCAGACTCTCGTCCTCTACCTCCAATCCCAGGACGGGCTCTTGAGGATCCGAGACAACAATATTCTCCTCTGTCTCTGAGTCGGAGCTGCAGTCAATAGCTCCTGAATGTCCCCCCGACCCCACAGATAGAGAAACGTGGCCCTGGATAGTACACTGAGGCCCCCACTGAAGAACACTATATTCAACCATCCCCCATTTAATATGTGGATTGTGCTCCACCAACCACGTAAGGCCCAATACAATGGGATAAGAGGGCGAATCCAATAAAAATAACTTAATATTCTCTGTATGATTCTCATGAGAAATATACATTGTGAGAGGCGCGGTGATTTCTTTAATAACACCTCCTCCCAACGGTCGGCCATCAAAAGCGGTGATGTGGCGCGAGTGGGAGAGTTTGCGGATGGGGAATCGGTGTTTTCTAGCCCAGTGATTTTCAACCACTGTGCCGCGGCACACTAGTGTGCCGTGAGAGATCGTCAGGTATGCCGTGGAAAATTATCCAACTTCACTTAATTAGTAACACTTTTGGTTGGTGGTGTGACTCAGAATTTTTTTTATGTAAAAAATGTGCCTTGGCTCAAAAAAGGTTGAAAAACACTGTTCTAGCCCACCGTGAATCCATAAAACACCCAACCACCCCAGAGTCAATAAAAGCTTCCATCAGGAGAGGGCGCTGTTGCCTCATTATCCTCACAGGGAGTAGGCTCCGAGAGGTAATGTAATTTTGTCTCGCTAGTGGTCCCGGTTCCTCTAACGAGACGGGCCATTTCCCGATCGTTTGGGACAATGGTTGATGGTGTGCCCCTGGTGCTTACAGTAGCGACACCACCCCGTCGTGGAAGAGGAATCCCTAGGAGGGCCGTAAGACGCACTGTCTACCTGCATGGGCTCCTCATAACCGGGAGAAGTGGGAGCGGCTAGAGGCGGAACGGACACGGTAAATGGTGTAAAGGGAGCAGTGGCTGTGCGTTCTCTCCTGCCTGCCTTAATGCGACCCCGATCTCTAACATGGTTATCATTACGGATAGCCGTGGCTACTAATGCATCCAGCGTTTCACACGGCTCTAACACCGCCAGGGCATCCTGGATAGGATCACTCAATGCCTCAATAAACTGTGTGATGAGAGGCGCCTCTGGCCAACCTGTCTCCTAGCTCCTAGCCTAGCTGCCTCCTGACCAGAAATATGCTGGTCGAAAACGGACTCCATAGTGTCCATTAGCGACTTGACCTTGCTAAGCGTGCACTATGTACGTCGCTCTGGATAAGAGCGTCTGCTAAATGTCTATAATGTGGGGGAGCTGTTAATTATTAATAGGGTAGCCCTGTCAAGAGCGTAGCCGGTAAGGAGTGATAAAATAAAAGCCACCCGGGACTCTTGAGTGGTAAACCGCGTTGACTGGGCTTTCAAAAATATAAAGCACTGAACAAGAAACCCCCGACACTTAAATGCAAGCAGCGGAAACAAACAACAACCCTAACATTCGTGAAGGCACGAAATGATATCGAAGCGCCAGGAAGCGGAACTCAGGGGTTTAAATACCTCATGACGTGGACGACAGGTGAACCAGATAATCTCCTGGGCGAAAGGAAATCCCGCAAGGGAATGCGAAGAAAAAATCCGATAGATCGAAAAGACGAGGCATGGAATTAGAGGGAAGGAAGGAAGACCATGACAATAGCCTTATAAGTAGGCTATAATGTTGTAATCAGACTAACATGATTGATTATCACTGTGTTGTGTTTATTAGTCTAATATAAGCTAAAGATGTAGTTTTTAGGCCTTTTAGTCAGTAATATAATATTGCATATTGTAATATAATATTTTATAACGGATTTTTTCCGTTCTTTCTCGGGTATGAAAAGCTGTATATTTGGATGACTTGTGCAAACATAAGTTATGTTTCATTGTGAAAACATCACTATGTGTTCCTGCTAGGATTTCTGATGATTTTGGACTTTGAAATAGGCTAGGCATACTGTCAAATTTTATTGAATTGCAAGCGGGAAGCCATCCGGTGGTCGACTCAGCACACAGCAGGGTCGAGAAATTGGACGGTGGGATGAGGATTGTTTTAGGAGGGCTAACAGCTATAAACATAACACAAAATACTTATTTCTATAGCCTATTTGGATTAGTGACTAGTAACTAAAGAATAAGTCCTAGTAACTTTAGAATAGTTACTAGTCAGTCTTGAGGAATATGCCTTAATGTTAAAACGGCTTGCCGATTGATGTTTTTAGTGTGGTGTGATCCTCATTAATATTTGGCAGCCAATTTGCATGCCACGTAGATATCACGTTGTCAATGTTACTAGTACTTACTGGATTGTGGATATCTTTCTGTATATTTACTAGTAACTAAAATATAAGTACTAGTATCTAAAAACATTGTACTAGTAAAAATAGGATACTAGTAACTATTGGAATAGTTACTCGTCACTAAAAAATAAGTATCTAATGAATAGTTACTAGTAAAACTGAAATAGATACTAGTCACTATTGGATTAGTGACTAGCAACTAAAAAATAAGTACTAGTAACTTTAGAATAGTTACTAGTAAATCTTGATGAATAAATGTTAAAACAGCTTGCCATACACATGCTCCCACTTAGTTGGTTTCCGTCATGCCTAGCAGGTATTGCATGAAATGGCAAGAAAACCCTTCTGACATTGTTTCTGTCTCCAATTTCTATCTAAATTTTTGTGGGCTTGCAGTCAAACAAAAATGATATAATATCTGATAAGATAATTTTGTTTTGTTACAGACAGGAATAAGAAAAAGAAATACTCATGATTATGCTGTACATTTCTTTCAGGCACTTCTGTTATCCAGAGCGACTTATACAGCTCACCTTACAATATATACTACTCAAAATAATTTAAGGGTCAAAGGAAATTTTTTGATCATTTGTAAGTATGTCTTTTTAAGCCAGATAGGCTTAGAATATCCCCCTTTGGGTTGTCATTTAGACTATAGACATCACGTTATTATGGGACATGCATTCATTGCACTTATCTTTAGAAACTTTTCAAATTAACCCAGATTTCCTTTTCCTGGATTTGAAGCATGAACTTAGTCAGACTAAAGTGACAAACCGCCTCGAAACACCCGTTGTGACACCTCATGCACCATTTGCACGTGTTTTGCATGAGTGTCATTCCATGCATGCCAATTTTAGCAATAAAATAGCTGAGCATTTTCCATTCATCATCACATCATCATTTTGGGGGGTGCATGACTTTTTTTCATCAGGGTAATAAATCTGTAAAAATCTAAAGTTTTTTGTTTTATGTTTTCTGTTCTTGAGCCATCAAAGAATTATTTTGTCATTAGTCATCACCATTTTAGCTCGTTAGCTTATATTTATATGCACAAATATTTTTGACCCTTAACTTCTTTTGAGTAGTATATTTGGAGAGCTAGATATTTACTGAAGCAGTTCAGATTACTAAGCATGTGCAAAACCCTTTGGCACACACAAAACCAATAATATGATCAAATGATTGGACATGGTATTTGTTTTGCACCAATCATCGGTTGTGTTATTAGTTTTTGCCGGTGCTAAAAGGTTTTACATATGCTAAAAAAAGGTCCCAAGTAAATCAGGCCCAAGTATCCTGCTCAGCGGTACAACAGAAACGTCCCATCTGGGAATCAAACCTTTGAATCCCCATTCCCTAACAATTATAGTGCACTGCCGCAATGCTGAACACGCATGGAATTGGAAAGACTGGACAAGATACTCCTGCACTTGGACAGATCCTTTGGTTGGAGAGGAATTGCAGATAGCTGTGCTGGAACATTCCAAACCAAACATCTGGCTTTCATTTATTTAAGTAGGAAAGCATGAATGCCTTGACAGGAAACAACAAAATCAAATGACTGGGTGGCAGTGTAGTATTTTGGGTAAAGAATTTGGCTTGCAACATAAAGGTTGCCGACTGTTGTACCCTTGAGTGAGGTACTTGCATTGCCTGCATTGCCTGCATTGCTTCAGTGGTATAAATGGGTACTATGTAAAAATGCAAAACGTTGTGTAAGTCGCTCTGTGTAAGAGCGTCTGCTAAATGTCTAAGATAATAATGTAATGACTGTGCCTATAATTACTGCTGTGTTTTTAATGCCATTATTGTTTCTATGCACTTTCATTGTAAGTCTCTGGATAAAAGGGCCTGCTCACTGAATGTAGGGTAATGCCTGCATTTGATTCTGTTGATTCCAGTCTAAGTAACAATTCCTGGTTCTCTTGTGATGTCTATGACAGATCAGGTTGGTATCCAAAGATTTGGAGCAAGTGGCATGGAAAACTGGGGGCTAATCATATACTCAGAGAGTATTCTCACATATAAGGCAGGGATCTACACCACACAAGAGAAAGAGATGACCGCCATAATAATAGCTCATGAACTGGCACATCAGGTATTACCCTTGATCATGCTCTCACTGTAGTTTTCATAACAAGTTGCAATACCATTGGCATCTCAAACAAGCACATCAAAATAAATGATTTCACTTTTAGTTTTCATGATTTTAGCGTTTGTTATTACTGTGGCTACTCTCCCTCCACCATGTTTCCTCCTCAAACAATATTTTCTGTTTTATGTAGATCTAATTTAAATATATAAGGGGACAAAACCCCAGAATGAATTTGTACAATGCAACATAGTCTATGTACTATTTAGCTCCGCCCAGATAACACATAATACCAAATCCATAGAGAAAATTTTAACTAAAAACAAATGATTCATCTTGTGAAAAAACTGTTACTTTCCAAAAAACAGTGGTTTGGAAACCTGGTCACGATGAGGTGGTGGAATGACCTCTGGTTGAAGGAGGGTTTTGCCACGTATATGTCGTACCTTGCCATGGAAAGAGTGGAGCCTGGCGGGAATATGGTATGTTCAGTTTTTCTTTGAATATGAATTTTTTTGAATTTTTTTGCAAGCCCAAAAGCTTACATAACCTTTTGCTCTGCATATAGGTTTTTTTATATGTTGCACTGTTGACTCTCAATGGTTATTTAATCAGGAAGTCACTTGAAATAGAAACCTCTTTTCTTTTGACTGAGACCAGCAACAAAATGCAATAAATAAAAGTTAAATGTTAAAAACAATCATACAAACAACACAATAATACACAGAAAAGCCTCAATTCTTCAAGCCTACAAAAGCAGTATCAAGTAAATCATGTTAAAGTAAAATAATTAATAATTTAAAAAACATTTTTAAGTGAAATGTTTGTGTTTGCCAAAAGCCTCAAAAGCCAGGAAATTAAATTGATCAGCCCTAACGCTAACATCAGCCTGCTGTCCATCAAGGTGCATGAGCACAGAGCTTTGGAAACTGCTGCAGCCCTGTATATGTCAACCATTCTTCAAGCAACATGTACTCACCACTGGGCATATATTCAAAGATTCAATCATTGCCTGATTTATAAGTAAGCATTTTGCCTCTCCCCTTCTAAGGGCCGGATTCAGAGATGGCCAACTTAAATCATGAGCTGAAGTGGCTCTCCTGCGCGGATTTAACGCGAGCTGACTTACGCCGTATTCTAACTTGTGTTGCGCAGGTGCTTATCTCAAAATGTGGGTGGTCCAGGGCATGACATTCTAAATACCTGTTTCTTGTACCTGCCCCCCGGGTTGCCAGGTATCTATTAAAAAGATGTTTGTGGGGTTATGCGTTTTCAACGTGTCAGTGACAGTGCCTTTAATAACCGCATTTGCCTTTTGGAAAATCCTGCCATCATAGTTGCTCTTGCGTGACGGGGTATAGGCATGCAGTGAACGTATTAATACATCGCATTGATAAAATGATCATAGCTTCTATTGATGACTGGGAAATACCCATCACACAATCAAAAAAAGAATTGCTAGACAGTGGTTGCACGCAATATTACTAAGTAAACAAATAAATAGTTGGATTTACTTAAAAAAAGATTAAGAATTTTTTTTTAACGTTTCAGTCTACCTAATAAAATAAGGTACGGTAACATAATATGCAACAGCCTATATGCAACGTCTTCAACTTGTTGAAGTCACTTAATAATAGCCCATTACTTACAACCACTGTCCAAAAATGTTTTTTTTGAGTGCATCTGTCACATGCTGGAAATGATGTGGCCAGAAAGGAGAGAGATCTTAACCTGGTCCTGGAGCACTGGTAGATTTACACTGCGGAGAGTTACTTTGCGCTTTTTAATCCCTCTGTCAAAGCGATGATGATCCAAACACTGTCTATCAATTAATCCATCTAATATTGGTCTGGTATTATATACCAGACAGTCAATCATAGCCTACTTTTACATATTTTTCTTTTTATGACAGCTCTTTGATAATTGTAAGTAGGCTAGGCAAAGGAAAATAAAACCAATATTTTTTTCAAAGAACATGCACTCATTCTAATATCCATTTTTGTGAAAGATGCTGTATTTTTCATAATCATCTATTGGCGGTGCTAGACATAGACCACCTTTTTTTTCAAACAAAGTTGCGCGGAAGAAAATGATGAAGTGAAAACTCTGAATACACGTATCTTGCAGACATGCCTCCTTTTTATCAAATCTCCACTCCGCACACATAATGGCACGTATGTACTGGAGAGACGCCGAATCAAATGTCTGAATCACCGGAATTTTGAGAGTAAGTCCCATTTGCGCGTGCTTATCTCAACTCTGAATCTGGCCCTTATTGTGTACAGTGGGGTGCAAAAATTTGGGCACCCCTGGTTAAAATGCTTTGAGCAAAAGTTTGGGAACCCTGTCAGTTAGTACTTTGTAACTCCTCCTCAGGCAACTATAACAGCTTGCAAATGCTTCCTGTAGCCAGCAATTTAGGCTTCATCAGTCCAAAGCACATTGTTCCAAAATGCTTCAGGCTTCTCAAGGTTTTGTTTTGCATACTTAAGTCACTTTAAGGCTTCTTTCTGGCAACTCAGCCATGTACAAACCACAATTCCAAGTATTTAAAATGCACATAAAAGCCAAAAGAAGCCATTCCTTATGGACTCTGTGCTCATCCCACAATGGTGGAACGACCTTCCAGTTAGGAAGGCAGAACCTTCACTGGCTGCTTTCCACAGATGTCTTAAAAACCACCTTTTCAGACTACACCTCAACATTTCTGTTTAAAAAAACAGACTAATTTCTCTCTCCCTTAATTTGCAGGTCCACCTTTTACAGTGGCACTTATTTCATTCGAAATTGCATGTCTCTAGCTCAAGTAGTGTTTGCATATCATGTTAAATATACTTTCGCAAGCATTGGCCATGTGACAAAATTGTAGAATGTACATTGCAGGTTTGTTAAAATAGTTTTTTGTTTATCATTTTGAAGAGCCTTTTTGAGTACTGCAATTTCTTCTCAAATGCTTCCAGACAGATCTGATTAGTATCCGGGAAATCCAGGAGATGCTTACTTTGGAGGCATGGCCAACAAAAGTGCACCTGACAGCTAAAGAAGAAAGCATACAGAGTATGTTTGACATCAGTAATCTGTATAGCTCCACAACCTACAGCAAGGTACATTGTGTTTATCTACTCTCAGTTCCTGATACAGACCAAAAATCTTTGATTTACAACATAATCCTTTATGTTAAGGCAGTAGATCTTCTCGTATGTTTATTAGCTTTGGTAAATATACGCAAATATAACTGCTAAACAGATTCACACTTGTTTTCCATATTATACAACCCAGCATATACAGTGCCCTCCACTATTATTGGCACCCCTGGTAAAGATGAGTAAAAAGGGTAATAAAAAATTCACCGTTTGGTGAATTAGCTTAATCTCACACTGAAAAAAATCCAACCTTTAATTGAAGTAAATTTATTATGAGAAAAAAAAATCCCTCATCAAGAAATAATTATTTTTAACAAAACCACGCATGCCACAATTATTGGCACACCTGCATTTATTTATATAATAAAGTAATTGGGCCAGACTTGGATTCGAGGTCCATATTTGAATATGGACGGTCTCGGGGGTGGACCCGCAATTCATGGTACATTCCTACGCGAAACGAGAGCGAAGTTATTAAACAAAACGTATGAGCACCGATTCCATGTCACCGGCGACATGGTCGACCCCAGAGGGTTAACATAATGTAGAATAAAGTAATAATTTTAAATATTTGGTCGAATATCCTTTGCATGCCATGACTTCCTGATGTCTGACCCAACAACATCAAAAGACTCTTGATATCTTATTTTCTGGTACTCTTACAAGCAATACTATAACGTCTCTGCATTTGAATGGATTTCTATGGGAATTGGGAGGTGGGACTTCATTTAGCTTTTTCATTGATTACTTTTTTAACAACCATGTATTCCATACTGTTCCAGCATAATTTATAGCTAAATCTAGTCCCACCGCCCAATTCCCATAGACATCCATTCAAATGCAGGGGTGCCAATAATTGTGGCACACATGGTTTTGTTAAAAATAAAAAAAAATTTATGAGGGATTTTTTTTTCTCATAATGAATTCACTTCAATTAAAGGTTGGATTTCTCTCATTTTTTCAGTGTGAGATTAAGCACCAAACGGTTAATTTTTTATAACCCTTTTTACTCATCTTTACCAGGGGTGCCAATAATAGTGGAGGGCACTGTATACAATGCAGTTCAAAAGATTTGGACAGTGAAACATTTTTGTTGTTTTGGTACTGTACTCCAGTACATTGGATTTGAAATGGAACAATGACCATGAGGTTAAAGTGCAGACTTTCAGCATTAATTTGAGGGTGAACCATCTAGCTATTGTAGCAACCCCCCATTTTAGGGGACCAGAAGTAATTGGACAAATTAACACAAACTTAAATAAAGTCATCATACTTAATATCTGGTTGCATATCCTTCCTTTTCTATAGCCATTCTATAGCCATTGCCTGATTATTGAAAAACAACAACCTTTTGTTGTCACATCCCGTGCCCCCACGTCCTAATCTAGTTCTGGTTATATACTTTTTTCTATCTTGTACTCTGTTCCGTGTTTTCCCTTTCTCCCTCCATTTTGTGTCTTCACTTCCCCGCACCTGAGTTGTGTTTTCTCATTAGTTTCGCCTCACCTGTTCCTCGTTGTTTCTTCGTTAGTATGGCATATGGGCTGCATCCCAATACTCTTCAATACCCCCCCCCACCTTCCTTCCTCCACTACCACTCATCTCTTACCCGGAAGTATGCAAAACTGTGAACCTTTGAGTACAAGTATTTGCATGTACAGTATACAATGTACCTGACATTGCGGTTTGCATCGAGACATTAATTAATATGTAACCATTAATAGGTAATTAAGATGTAATCAGTGACATTAGATTAAAACACAAAGATCCGTTTCTGGAGCACGGAGTAGTAGTAGTGGTAGTGGAGGAGGAAAGGTTGCATTTTTCGACTATTGGGATGCACCCATAGTCTCCCGTTTCTTTGTTCTGGGCCAGCACCCATAGTCTTGTGCCCTGCCTCCGTGCTTGTCTATACTACTTTCCAGCATTTATTCCTGCCTGCTCCCTGCCTGCTCCTCGTTCCTGTTTCCAGTCCTGTGTTACCCGTCCAGTTCCTGTTCTCCTGCCTGTCTTGCCTGTTCATGTCCAGCCCTGCTCCAGTCCTCCTGCCCGCCTGCCCTTCCCCATCCTAGCCCTGCTCCTGCCCTTCGCCCCTCCTGTTCCCCAACTCTGACGGATTTCCCGCTTCTGACCCGTCTGTCCTGGACTTCACTTTTGCCTATTCTGCATTGCCCGGATTGCTGGACTCTGACCCCTGCCTGGAACTGACTACGAATCTGCCTTGCCTGTATTGCACTGATTGCTGGACTTTGACCCTGTTCTGTCGACTCTGAATAAAGCCTGATTCCCACTACTCTTGTTGTCTCCAAGTGGTTCAGATCAGTTCTCTTAACATTTTGTCACATTTAATTTGTTGTTAGCATTGGCGATAATTGTGAGACATTCCTTTGAGGATAATAATTATTATTTTTATTGTTTTTTTACAAATTTATTACAAAAATAATTTTGATAAACAACAAAAATATATATTTATAGCCTTTTTTGCTCATATTTTCATGGGTTAATAATAATAATAATAATAATAATTCTGGTGTATAAATATATATATGTGTAATTCATAAATTTCATATCTTCCAATTTTCCATCTAGGGGGCAGCAGTGTTGAGAATGATTGCGGAATTTTTACCGGAGGGTGTATTTCAAAAGGGTGTCCAGGTGAGCAGGGATATTTTTAATTTAATGTCAAATATGGTCCAATATTTTACTCTTAGGAGTTCCCCAGGTGTAATAAAATACAATTCCTGGAGGATCATGTGTTCAATTACAGGGTTGCCAGGTCCTTACAATGGGATACACCCCAAAACCGTGCAAACACTGGTTCTGGAGATGTTGAGTTTTGGGTGTTTTATAAATATAAACTACATTTAAACAAATAACAAAATGAAAAACATGGATCTGGCAACACCCAAATTCATGTACGTTAGGTTTTTCTTCCAAAGGATTCCACCGATATTACCAGCCCACATCATGCACGTGTATACATAGACCTCAAAGGGGGCTTGAGCACCTGCCGTTTGGCCTCCTATAGAGAAGTGCCCTTTTTCGTTTTTTTTAATATATTATAAATAAAGAAATAAATTTATGTTTGCGCACAGCCTGCCCTGCAGAACAGATTGAAATCAAAGATTTGACCTGATACTTTAATTGAATCAAAGTATCAGGTCAGGAGATTGGTGCTCCCGTGCGATACCCTCTCCCCTCCCTCCCTCCTGGTTTCCTGCCACAGCAGCGAGCACTGTGTGGGCACCGAGCCTTACTATGTTGAAAGAATGCACGCACGCAAAATTGCACGCATACCCATGCATAGGCACTCGACAGTCGTGAGTCAGTCAGTGTGATGAGTTACTTTGAGGCAGACATCAGGTATGTGGCCAAACAAAGTGTAAATATACTGTTCATTTTCATTTTATATTGATATGAATGCGCTTTAGGAATTGCTTGACACTATTTGGCAAGTAGGGTCTATCTATGCTTGAACTATTTAGCAGCTCAAAATATGCCAACTAGCTATTGTTAGCATGATACCTTTTGCTAGTAATGTGGGAATCAGTGGAATCAGTGGTCGAGTTCTTGTCTCCCATTCACTTAACTTAAAAGAACGGTCCCATCGCACCACAGCAGTTTTAATGTTGTCGTATTGTCTCGATAGCTAGTTAGCTAATGTAATACGTAACATGTGAGGATAATTTACTGAAATCGCGACCGCCAAGATTACAATAATTGAGAAAACGGCAAATAAAATCCTATCTGAATTAATTTAATTACATTTTTTGGGTGCAATATGGTCTTTCGGCTAGCGGATGGCGATATATCAGTACTAGGAGATGAGTAGAAGAAGCATAGAACCATATACTGTAGCCTATAGAAATTCGGCTCAGCTATTCTGTGGCAGAGTGCAACCTAAATCTTTGGGGCGACTCGGTAGAAAGACTCGGCGCAGCGAGTTGGATGGAACACACTCCAATTTTGAATCAGGCTACATTTGAAGCCCTAACTACTGAAAAGGTAAAAGCTTTAACCCGATCCAAGTTGGCTCCCCATACTATAGTGGTAGACTTATCGGTCCCAAGTACAGTATTCATGGTTGTCTTAAATTATAAACTAGGCTACAGCTTTAAGAAAACCCGCAGGATTGACACTGCAGTGCAATACAATAAGCTTACGACCCTCGCCACAGCCACAGACTGTAAAATGCACCGTTTACAAGAAAATCATGTTCAGATATAGCTAGAAACAATTATATATTTTTAAAAACGTTGTACAAATAGTCCTAAGCATTCGGCGTTTTCCATTGCTTACTGTAGGCTACTGGCTACCTGATGCACTTTCGGTCTAGAAGACACCTCATTTTTGTTCTCCAAAATCTCTCGTAGCTATAAATATGTTCATGAAACCAAATATCTTACCTGTAGGCTATGTGCAGCTACCACTGTGTTATGATTAACCCTGAAGAGTTTATCTTGTTACGTTTCGCCAAAGTCCCGTACAGTCGACATTTCCACAGTGACCTATTGCATTTAGGGCTGAAATAACAACAGCAAACGTAGACACACGGTGCTTTTTTTTATTTTTTAAACTTGTAGCTACACTTATTTTTTATTTGTGTTTTAGAGTGTTGTTTAATTATTTTTCTATTTGTGCGTTATCGAAATAGCCTTAATGGTGTAATATTCAAAAAGCTTCAAGGACCTTTGATTCCTAAACACAACCCAACTGGTACTTTACAACCAAAGCCTACATGGGCTCTTTGTACTCCAAAAACTGTATTTACGGTAAAATTAATGCCTCAAAATTTGCTACGTGCACTCGCATAGCCTACGTACCGCCAAAACCTATTTCGCTGCCATTTTAATATCACTTCATTCCAGGCATATAATTATTTTATTATTTGCAGAAATTGCCGGCGTGCCCTTTTATGAATTTGGGGCCCTGCCCCTCTAACATCCTCTGCACGTGCCTGATCCACATACATTCAAACCTGTACATTTCATGCTACCTGTTATATAGCACTCAATTAATATTTAATGTCTTTCCTCAGTCATATCTAAAGGCTTACCAGTATGACAACGCTGAAACACAGAACCTTTGGAGTCACTTACAGAGGGTGAGTTTGCATTACAATTATATATATTTAGCAGCCAATATATGGTATTTACTCTTTTCCCTTTCTGATCTGTAATCCATCTTTGTTTGGATTATGGTTGAAATTTCTGCACATATTTAAAAAAAGCTTGCAGAAAACAATGCTGGGATGAGGCAGGAAATTAATTCCTGTTTCATTTAAAGGCAGTGGACAACAGCAGCCTTCACATTCCCGTAGCAGAGGTCATGGACACGTGGACACAGCAATCTGGCTACCCTCTGATAACCATCAACACCACATCTGGAGAAGTGTCACAGGAGCACTTCTGTCTCAGCACAGAGGAAAAACAAAAGTCAGTCTTGGACAAGGGATCATTTTTAGCTTCACACTAGGAGAAGTGGCTTGAACAGGGTACTTTGTATGAGGTGATATCCATACAACTGAACTTGTGAAATCCTCTGTTTTGTCTCCTGGGCCCAGGAGTTCAAAACTTTCAGTCCTATCCGATTGGATCAGATATTTCCCATATTTTGTGATCCAGGATCAGACAACTCAGCCAAATTTTGTCCCAATATTTCAAAGCAATTCAGGATAGGATCACCCTGATCCAGATTCAGACTTTTCAAGATGACCAAATCCTGAATATCAGTGCTTTAATCCTACCTATTTCCACCAATTGGATATGAAGAACAACATAAGAAAGACAGACAGTATAGCAATTTAGAGCCATTTATTAAGGATATAATGATCAATTATATTTTCCAAGTACGTAACACTTGCTTAAAATCATAATGGAATTGTAATAAAAAATAAGGAATCTAATAGGGCAGTGATTTTCAACCACTGTGCCGCGGCCCACTAGTGTGCCGTGAGAGATCGTCAGGTGTGCCGTGGGAAATTATCTTATCCTATTAACTTCACTTAATTAGTAACACTTTTGGTTGGTGGTGTGATTTTTTTTATGTAAAAAATGTGCCTTGGCTCAAAAAAAGTTGAAAAACACTGTAATAGGGTAACAACAAAAAGTTATCAGATCCTCTTCATTAAAAGGCAGCTGCAGAGCAGCAGCATTGTCAAGTCGTGCTTTGAGGAGCTGAATCCAAAGTCTGGTTTCAGTTCCATGGCCAACACTCCCTCACAGATTCTCTACAACAATGCCCATGGAAGAACAAGGTGTGCCATTGAGCACCTAAATGGGGTATTGAAGAACTATGCCTAAACTATATGCGAGTGAAACCACAACGAGCACGCGGCCGCAATCACTTTGTAGGCTTCAAAACGCGAGGAGCACAACCTGTCTTGACTTTGCAAAAGCCTACTCTGAAAAAGGCGTCTTATGTTGCTGTTGCTAGGCAACCGAACTCCGCTCCTGTCAATCACATAGCTGACGTTGTTAACGGTGTTTGCAAACTAAGTTTACCTGAAAGTCTGCTTCGTTATTTGTCTTTAAAAAGCCGTGCATAAGCGGAGTGCCTTGGATCGCTTATTTTTATCATGGTATTCACGAAAAGTGAAATCATATAACTCCGGGTGGGCTGAAACGGCAACTAGCGTTACCAATTTCTACAATCGTCTTTGTTTACACGGAACCAACCGGCAGAATCAAGGCCTCCCTCTACTTACGTGCGATTGGACAGAGGAGAAAGGAGTGACAGTGACGTAGGCGCTTTTTCCTCGGGAGTGCTTCAAGATAAAATAATTTCAACTACGTGCGCACCAAGCGTTTTTCTAAAAACAGCGAGGCACAGCACTGATAAAGCAGTGTGTGAAATGCTTCAAACTCATTGAAAACAATTCGAAAAAAGGCCCCCCCAGCTGTTAAAGCGGATCAGGTGTGATCGCGGCCTTAATACTGGCTTGTATTGTGCAACACAATATCACTACGCAGTGTCCCCCTCTGACATCGATGATCATCCAGGCCCACCTGTGGATTTTCCTCTAAATGAGAGACCGAGTGGTCGTGCAATGCGAGATACTATTGCTTTTGAAGGTTGATCACAGATGATGGCCTATTTTGTTGAAGATATTTTTTGATTGACATAGATCATTTTATGAACACAAACTAATTATTTGGTTGAATACACTGTTCTGAGAGGTAGGCAAGAGGCCACTGCAAATGTGCCAAAAAATTTATGAAAGTTTATCAACCATAAAGGCTACAAATTATATATTATTTCAATTTTACTTTCTTATTTATATTGAAACATATTTTGAAATTAATTGTATAGTACATTTTGCTCTAGTAATACACTCTGAATCCACCCCTTCAGTTGGATCAAGGTAATCATATTTTTTTGGATTAAACTGATCCCAAGCCGGGTAGTTTTTGTTTTGAACTACCGTTTTGAAGGTTTGATCCTGATTTCAGTTTAGATTTGATTTCCTGATCCGAACGGATATCAAAGTGATTCCAATCCTGTTTTTTGGTTTGTAACTACCCAAAATCCAAATCTTATCAAATTGGATAGCAATGAAAAGTTCCAGAATATTCCACAGCACTGATATCGGATTATGAATGCGTGAAAAGGTCCACTTTGATTATGGTGTTCTCTGATGGTCATAACATGTTTTTTAAATAATTGTACTGTTTCCTTTCTTTTTACCCGTCTGTTTCTACCCTAAAGCCTTACTTGGCAGGTTCCAATAACAATGATAAAATCAAGTTCAGGAGAGATTAAATCTGATTTGCTGACTGTGGAAGGACCAGGTAAGAACTGAATTTATTTTACACAGTTGCAACAAATGGTGGTGAATCCTCTGCATTGTTGTGTTTTACTCTTATGTGATGAGTTACACATTAATTAAAAGCCCTGCCAGTAAATTCCAAAGACTACAATTTCCATTGTAGTAAATGTTTTCATTGTTAATGAAAGTAGTATTGACAATGATGGCTGCTTCAGGTGCATAAACAATACTTCAGAATCTCGATCCATCCTTTTCTCTGTGACATGTTTGAAAGTTATTGCTTAAAATAAAACGAGTAAACAGATTAATTCCAGTATTAATGTATGCAGAAATATTAAACAATGGCCTGGGTATAGATCAGATTAGTCCTTCATTTTGAATTAGAATTTTATGCAATTCTTTCCTTATAAGCACAGATTGAGGAGTTCAGCGATTACAAAATTGAAGTGTTTAAGGGTCAAGCTGTAAGAAAAAATGGTACATTTGCATGTATTTGAGAGACAGAGACAATTAAAGAGACATGTTGGTTGTATCCAGGCCAATGTTAATAAGCGATGTAATAATGAATTTGGACAGCATGTTATGAAATTATATGAATCCTAAAGGAAATTTAAGAATGGTGTGAATGCCAACTGTAAAGAGAAAAATTAGCATTAAAACAAGTTTATGAAGCTTGTGCATAGGGGCTGCCAGGTTGCTCGTCCTGCTATTAGCATGTTATCTCTCGAGGTGAAAACCATAGAAGATGACTTCTTGTACTTGTCTGTGTTTTCCCAAATTGATATACACGTAGGTTTCAGTGATAGGACGGGTTCACAAATACACTGCTCAAAGAAAATAAGGGAATACTTAACCAACACAGTATAACAACAAGTCAATTAAACAATTAAAGATATCGATCTGTCCAGTTAGGAAGCGTAAACGATTGTGAATCAATTTCACCTGCTTTGGTGCAAATGAAAGTGACAACAGATGGACAGGAGAGGCAACAGCAAGACAACCCCCAAAAAGTAAATGCTTTTGCAGGTGGTGGCTACAGACCATTTCTCTCTCCTTATTCTTCCTGACTGATTTTTTTCTAGTTTTGCATTTTGCTAGTGTCCTTGTCACTACTGGTAGCATGAGGCGGTACCTGCAGCCCATTCAGGTTGCACAGGTAGTCCAGCTCCTCCAGGACGGCACATCCATACGTGCCGTCGCAAGAAGGTTTGCTGTGTCTTCCAGCACAATCTCAAGAGTGTGGAGGAGATACCGGGAGACGGTCCATTACACAAGGAGAGCTGGACAGGGCCGTAGAAGGGCAACACCCCAGCGGCAGGACCGGTATCTGCTCCTTTGTGCGAGGAGGAACAGGAGGAGCACTGCCAGAGCCCTACAAAATGACCTCCAGCGGGCTACTCATGTGCATATTTCTGACCAAACTGTCAGAAACAGACTCCATGAGGGTGGCATGAGGGCCCGACGTCCTGTAGCGGGACCTGTGCTCACAGCCCAGCACCGTGCAGCTTGATTGGCATTTGCCAGAGAACACCAGAATTGGCACGTTCGCCATTGGCGCCCCGTTCTCTTCACAGATGAGAGCAGGTTCATACTGAGCACATGTGACAGATGTGAAAAAGTCTGGAGATGCCGTGGCGAATGTTATGCTGCCTGCAACATCATCCAGCATGACTGGTTTGGTTTAATTGACTTGGTGTTATACTGTGATGATTAAGTGTTCCCTTAAATTTTTTGAGCAGGGTATGATTGGTGGACACATAGATTCATAATTGGGATATATTTGAAAAATCTGGGCTAAAATTAGCTTTTTAAAAAACTTCAGTTATCGCCCAAAGACAATACCACATTTTACTTACAAGTGGTGTTTTCTCTTAATAGTGTCAAAGCTAGTGTATAGGTGCAATGGAAATGAATGGATTCTTGCCCATGTTAACTACGGTGGATATTACAGAGTTAACTACGATCCAGACAACTGGGAAAAACTTCTTCAACAGCTGCAGACAGATCACCGGGTAAATCCTGTACACATTCATCTCGGGTTCGGTTTGCTGCGGGTCTTTCTGGCTTCAGATTCCACCTGAGGCAAATTTTTTTAATAGCTGTGTCAATATGCTTCATACAAAATGTGTTCCTCAAGTAATCACAGTGAACACATCCATATTTGAAATAAAGCATGGCTTCCTCTTCCAAGTAGGCTACATTGTACATTATAACACTTTATTATTACTTATATGACAGAAACATGAAGAATAGGCTGAGATCCTGCTTTTCTCACGTTCACCATCATATGCATTTCATCTTTCAGAAAATACCCACCCTCAGCAGAGCTCAGCTAATTGATGATGTCTTTTATCTGGAAATGTGAGCTCAATTATCTCTTCATATTTCATGTGATGCTGTCGTGCTTCTGCTCTGTCATAAATTTGCAAAGTCAAGTTCTAACTCTGCAAATTTATGAAAGTGATGCAAACTTGTAAATACCAAATGGGTCATCTGAACCAACTCCTTGTTATGGAAAATGTCACTTAATCTGTCAGCAGTATGGTGTGGACATTGTCTGTTTTCAGCTTTCAAAAACATTTTTAATGTTACTCGTTTCACCTTTTACAGTATGCAGTCAATGAGCAAGACATTTTAAATGAGCAGAGTTGGAAATCAACAGCCTAAACATGCCAAATATTACTTGCAATCATAGCACTTTAATTACATTCTCTGTTTTTTAAATCAAGGGCAAAATATGTCAATATCACACTGGCTTTGAGCATCACCAAGTATCTCTTGAAAGACACAGAGTATATCCCATGGGAAACTGCCAGGAAACACTTGGAGTACATCATTTTGATTTTTGATCGCACTGAGGTCTACGGCCCAATGAAGGTCAGTTATTATATTGAAACATTGATTGACCAACGTTAACAGTAATGCATGTAGAATTATTTTAGCCCAAATTTAAATTAACAGTGCTCATAATGTTTCAGTGTATTGGGGGTAAAGTCAACTGAGGGTTTCAACCCAGGGCCATGGCTGTTTTGCACGATAAGAGATATGATGCCCACATTGAGTTAACGAACAAGGTCCCCAAACCAGGGAACTAATCACATAACCATTGCTTCTCCAGGGGTTACGTCTCATTCTGTAGCAGACATTAATCCAATGGTTCCCAGCCTTGGTTCTGGGGACCCCCTGTGTATGCTGGTTTTCATTCCAACCACAGTTGCAATCCCAGAATTTTTATAAACTGTTAATTTTTTTTAATGTGCTTTCCATGACTTGAGGGATTATTTTCCCTCTTAAGCCACATTATGTCAGAAATAGCTGTGCATGCCATGAAGAATAAACGTCTCCTGTTCACGTTGTGCTTATTGGCTCCAAATTGATGAAAGTGTGGACACATGGCCACTAAAAATAACAATTTGGAAAATAATTCAGAATTCAAAGACAAGGCAAATAAGCCAAACCGGCATTGTGTTAATAGGTTTAAAGAACAAATTATGAAAGAACCTAAACACATGTGTTCAACAACCTAATTAGGAGACTATTGATTCACCTCAGTCTTTAATTAAGCACAATGTGAACATGCATAGCTATTTCTGACATAATGTGCCTTAGGAGGGTAAATAATCCCAATAAATATGAAAAGCACATAATTAAAAAGGTTAGCAGCTTGTTAAAATTCTGGGATTGCAATTGTGGTTGGAATAAAAACCAGCATACCCAGGGGGTCCCCAGCACCGAGGCTGGGAACATTATATCTGAACTCTAAAACAGAAGGATGCATCGTACTGCTCTGTTTTCAGGCATACATAAGGAAGCTGGTTGGTCCACTTTATGACCATTTTGAAAACTTCACCAGGAATTCATCCGTCCCACACAGCCACACTGCACAGTAAGTAACATTTTTACAGATAGGGAATCAAAACATGAAAAGGTCAATCTAAAAGACATTTTATTGAGTGTTGTGTCACCACCACTGTTGATGAAACTGGCTGCTGTCACCCCACGTTAAAATTTGCATACAACTGATTTGCAGTTTCTCACCTATTTTGCCTCAGTATGTTTTTCTCCACAGGCTCAACCAGATGAATGCAGTCAAAGTTGCTTGTGCCATTGAACATCCAAAGTGCCAAAAGATGGCAACTGATCTTTTTGACCGGTGGAGGAAAGACCCAACCACAAATCCGTGAGCAGAAATGTGTTTAATTTATAAATCTTTGTGAAAATTTTTAAATGCTCAGGCCAGCGGGCAGTAAACAGTTACATTAAATATGCAGATCCTGCCCTGTGTCAGGATTCCAAACACAGTTCAGAACCACTGCTCTATGTCTTGCAACAGAAATGATATTGATCATGGCCTAATTTCCCTTAACCATTGAGAGCACTATCCCTTTGATATTCAAATCACGGTCCTCGAGAGCCGAGAACTGCTGCTTTTCCACCCTCCATTTACCTACCTCAGGTGGGAAGACAGTCTGGCCAATCAGTAGCTCTAATTGGTCAGTTTGTTGGGTTTTAAAGATACTTTTGTTTGGGCACTTGGCAGGTATATCTGCTTATTTATGAAAAAAATTCAGAAAAAAGGAAAAAGAAACTAAGACTGCTAACAGGCTACACTCATCAGCCAAAGGGGCAGCTTAAAGTGAAACCCGTTTACCAGATTGCCAGGGGAGAACAAGATTAAACACCAGTATTTGCTCCTCGTCTCATATAAAAAACAGCACAGACAGATCAAGCAACAATATGCAGTAGCACTGCACATGAATAACATCATCCCCCAACAGACAATTTAGGGCCTGATTTACTAAGGCCTTTAGTGTGTGCATAACCTTTTAGCACATGCAAAACCAATAAAATGACCAATGATTGGTGCAGAACAAATACCAACTTGTACAACTTTTGTACAACTTTTTATTAGTATACAAAGTGCCATACACATTCCCAACATAAAATGTTATTGCACGTAGCCTTGGCTTTTTAAAAATAATGTAACTTGGTAGGTCTAATAAGAGTAACAACAGACTTCTTCCCTCCAGTTTTAACCCAATCAACCCACGTGGTCATACAAATATTGCGATAGCAGGAATGCTACCTGCCAATTTACGACTTGGCAGGGTATGCCCCATACATATACAGCACAGGGTTTTCTACAGAAATAACCACACTGACCACAGACTCTGAGCCCTTAAAAACATGAACTTCTGTACATTCTGACCTCATGTAACCACACATAATTAATGTCACACATCCACACATTTAAAAAAATGTTCTTAAAAAATAATTTTTCCTGCCTCCATACCCTCAAATAATAATTATCCCCATTGGATAACTACCTTTAATCTGCCAATGAGAAGACCTGTTTAAAATTGCCTCATCTCAAAGTACACTATCTACAGTGAGCACCATAATTCATTGGACAGTGACACATTTTTTGTTATTTTGGTTCTGTACTCTAGCACTTTGAGTTTGAAAGGATACAAGGTGCAGCTGTATATTAGGATATTAGGTCCGCTGTAATTTGAGGGTATTTTCATCTATATTGACTTAACCATTTAGAAATAAATAATAGAACCATTTGTACATTTGGGCATCAAAAAATATTGAACAGTTTAACAATGTAAAATAAAGTCATATTTTTTTATATTTGGTTGCATATCCTTTGCATGCCATAACTTCTTGGTGTCTGTGACCCAACAATATCAACTCTTGATATCTTATTTTCTGGTACTTCTACAAGTGATACTATAACTCTACATTTGAATGGATCTCAATGGGAATTGGGGGGTGGGACTAGATTTAGCTGTAAATCACACTGGAACAGTATGGAACACATGGTTGGCTAAATGGCTCTAAGTCAGGGGTGGGCAACTCCAGGCCTCGCGGGCCAGTGTGCATGCATGTTTTTACTGCCACCAGTTACCACGGCTCAATCAACAAATTAGTCATACAAACAATCACAATTCACTTGTAAATTACAGAACGATAAATCGCTACAATACACGCATACTGGCACAAGAACATTCATCGGCTACTGTTCATATCGCGGATATGTAGATTAAAATATCAGATCATGTAAAGGATTGGGCTAATTAACTAATTGTTAACTGGTGGCAGCAAAAACCTGCATGCACACCAGCCCGCGAGGCCTGGAGTTGCCCATCCCTGCTCTAAGTCATCAAGGGTCTGGTGTATCAAACAAGCCTTCAACCATCACTCTTCTGCCAGATATACAGTAGATATGGGTATGGCCAACTCCCGACTCGAAATGTTAGGGTCGAAAATCAACTCCATTTGGTCCATAAGTGTTTTATATTATTTAAAATCGGAGACTTCCCCCTGATTAATGGCGTAGCTCAGGGGCCGGTGATTAGTGAAAGTATGAATGCCACCTCGGACATTTAAGAAACAAACCGCGATGGTTGGGCTTTAAAAAAAAAATTCACACTGAGCAAAAAACCCTCAGCACTTGCCAGCACGGCTGTCATAACGCAGGGGGGGTTGTAATTTGGGCTTCCTCCCAAGTTGTGCAACAGGGACAGGATGGGTGATAGCCTGAACGGCAAGTATGGGTGCTTGGTGTGCAACTGTGAGTAGGCGCATGCTCTCCGTCAACTCCTGGAGGCAACCCTCTTGAACCCTTATTTGGGTATTCAGCTGCCATATTTGACCCGTAAGTAGCTGCAGTTGGGCCTCAAATTGTGATGTTCTGAGAAAGACCCAAACACAGACCACAGGTAGCAGGCAAAAACATAGTTTATTCAAGGTCCGTTTTCTGTCGTGGTCTGAAAACGCACTTTTTCAGACTCCACCTTGACTAACTACCTATATAAGGCCAATTATATAGTACGTACTTCCTGTTTATTTTTTATTTTCTACTTGTGTTTTTTGCTATTTTAATAGTTAAGAATGTATAGCCAACTGTATTCTGTTCATTACTAGGGATAGTTCCTACATTGTGAGAAAGTTGTGCTTTGTCGGATTGCTTGTTGTAGTTGTTTCAATGACCAAATATATGCTTTATTGTATCGTCGCTTTGGAAAAAAAAGCGCCAAAAAACTGTAATGTAAATAAAATGTGTCTCAAGAATCTCAAAAATCAATAATAACACAATATTCACCAGGAGGTAATGAGAATAAATGAAAAAAAATGAATCAAGTGTGGGTGAGAGAGAAGAGAAGCTAGACACACACACAAAACACACAATAATATAATAAAAGGGGGAAAAAAAAACACGGACTGAAGATGGACACCACATAAACAACACACACACACACGATTAGCAGGTAAAACAAGTGCACAGCACAGCACGGGGGGATGGATGGGGAGGGTGATGATGAAAGAGAATAATATAAAAAAACAGAAGATATAAGAAATAGAGAAAAGCTAAAAGAAAATGAAAGCTAGCAGAGAAGAGAGTAAGCAGTGATTAAGTTTAAGTGATTATAAAGTAAAAAAAAAAAGGTAAAAGTAAATGTGATTATGTTATATAATCTATATTTTATATATAGTTAATTTTAGTATATAATAGTATATAGTATTAAACATATAGTTAGTATATTAGTATATATATAATTAGTTAATTAGTAAAATAAAAAAATTAGTTAAGACAGAAAAAAAAACAAAAAAAAAAAAAAAACAAAAAAAACCCGCATGTACCAAAAGTAAAGGGATTCGAAGATACAATACATGGAACAGATAACACAGGGAAAGTAAGACAGATGAAGGGAATGGATCCAGTAATACTCAAACACACACAAAAACAATAAAAGTAAACATAAAAAAAAACACAAACACAAAAACAGACAAAGAAACAAAACAACAAACAGAAAACAATACACCCCCCCCCCCACCAACCCAACCCCCCCAACACACCCCACTTAACTGATGCTGAATGGATATTAAAGTCCAAAACAAGTCCAAGTGTAATGAAAAAACACAAAGAAAAGGAATCCAGCACCTCCAAGACAGGAAGAAGCCCCCAGTCACACAAGGTATTGATTCCATGAGCCCCCACCATGCACGTCCAGGGGGGGGGCGGGGGGGGGGGGGGGGGGGGGGGGGGGGCGGGGGGGGGGGGGCGGCGGGGGGGGGGGGGGGGGGGGGGGGGGGGGGGGGGCGCGGGGGGGGGGGGGAGGGGATTTGATGGGGAGGGGGGGGAAAAGGGGGGGGGTTGGGGGGCGATGCTTTGTACTCCATGGAAAAGGGAATAAGTCCTAGAGCAAAATGTCTGGGCTTGGGCTTATTGAGTACTGGGTTGGATGTCTTGGGGTACTGTCAGCCTTTTACTGTGCGCTGTCTCCTTGGGCCCGGAGCATATTGCGACGCGTGATCCTCCAGGTTCGAGCACAGCGACGACTAAGACCTCAGCCGAAGGAACCCCCACCTCCTCCTCCTGACCGGGGAACAAGGGTGGCTGGTAACCTAGACAGCATTCGAAATGAGATAGCTTGGAGGAGAAAGAGGTGTGACAGTTAATGGCATACTCTGCCCATGGCAGTTGGTGTCTCCATGACGTGGGGTTGTTAGAGCATAAACAGCGGAAAACAATGACTTGATTGGCTCGCTTAGTCTGGCCGTTAGACTGGGGATGGAAACCTGAAGAGAGACTGACTGATGAACCTAGAAGTGTGCAAAAGGCTTTCCAGAACCGTGCAGTGAATTGAGGACCTCTGTCTGAAACTATGTCAGTGGAGATGCCGTGGAGTCTGATGACGTGTTATACAAGTAATGATGCGGTTTCTTTGGCTGAGGGAAGTTTAGGGAGGGGAATGAATTGAACTGCTTTAGAAAATCCATCAATGATGGTGAGAATTGTGTTGTTGTTGTTGGAAGGGGTAAACCAGTGTCAGAATGAAGTTCAATGTGTGACCAGGGACGGTGAGGGATAGGAAGTGGCTGTAATAGACCTGAAGTGGGTTGATGTGAAACCTTATTCTGGGCACAGACTGAGCAGGCAGCGACAAAGTTTGTGATGTCCTCTTTCATGTCAGGCCACCAGAATATTCGTTGTATGAAGGTGAGTGTGCGATTAATGCCAGGGTGACAGGCGAGTTGTCTCCTCCAAAGTCAGCTTGACAGCGAGTAACTCCCGGTTACCTATGTCGTAATTCTGTTCAGTAGGAGTCAAGCAATGGGAGTAAAATGCACACGGATGAATCTTGTTGTCCTTAGGAGAGCGATATGATAGAATGGCTCCAACTCCGATGTTAGAGGTGTCTACTTCCACAATGAATTGAGCAGCAGGATCAGGATGGATGAGGATGGGGGCTGTAGTGAAATGCTGCTTGAGAGTGCTGAAAGCTTGTTCAGCCTTGGGACTTGAACCTGACCTTGACCGATGTGAGAGCTGTGAGAGAGGCTGCCAGGGAGCTGTAGTTGCGAATGAACCTACGATAAAGGTTGGAAAAGCCCAGAAAGCGTTGTACTTCCTTAAGAATTTCCGGCCGGGGCCACTCCGTAACAGCTCTGATCTTCTGTGGATCCATTTCCAGGCTCCCGGCCGAAATGATGTATCCCAAAAAGAATGTGGTGCAATGGAACTCGCACTTCTCTGCTTTAACAAAAAGTCTATTCTCCAGCAGATGCTGGAAGACCCTACGAACGTGCTCCATGTGTTCAGCGAGGGACTTGGAGTAGATAAGAATGTCCTCCAGGTACACAAAAACAAACTGATTGATCATATAACGGAGTACGTAGTTAACAAGAGTTAGTGAGCCCGAATAGCATCACGAGGTATTCCCAGTGTCCAGTAGGAGTGTTAAATGCAGTCTTCCACTCATCCCCCTCATGGATGCGCACCAGGTGGTAGGCATTACAAAGATCTAATTTCGTAAAAACAGTAGCATCGTGCAGAAGCTCGAAAGCTGATGTCATGAGGGGGAGAGGGTACCGGTTCTTGATGGTGATGTCATTCAGAGAGTGATAGTCAATGCAGGTGTGAAGTGATCCATCCTTCCTCCCCACAAAGAAGAATCCTGCTCCAGCAGGTGATGATGAAGGGTGGATAATGCCAGCAGCTAGCGATTCTCTGAGGTATTTCTCTATAGCCTCAGTCTCTGGGCGGGAAAGTGAGAACAAACGCCCCCTGGGAGGAGTGGTTCTGGGCCTCAGGTTGATGGCGCAGTCATAAGGACGATGAGGAGGCAGGGAGGTTGCTCAGGATTTACAGAAGACCTCTCCTAGGTCCAGGTACTCGGGAGGAACGTTCCACAGGTCGGATGGTTTCTCGGAAGGGGGGCTCGGAACAGGAGAGTGGGCCTTGCCCACAATGAGCAGCACAGAATGGGCTCCAGCCCAAAATCTCATGTCTTCTCCACTCCATTTCTGGATTGTGCTTTGACAGCCAGGGATGTCTAAGGATAATGGGCGAGTGGGGAGAATCGATGATGTGGAGCCTAAGCTCTTCTAGATGATTGCCAGAGATGAGGAGTTTGATGGGTTCACTGGAGTGTGTTATGGTTTTAACCGGACAATTGAAAATGAAATGTACTGGTTGACCACAGTAGACGCAGGACCTAGTGTTTATGCATCTGTCCCTCTCCT
This sequence comes from Ilyophis sp. 1 JC-2022, assembly GCA_022702515.1. NCBI lineage: Eukaryota > Metazoa > Chordata > Actinopteri > Anguilliformes > Synaphobranchidae > Ilyophis > Ilyophis sp. 1 JC-2022. The sequence goes on from CM040400.1 coordinate 28,659,036, forward strand.
CTCTGGTCAAGCGAGCACAGGCAACTTGCATTGGCTCCGGTTCCAACACTTGAGCAGGAGGTGATCTTGGGGGAGCAGACGGAGTGGTTCTGGTCCTGATTCCCTCAGCAGCCGTTCTTGGGAACGCACCTGACCCCCGGAAGCGCTGACGATCTTGCAGCTGAGTGTGCACTCAAATGGCCATGGAAACAAAGTCATTGAGATCCTCGGGTAGGTCATGGGAGAGGATCTCATCTTTGATCTGATCTGACAGGCCATTCAGAAAAGTGTCAAACACCCTCTTCTCCCATCCGTTGGTGGTGGCCAACGTCTGAAAATCGATCGCGTAGTCAGACACAAATCTTCTCCCTTGGCGCATATGGAGCATCTCACGGGTAGCCTCACGACCATGCTTGGACCTGTCGAACACCCTCTTCATTTCGGTGGCAAACAGGTTCGAAGTCTGGCAGCAGGAGAGCCCTGCCTCCCATGCAGCCGTTCCCCACCTCTCAGCCCGTCCAGTCAGTTGCGTGACGATGTATGCAACTCTGGACTGCTCAGTGGGGAAAGTGGAAGGCTGAGTTCGCTGATCTCCCTTGGAAGACCTCGCTGATTTATCCATGATGGCTTCTTTGTACTGTAATAGATTTTTGTGGCGGATAATCAAACGCGAAGGTAAGGGGATCAGAACAAGTCACTCACGCAGTGAGGACCAATAAAGGGAGTAACACAATAATAAATGCAAAGAAAGAAAAGACAGGAAACTAATTCCTTATGGCTAAATAGCCAAACGAAGATCAACCCACTAAAATATGGCGAACTTGAATAACGAGGGAAACACATACTAAATCTCCCGAGCTCAATACTGGAGCCAAAACGGGAAACTTAAAATAAAAAAACACCCTCGGCACATAAGTTTGGACGGCCGAAAAGATGTAAAACCAAAACAAAACCAACAAAGAAAAATTGTCTCAGAGGGAACAGCAAGGAACAAAATAAATAGCAATCGGGAAACCAGGACGAGAACCGCAACAGAAAAGAAAACAAAAACCCACGAACCATGACAGTAGTTACTTTCGTTACATAAGTTCTTCAATTATCTGCAGGATTATGTGGGTGGATTGTTGTGGTTCTCTGTGCCAGAGACACGAGGAAATATTGGAGGTCCAGGTGCGACAGATAGGGAATGTTAAAGTGTTCCTATGAACACCACTGAAACAGACAATAATCCGTAGTGGAAAAGGGGAACACAAATAACCTCTCGAAAGCAAAAACAAAAAAATAAGCAGTAACGCTTATCTAACGAGGAACTCGATATCCGAGCAAAAACAAAGAAATAAGCAGTAACGCTTATCTAACGAGGAACTCAGTATCCGAGCAAAACAAAGACATAAGCAGTAACGCTTATCTAACGAGGAACTCAGACATCCGAGCAAAACAAAGAAATAAGCAGTAACGCTTATCTAACGAGGAACTCGATATCCGAGCAAAAACAAAGAAATAAGCAGTAACGCTTATCTAACGAGGAACTTGGTATCCGAGTAAAACAAAGAAATAAGCAGAACGCTTATCTAACGAGGAACTCAGTATCCGAGCAAAACAAAGAAATAAGCAGTAACGCTTATCTAACGAGGAACTCGATATCCGAGCAAAAACAAAGAAATAAGCAATAACGCTTATCTAACGAGGAACTCGGTATCCGAGCAAAACAAAGAAATAAGCAGAACGCTTATCTAACGAGGAACTCAGTATCCGAGCAAAACAAAGACATAAGCAGTAACGCTTATCTAACGAGGAACTCGATATCCGAGCAAAACAAAGAAATAAGCAGTAACGCTTATCTAACCCCCGTTTGTGGAGCGAATAACAGAAAGAAAAGAAACTCTCAAAAGAACCCCGTAGGCTTAGAGTAAGAGCACTCGTAGGTATGAGTGGAAAAACAAAGAAACGAAAACCCTCTGCTCTGAAATAAGAGCGAAAAGATAACTTTGCTTTCTTTCTAAAATTGTACTGCTAACAAGTCCCACATTGAGAAGCAAAGCGGTCGATAGCAGTACAACTTCCTATACCTTTTTTACCGGCTCAAATGTTACGTGAAATAACATGGAAGCAACGAGAACAGGAGGAAGCGGGGTATAAATAGCGAGAGGAAATGCAGTACAGGTGAACTCACTAATCACCGAGGCGAACGCAAAACCCGTAGCGGAACACAAAAAAATCTGATAGATTTACTGGTAGATGAGAAAAGGAATGCAAAACGCGGAGATAAGGAAATAAAGGCATGATCCATGACACAGATAGAAAGAAATCATCAAACATGCCTTTTCGTGCACGCTTGTGCAACAACCTCTGACCACTCGTGTGATTTTGGCTAGAGACAGTTAGTGCAGGAGATAGGACAAAAATGGCAGAGCAGTCTACAACTTTTGAGGGGTGGAGATATGCACATTACTTTGTTGCGTGAAAGAACAAGAATGTGACGGTAAAGTGCAAACTGTTCCCAGGCCAGAAACAACTATCCACTGCTGTGAAAACAACATCAAATCTCTCCAAGCACCTGCAAAGGCATCATGCTAACACAAAGCTAGTAGCGGAAAAACCCCGGACCCAGAGTGATGCCCAAGCGGAGTGTATGCCGACCCCAACCAAGCTGCCAAAGCTTGATTTTCATCAACAGGTAACAAAAGCAGAGATGAACAGGCTTGTAGCATCGTACATAGTAGAGGAAATGTTGCCCGTTTCTACAGTAGAATCGCCGTCTTTTAGAAACATACTCAGCAAAATACAGATAACAGGGAACAGACGGCCGCCATCAGACAGGAAAACTTCCGCGAGCTATCTGGACCAATGCTATGCCAAGATGGAAACTGAGCTAAAGAAAATGTTTGAGAGCTTAGAGTATGTGTCTCCTACCGCTGACATTAGGACTAGCCACAATAAAAGCTTCCTGGGAATGACTGCCCACTGGATTAACCCAAGCAATTTCCATCGTGAGAAAGCTGCAATTGCCTGCAAAAGAATTAAAGGAGGACACGCATATGATGTTGTAGCTAGTGAAATTTAACAGGTTCACTCAAGTTATGGACTGTCACACAAAGTGACCGCAACAGTCACAGACAATGGGTCGAATTTTGTCAAGGCTTTCAAGATGTATGAGCCTGCAGCATCAGATTCTGACGAGGAGGGGGATGAAGATCAAGATGTGACATTCACAGATGTTGGAGAAGTGCTCTCTACCGACCCAGAAGAACAGTTTTCTCTCCCCCCTCACTTGATATGTGCATCACACACACTTAACCTCATTTCAAGTAATCGGTCTACAGAAGTACCACTGGGAAGTGTTCTGCCCTCTGGACTAAGACCTACCGTGGCCTCTGAGCTCGTTGAGGATATGTGTAAAAGAAAACTCATTGTGCTGACAACAACAAGATGGAACTCATTCCATGATGCCCTAATCCGCATCACTGACTTTCCCATCCCAGAGTTTAACACTCTCTGCAGTCGACTAGGAATTAAAGCATCACTGAACGGGAGTATCAATTCCTTAAGGAATACTGCACAGTCATGAAACCACTCACTGTGGTATTGGCCATATTGCAAGGTGAAGATAACTGCTACTATGGCAGTCTCCTACCAATGCTGGAAATTCTGATGTCCAAGACACTGGCACTGCAAAACGGGCTCTCCCGGATGACAGCAGGTCTGCCTGATGCCATAGTAGAGGTAGGCCTATAGTGTGATTTGAAATCTGAAAGCTTAATGCATGTTTTTTTTTTGTGAAACTGCAGATTTGGGTCATAATCCCTCCCTAACTTACATGACGCTCGCACTGAGTTAATTGATCTACTAGCAATGCATTCAGTTTCCACCTAGAAGCACTAAATTTCGCCCTAAATTAAGCTGTGAAAGAATGGGGCTGCAAGTATGATTATCCAGTCAATTTTGTAAGGGCATGGCTCTCTCTCTCTCTCTCTCTCCTCTCTGCCTTTCGCACCATTCCTCCATTCCACCAACTCCTTCCACGGAGATGCAATGCTTTGCACTTTCTTTAAATATCTCTTATTAATTAATAAGAAAAATATATTAATTCATTTCTAATTAATTCCTTATCAAATCTTTCTAAATTGCAGGCTATCAAGGCGCGATTTGCATCTGTGTTGGACAGCAAAGGTGTTCTCCTTGCTGCTGTCACATTGCCGAAAATTTAAAGTGTGGTGGCTGAGAGAAGAGAGACACCCTGAGGACACTGCTGACTACAGTGTCACACTTTCCCCCACGATGAGCACGATGTTGCTTACGCAACAGACCCCTGCCTCCAGCAGCAGTGAGAATTAGTTCTTTGCTTTCGATGATGAGGATACAGCTTCCTTCAACTCCGACACTGAAGTGATTGAATATTTTAAATCGGGGTCTGAGATGGAGATCCTGAACTGTTTACCTACAATAAAGACTATATCCATGAAATTCAACACAGCGACGCCGTCTAGTGCACCCGTGGAGAGGCTCTTCAGCCTGGGCAGTCTTGTGCTGACTCCAAGGAGGAACAGGTTGTCTGACAAACGATTTGAGAGACTCCTCCTCATGAGGTATAACCACTGCTTTGATAAAGGCGTCAAATAAGCTGGACTAGTCTACTATAAAGCCATGGTTTGGTGAGCGAGCGACTCGAGCGACTTTGGCCCGTTAAATGCAGTTCATATGCCATTTAAACGTGTTTGTTTGAGAGTGAGTTTGGCCTGTTAAATGCAGTTCATATGCCATTTAAAGGTGTTTTAAGTCTTTTAAGTCTGTCCTCATCATCTAATGGTGTTAGGAAGGCCAGTCTCTTATATTCTTTTATTTATTTATTTATACATTATTCAGCATACTTTTAAAAAGTAACGAGTAATGTGAAATACTTTTTTTGAGTAACGACCACAACACTGTGGCAAATAGTATACTGCGACCACAACCCTGAGTATATATATAATAACTATAAAATACGTCGCCGAATGTATTTAAATTAATTTTTAAATAACATACAAAAGCAAGCGTGTATTTATACAAGAACAGCAACATATTTAAGTGCAATGGGTGGTCACTGTGGAAATGTTTACCGTACAGAACTTTAGCGAAGTGAGCCGTACCGCTCGTGTGAACAGACAGAATCCACCCCAAGATTGGTAAGGAGAACCGGTTTATATTTCACGGTCTCCTTGATCAGCAACCATACATGAGACAGACCGACAGACAAACATTCAGTCTTCCGCGCTTTCTCCTCTCAACCCCAGGAAGGCTCCTTTTGAATGTTCTCAGGCTCACTGTTGAACAATCATGGCAATTGGTAAATTGATACAAACAATAAAACAATCATTCGTCAACAATTGCCTGATTACCGACAGCTGTGCCGGTTCCATTCTTCTGCCCTGAGCAATAGTTGCCTACACAGCTCAGACAGTGAGCTAAACATTCTCCAATAAATCAGACAGCAGTGAAAGTTCAGTGTCTTTACTGGAGCCTTTTTGTGAAACTGCAACATAACAAGAAGACAACAAAAACATATGAATATACATGTAAATGCATGAAACAATACAAATTATAATTAGGCTATATGACATAAAAGCATACTAGTTAAATGTTCCTTCTGACAATATACACACAGAATGAACCACCAAACCGCTAAGGCACAATACTAAATAGCAACAATAATCTCTACACAAAAGGTAGCTAACAGCAAGGCAAGGGTTAACACTAAACAGTTAGCTTTGTAATGTTGTATTGCTAGCATAGGGTTAAGCAATGGCTAGAATGGCTGTACTAAAACAAACGAAACTTATCACAACAATCCAAGCAATAGACAGATAAACATCTTGTTATTACTTACAGACTGTTCCAAATCAAGGGCGAAATATGAAGAAAGGAAAGAACACATGGAATTCTCCAACTCTGTTTTCACTTGCCAAAAACGGAAATTCAACTGACTGACAGGAAGTGAAGATAGAAAATAACATCCGCCACTAGGTGGCGCCAAAAACCATGCAATTAACCCACTGGGGTCAGAACACTCCCCGTCTGACATCTATATGTCACACCTTTACATTAGGATGAACTTCAAAGGCTAAGTAGACAAGTAAACAACATGTTTGTCTAGGTAGTGTCCTTGGAAATCAGGAGAATGACCTCGGAAATGGGTCTAAGGAACAGTCTCTGTTCTCCTTCTCGGATGATCTTCAACTCAATCTTTCTGACCTTGCCATCCTCACTTGGAAAGGTCTTGGTGACTAGCCCAACTGGCCAGTCATTCCTCTTTGCTTGGGTGTCTTTTAGGAGAACGACATCTCCTTCTTGAAGGTTAGGTCTCTCAGTACTCCACTTGCGACGTGCTTGGAGCCCACTAACGTACTCCTTCTTCCAGCGGTCCCAGAAGATGTTAGCAAGGCTCTGGACTCTCCGCCACTGACTTCTGAGGAGGTCGTTGCTGTCAAAATGGCCAGGGGGTACAGGAGGTATGCCTACCTTCTGGGTGAGGAGCATGGCTGGGGTGAGTATGAGAGGTTGGTCTGGGTCTGTGGAGACTGATGTTAGCGGTCTTGCATTAATTATCGCTGTGACTTCTGCCATGAAGGTTACCAAGACCTCGTGGGTGAGCGTTGCGGAACCATGGTCCAAGAGCATGGCATCGAGGATACGGCGGGCGATGCCGATCATCCGTTCCCATGTCCCACCCATATGCGAAGCATGAGGTGGGTTGAACACCCATTAGCATCCTTGGTCTGAGAGGTAGCTCTCTATTTGCTTGTCGTGGCAACCCTTCTTGTCGATTCGAAGCTCCTTGCAGGCCCCCACAAAGTTGGTCCCACAGTCCGACCGAAACTGCTTCACGGGACCTCTGATGGCAAGGAAACGTCTGAAGGAATTGATGAAGGAAGACGTATCCATAGATTCAATCACCTCGACATGGATTGCTCGCGTACTCATGCAGGTGAAAATCACTGCCCATCTCTTTGCGTTGGCTTGACCACCTCGTGTTCTTCGTGATGTGACGAGCCAAGGACCGAACACATCTAGACCGACGTATGTAAAGGGGGGATCTGTACGTAGCCGGTCTGCTGGTAAGTCAGCCATGATCTGTTCTTCTTGTTTGCCTCGTAGCTTGCGGCAAGTGACACAGTTGAAGATGATGCTGCTGATCACTCTCTTTCCCCCCACAATCCAGAACCCGGCTGTCCTTACAGCTCCTTCCGTGAACTGTCTGCCCTGGTGATGAACCTTCACCTCGTGAAAGTGTCTGACCACCAGTCGAGTGACGTAATGTCTGCCAGGCAGGAGTATGGGGTGTGATTCGTCTGATGTGAGCTGGGCTCTTGATAGCCGACCTCCAACCCTGAGAAGACCATCTCCCCCAAAGTTGGGACAGAGTTTGTTGAGAGGGCTTGACTTAGGGACTGGTCGTCCTTCCTTGAGACATCTGATCTCATCTGCATACACTTCGGTTTGAACAGTGTGGATGATTGTGGCTTTGGCTTGGTTGAGTTGCTCTTCATTGAGATGCCTGTTGCAGCTGTGCCATCTGTTGCACACTGCGCTTTTGGGCTCCTGAGAGAAAGACTGGGCAATGTGTTTGAGCCGAGCAACAGCTTTCAAGAGAGGGCTCCACGTAGAGAATTTTTTGAAGCGTGCACTGCCAAGTTTGTTGCATGATAGGCTGGTGACAAAAGTTGTAACCTCTGTTCGTAGCTCTTGGTCTGTCTCAGGGTCGATGAGGTTGAACATCTCCTCGTCTGTGTCTGTCTGCCTTGGGTGAGTGAGGAAGGCAGGTCCTGTTAACCATGTAGAGGAGGCCAGCTGGTTGGCTGGTAGTGATCTGGTTGCATGATCGGCTGGGTTATAGTCAGTAGGCACGTAATTCCACTGACTCGTTTGTGTGGATCGTCTGATGCGTTGCACGCGGTTGTGGACATAAACGAAGAACCTCCTGGACTCATTGAAGATGTAGCCAAGCACCACCTTGCTATCGGAAAAGAACTTGACGTCATCCAGTGTCACATCCAACTCTTCCTGGAGGAGCTCTGCGATCTCCACAGCCAATACAGCAGCGCAGAGCTCAAGTCGTGGCACTGTAATGTCTGGTTTTGCCAAAAAGGAACCCCACTTCACTGTGACCTTTGGCATCTGTTACTCTCAAGTAGGCTACGGCGGCTATCGCTTTGGTGGATGCATCACAGAATATGTACATTTCTTTCTTGAGCTGCAGACAAGGGGAGTGAGGTGTACATTCTTGGAATCTTCAGCTCCCTCAAGTCTTGTAGGGATTCTCTCCAACTTTGCCACTCTTCGTGGTGCTCTCCTGGCAGTGGTTCATCCCAATCACAGGGATTAGTGGTAATGTCTCGTAGTATGGCACGACCCTGAATGCTGACGGGAGCGGCAAAGCCGAGGGGGTCATACAGACTGTTGACTGTAGACAGCACACCACGTTTTGTGAAGGGTTTATTGCCGATAGCCACCTGGAACGTGAACGTGTCAGTGGACAGGTCCCATCCGAGCCCTAGACTCCGTTGTACGGGTGGGTGGTCCTGCCCAAGCTCGAGACCCTGCAGCTCCTTAGCCAGGTCTTCACCTGGAAAGGCTCTCATGACGTCTGGGTTGTTAGATGCAACTTTATGGAGTCGTAGATTGGATTGAGCTAGCATGTGCTGTGTTCTCTTCACCACACTGATGGCCTCAGTCGCACTGGAGAATGACTTAAGTCCATCATCGACATAGAAGTGTCGTTCAACAAATTGCCTTGTGTCTCGTCCGTACTCCTCTTCTCCCTCCATAGCTGTCCTTTTCATGCCGTAGATGGCCACCGCAGGAGATGGGCAATTCCCAAACACATGGACCATCCGAAACTCCACTATGTCTCCATCAAGCTGGTCATCGCGAAACCACAGGAAGCGGAGATAGTTGCGGTGCCCTTCTTTCACCAAGAAGCTGTGGAACATTTGCTGCACATCTGCCATCACTGCAATGGGCTCGGGACGGAAACGGACAAGCACACCGATAAGGCTGTTATTCAGATCTGGACCCCCGAGCAGCACCTCGTTGAGAGATATATTGTCGTGCTGGGCACTTGAGTCAAAGACTACCCTGATTTGTCCTGGCTTCTGTGGGTGATAAACACCAAAGCTTGGAAGGTACCAGCATTCGTCGCCAGGGTCCAGTGGTGGGGCTGGTTCTGCATGTCCATTGCTGAATATTTTCCCCATGAACTCGATGTAGTGGTCTTTCATCTCGCTTTTCTTCTTCAAAGAGCGTCGAAGAGACAGGAGACGGTTGAAGGCTTGCTGCTTGTTGTTAGGCAGGTGCTGTCTTGGTGACCGGAATGGGAGGGGAGCCACCCAGCTGTTGTCGTTGTCCTTTGAGAACTCTTTGTTCATCATGTGGAGGAAAGTCTCGTCTTTGACCGAGAGCGCCAGTTTGTCATCATCATTGGTGTGATCGAAGATCTGCTTGCCAACGCTACCTTGAGACATCTTGCCAGGAGGTTGTTTAGGGACTTCGCCTGTGAACCTCTCCTTAACGTGGATGCTGCTGTCACAAGGGTGGAAGAAGCTTGCGCGACCGTTTTCTAGAATGTGGGTCTTGTAAGCTCTCACAGTAGGCTTGTGGGCCCCCCTGAGGCACACGTCTCCGATGATGACCCACCCTAAGTCGAGGTGTTAGGCACATGGCGCATTGCGTGGTCCGTTGCACTGACTGCGAACCTTGTGGGCACGAATCACATCTCGCCCAAGCAGCAACAGGATCTCGGCTGAGGGATCGAGAGGTGGTATCTTGGCAGCGATGGGCTTGAGGTGAGGGTGATGAGCAGCAGCCTCTGGCGTAGGGATTTCCTCTCTATTGTTCGGAATCATGTTGCATTCAATGATGGTGGGTAAGGGCAGCGTGACCTGGCCATCTGCACCTACGATCATGAAATCCGTGGCTCTTCTTCCGTTAGTGTCTGTTGTACCGGAGCATGTTTTCAATGTGTAAGGATGGGCAGGTCCCTGGATGTCGAACATGTCGAAGAAGGCGGACCTGGCCAGTGACACGTTACTCTGGTCGTCCAGCATTACATACATCTTCTTCTTATGTTCTGGATGTTCTTTGGGATACACATTGACTAGGCACAGTTTTGAACATGACTTCCCACGCAGGCCTTCCCCACAGATCTCTGTGCAGCAAGATGTAGCGACAGCAGAACTCTCCTGAGTTCCCTCCCCGCCGTCTCCTTCTGGGGGAGTGGCGGACCCTTCTTCCATCCAAGGGGCAGGACCGCCGTATAGAGCTGAGATGTGGCGGTCGCTTTTGCACTCTGAACAGCTGATGACTGCCGTACAGTCCTTGGCTCTGTGGTTGGTGGAGCTGCAGCATTTGTAACAAATTGAATGTTCTTTGAGGAAATTCTTCCTCTCCTCCAGTGACCTCATTCTGAAACCCCTGCATTTTGTGAGGGAGTGTGGTTTATTATGAATGGGACACTGCCTGTCCGGGTCCATAGAATGATCGTTGCTAGAGTTGGGGGATTCGACTTCAGTTTTACTGGCTGAGATGGCGGTCCGGGCCTTCCACTGGTTAGCTGGAGATTTCTCTGCTTTGGGAGGTGCTGTGCTGGAGCTTTGTAGGCAAAAGCTGGGGTCTGTTTTCATCTCTGCCTGGTAGTTGACAAACTCAACAAAGAAGGAGAAGGGTGGATAATGGACGAGATGATCTTTCTTGTATCTGGTCCCTTGCTTAACCCACGCTTCCTGGAGGTTATGTGGCAGTTTCTCCACGATTGAGTTTATTCCTCTCGCCGTATCGAGGAAATTGAGACCTGTGAGATAGCCCTCGTCCTTTGCAGATTGCAGCTCAAGGAGAAGGTCTGCGAGCTCCTGGAGATGTTGGCTGTCTCTGTTTGAGATCCTCGGTGTGTCATCCAGACGCTTGAATAGTGAAGCCTCAATAACCTCTGGGGAACCATAGGTCCTGTCCAAGCGTTCCCATAGTTTGTTGAGACCAGCAGCTGGATTGTTGACATGGACTGCTCTGATTCGCAAAGCATGTTGAAGTGACTCCCCGCCAAGCCACTTGGTGAGTAAGTCTAGCTCTTCACATGGTTTGAGATTCAAGCCTTCAATGGTATTGTGGAAGGTAGATCTCCATGACACATAACTTTCTGGGTGATTGTCAAACACCTGGAGTCCTGCGGTGAGAAGGTCGCGACGTGCAAGAAGGGCGGCCAAATCAGTGACATCTTTGGAACCGGGTGTGGAGCTGGAGCTGACTTTGAGAGGATAACCCACAGCATTGTCGCTAGTGGGTAGGTAGAGATCCAGGGGTCTAGAAGCCTGGCCGTTTGAACGAGGGGCTGGCAAGAAGGACTGCTGTGGCAGCTGGTGCTGTGTGTAGGGGTTCTGCACTAGCTGATGCTGCTGACCGCCCTGCTGCTGTGAACTGAAGAAAGCTGGTCGCTCATGTTTTATGAGAGGTGGCTGGAGAGGCGCAGCCTGTATGGTAGACACCTGCTGAGCTGATTGGACACTTGTAGCAGGCAGGGCAGCACTTTCGCAGGAACTCGTGGCTGGGAGATTCTGAAGATGCTGGAGTGTGGGCTTCCTGGCATCTACTGTGTCTTTGTACTGGGGCTGTGAATTGCATGCTGTCTTCCTGTCCTCATCATTTTGCTGGCGATTGAAGTGTGCATCAATATAGTCACTGGTACGTTGTTTTGACACAGCTGACGAGAATGTGGGGCCGTCACTAACAACATCATGCTCGTACTCAGACTTTTCGTCTTTCGCAGCCGCTTCTAAAACCTTTGCTGCGGCCAGAGCAGCTTCAGCTTCACTCTCCTCTTTAAGAGCATTCAATGTGGCGTCGATCCGTGCTCTTTCAACCTCCATGTCTATTTTACGTTTAGCATATTCAGCTCGTGTGCGTGCAGCTTCGGCCTTCGCCCGTGCCCTGGCTGCATCTTGGCTGGCTCTTGATTTACAGGAGCGATGTGAAGATGATGTTGTGTTTGATGATTTTGAAGATGACGATTTGGTAGATTTTTTCGTCCTTACTGATGGAGATCCAGTCACTGACCTGGTCTTGAGGCTGGACTCGTCATTAGGATCTGGAATTGGTGAATCCATTATGATGCTTTCGGAGGCGTGTATCCAATCTGCATCGATGCTCTTGATATATGGGAGTCTTTTCACTCTTCTGCCCTGAGCAATAGTTGCCTACACAGCTCAGACAGCGAGCTAAACATTCTCCAATAAATCAGACAGCAGTGAAAGTTCAGTGTCTTTACTGGAGCCTTTTTGTGAAACTGCAACATAACAAGAAGACAACAAAAACATATGAATATACATGTAAATGCATGAAACAATACAAATTATAATTAGGCTATATGACATAAAAGCATACTAGTTAAATGTTCCTTCTGACAATATACACACAGAATGAACCACCAAACCGCTAAGGCACAATACTAAATAGCAACAATAATCTCTACACAAAAGGTAGCTAACAGCAAGGCAAGGGTTAACACTAAACAGTTAGCTTTGTAAGGTTGTATTGCTAGCATAGGGGTAAGCAATGGCTAGAATGGCTGTACTAAAACAAACGAAACTTATCACAACAATCCAAGCAATAGACAGATAAACATCTTGTTATTACTTACAGACTGTTCCAAATCAAGGGCGAAATATGAAGGAAAGAACACATGGAATTCTCCAACTCTGTTTTCACTTGCCAAAAACGGAAATTCAACTGACTGACAGGAAGTGAAGATAGAAAATAACATCCGCCACTAGGTGGCGCCAAAAACCATGCAATTAACCCACTGGGGTCAGAACATCCATAAACCAGCACAAGTTCACTCTCTCTCTTACCGGCAGCGCCTAAAACCACACCCCCCTACCACAGTAACAAAATAAACTCTTTAGGGTTAATCAGAAAACAGCTGTAGCTTAATATACTGGTAAGTACTTGGTTTCCTAAACATATTTCTACGAGAAATTTTGGAGAAAATAAATTAGGTGTCTTTTAAACCGAAAGTGCATCAGCTACATTAAGCAAGGGAAAACGGCAAATGCTCATTTCTACAACTTTAAAAATATATATTATTGTTTCTATACGTGAACATGATTTTCTTAGCGTGTATAAACTGCATTTTACAGTCTGTGGCTGTGGAGGGTCATAAGTGCTTTGAGCTATTGATAACACCCTCCTATTCTATGGCACTGCAGTGTAACTGGAGAAGCTGAGGTTTTTGCAAGTGGCTACCCTTTTAAAAAATACTGCGTCAAAATTTACGGGATTTTCTTAAAGCTGTAGTGTATAACTTCAGACAAACATGAATACTGTAATTGAGACGGATACGTTTCAACCACTAGGGGCAAGGTTTATAGGGCTACAGTCATGTTTGCCATACTGAATGTGATGCACATTGCAGGATACACCCCAACCTGAGGCCCACGGTGTACTGCAGTGCTATAGCTTCAGGAGGGGAACTGGAGTGGGACTTTGCCTGGGAGATGCTGAAAGCCTCCCCCAGTGATCAAGAGAGAGACCGGCTGGTGGAAGCCCTGGCCTGCACCAAGCATGTCTGGATGCTCAACAGGTCAGAATGGAGACATGATAGATCTTGAATTACATCACTGCTTTTTTCATTTTGACAAATAAAGTATTTCACCGCAACCCAGTTATAGAACACTCCTCTTCTGATGCTATAAATACAAGTTTAGCAGCACTCAATAAACATTGCTTTTGGAGTACATGTTTGGATAGGAATTTAAGAAACTGAAAATCCTGAATCCACATGGCGATGAACATTAAATAAAAGATCACCTTTGTGGGCCGCCGCGATAGTACAACGGTAAGAGCGCTGACTTTCAGTCAGCGCAGTTGTACTCCGAGGATCGGGGTTCGCGCCCCGGTCCTGCCATATCCGAGCGTGGCCGGTGCCCTGTGGAAGCGGCAATTGGCAGCCGCTTCCGGGTGGGGGGAGGGGCTCGGAGAGAATCGCTGCGCACGGGACCCAGGCGAGTCGCGGTCAGGAGCTCGAGGAGTCGCTCCCTGTAGAGGACGTGGCGCCCTCCTTCCTACTACTAGTACCGATAGACGGGATTGTGTAGCGGTGGTTCTCTAGCGGTTGCTACATGGGGGGAATTGAATTAGAATAGGGGTTCAATTGGCTACTAAATTGGGAGAAAAAGGGAAAAATCAGAAACAAAAAAAACAAACAAAAAAAAAAAGATCACCTTTGTGGTGTATTGTCATTTCAAACAGATACATGCTGTGCAATGTACATGTGGTGTCTTGTCATTTCAAACAGATACTTGCTGTACACTCAAGACCCAGAACTCTCCCAATTCATGGACATTATTTCTGTGATCACCTCCATTGCCAAGAATGTGGTAGGGCAGTCCCTAGCTTGGGACTTTGTCAGATCCCAGTGGTCTGACTTGAGCGAAAAGTAAGTCTCCTCTACTGTTTCTGCAGGCACAACACTTGAAATATAAAATATCTGGTCATACAAATGAGGGCTTTTAACATGAAAGGCTGTTTATATAAGGCTGTTTATTCCTATTGTACAGTTCCACAATGACTGAACTCAATCCAGATAATACGTTTCTTAACTACTAATAATAATAATTATTTTTAATTGGCCACTCAACGTTAACAACAAAGCTGCAAAGCTGGATCATTGAATACCTCACATCGTCTTTGATGTCATTTGTTGAGTCTGAGATTTGAGGTGTAAAGTGATACCGTCCATTTTGCAAAGCCCTTCATTAATGGGCAGCAGTGTAGATTAATGGTTAGATTGTGGGGGATCTCTGCTTGACTACAGCTCATATGCATTACGAATAAATGTTAGCTTTTGAGCATTGAGCAATGTTCAAATGCACAGATTAATTGTACAATGCAGTGCCCCACCAGGACAAACATACATGCCTTGAGTTACAAGCCCAGTTCTCTAACCATTATTCTACACTACTACCCCTACTCAAGGTGCACATATACTAATTTAGGGGTTCCCAAACTCTGCCCAAGTGAACCCTGTGTAAGTGTCTGCACCAGTCACTCCACAATTTGTTATGGAAACTAAGGAAATGTATTTACTATACGCAATTCCTGGATTTCCCCATTTTCAGCAATAAAATGTGATATTTCATGTCAATTAGTTAATGAATTATTCTAAATCAAGTGTATGTATCAAAACTCCCTTTACAGACAGCAGCCCATTTAGAAACTCTGCTAAGAGCCTGGTAATAGCTATTTCAGCTGGAACAAAAGAGTACACAGGGTCTCCAGGTTGAATTTGGGGAGCCGTGAACAAATTTGTGTTATGAAATGCATCTTGGTTTTACTCCAGATTGTTTTTTTAAATTAATGAGTTTCTTTTTTTAGGAAATCGAAGATAACTATGTTTCACTTAATTGATGAAATATCACACAGATTCTTCACCGAGTTTGAGCTACAGCAGGTAAAATTCTAAAGACCTGTATCAAGCCAGTCCATCAAATGTATCAGCTCTCCAATGTCTATAAACCTCTTTATAGCTTGTCTGCTTTCTCCCTCAACTTTATTAAGTTGTGTGGAACTGGGTTTAATCTTGACCTTTGGGTAGGGGAGAGGGTACTCTGTGATGATGAGTGCAAAGGTGTTGATGATGGGGTCAGCGGTGAGAGGTCATCTCTTAACTGCATTCAATTTGAATTTTTTTGCCTTCATGCAGATAAAGGAGATCCAGGTCATTGATGGCGAACACTATTATGGGTCTAAGATTTTGGAGAAAACCTTGAAGAGAACACGATCGAACATCAAGTGGATGGAGGAACACAAGCAAACTGTTTTCCAGTGGTTTCAAATGGAGGCTTCATAAAGAAAGAGTCTGACACCTTCTATCCCTCAGAATACAAGTAAAAAATAAATAATTAAATAGTTTTAAATCAATGAATAAAAAAGAAGAACAACAAAAATAATAATAATTGGTCTTGTCTAGCGATGTATTTCAAGTACGGCTTGGCGGGGCATGCCCTATACCTATACAACACTGAGATTTTGCCACTTCATCATGTCACCACCACTCAGGTTTCATACTAGCCTTCTGTCCTCCAGCATTCAACTACACTAGCTAACGTTAGTAGAATTCTCTGTAGCCTATAAGCTATCTCTGCTATAACCTCCTGGAGCAAAGTAAATTATCAGAGCTGCCCAGACTGCTTCCTTTTGAAGTCACAGGTTGCGTTTTTTTTGGACTTGTTTTTAAAAAATCTGAGAACTTGTTTGGAATTGTAACAACCAATTGTTTTGTTCACATTCATACTATTGTTCAAAGACATTAGCTAGCTTATTAATTTAGATATTAATTTAGCTATTCCACCCCCTCCCATAAGCAAATGCTTCACAGCGAGATTGCTTAACTTTGTCACTTGAGTTAACAACACTGCAAATACGTTACCATTGCTTAGAAATGGTGGGTTAGCTAGCAAGCTAACGGTAGCTTATGGCAAGTCGTTTTAACATTTATTCAACTTCCATAGCTATAGCTAACTTATTAGTCCTAACTACAAAAATTGTCTAGCTGCCGTTTGTGGCTATGTTTTACTTTGTAAGCAAAATAAAATGCTGTAGTTAAACTAGCTGCACTTAGGACCTAGCTAGTTTAGCTGCATTTTTGTGGCAACTAGCTTATGTTAGCGAGGCAATCATGGTAGCTAGCTAAGCCATATGGCCAACCAGCTAGGAAAATGGGCAGCTAATTAGGAGGGTAGCTAGCTATGGAAGTTGAATAAATGTTAAAACAGCTTGCCATACTAGCTTGCTGGCTAGCAAGCTAAGAAGACCTTAGTTTTAAATAGTATTCACTCATATTCTAGAATTGAATATAAAAACAAGTGATGTGGAAAAGTTTGAAATGAGCATGGACATGACTAACTTAGCTAGCTAGCTACACTTGAGAACAGCTAAGGATCTGCCTGACGTAATAAAGTGTATTTATTCTGACAAGTTGTAGTTTGAATATAGAAACTTGTTAGTAACGTACTCTTTAAACAACATAAAAGCTTGAAAATTCATGGTTAAGACATTAATATTGTGTCAATTATGTTGTAAAACAAAACGTGAAACTCTCTTCGGCTTATATTAACCACCGACCATATATTCAGGACAAATCCAAAAACATTATGGGAAAAAGCATTGGAAATCTATAACGCCCGTTCGCAAACTATGTTGTTTTTCTGGACCAGCTTTGAGTATATTTTACGTTTTACTATTTTTTGTGAATATACCAGCACTGGCACTGTTTAAAAACTTGAAATCCCATACTTCCCTTCGGAAAAGCAGCGTTGTCTCCAAACGTTGTCATATAACATTAGCCAGCAGTAGCACACAGCTCCGTTTTTAAACACTTTTTTCTAATGTTAGCTAGCTAGCTTGAAGGACTAAAATCTAGAATTGCTTTATGTGGTTAACTATAGCATTGTTTCTGACCTTGTCGGGCAGGCTTCTCAACTTAGCAAGCTAACGTTAGCTCATCTTCAGCGGCAGGCTACTGCGGCTGCCGTTCTGCCAGACGAGATGATGATATCCTATTGGTCGAGAACCACCCGTGCGTTGCAGTACTGGATATGTAGTCCATTAAAGTGGACTACAAGTCGAACTATAATCATTAATCCATTACTTAAAAAAAATAATAATTGGAACATGCGATATATGGTCTATATCCTTATACCACACAGGCTAATCCAAGAACGTTTTGGCTCATTCTATAAATCAGATTTAAAAAAATAGTCGATAGTCTCCGAAGCCCGTTCTATCTGTCATAGGGAATTTACTTCCGAAATCAGACTCCGCCCATGTTTGACGTACTCAGTTGAGTACTCTATAGAGACCACGCGTCATACTCTGAAAACCACGCCCACCGTGGGGGAAAACAATCCGCACAAAACAGTGTCACCAACGGGAAAACGCTGGTAACTAGCTAAGAACCACTCATCTAGAACATTTAATTTCAGGTCAGTGCGAAGAACACATTTCAGCATGCCAAAGGACTATTTTGGTCTACCAGAGAGAAAAAGGTATATTGGAAAACGCAATATTGACTCCCTCAAAGTCCCTTCTCCTTTCCTTGCACGTCTTGGAGAAATGATCCCATGGAATGGCCAGAAGTTACATATATTTACAGTTTCAAAATGTCAGCAGGTAAGATAATGGTTTAATCTAAGATCAAAACACCCAAGTCTAACTACACCTTAGCAGTAACGTTATAACATACTACTACTACTATTATAATTATTATTGTTGTTATTAGTAGCCTAATAGGCTAACATTACTTCTATTTCACTGTATTAGCCTACTTGAACAGTTACAACCTGCACGTTTTTTTTGTCTGGCCAATACAAACTGTATTTTAACGAATAATTTTAGCAAATTGTATTTTATGAAGGTTCTCAAAATGTTAGAAAATATATCATAAAAACTTGGTATGAGATTTAAATTGAAAGCTGATTGCTTTTTCTTTGTCTCACCGTTTGTTAGGAATCTACACACATACAACGATGATGCCCACAACTTTTTTGTTAGTGGATGACAATATTTTGCACTTGCAAATATAATAGGCTACTGTAATGTTATAGCACTCCGATTTATCCACATTCCACTACAAACAATTTGCATATGGTCAAAATGTTTTAGCGTTACTTACAGCATTATAGTTAGCCGTAAATTGACAATTGGATAACTCATTTGACTTAGGCTACCGACGCCTCACGTCTTAAGCCTTGTGCACACTAGTGCGATGCGTTCCGGCGGAAGTCATTAATTTTAATGGGATGATGCGGCAACATATTCGACTGCCTCTGCGTTCCGTTGAGGTCCACCACTATCCGGCAATGAGGAATTTTAGCTAGCTAGCTAACGTTACATGTGTGGCTGGCTATCCTCCATTGTTGAGTTTGTATGCGCCCTGCTATGCTATTTTGTCCGGCACGGCCAGCCCAGTTGGCTGCGTCACATGATGTACACAGCACGCACTAGTGTGTACAAAGCGTTATTGCTCGGATCCACTTTTCTCGTCTTATGGGCTCCGTTTGGCGGTTCAGAATCCTATAAAACTGCAATTCTGGGTTTTTTACCTGGGTTTTATCCCACCAAATAACAACTTTTAGGCATTTTTATGCTGTTAGCTAACAGATTGAAATGACAAGGCACCGGCACATCAAGTCTAATGGACGGCGATAGTAGGATTTCCCCCCCGGGGTGAGCAGGGCCTATTTGCGCTCTGTCTCTATTGGATAACAACATCTGATCTGCCAATGAGAATGACTATCTCAAAATATACTATCGCAAAGAGCAAGTACTACACCCACTGTCTCAGCCTGTCTCCGCCTACTACAAAATTTTTAAAAATACTTTGTGGGGTGTCCATCGACATTTGCATAAAAGAGCATACATTGTACAACTTATTTTGTATAACTCGGATTAAACTGTAAAACTAGACGTTGCACATCAAATATGAATCAAGATTCCGCAACTGCATGAGCTATTTCTCACCTCCAATATTTTCAGAAACATATTTTAGCTGACTATTTAGGTGGAATAAGAGAGTTGAACAGGACGCCACGTTGTTCCGGTTTAAAAACGTGGAGCTGAAACGAAAGTAGCATAGTGAGTCTAACCAATCAG
The DNA here is from genome assembly GCA_022702515.1 of Ilyophis sp. 1 JC-2022. Lineage (NCBI taxonomy): Eukaryota > Metazoa > Chordata > Actinopteri > Anguilliformes > Synaphobranchidae > Ilyophis > Ilyophis sp. 1 JC-2022. The sequence continues at coordinate 28,678,689 of CM040400.1, forward strand.
GTGCCGGCTGTTTCCATTGTGGGCGACAACAATTATCCATATGACAAATATGTACTTGCCATCACCCTAGATCACTTTTTTTCTCACTGTAAACGTGCTGTAAAAGAAACTGGTAGAAAAACGTGTTTTTTTGTGCTGCACCTAACGGTTGAAATTTCCTTTCTGCTCCCCACACTGCCCCCGCCCCAATCGTGATGTCAGAATACCTCTTTGGAGGTACGTCATATGGATAATTGTTGTCGGCACCAGATTGGTTAGACCCACTACGTTACTTTTGTTTCGGCTCCACGTTTTTCAGCGGGTGGGGGAGAGCAGTGAGGTGCTCGATTTCTGTTAAAGGGTAACAAAGCACTAAAACCACTTATTTTAGATGATAACTGATACATGTGGGTAATGGTATTACTCATTGATCCTGGTCCAAACCTTGACAAATTACTACAGTCGGCGCAAAAAAGCATAAACTTTAAGAATCTGGCTCAAAAGTGTCTCTAGTGGTAAAACGTTGGGTACTGCACGTTCAATCTGTGATTGGCCAGAAAGGTATTCCCTAACGTATTCGGTACTCTGTGACAAAATAGAAATCTGTACAGCTACACCCGGAAGTTTTGGAGCGAGCGCAGACTACGCCCCAGCTATAAAAGCGAATCTCAACGGTTGATCTGCGTGCCGTGGACGGGGAGAAGAGATAGGAGAGAGATAGCGAGCGAACGAGCGATATATATAGCTAGCTTAGGTACAGTTTAGCTTTTTTGAATATTCTAGTAAGCTAGAGTAACCTATTTTTGATATATTTTTTATTGTTAGCTTGATAGTACCTTGTTTTTTGATAGTTAGTTTTTCAGTCGGTTTATCAAATTTAACATCAACTTCAGTAACGTTAAAGCCATTGTTGCTTTCACCTTTGTTGCCCACTGACATGAAAGGATATTTCTGTATCGAAATACCAAATCAATACTCTTATGACATTACATAAAAACAAGACTAAGTCAACCAAGTGCATGCCGGGCGCTGGATGGCTTTCTCAGTTATCATCGCAGTAAGTATGTTACGTCAGAAAATTACATTGACACGTTGTTTCCTAAAGATATGTTGGCAAAATAAACCAAACAGTAGGCTACTTGAGTGCTATCCTTATGCGGTTACATAGAGGACAAATGATACTACAACTACAGGCTACAACTCTGGGTGTGACTTGTACAGGTGAGGAGACGGGACTTCACTACAGCATCTGTGTCCAAAAACACACAAATGTGCGGTGCACATTTTAGGAAGGAGGATTATGTCCCCGGAGAAGGATGGAGTTCAGGGTGGGATTTTGAAAACAGGACCGTGTGATGCTGTCCTCTCCGTTCACTCAGCTTTTTCAGATTCAACTAGAGAGTGAAACGTGAAATCGTATGGTAAGTGATTGCTAATAACGTTGCTTGCTGTGAGGCTAGGTAGCTAGTTAGCTAAACCGACCAATCGATCAGCCATCATGCCTAGCTACTGTTAGCATCAAGCAATTTCCCCATAGGCTACGTTTGGAGCGATGTGGTCGTTCATCTGTCATGACATTGCGTCTCCAAACAAGCCTCTGGTAAATAAATCCTGTTAGTGACAACTATGTAGCCTACTGACTTTATTTTGTGGCTATGCTGTGGAGGTGCGCCACAGAACCGCGGTCAAGTGAGCAGCCAGTTGAGAGCCGCAAACAGCCTTGAGCTTGGCTATGCGCGTATCTTATGAGAAGTACGGTAATAAAGTTACTTTAATAAAGTAACACACTATCATGTGTTAGTAGGAAATTTTACAGGCATTGAACAGACGTGGTTATCAAGAGTGACTTACGAAACATGTATTGACTTTTATTGATCTCTGCTTATTTTAATATGTTGTTATTATCTTGTATTGTTATAGTCTTGTGTTGTTTTCGTGCATTGTATTGTTTTTTATTGTAAATTGTTATGTTATGAAGCATGGCACGCTGTGCTATACTGCTAGAAAGGTGCTATACAAATAAAGGATATGCTATTATTATTATTATTGTTATTATTATAAGGATATTATAATTAGCATTAGTTTATGCACAGACAGTCGTACTCGCTTATTTTAAACATCCCAAAAAGTTGAAAATGCAAAATGTTCCCTCATTAAATAAATTTTATGAAACTAAACACACAATTGTCTATCACACAGCGCAATATGGAACATTTTCACTGTGGAAATCAGAAACAGGCTAGTTTTGCAGCTGGTGCACAGACATCTACTGTACTACTAGGCCATACAAAAAATGATACAAAATGAAAACTGTGATATGTTTGTAGATGTTAATGTATTAAATCATTTTTATTCAAACAAGCATACATCTGTCTATCAGTTTGGGACATTTTCATCAGAAGTAACATGTTCTTGTTGGTGCTGAAGCATAGACCGAAGTCTGGGGATCTACTGTATTACTAGGCTATACTATAAGATTAGAAAAACAAAAGATTCTGAAATTTTCCCTCATAAAATGTTTTATTCAACTAAGCACATGTCTGTCAAACCGCCATACCAGTTTGGAACATTTTCACTGTGGAAATTAGGAGCAACAGGTGCGTTTTGGTGCCGACGCATAGACAGCAGTCTGTACAGCTACTGTACTAGGCCATACAAAAAATCATTAAAAATAAAAACTGATATGTTCCCTCATTAAATCATTTTAATACAATCAATCACTTTCCCATACCGATATGGAACATTTTCACTGGAAATCAGAAGCAACAGGCTGGTTTTTGGTGCTGACGCATAGACAGCAGTCTCCACATCTACTATACTAGCCGATACTAAACATCAGAAAAAATATATCGTGAGATGTTTCCTTAAGAAATAATTTTTATTCAACCAAGCACACTTTCCCATACCGATATGGAACATTTTCACTGTGGAAATCAGAGGCAACAGGTTGTTTTTGGTTCTGACGCATAGAAAGCAGTCTGCACCGATACTAAACCTCAGAAAAAATAATACTTGTGAGATGTTCCCTTATGAAAATGTTTATTCAAGCAATCACATATCTAACTATCACCCATACCAATATAGAACATTTTCACTGTGGAAATCAGAAGCAACAGGCTGGTTTTTGGTGCTGACGCAAAGACAGCAGTCTCCACATCTACTGTACTAGCCAATACTAAACATCAGAAAAAATTTATTGTGAGATGTTTCCTTAAGAAATAATTTTTATTCAAGCAATCACACATCTGTCTATCACCCATACCAAAATGGAACATTTTCACTGTGAAAATCAGAGGCAACATGCTGTTCTTTGGTGCTGATGCATAGATAGACAACAGTCTGCACATCTACTGTACTTATAGTATACACTAAAGACCAGGAAAAAGAAATGGCCAGCGGCTGCATAAGTGCCACATTAGGCCACTACTAATAGCACGTACTGTACCTCAGCCCTTGCTCACCTAATGCAGTGTTTCTCAAACTCTTGGGGAGCCCTCATGTATGCTAATTATCGTTCCAACCACAGTTTCAATCCCAGAATTTTAACAAGATGTTAATCTTTCTTTGTTGGTTTTTAGAGGGATTATTTACCACCTTAACCCACATTATGTTAGCAATAGCTATGCATACCATGAACAATAAAAGTCCAATATTGACATTGTGCTATATTGCAAACAATGACAACAAGAGAAGTAAACAATGTTTTAATCAAATGAGGACGTGAGGTGAATCAATAGAATCCTCATTGGTGAAATTGTGTGAACCGTGTTAAATAATGAAGAATTCAAAGACAAAGCAAATGATAATGAGCCAAACCTGCATTGTGTTAATACGTTTAAGGAGCTAACCCTGCATTGTGCTAATAAGTTTAAAAAGCTAAACCTGCATTGTGTTAATAAGTTTAAAAAGCTAAACCTGCATTGTGTTAATAGGTTTAAAGAGCTAAACCTGCATTGTGTTAATAGGTTTAAGGAGCTAAACCTGCATTGTGTTAATAGGTTTAAGGAGCTAAACTTGCATTGTGTTAATAAGTTATGGAATTATAAGGAACCTAAACCACATGTGTTCAACAACCTAATTAGGAGCCAATTTATTCACCTCAGTCTTTAATTTGATCAGTTAAAAAATGTGTTTACTGTTCTTTTGTAATTGTTTGCAATATAGCACAATAAGCACAAAGTGGACATTTATTCTTCATGGCATGCCTAGCTATTTCTGACAATGTGGCTTAAGAGGGTAAATAATCCTTCTAAACAAGAAAAGCACCTAATTAAGATAAATTACAGCCTGTTGCCTCTGATTTCCACAGTGAAAATGTTTTATATTGGTAGAGGTGATAGGTAGATATGTGATTGATTGAATAAAATTGATTTCATGAGGGAACATCTCACAATTTAAATTTTTTCTGATCTTTAGTATGGCCTAGTAGTACAGTAGATGTGCAAACTGCTGTCTATGCATCAGCACCCGTAAACAGCATATTGCCTCTGATTTCCACAGTGAAAATGTTCCATCTTGGTAGGGGTGATAGACAGGTGTATGCTTGATTGAGGGAACATACCAGTTTTAATTTTGTATGATTTTTAGTATGGCCTAGTAGTAGCTACAGTGTGACAGAACAAGGCGTTTTGGACCCAAAAGGCACGACTCAGAAACGTGGAATATAATAAATAACCCGCAACGGTCTTTTTTTACATTTTTAATTTTTTAATTTTTTAATTTTTTTTTACCCACCACCACCCACCCCAACTTTGGGGGACAACTTCATTATTATAATTTTTTATTTATTTTATTATGATTTTTTTATTTTTTTATTTTTATTTATACATTTTTTGCCAATATTATCGCCAATCCTTATTATACTTCATTATTTATAATACTTATTATTTCTCTGTCTTTGGCATTTTATTATATTATCGTGCCCCCCGTAGTATCTCCAAGACAAAAACATCTGTAACTAAACAAAAACAAATAAAACAAACACCCCCGTGGTCCCAACCCCCTTCTCCCAAGTGCAAGGAGCTAAAGAATGAACCAAGAGATAAATGAAATTTTCACCCCACCCACCCCCCTGTGCATAAGTCTGAAGTCTGTGACCAATCAACATCAAAAGACTCGATATCTTATTTTCAGGTACTGTTACAAGCGACAAGCGATACTATAACCTCTCTGCATTTGGTGAGAAATAGATTCAGCTGTAAATTACACTCGTACAGTTGGAACACATGCTGGCTAAATGGCTGTAATCACCAATGAGCTATCGCCCAAAACCACACTGTATCACGAGACCTAAACCATATGGAGTAGATGTGGATGGATCACTGCAAGGGTTATTTCTCCTGACTCATTTTCCTATAGAACTCTATAAAGGGATCCATCCACATCTACTCCATCTGGCCCGCATCTGGGCCGCAGCCGCTGAGTGATGGTTGGGCTCGTTTGATACCTTAGACAGGGGTCAGGGGTCCACCAACCTTTTTGAAACTGAGAGCTACTTCAACGGCGTAACGGTACTGAGTAGTACGGAGGGCTACTTGTTTGATACAAACTTCCTGAATAACAAAGTTGCACAGATCACCTTTTAATAATAATAATATATGCGAAGAGACTTAGATATTAAAGGTGCAGCTCAAAAAATTTGAATATCGTGAAAAAGTTCAATATTTTTTGTCACTCATTTCAGAAAGTGAAACTCATATATTATATAGATTCATTACACATAGAGTGAAATATTTCAAGCCTTTATTCTGATGAATTTTGATGATTATGGCTTACAGAATGACCACTTGAAAACCCAGTGTTAAGTGTCTCAGAAAATTAAGATATTGTGAAGAAGTTCAATATTGGAAACTGGAAATATGGTGTCACACTCTATCTAAATAATTAACTCAAAACACCTGCAAAGGTTTCCTGAGCCTTTAAATGGTCTCTCAGTCTGGTTCAGTAGGCTACACAATCATGGGGAAGACTGCTGACTTGACAGATGTCAGTCATTGACACCCTCCACAAGGAGGGTAAGCCACAAAAGGTCATTGCTAAAGAAGCTGGTTGTTCACAGAGTGCTGTATCCAATCCATATTCATAGAAAGTTGGAAGGAAAGTGAAAGTAGGAAATGTTGGTAGGAAATTGCACAACCACAGGGATAAGCAGCCTGAGAGGATTGTCAAGCAAAATCCATTCAAGAATTTGGGGGGAGAGCTTCACAAGGAGTGGACTGAGCTGGAGTCAGTGCATCAAGAGCCACCACGCACAGACGAATCCAGGACATGGGCTACAAATGTCGCATTCCTCGTGTCAAGCCACTCCTGAACCAGAGACAACGTCAGAAGCGTCTTACCTCTAACCTGGCTAAGGAGAAAAAAGAACTGGACTGTTGCTCAAATTCTGGTCCAAATTCTCTTTTCAGAGAAAGTAAATTTTGCATTTCATTTGGAAATCAAGGTCCCAGAGTCTGGAGGAAGAGTGGCGAGGCACAGAATCCACGTTGCTTGAAGTCCAGTGTGAAGTTTCCACAGTCAGTGATGATTTGGGGTGCCATGTCATCTGCTGGTGTTGGTCCACTGTGTTTTCTGAAGTCCACAGTCAATGCAGCCATCTACCAGGAAACTTTAGAGCACTTCATGCTTCCTTCTGCTGACAAGCTTTATGGAGATGTTGATTTCATTTTCCAACAAAACTTGGCACCTGCCCACACTGCCAAAAGTACCAAAAGCTGGTTCAATGACCATGGTATTACTGTGCTTGATTGGCCAGCAAACTCGCCTGACCTGAACCCTATAGAGAATCTGTGGGGTATTGTCAAGAGGAAGATGAGACACCAGACCCAACAATGCAGACGACCTGAAGGCCGCTATCAAAGCAACCTGGGCTTCCATTACACCTCAGCAGTGCCACAGGCTGATCGCCTCCATGCCACGCCGCATTGATGCAGTAATGAATGCAAAAGGAGCCCCAACCAAGTATTGAGTGCATAGAAATGAACATACTTTTCAGAAGGCTGACATTTCTGTTTAAAATGTAATTATGTAATATTCTAATTTTCTGAGACACTGAATTTGGGTTTTCATTAGCTGTAAGCCATAATCATCAAAATTACACGAAATAAAGGCTTGAAATATTTCACTCTATGTGTAATGAATCTATATAATATATGAGTTTCACTTTCTGACATGAGTGACAAAAGATATTGAACTTTTTCATGATATTCTAATTTTTTGAGCTGCACCTGGATTACTTCCGTTTATTGCCCTGTTTAATACTTTATTAGACAACATGGAAGCTTTGGTGACACATACTGAAGTGTCTCTCCACGTTGTGCCGCTTTGACGTTGCCACAGTCGCCCCGCAAATGAGACACACACATTTCTTTCACTGTCGTAAAAAAGAACTCTTCCTCCCAATCATTGTGAAAATAGTATGTTTTCTTTCGCTTTTCTGTCATGTTTCCTTTATTTTGGGGGTAAAAACCACATCTAGCTCCCCAACGTAGCTGCGCCCGCTTCCTTGTCTCAGCAATGGCGGTTTGTCTTGCGCACAATATTGAACTTTGACTTCAGAGAAGGTCAGAGTTCATATATACATAAAACATTTTTGTTTTTAAAATTTTATATTATATATTGTCATTTTCAAATCTATATTAATGCAAGCGTTTTTTATTTAAAAAGAACAGCAACACAATTAAATACAATTTTTATTTAGACAGGTCTCCATGGTGATTAGTGCTATTTTTAGAACATGCCTCGCGGGCGACTCACGTGGTCCCTGCGGGCTACCAGGTGCCCGCGGGCACCATGTTGGCTACCTCTGCCTTAGACCCTTGATGACGTACAGCCATTTCGCCAGTCATGTGTTCCATACTGTACCAGCGTAATTTACAGCTGAATCTAGTCTTACCCCCCAATTCTCATAGAGATCAGTTCAAATGCAGAGAGGTTATAGTATCGCTTGTAACAGTACCTGAAAATAAGATATCGAGAGTCTTTTGATGTTGATTGGTCACAGACTTCAGGAAGTAACAGCATGCAAAGGATATGTGACCAAATATTAAAGATGATACTTTAAAAATATGTTAAAGCAAAATATTCTAATTTTCTGAGACACTGAATTTTGGGTTTCATTAGCTGTAAGCCATAATCATCAAAATTACAAGAAATAAAGGCTTGAAATATTTCACTCTATGTGTAATGAATCTATATAATATAGGAGTTTCAAAAAATATTTAACTTTTTCACGATATTCTAATTTTTTGAGCTGCACCTGTATATATGTCCTCTTTATTTTATCAGGCTTGTTATTCCATATAAACTTAAATATTTTACGTTCATAACATTTTAAAAAGGCCTTATCCGGAGATAGAAGAGACATAAAAAGATGTATAAATTGAGATACTGTCACAAAGCAAACTTAAGGTACTGAGTTTAGATACAGGACGCTGAGTTCAGGAGCCAAAAATAATAACTATTTAATAAGGAAAGGTTCCACAAAGGCAAATGCAGGTACAGGTATATCTTGGGGAGAACACATGAGGCTCGAATGCAGGGCAAAACACAAACACGCCTTAAATACAGGTGCAGGCAATCAGCAACGACAAACAGGTGAACCCACTTAAGGTGAGCCAAGTCCAAATCACAGTCCACAAAAATCCAACTAAGGTGCACTCTGCCGCCATCTGCTGGACATCTTGGGACACTACGGCGCAGTCCTGACAGTGCCCCCCTCCCGACGACCACCTCCAGGTGGGCCAGGCTCGAGAGGGTGGGTGCGGTGGAAGGCGCGGATGAGGTCAGGATCCAAGATGTGCCGGGAGGGCACCCACGAGCGCTCCTCCGGGCCATAGCCCTCCCAGTCTACCAGGTACTTGTGGCCCCGCCCCCTCCGCCGAGAATCCAGCAGCCTCCGGACGGTGTAGACCGGACCACCAGCGACGACCCGCGGAGGGGGCGGCAGCGGGGCAGGCCTGGACAAGGGCGAGGAGAAGAGAGGTTTTAGTAAAGAGACATGAAACACCGGTCTTACCCGGAGAGTCCTAGGAAGCCTGAGTCTGTAAGCCACCGGGTTAATCCTCCTCTCCACAGGAAATGGACCGATGAACCGGGGAGTGAATTTGGAGTCTGTGCGCAGAGGCAGGTTCTTGGTGGAGAGCCACACTTTCTGTCCAGGGCGGAACGTCGGGGTGCGCCTTCTCCTGCGATTGGCCTGGATCCGATGGCGTTCGGTGGTGCGTGTAAGCGCTGCACGGGCCTTCTTCCAGGCCTGGCGGCACCTGGCCACAGCAGCATCAGCAGAGGGGACCGCTGACTCGGATTGTTGAGGGAAAAAATGGCGGAACATATCCATACTGAACCTCAAAGGGGTTCCACTCAGGACCCACTCAGGACCCACTGGAGGACCCACTCAGTTGGTTGTGGGCGATCTCAGCCCACACCAGCTTACGACTCCAGGCACCCGGATTGGATGAGACCATGCAGCGTAAGTATTTCTCCAGCTCCTGGTTCACACGTTCCGTCTGTCCATTACTCTCGGGATGATAGCCTGATGAAAGACTGACAGAAGTTTCATACAAAGACCAAAATGCACTCCAATACTTGGACATGAATTGGGGGCCTCTATCAGAGACAATGTCACTTGGGATGCCATGGTAACGCACCACCTCCCAGACCACCACATCGGCAGTTTCCTTCGCAGAAGGCAGCTTAGGTAAAGGGACAAAGTGGGCAGCTTTAGAAAATCGGTCCACGATTACAAAAATCACTGTGTTACCGTCAGAAGGTGGCAGGCCCGTGATGAAGTCCATCAAGATGTGGGACCATGGTCGATATGGAACCGGCAGGGGGTGAAGCAGGCCTGCCGGGGCTTGGTTTCCCGACTTCTGTGTAGCACAGATAGTACACGCGTGGACATACTCCTCAATGTCACTTCTCATGCGCGGCCACCAAAAGCGGCGGCTAACGAGCTCCATCGTGCGGGCAGTCCCAGGATGTCCCGTCACTGGTGAGCCATGCCCCCATTGCAGAACATCAGAGCGGGCGTTGAGTGGGACATACAGACAGCCCTGGGGTACCCCACCAGGACCCGGGTCCTCCTCTTGCGCACGCAGGACGGCGTCCTCCAGGGCGAGCGTCACCTGTCCCACCACACAGCTGGGGGGAATGATGCGCTCCGGGACTGGGTCAGTAACATCAGTGTCATACTGGCGCGATAAGGCATCAGCCTTGGCGTTCTTGGTTCCGGGGCGAAACGTGATGACAAACCTGAATCGGGTGAAAAACAGAGCCCACCTGGCTTGTCGGGGGTTCAGGCGTTTGGCTTCACGGATGTACTGGAGGTTTTTATGATCCGTGATGACCGTGAATGGGTGGCGTGCTCCTTCCAACCAGTGTCTCCATTCTTCAAGCCCCCGTAGGATGGCCAACAGCTCCCTGTCACCGGCGTCATAGTTCCTCTCCGCGTCACTGAGCTTGCGGGAGAAAAAGGCACACGGGTGAGTCTTATTGTCCATACCTGTTTTCTGGGAAAGCACAGCTCCAACTCCAGAACTGGACGCGTCCACCTCCAATACAAACGATAGGGTAGGGTCGGGATGCCTCAGCAGGGGAGCCGATGTAAACCGAGCCTTGAGGTGCTCGAATGCCGCTTGTGCCTCCGGGGTCCATCTGAGTTTGGTCGGGGCTCCACGGGTCACTGGCTACCGGTGATGGCTCGCATCAAATTCAAAACATTGGTGCTCGCCTTCCAGGCAGTCCGAGGATCTGCCCCCCCATACCTCCAAAAACTAATCAGACCTTACACACCTGCCAGATCCCTGCGCTCCGCCTCCTCAGGACGACTGGTACCCCCCCCTCTTCATGCTAGCGCCCGGTCTCGACGTCTGTCTGTCCTGGCCCCACGGTGGTGGAATGAGCTCCCCGTGGAGGTCAGAACAGCAGAAAGTCTGACCGCCTTCAAGCGCAGATTGAAGACTCACCTCTTCAAGCTGCACCTCTCTCCTCCCCTCCCTACCTCCCTGTGACTATTGTTATTAATGTTGTATAATCCCCCCCCCAAAAAAAAAAAAAAAAAAAAAAAAAAAAAGCCCCAATCATACTGACTGCGCCTAGTACTTAGATTCATATTTGCCTTTTTAGGGTTGTTTCTTTAACGTTCTTGTTCCTAGTTTGAAAATGCACTATGTACGTCGCTCTGGATAAGAGCGTCTGCTAAATGTCTATAATGTAATGTAAATGCTGTGATGGGTGCTACAATGGAGCTGAAACCACGAATGAAGCGACGATAAAAGTTACCAAACCCCACAAAACGCTGTACCTGTTTGAGAATGGTTGGAACCGGCCAGTCCTGTACTGCCTGCACCCTGGACTTGTCCATGATCACACCATCCGGGGAGACGACATACCCCAAAAAGGAGGTGCACGTAACGTGAAACTCACACTTCTCCAGTTTGACGAACAGCTGGTTGTCCAGTAACCGCTGTAGAACCTGCCGGACGTGCTGACGATGTTCTGTAAGGGACTTGGAAAAAATGAGCACATCATCAAGGTAGACAAACACACTGCGATTGAGGAAGTCTCTGAGCACGTCGTTTACAAAGGCCTGGAATACAGCGGGTGCATTAGTCAGACCAAATGGCATCACAAAGTATTCATAATGTCCACTAGGGGTGCTAAATGCAGTCTTCCACTCATCATTCTCTCTGATGCGAACCAAATGGTATGCATTCCGCAGGTCTAGCTTAGTGAATACTGTAGCCCCTCCAAGAAGATCAAAGGCAGACGACATGAGTGGCAACGGATATTTGTTTTTCACTGTGATGTTGTTCAGTGTTCGGTAGTCTATGCACGGTCATAGACCGCCATCTTTCTTGGGTACAAAAAAGAATCCTGCTGACACTGGGGAAGTCGAAGGCCTAATGAGCCCATTAGTAAGAGACTCACTAATGTAGTCCTCCATGGCCTGAGTCTCTGGGATGGAGAGAGGGTACAGTCGTCCCCGGGGGGGAATAGTGTTAGGCAACAGGTCAATGGCACAGTCGTAGGATCTGTGAGGAGGCAGTGCTGTAGCTCTAGCCTTGCTAAACACTTCAGCTAAGTCATGATACTCGGCGGGGACTGAAGTGAGCTCAGGAGATGAACAGGCAGCGGAACACTCTATCACCGGTGTAACATGTTTGGCTGAAATGCACTCTGGGCTCCATGACAATAATTCCCCAGTGGACCAATTGAACAGGGGTTTGTGCTTCTGAAGCCAGGGAAACCCTAGCACTACCCTGTCATGTTGGGATTCGACTAAAGCCAAAGAAATAGTCTCCTTATGTGAACCAATCTGTAGCAATAAGGGGTGTGTCACGTAGTCAATCCTACCGGAGCCTAGGGGTCGTCCGTCGAGCGCCTGGATTCTCACAGGATGGGGAAGAGCCATGATCGGTAGACCGAGGCGTGTGGCCAGAGCAGAGTCCATCAGATTCTCCTCCGAGCCGGAATCAATCAGCACAGTGATAGGGACATTCTCAGGGTTCTCTGGGGTCCAGGTGAGTTGAGCACTCAGGGTTAGGCGCTTAGCCGGGTTGGGGGACTGAGATTGGACCAAACCGCTCACTAAGTTGTCCCCTCCTCCTAATGAGCGTTTTCGTTTCCCGGCAGCTGGGGACATCGGTCCCGGTAATGACCAGCTTCTCCGCAGTAAAGGCAGCATCTCTCTCTGCGGCGACGCTCTCTTTCAGCAGGTGTAATGCGGTTCCTGCCTATCTCCATAACCTCTGCTTGTGAGGGCTGAGCAGCGGGTGCTAACACGCTCTGTGATGAACGCGCTTGGGGCTGTGCGGAATTGGGAAAACTGCGCTCACGCCTCCTTTCGCGTATGCGCTGATCGAGGCAGATAGAGGTGGTAATGAGCTCATCTAAAGTAGCACCCCACTCCCGACTAGCCAAATCATCTTTGACCGCCTCCGACAGGCCGTTGTAAAAAGTGGTCATAAGTGCTTCATTGTTCCATTTACTTTCAGCTGCTAAGGTGCGGAATTCTATCGTTTATTCAGAAACGGCTCTGGCTTCTTGGCGGAGCGTGCTGATGCGACGTGCTGCTTCTCTGCCACTCACAGGATGGTTGAAAACCTGGCGTAGTGCCTTGGAGAATTCTGCTGCATCAGCACAAAGTGGGGAAGTAGCCTCCCACAGGGCAGTAGCCCACGCTAGAGCTTTGCCAGATAGTAGGGAAATCATAAAAGCGACCTTAGCTTTCTCTGAGGGGAACTGATCCGGTTGCATAATAAAAAACAGGTCACACTGCATCAAAAATCCCTGGCAGGTTTCTGGGGTACCATCATACCGCTCGGGTTTCTGTAGGAGGGTCTTGCCAGCCGGGGGGTTCTGCTGCATTTGCTGAGATATCCAGGCCTGGATCTGCTGGATTGAGGATCCATGAGTCTCCAAAGCCCTGAGCACTTGGGCCAGGCTGATGTCTCCTCCTTCGGCGCCTGTTAAACTCATGTTGCGGTGATTCGAGCCTGCTGTCACAAAGCAAACTTAAGGTACTGAGTTTAGATACAGGACGCTGAGTTCAGGAGCCAAAAATAATAACTATTTAATAAGGAAAGGTTCCACAAAGGCAAACGCAGGTACAGGTATATCTTGGGGAGAACACATGAGGCTCGAATGCAGGGCAAAACACAAACACGCCTTAAATACAGGTGCAGGCAATCAGCAACGACAAACAGGTGAACCCACTTAAGGTGAGCCAAGTCCAAATCACAGTCCACAAAAATCCAACTAAGGTGCACTCTGCCGCCATCTGCTGGACATCTTGGGACACTACGGCGCAGTCCTGACAGATACAATTAATGTATTTATTAAAGTAATTTTGCCATAGAGTGACAAAGCCTTTCCTTTCCAAGGTAATAATATTTTATCGACCTTACTTAATCTTATTTCATAGTTTTCTTTCGCCAGATGATTAATATTTTTTGGGATATGAACTCCTAGGATACTTACAGGTCCATCAGTCCGGTTGATTGGAGCTGAACAAGTTAATTTAAAGTTAGAACATTTTAAAGAGCCTATTCTTAGGATAGTACACTTTTCATAGCTTGGTTTCAACCCTGATAGAGAGAGTTCCTCCAAGTCTTTAATGAGGGCATCCAGTGCAGGTTGCTGAGGTTGTAAGGGAAAGGTCGCGTCATCAGCATATAGGGAGATTTTTGTTTCTAAGCCATATGTATGCAGGCCTTTTATATTGGAGTTTCTTCTCATTTGTATGGCCAACATTTCAATTGCTAAAATAAACAGATAAGGAGATAATGGGCAGCCTTGACGTACCCCTCTAGAAAGTTCAAAACTTTCAGAGAAATAACCATTATTTATTATTTTACTAATGGGTTTGTAATACAACACTTTGACCCAATTTATAAAGGAATCACCAAAGTTAAAAAAAAGGAGACATTTGTAAATGAAATCCCATCGAACTTTATCAAATGCTTTTTCAAAGTCATCAATGAATACAAGGCCTGGTTTTTTTTCCCTATCATGGTATTCAATTATTTCAAGAAGGTGGCGAATATTATCTCCGATAAAACGATTTTCAAGAAACCCAGTCTGATCATGATTTATTATTTCTCCAATAACTGCTTTTGCTCTTAGTGTGAGACACTTGGACAGGATTCGCGCATAGCCAAACTCAAGTCTGTTTGCGGCTCTCTAGGATGTTACCGATCAGCTGTGCACGATATGAAAAAAGTGGCGCCGGTTGTTAGATAACGTGCTTACACACAAACACAGCAAGATCAGTATATTAACACCATTTACTCTGCCTATTACGGTCATGAAAAATGAGTCTGAGACTACTAAAACTAGATCAAATCGTGCCGGGTAAAGTAGTTCTATCCTTTAAATGTAAATGTTTATTTACCGTGTAAATCACTCTATGTGATTACTTCATATAATGTTGAGCTTATTTATTTATTTATTTATTTATGCAAGTAGAATAGTTTTTTATGGCATGTTCATGGTATTAAACTATAGTTAATATAGTAGGCTACTTAACTGTACATTACCATTTCTTGTACGGTGTGCACTTTTGATGCATTCCATGAATTGAGACGTTGTCTAACACTTAAATCAGACATTTACCTGTATTTTTAAGTGTGATTTCAGGCTGTGTCAACAGAGAATGTTCAGAAATTAAGAATTCAGAAATGAATACCGCACCGAGTAGCAGGTCTCACAATATTTGTAAAGTGGCAAAACTTATAGACATTCCCAAAAAGTTCTGTGGCAATGGGAAGAAGGGGGTGTTCTATGCTTTTTATTCAACTATGGACTTTCCAGGCTTCTGTTCCAATTACTGTTTTTATGAAAGTGCCCGTCATTTCTGAGTTGCTTTCTTACAAAACTCATGGTATCAATATTACCCTCCCAGTGTGGGAAGAGGTTTAAGGTTTGTTTTATCTTTTTTTATACAAATTTATGTTCAAATTCATATTTTCATTAAAATGCACAAGTGCATCTTTCTTGTGATTTTTTCACCCTCAAATTGATGCTGAAACAAGAGCAGTGATTGCCTGATTACTGTACTTGATTTGTACTGCTTAGGCTGCATCTTGTTTTTCATGTGTAAGCTTACTGACACCCTGATGTTTCATTAAAAAAAAAAAGAAAATATTGCAATATTATTTTATTGACACAGCTTAATTCTATTTACTCCTTAGGATAGAAGGAGGTGGACAGATGGAGAGAAGGGGTCAATAACAGTCATTGTATCATGGTCCGTGGTTTATTTTTCCTTTTTCACTGCGGTTTTCGTCCTTTCTCTCCGGTTGGGAATCTATCAGATTTTTTCCCACGTTCCATTCCGGGGTTTTGCTTCACCTCGCCTATTATTCGTTTCACCTGTGCTACTGCCTGCGGGGTATTTAAGATCCTCACTTCCTCTTCCCGGTGCTTCTTTCTCATTCCTACTTACATTGAGCCAGGTATAGTTAGGTACAAGCGACCTTGTGATATTAAAGCTTTCTTTATGTTCACGAGGGACTTGCTTCTTCGTATTAGTTTTTATGTAGAGGTTTATTCCTCGTTTATGCTATACTGTTCGACTTACTCCGTGCTGTTCTCCCTGAGACAGTCTCCTTTGTTGTTTCATTTTCATTTCACCTTCTTACCAGCTGTTTTAGTGTTACGTGCCGAAGGTGTTTTGTTTCTATTGTTTCCCCGTTTAAGCTCTAGTATTGAGCTCGGGAGACTTTGTTTTATGCTCTCACTCGAGCTCACTCGAAGTGTTTTCGAGTTCGCCCTATTTTCCTGGGGTGGTTATTATTTAGCTGTTTAGTTAATAGGATTATTCCTTTTTCAGTTCTACCCATTAGCGGTTTAAGCTCCCTTAGTGGTCCACACCTTTGTGGGTGACTTGTTCTGATCCCCCTTCCCTTCACATTTGATTCGCCGCTACTGAAACCATTACAAATAAGATCTGTAAGGTACGCTTCTATCCATGAGACAGCCTTGGGCCCTGTTGGTTCCTCAGTGTCATTATGGCCAATGGACTCACACAACACATGTAACACTTTCTCTAACTACACTAGGGTGCTGAGGTATGTAACGCATGGACAGGACGTTGTCGTACAAACAACACCTCGAGGAAGTGAGGGCCAAAGTAACCTCAAGGGTCTCACTCATCCGTCGCCTCGCTGGTACGACCTGGGGTGCCTCCGCAAAGGTATTACGTATCTCCACACAAGCCCTCGTCTTTTCTGCTGCCGAGTACTGTGCCCCAACCTGGAGCAGAAGCCCACACACCAAGAAGGTGGATGCCGCCATCAACAACGCCCTGAGGATTATAACTGGCTGCTTGAAACCCACCCCTGTGTCCTACCTGCCAGTTCTAGCAGGAATTGCGCCAGCCAGCCTACGGCGAGAGGCTGCCACCCTCGCCCTGGCAAGGAAAGCCCAGGAGTACGATTGGCACCTCCTCCATGACACCACAACCATGGCAACATCTCCAAGCAGACTCAAGTCCCGCCACCCATACAACCTGGCGGCCCAAGAGATGCTCACTTTTATCCCGGAGGACCTGTCAACTAAAGCCTGGCTGGCGGCGGCATGGAAGCAGGAGTGGGAGTCGGCAGGACAGAAACGTATACACCACTACATCCAGGATCCTGGAGATGGCGCTGAAGGAGAAGACCTACCTCGCCGGCAATGGACTCTCCTGAATCGCCTACGCACCGGGGTTGGCTGCTTCAAAGCCTCTATGAAGAAGTGGGGCCTAACAGACAGTGCAGTGTGTGAGTGCGGGGAGCCTGAGCAGACTGCCAACCACATCATCACCGCTTGTCCCCTGCATAGACCACCTTCAGAGGAGGGCCTCTTCCGAGTGGGACTTGAGACGAGGGCATGGCTACACGACACAAAGCTGGACATATGACGATACACGAAAGAAGAAGAAGGTATGTAAATACAAATTAATATGGTCTGAATTCTAGATGGATCGAGAATTTAATTTAAAAGTTATATTATCTGTTGAAATTAATGAAGTACATATTTAAAAGGATTATGTCATCCGGACCTGGGTTTTGATATTGTTTAATGAATGGTTTATTTTTTCCATCCTGCCATGAATAGGTGGTCCATCACATGTATACTTTCTTTTAGTTGTAATTCATACCACTAGTATATTGCATGTAGTACACACAGGTGTGAGCAATTGGGTGCAGCCTTCAATGCACACTTTATTTCGAGCATCCTATTATTTGATTAAAACTTAGGTTTCAACCATCAATTCGATTTTATCACCGTCATCAAACCAAGAAAATCATAATAAATGTAACAGGAAAGTCAAGTCCATCAACATCACGAAAGTAGTCATGGCTCTACTTTGTAAGAAAGCATGTTTGGAATATAACGGTGAACTTACCAAAATGTTTGAAATCTGTTAACTTTTTTAGGCTGCTGGAGTACTATACTATACTGGTAATATGAACAAGATTATGAAATCAGAAATTATTGGTCATGGGACCTCAACAATGTCTTGATATGAATAGAGACAGAGTGAAAATAGGCCCCGCCCGCCCTGGGGGGGGGGGGACACATCCCGCTATCGCCCTATATTGACCTGACGTGCCGGTGCCATCTTGTCATTTTTATCTGTTAGCTAACAGCATAAAAATGCCTAAAAGTTGATGTTTGGTGGGATGCACTACAAACAAGGTAAAAAAAAAAAAAACTGAATTGCGGTTTTATAAGATTCCGAACGGCAAAACGGAGCCCGGCATGAGATGAGAAAAGTGGATCCGATAAGAATAATAAGACGTGAGGCGACTGTGTGCAGCAGGCTTTTTTTTAGCCGAATGGGATAGTTCGCATTTTTTAGACCCAGGTCCGCTGAGCTACTTACCACGAATTATGTCATAAATTGGGGAACATATGGGGCTCAGGACCTCCTGTCTCGAGTACGCGTAGCTCAATCTCTGTTAGCCGTTAGCCAAGTAACATAGATTTAATGGGGGATTATTATATTATTACTCTCTGACAGCTATTTATCAAAAACACTATTAATACACCAAACTTATCCAATTGTCAATTTACGGCTAACTATATTGCTGTAAGAAACGCTAAAACATTTGACCAAAAGTAAATTGTTTGCATGTGGATAAATCGGAGTGCTGTAACGTTACAGTAGCTATTATATTTGCAAGTACAAAATATTATCCACAAAAACTATTAAAAACTGTCATCCACTAATAAAAAAGTTATGTATGCGTGTAGATTCCAAACAAACGGTGAGACAAAGAAAAAGCAATCAGCTTTCAATGGATAGGCTACTCTTCTCATGCCAAGTTTTTATGATATATTTGCTAACATTTTGAGAACCTTCATAAAATTTGTTAAAATTATTTGTTAAAATACAGTTGGTAATTTGGCCAGACAAAAAAAAAACATGCAGGTTGCAACTGTTAAAGTAGGCTAAACTAGCAAAATAGAAGAAACGTTAGCCTATTAGGCTACTAATAACAACAATAATAATTATAATAGTAGTTGTATACGCTATAACATTACTGGTAAAGTGTAGTTAGACTTGGGCGTTTTGATCTTCGATTAAACCATTGTCTTACCTGCTAACATTTCGATCAAGTAGTTGTAGATATCAAAGTAGCTATGTAACTTCTGGCCATTCCATGGGATCATTTCTCTAAGAGGTGCAAGGAAAGGAGAAGGGACAAGCGGGAGTCCAACAATATTGCGTTTGTCAATATACCTTTTCCTCTCTGGTAGACACAGGGTATCAAAATAGTCATTTGACATGCTGAAATGTGGTGTTCTTCACACTGACCTGAAATTAAATGGGCGTGTTCGGCTAGAGCCGATTTACGTCATATCTGCGTCGGCCTGCATCGGAAACTGTCCGAGATGGCCAAAAAGTCGGTGCTGCGTGAACTAAGGCGGAAATGACAACATAAGGTTAAGCACGCCCCATCCCCACCAGACGCGCAAGCACACGCGCACTGGTGCGCTTCACTTCCGCTCCCATGTTAACGAATTGCCGTGGTCCTCACCGGCCGCGCGCACACGGCTGGCGGGCGGACGGCTCGCGGACGTGGAGCGGATTTTTCCGCTCGGGGCGGAATTTTCTGGGCGTCCGCAAGCGCAATCTCATAGAAATACATTGTATATGCACAATATCTGCATCATATGACCACATATTAATGTTTTTCAACCTACTAATAGTTTTACTATTGTTATTCATTATTGTAATACATATTATATTTTAATATAGGCTCTAATGAAAAAGGGGACAGAGACAATCACCATTGTGGGATGAATGAAGTTATATGAAATTATAAATTTAGCATGTAACCAGTTATTCCCGTTTTTGTAATGCTTTTTCTTTATTATAGGATACATACTTGTTCAATTAATTAAGACTATGCTTACTTCCTGAAAGGGAAATAAACGTTATTCTATATTCTATTCTGTTTTTATTGTACTGATATCACTGGATCAATTTAAGGTACGACAGAATAGCTGCTAATTCTGATATAATTAAATGTTTAGAACATGTTGATTACTGTCCCAAATAAATAAGTGAACTTTATAAAGGAGGCATTGTCTTGTTTGCTACATTTAGCTTTACATTGCTAAATTTAGCTTTTAAGCAGTAAGACATATGTAATATCAGTATTTACTTAACCATTATTTCGCGAAGCTCACAAATCCGGAATGTAGATTGTTTGTTTGTACATCGCGTCTCTGTCGTTCAGGGAATGCGCTCCGAAAAAGCAAAAAGCGTCTGTGCTCTTGCGCGTCTGGTGGGGAACGTTCTGCTCAAATCTGCACGCGCAATAAGCGTCTGTGCGCTTGCGCGTCTGGTGGGGATGGGGCGTTAGCAGCGGTGCAGTTGCTCTCGGGCGCCTTCAACAACATCGCCGCGCTTTCAAACTAACCAACGACAGAATTGGTTAGAGAGAGTGGTGTTTTTTCACGACAAACGCGGATAATTTCACAATATCGCCACCTATCTCGGCGTATTGATTCTACTCTCAAAAAAAATCTAAATGAAATGTACCCCTCTCTAATAGTGTTCAAACACAGGTAGGCTATAAGAGTTATTTAGTCAATCTTACAATGTAACAGCAGTAGTCTATTTCCACCCTCTTTCTGGTCTCTTATCTAATTTCACAATTAATATTTATTTTGTTGTTTTTCTTATTGCTCTTATTTAAAAAAAAAAATTATTTAATACAATCCTTTTTTTGTACTTCAATTAATGTGATTTTGTTTCATAATGTGAGGTTCTAGTATAAGCCCAACCTATCGAACACATTTCTGTACATTACTTTTGTGTACTTGCATTTATCTTTTATTCATACAAATAATACATAAATAAATAAATATGCGTTTGGGATTGTAGCACATACGGTCGTTACTGTGGTTATTATATACTGTACCTTACATGTACTTTCTTGAGATAAACCAATATGGATGTGAAAAGTACAATATTGGTAATGTTACACTAACAAATGCCCATTCTCATTCTTGACTGCTTCTGTAATCCAACTGTAGGCCTACCTCTAACTTTATAAAATATGTTGTCTAAACCTAGAAGTGTCAAGAAATAACCCAAAAAAAAAGGTCTGGCCAAATATAGGTAACTTAATGTTTTGTTCAATAATGTAACTATATTGGATTAACATATTTTATATAAAATTAAAGATGCAACTTTGTTATGAGTGTTTTGTATTTTGCATTTGTATAACAGTTGGTTTAAGAGTAAAATCCTAATTGGACCACCATATGATAACACATACATTTTTGTGTAGTATTTGGGAAGTTACCTAATTTATATTTCTCTTCACCATCCTTGTTATCAGTAAGACAACTCATTCGGATCTGAAGGGATGTTCTGCTGATGTTCTTCTGTTGAGAAGTGGAGTTTTCCCTATCTCCAGATGGGACAGTGTATAGGCAGACCTCTGCCTGTCACATTCCAGCAGAGGGGACCACATACAAATAAGCCAATTCCATAATAACATGAAGGGAAGGACGAATTAAACAATATTATGTAACACATCCTGGCGCTAATGTGCTGTACATCCACTTTGCAAATTGTTGAAAGATTAATGATTGAGATTAAAGATCTAACACTGTTATTATGGCTATGGGTTCATTAGATGTGGATGTTCTGGTCTCCAAAACAAAACCGATAAATTATACTCACAATTAAGACCACATTTTCAGAATATTTATTTCACACAATATGGTGACATTCACAAAAGGTAAATAAACTGTAGCACTATTCCCCTCCACCACCATTCAAGCCACAACGACACCGGGTTCTTTCTGTCATTTTGTATGTTTATTGTCAAATACAGGCCTGGCATAGCATCACCAGTGAAGATACCCAGCATCTGATGATTTCTACAGCTCGCAGACTTCAGGCAGTCCTTGCATGCAAAGGACATGCAACCACCAAGTATTATTCTTTCATAGCAACATAATTAATGTTTAAGATTAATACACTTTCCCCTTATGTCACAAGGAATATATTCAATGCATTAACTGTACAACTCAAAAAAAAAGTCCCATGAAAGAGACATTTCTCATTTATATTGGTACAGATATTCTGCAATAAAATATGCTTTAGAACACCACTCAAAGGTCTATGAAAACATACATGTAAGTTATGATACTTAACATAGCTACATAGATTCTCACATTACAATGTATGACTACCGATGTCTACGATGTCTTCTGGGTTTAGATGAACTAAAATGACATGTCTACCATGTTTGCAAGTCTAAACAGAGATGACAGGTGTAGTTTAGGCCATCTAATGAATTGACAGACAAGAAACAGCTGAATATGAGCAATAGAACATAAGCAGCCTAATGATTACAGGTATGTTACCATAACAGATGACAGCTTAGCTAAATAATTTAGTTATTCGACAATGAAAGGGCACCCAGCGCTTTAATTCCAATGGAAATGATACGTATGTATTGAAGAACTTTAACTGGAGTTTCACTGTGGCACAATTCAGGGTGATAGCCAAAGTCGCGTAGCAAAAGATAAATATTGACTACCAGAACAATACAAGTCATGAAATAATGTAAGGCAGTATTAAAACAACCTTCATTCGTTCTCCTCCATTTCTTCAAGATTTTGAAGTAAAAAGGACATCTGTGTCGCCTCCAAGTCCTCCGCAACCACAAACAACACGGCTAACTCTTCCATGTTGTTTTTCTCCCAGCCGGTTTCAGAAACGTCCGAAACTGTCCCAGTTGGATCTGCTCAGGCGATTTAAATTTCCGCCTGAGGCAGGTAAGCCAACTGCTCACCGATGTCTACTCGAACACGCCCAATGTTCTAGATCAGATGCCATTGAAATGCCATTCAATGTCTTTAACAAGATAAATTGAGTTTGTATGAATGAATAACTAATATAGTACATATAGGGATACTGGGAGTCGTTATGTGTTTTGAGGGAACAATGTCAAGAAAGATGACATTTTCCTTGCCAGTTATGGTAATGTATGGATAAATAGAATTGTATTTCCATAAGATATATTCCAATATCAACATGTTGTCTTCCTTTTACCTGTCACCAATCATTGTTCATATATTTCTGATAACAATAAACATACAAAATGACAGAAATAACCCTGTGTCATTGTGGCTTGCTGAAGGCGCCCGAGAGCAGCTGCACCGCTGCTAAGGCGCCTGCTTAACCTTCTGTTGTCATTTCCGCCTTAGTTCACGCAGAACCGATTTTTCGGCCATCTCGGACAGTTTCCGATGCAGGCCGACGCAGATATGACGTAAATCGGCTCTCGACGAACACGCCCAGTGGTTCTTAGCTATTTAGTAGCTACCGGCGTTTTCCCATTGGTCACACTGTTTTGCACCGATTGTTTTTCCCCACGGTGGGCATGGATTTCAGAGTATGATGCGACACACTCTGTCTATAGAGCTCCAAAGTCCCGGAAGACTGCCGGAAGCCATTACCTGCCCCCACTTCGGGATCTTTCAGTAACCCTTATGATGATATTATGGCATTGTATGGACCAAACTTTGACATATATGTGATACAAAGTCCATTATATAGTCACCACCGCATTTAAATCAAATTTGAATCGTATAACTAATGGAGTTTGAGAAACATAACTACACTACCCCGAATCCCCGGTCATACATCGCCGGCTCCCGCTTTTGCTAGTACGCAGTAGCTACCGGCCGCTCTGCTAGCGAAAATGGGTATCACTTTGTCTTATTATGGAAGTGAATCTAAGAGTATCACCAAGGGCATCACCATCAGTCTGGACATGTCGAAAGTGTCAGCTTTATGGCTTTCACTCCAGCAGTGGAGGTGAGCGAGTAGCCCGGATGTCGTAGTCGTTTTAGTTGTTTTTCTAAAAATGTGTTTGTTGTTTATTTATTGGACATAATTTAAAATGACCAATTTTATTAATCATTTAAAAATGTGACAACCCCTCTATTGGATGTTTTGAACGTCTAGCTGCCTGAATATAGAAAATAAACATTTTCAGTCCATTGACTCCCATTATATTCTTTCCGAAAAGTGGCACCAGATGTTCGTCACCAAAGTGAGCGGGACTACGGAGCTCTATGGCTTATAAAATATAAGCAATATTGAAAGAAAATTTGCTGTACAATCAGCCTACTCAACAAAGATAACTAGGTTGATTGGTATGCAATCATCATTTGATGCTATGTCTTGGCTTTACGGCAACTGTAACGATATTAATTTAGCCTAAATGTAAAACATTGAAAATTGAGATGGGAAGTTCGTGAATTGTTATTAATGTTATTTTCCATTAAAACACGAACAGGAGGATTCAGTTATGATACAAGAAAACATTTTATTATCGAACATGTCGTAAAACACTCACATTACAAAATATTAATCTAACAACAAACAAAAGCTATTGGTAGCTGAAGGTTTGTATGTCAAATAATACCATTCGTTTGGTATAACTGTAGCGGTTCTCTGCCATTGCTGCTGTTCTGAGACACTCGCTGTGGAAAATAAGACATAAACACGGGCAATGCTTTAACCCACGGGTGTCAAACTCATTCCATCGAGGGCCGAGTGTATGCAAGTTTTTGTTTTAACCATGCTCTACACCAGCTGATTCCACTAATTAGTGCACCTCCTTGGTTGAAGAGCTGAGCTAATTTGTGAAATCAGCTGGTGTAGGGCACAGTTGGAACAAAAACCTCGGCCCTCTGTGGAATGAGTTTGACATCCCTGCAGTTTAACCCTTTGAAGAGTAGGTTTTCCCCCAAAAAATTCGAAGTCAGTGTTCTAGAGCTCCATTGCTTTCAATAGAGGCCTGTCACCTACGTCACAATTTGGCCAGACACGCCCACTTTTTACGCCAACCACCATCTTGGAGGACCAAATGCCGGTGATCCATAACATTATGCAAACCAAACTTATAGGCTATCACATTTAATCGGGAGGTTGCTTGATTTTCCTTTATTGCCATCATCGGAATTTGCTTTGCGCAATGCTTACAGGTAGCTCAGCAATATACAAAATATACAGTGCACAACATCACAAAACAATTTCTCAATTTCGGCGGTGTACAGAGACCGCGGCACTGCATGTATGGAGGAAATTCGTGGAGGTGGAGTTTGTATGTTGGACTGCTTGGTGACACTGGACATCTCGGGACAGCGGGCGCTATTTTTAATCATGGCTGTATTGCACTTCCATTCACTTAATTGATGTAATGATTTTGTTGGATGTCTTTGTTTGATATGTTTGTTTGTGTGTTGTGGGTCCCACTGTCTATGTCGTTTTTGTTGTGGCTGGGGCTACAACTGAAGTTCCCTAGCGGGAAATAAAAGTTATTATCTATTCTATTCTAATAATACCAACATAAACAAATAGTATAAGGAGTATTGGGGGGTATACGTACGAAGCAGGATTAATTACTGAGTAAAACCTGGAACTCTCCCAAATCTGGAACATGCATGGACTGAAGTAAAAAGCTGTTCTGGGTTTTATTGAGTTATCCAGCTAGTACTATCTCAGTAATCCTGCTTCGTAGTATACCACCTTGGTAAGTAAGGTGTTTGTGCAGTTCATATGGGAGCAAAGTGATACGTTATGTTAAAGTATTAACGGTAGGCTACAGTAGCCTACTTCTGCAATAAAACATATTTTAGCTCGATGGATAGAATACAATAACTTTTATTTTCCAGAGAGGGAACTTCAGTTGTAGACACCATAAAAGGCAAATCAGTTCAACACATAAAGTACATTTACCGTTACTTTCAAATACATTGTTATTTGGTGCTTAATATCGTAGCGTTACATTTTCTTTTCGCCCTCTTCTGGATTCTCTCATATTGCTCACACCCTGCCTGGCCAGCACAGGTAGCTAATGTTTACCATTTATCCAATCTATTTGTGAGACATCGTACAATGTAGCACCCCTAGCATAGTAATAATAGTTCAAATGAACACTGTTTTGATGTTCACAATATGCTTGACGTATCGCATTAGGTTAACATTAATGTTTCGCAGGCATGGCAGTCGTTCACACAAATGATATAGCTAACGTTTGCTAAACCTAGCGATTAATTCACTTTTAACTTTCTAACATTAAGATAATGTACATACATGTACATTAGGCCAGCTAGTTATGTATATATTAACTGACTAACTTTATAATTTGTTTATAAAACGTAATTTACCATTAATGATCCGAGCCTGGTTGCTGTCTAAATCCAGCTCACTCCTCACTGCTTTCAACCACCAGTTTCTTCTTTCGGTCGTAAAATTTAGTTCGTTCACCCTGCCTGGTGGTTTAGCTACTATGGTGAGTACTTAGATTATCATGTAAAAGGACATTTTCACCTTTTCCCAGCTTTATACGCACATCAGTACGCAGTGCAGAAGTTTGTCATTGTAGGACAGCTATCATAGTAGCGTTATCATGAAACTCGTTTCATGGAGTAGCAAACACTACTAGTTCAGTGGTAACGTTAAGCGTCTCTGTTAGGGTTGGTCCTCCAAAATGGCGGCGCGTCCCTGTAACCATTGGTAACGACAGTTCTAGTTCTATGTGACAGGCCTCTATTGCCAGTAGCGATTGTTACATCAGCATTAGAATGTTCAGTTAGGATCATTCTAATCACATATTTGTGACCTTGTGTGTAATTTACGAAATTATCGACCAATAGAAACATGCTTTCGAAACGCCCCCTTTGCTTTCAACACCCCCCTTTATTTCGACACACCCCGTCCTCCGATCTGCAGATACTGACACTTGGGGCTCTATCTTGGCAATCTTAGTGCTTTGTTTTAATGCATGGTGTAAAGTGCATTTAGGGCATGTCCAAGTCCACTTTTGCTAGTTTGACGGCGCATATTTTGAGCGCTAAGCACGGCGCAATGTGCAAATGGGCCGAACCGAGTCTCTTCATTAATTATAGGTGTGTCTTGGGCGTGACATGCAATAAACCAATCAAAATGTCATATCCCATTCCCTTTAACTTCTTAATGCCAAACGCCCTCTAGCGGGAACGCAGGCGTTACGGAAGTTATTAAACTATATATTTCATTAATTTAATAATATATAATAAATTGCTCATCTCAATATTTTGATTAAATATCCTTAAAATATATCCATTCCTTCTGGGAAAGTGTTTTTTAAGCCCAAAACGTTGAGTTAAAACTTTGTAAATAACGTTGGAAACTACGACCTAATTCCAAAACATGTACTGCAGCTTGATGTCACACCATAAACAATGTGCTGGTAAACTGTTCTGCTTAATTGTCTTTCACAAAACTTTAGTTTGAAAAATCGTTATACCTTTAGGCTTCAAGAAAAAATACTTTAAAACTTTCATACTGCTGTACATAATTTTTTTCAAATTATTAAACTGACTTGGGCTTTTCTGCACTTCATCACGAGTATTCGGCGGCTGTGCTCAGTTTGGCGTTGTGAAACTCATCCAGTTGCTGGAGTACCAATCTTGTGGCTTTGCGTATTTTAGCCAAAGGGGTTTTGTACTTGATTGCAGAGTTTTATGCAAAACCATCGTCAATTGTGTGTATTTCTTTGACTGATACAATAGGCCTATCTGAAGTGGGAAAAACTAGCATCGACCCGCCTCCACTGCAAGTATTATTTGCTTTCCATTGGGTTTTAAAATGGTCTTTTATCTTTCAGATAAGCCCTCATTCAACACAAAGACTTTGAAAGTAACGTACAGCTCCGCGTAAGAGGGTGAGGCACCCGGGCGTAATTATCAAACCAAGATGGCACAGAGTGTTTTTAGCTTTAGCATAGCTAGCTACATTCCGCTTAGTAAAGCATAATTCATTGGGTAATGGCTGTTTTTCAGCTTTTACTTTACAGTCTCTCTCATACAGTTTTTGGTTAGTTATGTCTAAGTTATTCAGACGTTTCTCCATGCAGCAGGTCCTAGACCGAAGATTTCTTTGCGATCTTGTCTCAGTGACACAGACTGGTGTAAGGTAACAGATTTTTTTGCCGTTATACCAGTGTGAATTCACTGTTAAAAACGAATCCCTCTGAATTAAATTAATATAGCTAACATTACTATATTGTAGCAATGGCAAGCTAGCCAGCAAAATTACACGTAGCAGCTATCAATCTGTTTGTGTCTGAGATGAGCTGTTCCGAGTTTCTTTTGAATTAAATGGTGTCTGTTTAGTATGAAGTGTTTGAAGTGTTTGTTTACTAGTTATTGTTCCACATGAGTAAATTGTACTCTATGCAGTACAGCAGGCTGTGCAGGTAAACAAATGAGCAATTTATGCATGATGTAACATGAGGGAGAGATAACACGATAAGATGAGGATTAGTTTGTTGTTGATTATTATGCAGGGGTGTTTTTATTTAATCTAGGAAACTCGTGGACATTTGATTTTATATCCCGTTTGCGTTATATACCTGGACATTTTTGGCTAATAGGGCTCTGGTGGAATACAAGATTCACTGTGCTGCTACATGTGTTTGGAGAGCTTTTTGGGGACCACGGGTAGGCTAGTTAGTTAGAAAAACACATCTAAAACTTTCTTGAGAAATTATTTCATTTTATTGTAAAACTTAAAAAATAAATCATATTGAGACTTTTCTGGAACCTTGCCATTTGGCACAATGTGTGCCAATTTTGGTAACCAAAATGGTTAATCTGAAAAAAGCTCCGTAGAATTTGAATGGTTTGAGATATTGACACCATATTTTTAGCAGAGATGGGAAGCATATTGAGGAATCACAAAGATTAGTTATTTCCTCCATAGCTTTAGCAGATCATCCGGTAAAATAGTTGAATGTAGGAGGTACCTGTTTTTTTCATTATTTCTCGACATAAATTGTTGTAATTAAGTAGCAAGAAGTGTATGTATATGAATTCTGACTGCTTAGTCATAATCGTGCATTCTGTTTGAATAAAAACTATGAACCATATTTGTAGCCTTTAGAGTTTTTGAGATAAACAGCTTTGTTTGTCACTAGTGAAAACAGGCAAGAATTGGCATATATTGCCCTTGGTAGGAAGAGGTTAAAAGCCTGCTTTTCCACTTTGGCGGATTGCTTATCTCATGGCCAAACAGACATGCTCGTGCGTGTTTAGTGCGATCAAGGAATAGGCTATATGGATCAATAGTATGATCAATATCAGACTATATATCGGACTAACCATTATGAGTTCCGGGTAATTCCCGACAGTGCTGTTATTTTACAAAATATATGCGGTTCAATTTCGTTAAAACCACCTGCAACAGCTGAGAATAAGCTACCATTGGCTTCCGTCTCACCTTAGAAAACGCCAAAGTAGCCTTCTTGTTTAACAAATTTTGTTTGATTATGCAATGAAGCATTGTTAATCATCAATTCCATGAGGATGTTCTCATGGAGTTCTCGAAGTAGAAGCTTCATCTGAAGTTCATTACCTGCATTCTAATATTGATTAATAACATAAATACCGTTATTTTGCCTTAATGGTGACACTAAATACAATAAAGCCGTCAGGTTGGCAACCCATAGGTTCACGCATATTTTTCCTTGTTTTATAATGTCCTGCTTATGGAAATGTGACCAACCTGTTTTACTGGTAGAGTAATGCTTTAAAACAATCCACTTTCCCAGGAAGACAGTGAAAAGTGTGATTTACAGCAGAAACATGCTCCTGCATGCAGTTAAAGTGCACATGCAGAGAATGGCATGATAATTAATTGTGTAACGTGCTGCAAATTTGTTTTCGTTTCTAATTAGATGCTTAGTTCTCTTTAAAACAGTCTTGTTCAGTTATGGAATAACGGGTGAAATCAGCAGGGTTTTAATAAGCTGAGAGTATGGAAACCTTGTCACTGTCGTTTAAAAAATATGAAGGATGAATAAAAATTCAACATGGTGACATTTATCTCAGTTTTTTAACCGTAGGCTATCGAAAAAAACCTTATGCACAGCGAATCCGCTGTAGCCTAGGCTATTTGAAAAACAATAAATACAATATTCACTGGACATGGTTTAGAACTTTTTTCAGTCAAAACCATTCTATTTACTTACATGCTGTAGGCCTAGAGAGCTGTATTGTATGAGGGGCCATTTAGACCATAATTCATACTCACTCTCATATACATATATTCTCACACTCACATACATATATATTCTCTCTCACATAAATATATTAATGTATGTGAGAGTGGTAATATATGTATGTAAGAGTAGAATGTATATATGTGAGAAAAAGTATAGTTGAAACGGTAGGCACTTACATGAAACGGAAAGATTGTGATTGGCTCAGAAGCTGGCTGGTACCATAGATATAAACAACTATTCATTCATCATTCGCCTTGTTAAATTACGTCTGCGCTGCTACCATATTATGCCATACAGGCTCTTGTCCAGGTCCCACGCACCATGGAGGGGGAAGACCAGAGACATGTATTACAACAGGAAATCGGAGTAATTCATAATATATTATCGCCGCCTAAAACAGGCCACAACACTTTGGCAACTGACTATCGATCGAGGAAAAGGTAACAACTAACGTTAGCTTGCTACTAAGTTTAATCACTGTGCAAACAGACAAATGAACCGTTATCATTTTGTAATCACGTAGTAATGCTAAAAGATAATCACACCACACCATAACGTTGGCTAACTAACCAATAAAAGCAAAAAGCAAAATGGCCTTGGCTACTTGCATTAAACAAGCTAACGTTAGCAAGTGATGCAATTATGTTTTAGCATTAGCTAGTACATGATTACCAAATTATAACACGCAGTGAATGAACTTAGTAGTAAGCTAACGTTAGTTGTTACCTTTTCCTCTGCCGAGAGTCCCAGGTGCCAAAGTGTTGTTGAGTGTCTGTGGACATTAGCCTACACTCGCTGGACTGAACGTTACGGTCTAAATAGTGCTCTCATCTCACTGTCAGCTGTGTTGTGAGAAGGCGCTCAGTCGGCTAGGCTACAGGGCTGATGCTGACCTCTCAAGAAGCACTGACTGTTTCAGGTGACGATAATATAATATTTATGCATTACTCCAATTGCCGATTGGAAGCTAATAACGTTACTGGTCTGCCCCCTCCATGGTGCACGGACGCTGGACAACAGCCTATCAGCCATGGATATAAAAACGTAGATCTATGCCATCAGCCGCTGTGTAACATTTCAGCGATACTAATATTGAAAATGTATGTAGTCTAGGCCACGTTTTATGCAAAAAGAAACAATCATTCATTACTTTTTTTTTTGTTGTGTGAAAGTGTCCACATTCTGGAATGAGTTGTCTACAAATAGCTAAATAGCCTGGCCACCGTCGGGCGGTCAAGATTCATGTAAACAAACGGTAGTTTGCAGACTTCCTCCGATAAAATTAACTGTAACTCGCTTAATTTTTGTGAAATTTGGCTTTTTATAAACGTGATGTCTGCATAACACGTTAATCTGAATTCCAAATTTCTTAGAACATCTACGTATTTGTAAAACGCCCTTTGAACTATTATGCTAAATTTGTCAAAATGTTGTCAGAGCTAAGGGAGATTTTATTGTTTAAAGCTGCTAGAAAGCAGAAGAGGGTGGTTCTTAATTATTAGCTTGGTGATTATTATAATCGTATTAGGCCAGCTGCAAATCTTGGATGTAGTTTTAATCGCAAATGGAGAGCGATTTTCCAGCTTGGAAGAAAAGTGGTGGAAGTCAGATTGCCGAGCTAACATGGCGTCGTATGGCATGGGTATCGGCTATAAGACGTAAAAAATATTACAACATTTCCAAGAAGGTGTGCTCACGGCATATATATGATATGACAATGAGCATAGTGGATTCTAATGAAAAACCGCAAGTGTACCTAGAGTGTAATGTGTAAAATGCAATAAATTATGTACAATGAATACAATTCTGAATGTCTTTATTTAGCAATAAAGAAATGACTTGCATGAAATGTACAAATGGACAATATAATTTGTTTCGGGTAGTAGTACAATGAAGTCCACAGTGCAACTGGTAGTAGGCCTACCACAAGTGGCAGTGATACATTCGAGTAATATATTCCATTCAAGTAATTTAAGAAAAACTATTGCACACATGAATCCATGTGGGATAAGTTGAAAAGCACAAGGTAAACAATAAGTAAAATGTAATAGAACCAAGAGCTGAAAACACCCAAAAACTTGAACAAATAAGTGCTTCAATAGGCATAACATAGAACATACGTGGTCAGTCTTTCTTTAAGGCTTCACCGTCGGTTACAGTTCTGTTCCACAGTTGTTTGCATGAGTGACAAAACCAGGGGTCATTTGCAGCAGGTGCATGAGTCCCACACAACCAAGGTGGTTACACCTTAACATAACAGCTAACGTTACCGTTAATGTTTATAGTTTGCGTGTCTGCAAAAATGGCCGATAATACCCACAATGCAACGCTGGTGTGAAGTTGTGCCTGTTCTCTATACAGTACCGTTTGTTTATACGCAGATCTTGACCGCCCTAATTTGGCGGCCGTGCAGATTTGAAAAGGGCAAGTGAGGATCTGTTTGTAATAGGTATATCTATGGTACCAGCCAGCTTCTGAGCCAATCACAATTTTTCCGTTTCATGTAAGTGCCTTTCGTTTCATGTAAATGCCTTCTGTTTCAAGTATACTTTCTCTCACATACATACATTCTACTCTTACATACATATATTATCACTCTCACATAAATACATTAATATATGTATGTGAGCGAGAGTATATATGTATGTGAGAGAGTATATATGTGTGTGAGAGTATATACAGGTGCAGCTCAAAAAAAATTTATATCGTGAAAAAGTTCAATATTTTTTGTCACTCATTTCAGAAAGTGAAACTCATATATTATATAGATTCATTACACATAGAGTGAAATATTTCAAGCCTTTATTTCTTGTAATTTTCATGATTATGGCTTACAGCTAATGAAAACCCAAATTCAGTGTCTCAGAAAATTCGAATATTTTGCTTTAACATATTTTTAAAGTATCATATTTAATATTTGGTCGCATATCCTTTGCATGCTGTTACTTCCTGAAGTCTGTGACCAATCAACATCAAAAGACTCGATATCTTATTTTCAGGTACTGTTACAAGCGATACTATAACCTCTCTGCATTTGAACTGATCTCTATGAGAATTGGGGGGTAAGACTAGATTCAGCTGTAAATTACGCTGGTACAGTATGGAACACATAACTGGCGAAATGGCTGTACGTCATCAAGGGTCTAAGGTATCAAACAAGCCCCAAAACATCACTCTGCGGCCAGATATGGAGTAGATGTGGATGGATCCCTTTAAGGGTTGTTTCTCCTGACTTTTTTCCCCATAGAGTTCTATCGGAAAATGAGTCAGGAGAAATAACCCTTGCAGTGATCCATCCACATCTACTCCATATCTGGCAACAGAGTGATGGTTTGGGGCTCGTTCGATAGCTCAGACCCTTGATGACTTACAGCCATTTAGCCAGCCATGTGTTCCATACTGTACCAGTGTAATTTACAGCTGAATCTAGTCTCACCCCAATTCCCATAGAGATCAGTTTAAATGCAGAGAGGTTATAGTATCGCTTGTAACAGTACCTGAAAATAAGATATCGAGAGTCTTTTGATGTTGATTGGTCACAGACTTCAGGAAGTAACAGCATGCAAAGGATATGCGACCAAATATTAAATATGATACTTTAAAAATATGTTAAAGCAAAATATTCAAATTTTCTGAGACACTGAATTTTGGTTTCATTAGCTGTAAGCCATAACCATCAAAATTACAAGAAATAAAGACTTGAAATATTTCACTCTATGTGTAATGAATCTATATAATATGAGTTTCACTTTCTGAAATGAGTGACAAAAAATATTGAACTTTTTCACGATATTCTAATTTTTTGAGCTGCACCTGTATACAGTGAACAGTGAATTTTTTTTTTCTTATGTTTTGGATCTGTATTCCAGCACTTTGGATGTGAAATGATACAACGACTGTGAGGCTAAAGTACAGACTGTAAGCTTTAATTTGAGGGCATTTCACTGAAGAAGGCTGGAGTAAAGGCCTGGCATAGCATCACCAGTGAAGATACCCAGCATCTGATGATTTCTACAGCTCGCAGACTTCAGGCAGTCCTTGCATGCAAAGGACATGCAACCACCAAGTATTATTCTTTCATAGCAACATAATTAATGATTAGGATTAATACACTTTCCCCTTATGTCACAAGGAATATATTCAATGCATTAACTGTACAACTCTAAAAAAAAAGTCCCATGAAAGAGACATTTCTGATTTATATTGGTACAGATATTCTGCAATAAAATATGCTTTAGAACCACCACTCAAAGGTCTATGAAAACATGCATGTAAGTTATGATACTTAACATAGCTACATAGATTCTCACATTACAATGTATGACTACTGATGGCTACGATGTCTTCTGGGTTTAGATGAACTAAAATGACGTGTCTACCATGTTTGCAAGTCTAAACAGAGATGACAGGTGTAGTTTAGGCCATCTCATGAATTGACAGACAAGAAACAGCTGAATATGAGCAATAGAACATAAGCAGCCTAATGTTTACAGGTATGTTACCATAACAGATGACAGCTTAGCTAAATAATTTAGTTATTCGACAATGAAATGGCACCCAGCGCTTTAATTCCAATGGAAATGATACGTATTTATTCAAGAACTTTAACTGGAGTTTCACTGTGGCACAATTCAGGGTGATAGCCAAAGTCGCGTAGCAAAAGATAAATATTGACTACCCGAACAATACAAGTCATGAAATAATGTAAGGCAGTATTAAAACAACCTTCATTCGTTCTCCTCCATTTCTTCAAGATTTTGAAGTAAAAAGGACATCTGTGTCGCCTCCAAGTCCTCCGCAACCACAAACAACACGGCTAACTCCTCCATGTTGTTTTTCTCCCAGCCGGTTTCAGAAACGTCCGAAACTGTCCCAGTTGGATCTGCTCAGGCGATTTGAATTTCCGCCTGAGGCAGGTAAGCCAACTGCTCACCGATGTCTACTCGAACACGCCCAGTTGGCTTACCTGCCTCAGGCGGAAATGAAAATCGCCTGAGCAGATCCAACTGGGACAGTTTCGGACGTTTCTGAAACCGGCTGGTGATTCAGCTACTCATAATGTCAGTGTTCATGATTTATTCAAATTACATGACAGCACGTGGTCCCTTTGGACCCTGACAATGAATGTATTGAATTGAATGCCATTCAATGTCTTTAACAAGATAAATTGAGTTTGTATGAATGAATAACTAATATAGTACATATAGGGACATTGGGATACTGGGAGTTGTTATGTGTTTTGAGGGAACAATGTCAAGAAAGATGACATTTTCCTTGCCAGTATTGGTAACGTATGGATAAATAGAATTGTATTTGCATGAGATGTATTCCAATATCAACATGTTGTCTTCCTTTTACCTGTCACCAATCATTGTTCGTATATTTCTGATTTGACAATAAACATACAAAATGACAGAAAGAACCTGGTGTCGTTGTGGCTTGAATGGTGGTGGAGGGGAATAGTGCTACAGTTTATTTACCTTTTGTGAATGTCACCATTGTGTGAAATAAATATTCTGAAAATGTGGTCTTAATTGCTAGTATAATTTATCGGTTTTGTTTTGGAGACCAGAACACCCACATCTAATGAACCCATAGCCATAATAACAGTGTTAGATCTTTAATCTCAATCATTAATCTTTCAACAATTTGCAAAGTGGATGTACAGCACAGTAGCGCCAGGATGTGTTACATAATATTGTTTAATGCGTCCTTCCCTTCATGTTATTATGGAATTGGCTTATTTGTGTGTGGTCCCCTCTGCTGGAATGTGACAGGCAGAGGTCTGCCTATACACTGTCCCATCTGGAGATAGGGAAAACTCCACTTCTCAACAGAAGAACATCAGCAGAACATCCCTTCAGATCCGAATGAGTTGTCTTACTGATAACAAGGATGGTGAAGAGAAATATAAATTAGGTAACTTCCCAAATACTTTGACAAAAATTAATGTGTTATCATTTGGTGGTCCTACCTTAATGTTCTATATGCTCACACCAAATGTTCTGAAGAGGACAATTTTTTGGACAACAGTCCAATTAGGATTTTACTCTTAAACCAGCTGTTATACAAATGCAAAATACAAAACACTCATAACAAAGTTGCATCTTTAATTTTATATAAAATATGTTAATCCAATATAGTTACATTATTGAACAAAACATTACGTTACCTATATTTGGCCAGGCCTTTTTTTTTGGTTATTTCTTGACACTTCTAGGTTCAGACAACATATTTTATAAAGTTAGAGGTAGGCCTACAGTTGGATTACAGAAGCAGTCAAGAATGAGAATTGGCATATGTTAGTGTAACATTACCAATATTGTACTTTTCATCCATATTGGTTTATCTCAAGAAAGTACATGTAAGGTACAGTATATAATAACCACAGTAGTGACCGTATATGCTACAATCCCAAACTCCCAAAACGCATATTTATTTATTTATGTATTATTTGTATGAATAAAAAATAAATTCAAGTACACAAAAGTAATGTACAGAAATGTGTTCGATAGGTTGGGCTTATACTAGATCCTCACATTATGAAACAAAATCACATTAATTGAAGTACAAAAAAAGGATTGTATTAAATATATATTTTTTTCAAATAAGAGCAATAAGAAAAACAACAAAATAAATATTAATTGTGAAATTAGATAAGAGACCAGAAAGAGGGGGGAAATAGACTACTGCTGTTACATTGTGAGATTGACTAAATAACTCTTATAGCCTACCTGTGTTTGAACACTATTAGGGAGGGGTACATTTCATTTCGATTTTTTTTTTAGAGTAGAATCAATACGCCGAGATAGGTGGCGATATTGTGAAATTATCTGCGTTTGTCGTGAGGAAACACCACTCTCTCCTCGCTCTCTAACCAATTCTGTCATTGGTTAGTTTGAAGGCGCGGCGATGTTGTTGAAGGCGCCCGAGAGCAACTGCACCGCTGCTAAGGCGCCTGCTTAACCTTATGTTGTCATTTCCGCCTTAGTTCACGCAGCACCGACTTTTCGAGTAGGGTATAGCTGCAGCCTGCAGACTCCAAGAAACGCCCTCCAAGAAACGCCCCTCACTCCAGGAAACGCCCCCAACCAACTACGGTGGCCTTGGGGGATCCTGTTGGTTCGCTGCTGTTAACCTGCAGCAAAATTATGCACACAAATATAAATGGGTATATATTGAAAGTATTTAAATGTATGTAAGCCAGCTAAACAGTCCGTTCTATCCATATCCATTCTATCCATATCCATTCTATCCATTGTTACCACTCATATTTCTGCCATGAGCCAAATGAATTACGTTAGAGTGCTATATATTTTTACAATGCAAGCTAGTGAAAATTAACATGGCCGGGGAGTCTATTGAAGAAGTCAGTAGTTTGTATTGAAATGATCTGTTATAGCTCGCTAAAAGTATGGATTACGGCGAACCGTTCATAGCCTGCCCCAGCCGGCTGATATTTGTGGAGAGGTGAAGTACCAGAAAAGATAAACTTTCAGAATTACTCGATAGCTTTCGGCCGCTTAAGCGGCCCACAGCGTTCACTTTTTTCAATGGAATAATATGGTGCTGTGTCTGAAGATATTCATATCGAAAGCAATTTATTACATTGTTATTTCGTTGTGTTGAAGACAAAAGTAGAATCATTTAGGAATATTTTATGAATGAAACTCATTCGTTAATGCAATTTAGAATTGTTCAATGAACCTATGTGTAACCTAATTGTAATTTTGAATTGTTATTTTGTATTTCTGAATCATTATTGTTTAATCATTCGGCAGGTTATCATTCGAGCAAGCCTGTTACCACCAGCTGTGCCAGCCGTTTCATTTTGTTCATTATTAAACCCTCCAGAATAAAACAGAACAACCCCTCTTTTTTAAATGTCACTCCTAAATCCATTCCAAAAAAATTAAGAGACCACTGCAAAATGATCAGTTGTCTCGTTATTTCGGTTCCGTACTCTAGCACTTTGAGTTTGAAAGGATACAATGACAATGAGGTTGAAGTGCAGACTGCCAGCTTTAATTTGAGGGTATTTCCATCCATATCGGATGAACGGTTTAGAAATTATAAAACCTTTTCTAGGTGGCATCCTATGACAGTGCCATGTTTAAAGTCACTAAGCTCTTCAGTACGACCCATTCTAATGCCAATGTTTATCTATGGAGATTTCATGGCTATGTGCTTGATTTTATGTACCTCTTAGCAGTGGGGGAGGCTGAAACACCTGAACTCAATACTTAGTAGGGGTGTCCACATACTTTTGGCCATATAGTATATATATACACTGCTTAAAGAAATTAAGGGAACACTTAATCAACTCCTCGTGTAATATCTCCTCCACGCTCTTGAGACTGGGAGCTGGGAGACAATAGGTAACCTAATTCTCGGGGTTAATAGTAAATCTCACTGTACTGTTTTAAGGCTGATCGTGAAAAACGAATAGCCCAACTAAAATGTTCCGTGAAACATATATATATATATATATATATATATCTTATTTCGTCCTAAAACCGTCATTAAATAACGTTATTTACACAATGAGAAATTTGCAGAATGTGTCTAGCTAACGTTAATCTAAAATGTAGGCTATTGCCTGGTGGATTATAAATTAATAATTTTAATTGAAAATCGTACTCTTAGTTTAACTAACCAGGAATGTCATTATTGTAGTGTAGTTGGCCTATATCACATCATGAAAAGTAAAGCTATTTCTGATTATTTGCGCCATGCTTCTATCAATAATACAAATGGGCATTCTGATAAGGTCTGGGGTAATTTAGGGTACCCCTCTCCGCAGGGAAGAACAAGTTGTGATTGGCAGACGGTGTCTGACTGATAGCACAACATTCTTTAGTTTGACACATCACTTTAGTAGCTAGTTTCAGCACTGGATTAGACGTGTTTCTGAACAAACTTTGTATTTCATAATAATTGCAAGTATAAGTGGCATTGCTGAAAATGAACGAATAGGCTGGTAATGGCATACTTTACGTAGTCTAATGACCTCAGTCGACTGGGCCAGATTTCGCTCATTACGCCGCTTACAAAAATACACAATTCCACACAGATAGGCCTACAGCATGACATCATTTAACATTAACATTGCCCTGCATTGCTCTCTGATAATAAGCAGCTGAAGTAACTACGTCAGTTAGTTCCCTTCTGGAACTGAATGTGCTATACCTAGCTAGTTACATGGATGATCACTTGCTAGATAAACTAAAGAGAGTCAGCAAACTAACTTACGTTAACACACGTTAACACGTTGCTATGATAACGTAGGCTAAATTCCCTCTGTTTTTTTTTTTGGACGTTCAACTACGTTCACATAGCTAATTAGCTGAAGGGGCATTCCTTGTAGTGAGGGGCATTTCTTGGAGGGCGTTTCTTGGAGTCTGCAGCTGCAGCTATGTAAACTTGGACTTTTCGGCCATCTCGGACAGTTTCCGATGCAGGCCGACGCAGATATGACGTAAATCGGCTCTAGCCGAACACGCCCGATCTGCTCAGGCAATTTTAATTTCCGCCTGAGGCAGGTAAGCCAACTGCTCACCGATGTCTACTCGAACACGCCCGTTGTGGATCACACACGTCACGTGTTCCGCGTAAAGACTTCCGCAAAGGCTGCACTCGTGTTTCCTCACTGAAGGATTCCCCTGGAGCCTCCTCTTTCCCCACTCCTCACTCCTCAGTGGAGCATTTAGCGGTTTGGAATGTCCTTAAAGATGGCGGACCACGATCGATTTCCGGGTCAGACGAGGACCGAGGAGAGAAGGACGGCTAAAATAAGGGATTGGAATGCAGCCCACATCTGCCACTGTTTAAAAACATGGCGGGACCACTCATACACAAATGTGAGTGATTACCGTTCCTTTCTATTTATTTTATAAAGCGCTTTCATTTATAATGTCACTCGTTCTTTCGGACAAACGAAAGGCAAGTTTATTCATGAAAAAAGAGACAACAAATATTGTAGTTCAGCGTGTAAGCGTAACATTTTCGTGTCCCATATAGTTGTTTGTTAGCTAACGTTACTGCATAGGAAACGCAAGCTTCAATTAACCCATGTCCTTTCAAAACTGTATACAATTTTATATTATACGCTATGCAATAGGCTATGTCACGTTTAGCCTATGTTCACACTGTTGAATGCATCCAGGTGTTGTGCCGTAGAATGCACCCCTGCCGTGGATTGCACCCCCTGACGGGAGCGCGCGCGCTTACGTCATTCGGTTTGAAAAGTTGCTGAATTCGCTTCGTTTCATTATCGTACCAAAATAATATGAAGGAGGTATTAATATTATTGTATTATAATGCTTTGTGAAGGGTATCCTTGTTTTAAAGATGGTAAGCAACCTTCGATTTTATACTCATTTCAATTTAGACTCAAAACATGGAATTGGCCAGGGGTATGTTAGACGCAAATCCATAGCTACTTTTCTTATGGCACGATTGCATTATGCGAAAATATAGCCCAGCTATAATAACAAAATTAGCTGGAATTTTACTGGGGTTAGCCTGTATGTAGCTACTCGTAGCTGGGGAAATAACAACTTCCATATCCAGCAGATCAGCTCGACTGAAAATTAAATGTGATCCACGGTTATCATACGCAAGTCATATAGCTAAACTATACTGGATACTTGGCAGGACCCCAACGATCACCGTCAAGTATTTCTTTAAATGTTTTCTTGCAGCTAAATGAATGCAAATAAAAATGTATCCCCTATATATCACTGACTATTGCATGCTTTGACCCTCCAGACACACAGCGGTCACATATATTTTCCCACAAAGTAAAAAATAATAAACACACGTATTTAAAATTTCACTTGTGAGCGAATGAAATATACCTCATGAAAAAATATTATTTAATTTAAAAGTGGAAATAGGACATTTTTACCATCATTTGGAATTTAACTAAAATCTATTAAATTATACATTTTAATAAATTATTCACAATGCATGTGCAGTTAATTGTAATCAATGAAGTGTGTCAATGAAGTGTGTATATGTAAAATGTTTACAATTTAATTATGGTAAAAATGTCTTATTTCCACTTTAAAATATTTAAATACTTTGAAATATTTTTTCTTCTTAAAGCACAAACTATGTAAATGCCAAATAATATTTTTTCATGAGGTATATTTCATTCGCTCACAAGTGAAATTTTAAATACGTGTGTTTATTATTTTTTACTTTGTTCAGCAATAATAAATTCCACGAAATCAGTTTCCAAGCCAATGTCCGGAGGGGGTGCATTTCAAAGAAAGGGAAAAAGCAGCCCAGCAAGAATTTGCACCCCGATAATAATGTTAGTGTTGACCTTAGCATAAAATGCTTTTTGCAGTGTACAGGTGGGGCCACTATGTTTCATCTGTGTGACTGTCATGGATGAGAGGCCTTCTTTTCAAAAGTTAGGAAGCGGTGCATTTTACGTCAAATGGAAATTTACAACCCGCCAGTAATTATGTTTCTGTTGACTTTAGCATACAATTATTGTAGTGTACAGGTGAGGACAATATGTTTAATTGCATGAGGTTCGTAGATGTGAAACTCATGCAAAGATAGGAGGGGGGGTGCATTTCACGGCAAGCAGAAATGCAGCGCTGTCGGAATATTACCCCCTTGTAATTATGTAGTGAACCCAACATCAAATGCTTTTTAGGGCATACATATGGAGCCAAAATGAGTTACCACTGTGAGATTCATGAATGTAAGACCTTCTTAGCCAAAGTTAGAAAGAGGGTGAATTTCACGGCAAGTGGAAATCCAGCCCTGCCGGAATATGCACCCCTTTGTAATTGTAATTATGTTTCTGGTGACCCCAGCATCAAATGCTTTTTAGGGCTTACATATGGAGCCAAAATGAGTTACCATTATGAGTTTCATGTATGTGAGACCTTCATAGCCAAAGTTAGGAGGGGGTGCATTTCACAGCAAGCGGAAAACCAGCCCTGCCGGAATATGCACCCCCTTGTAATTATGTGTCTGGTGACCCCAGCATCAAATGCTTTTTAGGGCATTCATATGGAGTCAAAATGAGTTACCACTGTCAGTTTCATGGATGTGAGACCTTTTTAGCCAAGGTTAGCAGGGGGTGCATTTCACGGCAAGCGGAAATACAGCCCTGCCGGAATATGCACCCCCTTGTAATTATGTGTCTGGTGACCCCAGCATCAAATTCTTTTTAGGGCATTCATATGGAGTCAAAATGAGTTACCACTGTGAGTTTCATGGATGTGGTACTTTCCTAGCCAAAGTTAGGAGGGGGTGCATTTCACGGCAAGCGGAAATCCAGCCCTGCCGGAATATGCACCCCCTTGTAATTATGTGTTTTGTGACACCAGCATCAAATGCTTTTTAGGGCATTCATATGGAGTCAAAATGAGTTACCACTGTGAGTTTCATGTATGTGGTACCTTCCTAGCCAAAGTTAGGAGGGGGTGCATTTCACGGCAAGCGGAAATACAGCCCTGCCGGAATATGCACCCCCTTGTAATTATGTGTCTGGTGACCCCAGCATCAAATGCTTTTTAGGGCATTCATATGGAGTCAAAATGAGTTACCACTGTGAGTTTCATGGATGTGAGACATTTTTAGCCAAAGTTAGCAGGGGGTGCATTTCACGGCAAGCGGAAATACAGCCCTGCCGGAATATGCACCCCCTTGTAATTATGTGTCTGGTGACCCCAGCATCAAATTCTTTTTAGGGCATTCATATGGAGTCAAAATGAGTTACCACTGTGAGTTTCATGGATGTGGTACTTTCCTAGCCAAAGTTAGGAGGGGGTGCATTTCACGGCAAGCGGAAATCCAGCCCTGCCGGAATATGCACCCCCTTGTAATTATGTGTCTTGTGACACCAGCATCAAATGCTTTTTAGGGCATTCATATGGAGTCAAAATGAGTTACCACTGTGAGTTTCATGTATGTGGTACCTTCCTAGCCAAAGTTAGGAGGGGGTGCATTTCACGGCAAGCGGAAATACAGCCCTGCCGGAATATGCACCCCCTTGTAATTATGTGTCTGGTGACCCCAGCATCAAATTCTTTTTAGGGCATTCATATGGAGTCAAAATGAGTTACCACTGTGAGTTTCATGGATGTGGTACTTTCCTAGCCAAAGTTAGGAGGAGGTGCATTTCACGGCAAGCGGAAATCCAGCCCTGCCGGAATATGCACCCCCTTGTAATTATGTGTCTTGTGACACCAGCATCAAATGCTTTTTAGGGCATTCATATGGAGTCAAAATGAGTTACCACTGTGAGTTTCATGTATGTGGTACCTTCCTAGCCAAAGTTAGGAGGGGGTGCATTTCACGGCAAGCGGAAATCCAGCCCTGCCGGAATATGCACCCCCTTGTAATTATGTGTCTGGTGACCCCAGCATCAAATGCTTTTTAGGGCATTCATATGGAGTCAAAATGAGTTACCACTGTGAGTTTCATGGATGTGAGACCTTTTTAGCCAAAGTTAGCAGGGGGTGCATTTCACGGCAAGCGGAAATACAGCCGTGCCAGGAAATAAAACACTCTCTTGACTCATGATATGACATACATTTGGGGAAAATATATGTGACCGCTGTGTGTCTGGAGGGTCAAAGCATGCAATAGTCAGTGATATATAGGGGATACATTTTTATTTGCATTCATTTAGCTGCAAGAAAACATTTAAAGAAATACTTGACGGTGATCGTTGGGGTCCTGCCAAGTATCCAGTATAGTTTAGCTATGTCTTGCATATGATAACCGTGGATCACATTTAATTTTCAGTCGAGCTGATCTGCTGGATAAGGAAGCTGTTATTTCCCCAGCTACGAGTAGCTACATACAGGCTAACCCCAGTAAAATTCCAGCTAATTTTGTAATTATAGCTGGGCTATATTTTCACATAATGCGATCGTGCCATAAGAAAAGTAGCTATGGATTTGCGTCTAACATACCCCTGGCCAATTCCGTGTTTTGAGTCTAAATTGAAATGAGTATAAAATCGAAGGTTGCTTACCATCTTTAAAACAAGGATACCCTTCACAAAGCATTATAGTACAATAATATGAATACCTCCTTCATATTATATTGGTACGATATTGAAACGAAGCGAATTCAGAAACTTTTCAAACCGAATGACGTAAGCGCGCGCGCTCCCGTCAGGAGGTGCAATCGGCAGGGGTGCATTCTACGGCACAACACCGGTGCCAAGCGTTTAGCCCGAACGCTAGGTTTATTGCGAACACGTTCATTTTGTATAGGTAATACGTAATAGCCTTGGCTATAAAGTGCGCGATATAAATTTTGAAATCAGTATCTGTCGCTTAAATACCATGAGATCATGCATGCTTGATTCATTAATTAAACGGCATCAGCTGGGTTATTGGCTGGAAAGTCTTTAATAATTGGATACCGCGGCTGATCTGATCGGACTGCATGATATGGAGCCAAATGACTCATGTGTCATTTGTAATGTGCTCCGATTTTAACGAACAAACATGCGTTCAAGTCCATTGATGAATTGCTGGCCATTGAGCGTGTGGAATATAGGCGTAGCCTACTCACAATTTAAATTATGCTTCGTGCGATCTTCATTCACACAGTTGATAAATAGCCGTTTGTGAATGTGTTAATGGGACACTGTACGTCAAACACAAACACCTGTAATTGAGAGACAATATCCCTATTTCACATGTCATTTTCACATCTGTCAAATTGCATGGGAGAAAATCATCGCAAATAATTGTGATACCTTCAA
Organism: Ilyophis sp. 1 JC-2022; assembly: GCA_022702515.1. NCBI lineage: Eukaryota > Metazoa > Chordata > Actinopteri > Anguilliformes > Synaphobranchidae > Ilyophis > Ilyophis sp. 1 JC-2022. Next base: position 28,723,500 of record CM040400.1, read on the forward strand.
AGTGCAATATAGCGTCAAATAAAACAATAGCTTATACCATTTTGCATGCAAAAACAAGCCCAGAGATAAAAAAAATACGATAGGCTACAGAACAATCCGTTAGCCTTCATGGCCACTGACAGGTGTTACGGCTTTCTTTCTTTTTTTTTGACAGTTGATACAGCTGTGCAACACGTCATTAGTAATTGACGTCGCTTCAGCTGACGCTTGACTGAGCAAGGACGTTCCATTTGCCTAATTCATGTTGCCTCTGTTGCTGCGTCCTCGTATGTGATCCTTGGATCCTTTCCTTATGCCCTCCACTGGGTGGAGCTAATGAGCGAGGAAAGGATGCAAGGAGTAAAAATAAGGGATTGGAATGCAGCCCAGGTAGAATCTCGTACCTTCTTGTTGGTCTTCTTGAAGTCCAGGCTTGTGGACATTTTATGACATTTGAACTTTAAAATTATACGGGTCTAAATTGTGTCTACGTGTAGACCGGATTTCGCTTGTCAAAACAATGACTTGAAATAGATCCACATTAATTAACACATCGTTTCTCTTTGGATTTACAAACGAATCGCGTATACAAATTGTTACATAAAACGTGTCTTATGCACGTCTATGTTTTTCATTATACATGTCTAAAAGTGTCGACCGGATTTCGCTTGTCAAAGCAATGACTTATAGTGAAATAGATCCACATGAATCAACACATCGTTTCTCTTTGAACTTAGAAACAAATCACGTAGGCCTATACAAATAGGTAAATGCAATGTGTGATATGGCACGTCTATATTGTATGTTTCTAAAATTGTGTCTAGTCTATCCGTAGACCAGATTCCGCTTGTCAAAGCGTGAAATAGATCCACGTGAATCAACACATCGTTTATCTTTGAACTTACAAACCAATCACGTAAACAAATTGTTAAATAAAATATGTGATATATCGTCTATGTTTTTCATTATACGTGTCTAAATTGTGTCTACGTGTAGACCGGATTTCGCTTGTCAAAGCAATGACTTATAGGCTAGTGAAATAGATCCACATTAATCAACACATCGTTTCTCTTTGAACTTACAAATGAATCACGTATAAAAATGATTAAATAAAATGTGTTATATGGCACGTCTATGTTGTAGACGCCTTTTAGCCGGGCTAAAAAAAGAGCTAAAAGACGTCTTAGACGATTAGATCTGATTTTTCTATAGTAGCTAAGATGCTAGATACTTAAACGTCTGTACACAAAACGTCGCGCACAGAATGTACCGAGTTGAAAACCCTTCTCTATCTACTGTCTGTTAATAATTGCTGTATGCTTTATTTATCATTACTATTATTATTTTACTTTTTAAAAAATTGTGGCAATTTGATGCTCTGTCCGTTTCCCTGTTTGCCCTTGTAAAGAGATTTTCTCTGTAAAATGAAAAGCGAAATGTTACTAATCACTCCAAGTAATGATATATAATGATACAGTCAAGCCGGAAAGTCTGAACACCCCTTTCACCTTCTCCACGTTGTATTACATTACAGACATATTCTACAATAGCTTGAGTTCATTTTTTGTCTCAAAATTCTACACAAAATAGCCCATAATGACAAAGTGAAAACATGTTTTTAGAAATTTTTGCAAATGTATTAAAAAATGTATTTCGCTAGTCATGTGTTCCATACTGGACCAGCGTAATTTACAGCTGAATCTAGTCTCACCCCCAATTCTCATAAAGATCAGTTCAAATGCAGAGATGTTATAGTATCGCTTGTAACAGTACCTGAAAATAAGATATCGAGAGTCTTTTGATGTTGATTGGTCACAGACTTCAGTAAGTAACACCATACAAAGGATATGCGACCAAATATTAAATATTATACTTTAAAAATATGTTAAAGCAAAGGGTATGAATACTTATTGTAAGGATCTGTGTTCTACTTGTTATTTGTATCTTTATTTTGAATGTATTGTTTATTCTTAGTTTGTATTCTGGCTTGTTTATTTTCCAGTTTTTCCTAGTTGTCCTTTGTCTGCTTGTTTACTTCTGATCTGTCACTCCCTGTTTACGTCTCTGTACCATTCGGGTGATCTCATTGGTGTTCGGGTTCCCTCTTGCTTCACACCTATCTCTGTGCACTTAGATTTACTAATTACCACTAACATACTAATGATAGATAAGATCTACTAACTCCATTAACAAACTAATTTGTATATACTTACTAATCATACTAACGGCAGGGGTGTGTATAGTTACTAATCTCACTAACATATTAGAGCGCACATTTTCATGCTGTTCTGTCCTTGCTAATCATTCCCAGCTGCATCTGATCTTCTCTCCCTATTCTCTTAATCTTTGCACGATTTCCTGAAACTCCAGGTCATCTGTTATCGTGTATATGTTTGCAATCCAGTCCGCGTTTTCCCTAGTTGTCTACGTGATTGATTATCCGCCCAATGTATTCTCATTGTTTCTCGTTTGGAGTCCCTCCCTCTCACACACCTGATTCCTCTTGTGTCATTAGTTACTTGTGTATTTAAGCCCTGTGTTACTTCCAGTCTGTGTCGGAACGTCGTATTACTTTTCCTGTGCCTGCTACCTGTTTTTATGCCAGTGATCTGTTTTAGCTTCAGCGATACCCTTTTGTACGACTATTCTTTTGCCTTGCCCTTATCTGTCCAGTTTGCCTTTCGTTTGTGACCTCGCCTGTATATCGACCATTCTCCTGCCTGATCCCTCTGTACTGCCTGAACTCTGATTCCCTGGTTTTTCGACTTCCCAACTCCCCTGTTCCGTCCCGTCCCAACTCCCCTGTTCCGTCCCGTCCCAGCTCCCCTGTTCCGTCCCGTCCCAGCTCCGCTGTTCCGTCCCGTCCCAGCTCCGCTGTCCCGTCCCAGCTCCGCTGCTCCGTCCCATCCCAGCTCCGCTGTTCCGTCCCGTCCCAGTTCTCCTGTCCCTTCCCGTCCCAGTTCTCCTGTCCCTTCCCGTCCCAGTTCTCCTGTCCCTTCCCGTCCCAGTTCTCCTGTCCCTTCCCGTCCCAGTTCCCCTGTCCCTTCCCGTCCCAGTTCCCCTGTCCCTTCCCGTCCCAGTTCTCCTGTCCCTTCCCGTCCCAGTCCTCCTGTCCCGCCCCGGCCCATGCCTCCTGTCCCGCCCCGGTCCATGCCCCCTGTCCCGCCCCGGTCCATGTCCCCTGTCCCTCCCCGGTCTGTGCCTCCGGGCCCTTCCGGTCCCGGGCCTCCTGGCCCGTCCTGTTCCACGCCACCAGTCCCGTCCCGTTCCCTGCCTCCTCTCAAATTGCGGGACCAGCTAACCTCCTGTCCTGAGCGGCCGAGCCCGCTAGTCTCCTGTCCTGAGCGGCCGAGCCCGCTAGCCTCCTGTCCTGAGCGGCCGAGCCCGCTAGCCTCCTGTCCTGAGCGGCCGAGCCCGCTAGCCTCCTGTCCTGAGCGGCCGAGCCCGCTAGCCTCCTGTCCTGAGCGGCCGAGCCCGCTAGCCTCCTGTCCTGAGCGGCCGAGCCCGCTAGCCTCCTGTCCTGAGCGGCCGAGCCCGCTGACCTCCAGTCCGGAGCGGCCGAGCCCGCTACCTCCTGTCCTGAGCGATGCAGCCGTCGCCGCCGGCCCCCTGAGCGATGCAGCCGTCGCCGCCGGCCCCCAGAGCGATGCAGCCGTCGCCGCCGGCCCCCTGAGCGATGCAGCCGTCGCCGCCGGCCCCCAGAGCGATGCAGCCGTCGCCGCCGGCCCCCTGAGCGATGCAGCCGTCGCCGCCGGCCCCCTGAGCGATGCAGCCGTCGCCGCCGGCCCCCTGAGCGATGCAGCTGTCGCCGCCGGCCCCCTGAGCGATGCAGCCGTCGCCGCCGGCCCCCTGAGCGATGCAGCCGTCGCCGCCGGCCCCCTGAGCGATGCAGCCGTCGCCGCCGGCCCCCTGAGCGATGCAGCCGTCGCCGCCGGTCCCCTGAGCGATGCAGCCGTCGCCGCCGGCCTCCTGAGCCGGTCTCCTGAGCGATGTAGCCATCGCAGTCTGTCCTGTCTGCGCCACCGTCCTGAGTGGTCCTGTCTGCACCGTCATCCTCCTGAGCGGTCCTGTCTGCGCCGCCGTCCGCCTGAACGGTCCTGTCTGCGCCACCGTCCTCCTGAGTGGTCCTGTCTGCACCGTCCTCCTCCTGAGCGGTCCTGTCTGCACCGCCGTCCTCCTGAGCGGTCCTGTCTGCGCCGCCGTCCGCCTGAACGGTCCTGTCTGCGCCACCGTCCTCCTAAGTGGTCCTGTCTGCGCCGCCGTCCGCCTGAACGGTCCTGTCTGCGCCACCATCCTCCTGAGCGGTCCTGTCGGCGCCGTCGTCCTCCTGAGCGGTCCTGTCTGCACCGCCGTCCTCCTGAGCGGCCCTGTCTGCACCGCCGTCCTCCTGAGCGGCCCTGTCTGCACCGTCGTCCTCCTGAGCGGCCCTGTCTGCGCCGCCGTCCGCCTGAGCGGTCCTGTCTGCGCCACTGTCCTCCTAAGTGGTCCTGTCTGCGCCGTCGTCCTCCTGAGCGGGCCTGTCTGCACCGCCGTCCTTGTTCCCCTCCTCCGGACCCCCTCCACCCACCCTGCTCTGTTTTTCGGACATTACTAACTTTGAACTTTTATTCATTACCTGCTGTCCCATTATCCCTCCTCCGGTCCCCCTCCACCCACCCTGCTCAGCACTCAGACATTTCTCCCCGAGCCCTTTTCACCCTCCTGAAACTAAGTACCTGCTACCCCATTATCCCTCCTCCGGTCCCCCACCACCCACCCTGCTTAGTGTTTGTTACTGCTGGGGACGTCTGGAAGCCGTCCCTTGAGGGGGGGGTACTGTAAGGATCTGTGTTCTACTTGTTATTTGTATCTTTATTTTGAATGTATTGTTTATTCTTAGTTTGTATTCTGGCTTGTTTATTTTCCAGTTTTTCCTAGTTGTCCTTTGTCTGCTTGTTTACTTCTGATCTGTCACTCCCTGTTTACGTCTCTGTACCATTCGGGTGATCTCATTGGTGTTCGGGTTCCCTCTTGCTTCACACCTATCTCTGTGCACTTAGATTTACTAATTACCACTAACATACTAATGATAGATAAGATCTACTAACTCCATTAACAAACTAATTTGTATATACTTACTAATCATACTAACGACAGGGGTGTGTATAGTTACTAATCTCACTAACATATTAGAGCGCACATTTTCATGCTGTTCTGTCCTTGCTAATCATTCCCAGCTGCATCTGATCTTCTCTCCCTATTCTCTTAATCTTTGCACGATTTCCTGAAACTCCAGGTCATCTGTTATCGTGTATATGTTTGCAATCCAGTCCGCGTTTTCCCTAGTTGTCTACGTGATTGATTATCCGCCCAATGTATTCTCATTGTTTCTCGTTTGGAGTCCCTCCCTCTCACACACCTGATTCCTCTTGTGTCATTAGTTACTTGTGTATTTAAGCCCTGTGTTACTTCCAGTCTGTGTCGGAACGTCGTATTACTTTTCCTGTGCCAGCTACCTGTTTTTATGCCAGTGATCTGTTTTAGCTTCAGCGATACCCTTTTGTACGACTATTCTTTTGCCTTGCCCTTATCTGTCCAGTTTGCCTTTCGTTTGTGACCTCGCCTGTATATCGACCATTCTCCTGCCTGATCCCTCTGTACTGCCTGAACTTTCTGGATTGTCCCTCATTGCCCTATCGCCTGTCGTTCCTGTACCTCCCTGAATTCTGATCTCCTGGTTTGACCCCTGCAAGCATTAAACTACGCCTTTTGCCTTACCCTGTGGTCCGCGTCTGGGTCCTTACCGCGACGCTACGGAGAACGTAACACTTATGTAAATGAGAGATTTCAGTTTTCGATTTTTAATACATTTGCAAAAATTTCTAAAAACATGTTTTCACTTTGTTATTATGGGCTATTTTGTGTAGAATTTTGAGACAAAAAATGAACTTACTCTATTGTAAAATATGTCTGTAATGTAATAAAAACGTGGAGAAGGTGAAAGGGGTGGGCAGACTTTCAGGCTTGACTATATGATAATATATTATGAGTGTTTGTGTACCATTTATCACCTGGAAATAATAAAATACATATTAAAACCGGTAAACTGGGCTGGGATATCTTTACTGTGCTGTATACACAGTACAACGTGCAGTGGAGTATTATGACAACGCGTCCAAACCGCCTCGGATGAGAACCCAGGTAGGCAATATTCAATGTTCAATTGTTCCGGACGGCACGCCCGTGTCCGCAAATGGGTTGGCGCGCGGACGGACGCATGAAGCATGTTGAGGCCTTGAAGACAAATATAGCTATAAGTGTGAGTGTGCATTGATGCGCAAAAGAGTAGCCTAGTACAAAAACAACAAGGCTACCCGTACGTTAGCTAAATGTCTGGCTAACCACTGCGCTAATATTTCCATAAAACGGAATGCACGTCAGTTTAAAAAATATCCCTTTTTATTTTGATTGCATGCGCAACGATTGTATTTTGCTGCCATCTACTGCAAAGGGGATATGTGGGAGATTGGCGGAGAAGTTGACAAACAATAGAACAAACACAATTAACGTATAGTTTAGGCTTTTTGCGGAGTGACTATGATTTTTGGAGACGTTCACGGTTTTGTTATTCACTTGAGCAGCTCTATTTAAAGTAGGAGTCTGAAAATGAGCATGCTTCTGGGCACGACAGAATTAACTCCTGTACAATAATTACTTGGCTATGTCTTGACAATAATTACTTGGCTATGTCTTGAGCACGGCATTCATGCTATAAAAATAATGTTTACGTTTAGGCTCCAGAACATTCGGAGCTGCATTTGGTCTGTGAGGTAACAAGTGGCATCCAAGCATCTTGGCACTAACCCAGTTACATTCCATGACAGGTGTGACGTCACAATAGTATTAGTATCAGGGCTCTTATAAAAAGTCCAGTAAGAATCTATTTGTATACAGTCTATGGTAATAACTTAATTTTAAGTATCATTATTTTGCCTTCAGTAGACTGCACTACAAAATGGATTGGTTTAAAAAACGTTGGGTAAGTCATGCAATATAAATATGGTTATTTGTATGTATTGTAGCCTACCAAGCGCTGCTCTCCCCATATGCCATCTTATTTATTTCAACTTGTTGGATACTTTCTAAAGCAACTATAATGCTTCTGTATTTATTTATAAACCTTGGCAGAGCTTCTTCCTCAACAGCCAACAAGGATAAATACAGTGTTATATAATCAATTTTATAATATAGCCAAAATGCAGTGTTATTGTGTTAGTGTACTGTGCACAGACATCCTGGACTAACATTTTTTAAATTTTAAACAGACCAGGAAGGATGGTAAACTGAAAAAAGTGAGAAAAATGGTTAGAGAAGAAACATTGGAGATCGAAAGACTGCAGAGCTTAGGAGCAGAGCTGATGAGTCAGAGAGAGACCATACAGGCCAGCTTGGAGATGCAGAGGCAGGAGATGGACTGTGACATCAGAGCTCTAGAGATGCTCAAGCAGGAGAAGGCAGAGATTGAGGACTTGAGAAACAATCTTAGAAGACGCATAGAGTTAGAGAGAGAGAGGCGTATATTGTACACTGTAATAAAAAAATAACCCGTTGTTTTTACGGTAAAAAACCGGCAGCTGTGGTTGCCAGAACTTCACCGTAATAAATACGGTAGAACATTTTCTACTATTACGGTAAAAGGATATCAGTACTGCTGATTTTACGGTTAAGGTTGGAGTTTGATTCCATATTTTACCGTATAAATACAAGTTTTTACCATAGAAAGAAACGCTGTTTTGCCATATAATTAACATGAAAATACCATATGAATACCATATAAATAAAGTTTTTGCCATGAAATATGAGTGCTTTACTGTACAATTAGCAGTCTGTAATATAAAATACTACTTTATTCCCTATAAATTCCCTTAAAATGCCGTATAAATAAAGGTTGTGCCATGAAATATGACAGTGCTTTACTGTACAATTAGCAGTCTAATATAATATGCTACTTTATTCCATATAAATTCCCTTAAAATGCCGTATAAATAAAGGTTGTGCCATGAAATGAGTGCTTTACTGTACAATTAGCAGTCTGTAATATAAAATACTACTTTATTGCATATAAATTACCTTAAAATGCCATATAAAGGTTGTGCCATGAAATATGAGTGCTTTACTGTACAATTAAGTCTAATATAAAATACTAATTTATTCTACATAAATTAGCTTAAAATGCCTTATAAAGGTTTTGCCATGAAATATGAGTGTTTTATTGTGAAATTGACAGTCTAATGTAATGATTTCACTTCTAATACGTACGAAAAAAGGTCTTTTTATCTTTTTTTAGTTATTTCTCATTCCATTTGCTCACTTTCTCACTGGAATCCATGCAGAGCAGAGGTGCACAACTCCTGTCATCGGGGACCAACGCATTTTCTGGTTTTGTCCTAGATTAATGGGAGAGTCTACTCACTAATTACTAACAAAATATCAGCATTAGATTCATGAATTATTATTATTTTATAATCATATGATTAATGGTCGATTATGATTAATTGAAATACTCATCAAAAAAGCAAGTCATAATCTAAAAGTTACACATGACTTGAGTTACAAAACAGCTTTATACTTTATGGAAAACTGGTGTTCCTAATGGTTTGGCCAGTGAGTGTATATCACTCAAAACACATCTTTTAGTACTAGGTTTGTTAAAACCTCAATGACTTTTGGTTATATAACACGATCTTACTAAAAAAAAGTCCATGAAAAAAAAAAAACTACATACAAGGTAAAGGTTTTTTTTTTTTTAATCATCAAAAAATATCCTGAAAATTAAAGCATGCTTCTTTAAAAAATGAAATAAAAATACATCAGTGTTCAGTATGATACGGCTCAGCTTGATGGTTAAGAGTAATGAAACCTCATACCAGGTGAGGGTAGAGAAGTTAGTGTTCAGTATGATACGGCTCAGCTTGATGGTTAAGAGTAATGAAACCTCATACCAGGTGAGGGTAGAGAAGTTAGTGTTCAGTATGATACGGCTCAGCTTGATGGTTAAGAGTAATGAAACCTCATACCAGGTGAGGGTAGAGAAGTTAGTGCTCAGTATGATACGGCTCAGCTTGATGGTTAAGAGTAATGAAACCTCATACCAGGTGAGGGTAGAGAAGTTAGTGTTCAGTATGATACGGCTCAGCTTGATGGTTAAGAGTAATGAAACCTCATACCAGGTGAGGGTAGAGAAGTTAGTGTTCAGTATGATACGGCTCAGCTTGATGGTTAAGAGTAATGAAACCTCATACCAGGTGAGGGTAGAGAAGTTAGTGCTCAGTATGATACGGCTCAGCTTGATAGTTAAGAGTAATGAAACCTCATACCAGGTGAGGGTAGAGAAGTTAGTGTTCAGTATGATAGGCTCAGCTTTATGGTTAAGAGTAATGAAACCTCATACCAGGTGAGGGTAGAGAAGTTAGTGTTCAGTATGATACGGCTCAGCTTGATGGTTAAGAGTAATGAAACCTCATACCAGGTGAGGGTAGAGAAGTTAGTGTTCAGTATGATACGGCTCAGCTTGATGGTTAAGAGTAATGAAACCTCATACCAGGTGAGGGTAGAGAAGTTAGTGTTCAGTATGATACGGCTCAGCTTGATGGTTAAGAGTAATGAAACCTCATACCAGGTGAGGGTAGAGAAGTTAGTGTTCAGTATGATACGGCTCAGCTTGATGGTTAAGAGTAATGAAACCTCATACCAGGTGAGGGTAGAGAAGTTAGTGTTCAGTATGATACGGCTCAGCTTGATGGTTAAGAGTAATGAAACCTCATACCAGGTGAGGGTAGAGAAGTTAGTGTTCAGTATGATACGGCTCAGCTTGATGGTTAAGAGTAATGAAACCTCATACCAGGTGAGGGTAGAGAAGTTAGTGTTCAGTATGATACGGCTCAGCTTGATGGTTAAGAGTAATGAAACTGAACCGGCTCCAGATAGCTCAGCTACACATGAGGGTGGCAGTTTGGGTTAAACAATGTGCTTGAATAGAATTACTAGGGATGCCCTGGCTTCCTCCCACAGTCCATAGGGAGACAGAAGTCCAAGGCTTTGAATAGTCCATTGGCATGAAAGTGGCCTTAAATAGATCAGCAAGCTGTCAATGTTTCCAAGATGTTGCATTCCTGTAGCTGTTGAGGCAAGGGAGCAGTATATGGCCATCGAGGGTCCCGCCAGGTTGGGTGGAATGAGTTACCACAATGGATCGGGATCCCAGGACCTAACATCAGCATCAGGGAGAGAGCAGAGAAAACAATCAGGGTCAAAAGTCGTTTAAATTACACTAAAGTAGTGGTATGTGAACCATCTCTTTTTCTTAATGAAATACCTCAGGTAAAGTGCAACATCATAAGAGAGAACACCCTCAAAGATGTCATGGCCAAGACATGGGGGCAAACCAGGCAGACAAACATCAAAGCGTTTCAATGAATTAAACACTGACCTGAACTTTACTCCTTGAACATCTGGCACATCTTCAGTCTGTAACCGATCAACTGCAGACCTGTAACTTTCAGTGGTGCGCTCTGGTCCACATGAAGTTGGTTCATCACCCTGAAATTGAGTTCGAGAAATTAGACAGTATCTGCAGAAATAATGTGAGAAACTGAAATTTTCAGTAATGCCACCAATGCAATGCGAGCCCAGGTTGTCTCCTGCAGGTTGTATTAGAAAACCTTGGCATGGCCAAATTCTTTGAAGTCCTTCTCTCTACACAGCAAAACCAGCTGCATGTGATCAACGTTTGATCGAACATGGGGGGGCAAATTTAGTAGTGAGAAGTACACAGCCAAAATTTTGTGCTTCCTTTTTGCAGAACCCAAAGGGTTCACCACCTCAAATGCATCCTGGCAGGGGCGGACTGGGACACAAATTCAGCCCGGGACGTTCAGACGTTCAGAGGCCCACACACCTATGGAGGTAGATTTCTATCAAAAATAAACAAGCACAAAAGTATAATCCACAATTGTATTTACCATCCACACACACACACCTCTTAATTTGTGTTCGTAGATATAATCCACAATTGTATTTACCATCCACACACACACCTCTCAATTTGTGTTTCGTAAAAATAATCCACATGTATGTGTTTTCCATCCACACACAAACACCTCTCAACTTGTGTTTCGTAAATCATCATTTGGATGAATGCAAAAATTATTCACAAATGCAAATAACATTTACAGATATGTTTCCAATGTTCACATGTACAAATCAAAAGCTTGGCTTGCGAATTGGCGAATCTACACTTGCCGATCGAAGGACACGCTTGATCTGCTTGGATTTACGGACAGAATTTTGAGACAAATATTCCGCTGTTTTTCACCGTGTCGATTCACGCTCGCTTAACTTGCAATTCGTAAACTAAACTTCTTCTTTTTTGGTGCTACATAACACGGCGGTTTGTGTGTTCGGCTCATCAGCGCCACTTTTAGAACAAGTGGCCAAAATTGCACATTATCTTTAAGAAGTGGATTCATGGTACATTTAATTAAAACAACCGAGTTTTTAGTTTATTTAGGTTGTAAAGTTAACCCCACGCTAATCTTGCGATGGCAAGTTTTTTAAACAGTCATTGCACAAAACTCCTATCAGATTGCATGTAGCTAGCTAGCTAGATTACATTACACAGGGGTAGGTCCGTACCAGTGGCGGCTGCTGAGCTGAAAATTGATTATTGAAACTGATTATTGGTCTCAATCATTTTCCAATCATTTCCCTTGATTAACAAGTGTGCCGACGATCTGAACAATAATTAGCAGGTGAGGACACAGCGTCTTTCTTCACATCATGTCAGGGAGATTAAACGGAAAAGTACACGTTAATAGAAATGCACAACCTGCAATAAAAATAATCGAACAAAAGCTGAGCTTTAAGATCGTTTAATATCCATGAATATTCTCGGAATTTGAGTGCGGAGAAAAAAAGAGCAGATGTATCCACAATTATAATGTTGATTAAAATGAACACAATTTTGCGACGCAAATTAAAATAATTGAATTACTTGCCTAATAGCCTAATTGAGGAGAACTGGCTACATTTGATGGCATTGAGTCATTTGTGAATTAAACGCTGTAGCCTATTGTTAATCAAGGAAAATCATTGGGAAATGATTGAGACCAATAATCAGTTTAAGGGGAAGTTTTCAACCTCCTCAATTTTCAGGTCAGCAGCCGCCACTGGTCCGTACACAGTAGCTACATAACTCTTTCGTCCCTCATGGAAAAGATTATGTAAAACAAACTCAACCATGTGAAGTATTGTAGCCAATTAAATTCATTTGGCAGCTATTCTCACTGATACCGATGTCTCCTATGAAATCTTTTATTTGTTCAGCTAGCTAGCTAATAGATAAGACACCTAAATGAAAATGATCATTCAAATTGCATGGAGTGCTCTCCATATTTTAGCTCATAGTGTTGTACTTCCTAGTTCCTATCAATGTACGGACCTATCCCCTGTGTAATGTAATCTAGCTAGCTACATGCAATCTGATAGGAGTTTTGTGCAATTACTTTTTTTTTCGTGAGGTTAACTTTACAACCTAAATAAACTCAAAACTCGGTTGTTTTAATTAAATGTACCATGAATCCACTTCTTTAATGTGCAATTTTGGCCACTTGTTCTAAAAGTGGCGCTGATGAGCCGAACACACAAACCGCCGTGTTATGTAGCACCAAAGAAGAAGAAATTTAGTTTACGAATCGCAAGTTAAGCGACGAGCGTGAATCGACACGGTGAAAAACAGCGGAATATTTGTCTCAAAATTCTGTCCGTAAATCCAAGCAGATCAAGCGTGTCCTTCGATCGGCAAATGTCGATTCGCCAATTCGCAAGCCAAGCTTTTGATTTGTACATGTGAACATTGGAAACATATCTGTAAATGTTATTTGCATTTGTGAATATAATTTTTGCATTCATCCAAATGATGATTTACGAAACACAAATTGAGAGGTGTTTGTGTGTGGATGGAAAACACATACATGTGGATTATTTTTACGAAACACAAATTGAGAGGTGTGTGTGTGTGGATGGTAAATACAATTGTGGATTATATCTACGAACACAAATTAAGAGGTGTGTGTGTGTGGATGGTAAATACAATTGTGGATTATAATTTTGTGCTTGTTTATTTTTGATAGAAATCTACCTCCATAGTCACGATACTCTGAAGACTATCATTACAGATTTGTGAAATAATTATTTAGCTCAGCACACAGCATTTTCTGTCCAACTCAAGCACATAGCAGCCGAAAAATCATTCTAAAACTGCGTCTGTGAGAATCTGTCTTCCAATTGGACGAATCCTTCTCGTCATCATGGGGGCCGCTCTTATCTCCCCCTTCAGTAATAAGATTGACGTTAAAGCTAACCTATCGTAATAGTTCACTCTGAACACCTGAACAGCAAACAACACGAGTCACGACTGAATGTGTAATGTATGCAGAGAGCGTCAAGTGAGGAGGGCCGGCCCATGCCCGAACGTGGACCGCATCGCAGTACTGACAGCTAGCGTAACATTGACTATACATTAAAAAAATAAATAATAATAATAATTTTTTATTTTTATTTTTTTTAAATTTTGAGATTCGAAGTGGACCGGCCCAGAAGTGGACCGGCCCTTCGGGATTGGTCCCGAACGTCCCGATGGCCAGTCCGCCCGTGCATCCTGGTATAAGACCAGCTTAAGACAAGTTGGGTTTTCCTGAAAAAAGGTGTTGGATTTAAACACCTTACCATCACAGCTGTCACAGAGAACATCTGGTATGGAAACATCATTAGGATCCACTGACATGAGCCCCTGCCAAAAATCTGACTCGAGCATACTCTTCAAAGTGTTTAACACAGGAACATAATATGCAAATCTTTCGGTTCTGTTCTCATCTCTGCCTAAAAACACCCTTTTGGGCTCAACATATTTAAACATTTCTTTAAAGCACTGGGCTCTAGAGTATGCTGTTCTCATAGGCCCTGTGTGGCAAGTTGAGAACAAGTCAGATTTCTTCACTGTATCACAGATTTTTACAATGTCTTCATCTGATACTGATAAATCTTTCTGAAGCAAGTTTAATCTATTCAAAGTATATGTCTGTCCCAACTCATGTATATTATGAATCTCTTCAACAATGTTCTGAATAGTAGATGCTGGAATAGGATGTTGTCCCTGTAATTGTATGTAAAACATACACACATTTCTGAGACACAAGTCACTGAAATTAGACATGTCCCCAACAGTGTCTTCAGCAACTGGCAGTTTCCTGTATGGTAATGATGCTATGCTCACCTGTAGAAGGACATTCAGAATTTGTATCTTTGAATGAGCTGCAAAGCACATTTACTGAACAATGTCTGTGTTTTCTGGACATATGGGAAGTAAATTAAGATTTTACAGTGAACACAGTTTTGCATCCTCTCACTGGGCAGTTCACAGGACGTCCCTCTACTATGTGCTCCTTTAAGTGAGCAACCAAATCTTTGAATCCGTCACACTGGCGTTCACACAATGAAACTGTGCATTTTAATGTTGTTAAAGCCATATCCTGAGCAACCGACGACGTGCTATTATGGTGGCGATAGAAGTGAGACTTTAATGCTGCATATCCAGAAAACACCTGCTTACAACCAATTCCAACACACTTGAAAATACAACGGGGTTCATTGCGATGCAGTTTGCAATGTACGACATACTCCTTTAGAGACTGAACGGATTCTCCACAAATGCAGCAGGAATACATGGTCAAACAGGCATGAACAGCAAAACGAACACATTTTCCCAAAGCACTTTTGCAAGAGCCACTAAACAGACAATTTCGTTACAAAGAAAAAAAAATGCTATCAATTTACCCCGTCTCCGAAAGACGTCGATGCTCTGGCGACGTTAGTAGCTAATGTTATCTGGAACACAAACGCCTTGATAATCGAAATAATTCCAATCATATAAAAATGTTTACCTTGCTAAAATGTACTTCACCTTACCGCGGTAACTGAAGACGGGCTGTAACGTTAAGCCAAAGTCCAGAAAAATCAGACCGAGTAGGCCTACCTGCTGGTGTTCGTTACATCTACTGAGAGTAGTTAAAAAGTTCACAACCGTCGCGGGGCACATGGGAGCCAAATGCAATGCGCTGATTGGACGGCACATCAACGATGCAAACGTTAATGTTTGAATTCAGGCGCCTTTTCTGTCTACAACCTGTCCTCAAATTTGAAATGCATTTAAAATCATTGTGATATATTTTCCTTACAAAAATTTACTTTACCTTAGGGTGGTACATGAAGAGGGGCAGTGTAAAAAAAAAAATGCAGAAAATGCAGAGCAGCTGGTATTCTGAATTTCAAGGGTTTTTTCCCCCCAAGACAACTGTTTACAAGCACTTCACAAAATATACAGATTGGACCATCTATAGATGCAAACGTGTTTGAATTCAAGTTTATATTTTAATTTAGCCACTCTTGCTGGCCAAAACCTATTCACTTTATATGAGAGAGATAATTAGGCTAATTAACAGATCTTTGATTCAGTGGTCCGTATATGAAATGAGATATGATGTTGCCCAAAGTGCAAGAGATTTGTCCTGCTCAATTTTTATGGGCAAAACAAAAAATTAACTATTTCTGTGGTTACTTTTTCAAGACGCGTCATGCATTTTGAGACTTAGAAAAAACATTATGTTGTTCTGACATGAAAAGCTAATGGCAAAACCATATACATAAGTTATTAGAACACAGAAAAAAGCAAACAGAAAATTCTGATTTATTGTTTTGCTCATAGAAATTGAATATGGTTTTGCACTTGTAGCCTACCACACTTTAGGGCTTTTCACACAACACACGCTTACATAGGGTTATCGTAACCCTGGGCCAGGGTTAAATTAACCCTACATAAGCGTAACCGTGGGCCTTAAGAGGTGATTAATACTCTACGTAAGTACGCAAACGCAGGATAGCTACGCAAAATGGCTGCCATGTGTACTTATGTTCAAATATTGTCCGGGTGACGTAATGGGCAATTTAGACAATTTAAACAGCCCCTAGTATGTCTAGCTAAAACGTGGTACTTTTCATTTCTTTTACCGAAAAAAAACCATTATTAATATTAAGCCTCTACAAATAGTTTTATTTACAGTGATAAAGGAATGTCACTGTCCATTACATCACCCGGACAATATTTGGCAAAGAAGCGAACACTCAGGAATGTCCGGAATGCTAGAGTCGGCATAGCAACGGACAACGTGGCGTTCGAAAGACGTTATTACATCACCCGGATACTATTTGGCATGGCAGCACCCTTGCTTAACATCAGACCAAAATGAAATTGTTATGACTAGTAGTATCTCACACAATAATGTTAGTGAATACACCTATATGTACTCGCTCATTGGGAAAGTGACGTCACTCCTCCAATACAATGGTGCATATCAGGTGAGATGGATGTAACTTGCGCAAGCAGTCCTCCACCATCAGCCTTTGGATTGAAGGTCCTCAAATCTGGACCTTCAATCCAAATCCTGCCCTGGTTTCCTTTCCTCCAAGGTAATTGGAGGTATACTGTAGCCTATATTACGGCATATTTCTGTCATCAACATAATGGTTTGTATTTAACAGTGACATGATGTATTTTTCACAAAAAAGGAATGCAAAAATTACAGTGTTGGCTGTTATATATATTACGGCATATTTTTGTTATCAACACAATGGTTAGTACATTTAACAGTGGAGTAATGTATTTTTTACAGAAAAGAGATGCAAAAAATATTGTTTCGGCTGATGTATATATTTACTGTGTTTCACTGTTACAGAAACTATATTCAACCTATTTAGAGTTTACGGTCTTTTACTGTCATGGTTACAGACATTTTTTACAGTGTAGAGAAATTGGCTTTCAAGGAAATGTGGAGGGAAGACATGGAGACCTTGAAGGTGGAGGAGGATCTGCTGCACAACAGACTGAGGTTGGAGTGGGAAAAGTCGGAGAGACTGAAAAAGAAAATCAAGGACAAAATAAACAGCGTGAGACAAGAAACGGAGGAAGAGAGAAAGAATCTCCGCAGAGCGAAGGAGACACAGATGGAGCTGTTGGAGAAGGAAAGTGTGATTGTGCAGACGTTGGAGAAAGAAAGGAATCAGAGGCGAGATATGGTGAACAGCGCGATGGCGGCGGTTGAGTCTGAGAGGAGGAACTTGCATAGGGACTTAGTGGGCATAGAGAGGGAGAGAATGAACGTGGTGAATCGGAGCCGGGAATAGAGACTGCAGTTTGAGGATGAAAAACTGCAGATGATGAATGATATAGAGAGAGAGAGACAGATAAATCAGACAGAGATAGAGAGGCTGGCGGGGGAGATGCAGACGCTAACTGAAAACTGGCAGAACGAGAAAGCCAGTTTGAGGGAAGACATTCAGAGGGTCAGAGAGCACTTCCGCACTGAGAGAGTGGAAATGAACAGGCAGCGGGGAGAAGAGCTTGAGTCCAATAAGATGATGAATCTGAAATTGCGTGAGATGATAAAAGAAGAGATGGAGAGGGAGAAGAGCGACATGAGAGTCACCTATCAAGTCAAACTCAATCAAATGGAAGCTGAAAATGCAGAGCAGAAAGAGAGCATGCTCAACGAAACCATGAGATTGAGGGAGCAGTTTCAGAAAGAAATCGATTGTTTGCATGAGGAGAAAAAGCAGACCAAAGCTCACTGGTTGAAAAAGAGAGCTGAAGTTGAGGAAGATGTGGAGAAAGAAAGGGAGATGATAATGGAAGAGCACTTTAGACTGGAGGAACAACTGCAGAAACTCAAACGGGAGAAGGACAATAAGAGGATTGCTCGGGAAGAGCAGGTGGAAATCGAGTTGAAGAGCCCTGAAGTGGACGAAACGGCACTGCAATGGGCAAAACTTAGAGTGGTGAAGAGGAAGTGGTGGGCAATAGAGAAAAAGGTGATACAGGAGAGAAAACTAGAACTAGAGAGTGAAATTCTATCAAGCCAAAAGCAGTGGCAGGTAGACAAACTGAGGCTGAAGGGAGAAAAGAAAGTGGCAGAAGATCAAGTGAAAAAGGGAAAAATAAAGCGGTGGTTTCTGTCACTGATGGGCTGCAAGAAATAGCAAGGAGGCGGGGAGGAATAAAGGAAGAGAGGAAATGACAAAGGAATAAAAATATAAAATGAGGGAAGAAAGTTGAGAAGAAGAGGCAGAAGAGGAATTAATTGGATGTTGCAAATAGCACCAACAAGTTCAGACACAACCTGCTGGCTAGGTAAAGTTAAATAGCATATAACAAATTTACAACATCTTGACAGGATTAACAAAAAGAAAACCAGTATTTAGAAAACCTACTATGTCTATAGCACATATAGAATATGAGCAAAATGTGTTTGTTTGTTTTTTTGTTTTTTTTACTCTAGGGTCATTGTAGACTCAACTTGAACTAGCAAGCACCAACATCAAGAAGTGCCATTTTTTATGTCCACTTGAGGGTGCGGTAGGTGAAGAAATACATCCAATGAGATGGACCACTGGACTGCCATGTAACGTTGAACAATACACACACATTTTACTAATATTGTGAATGTGCTATCGACATAGTTTCCAACATACCACAGCAGCCGTAAGCTGAGCACACAAGGCATCTCAAATTGAAAGACTGCTGCCAATTGAAAACATACACAAGCTGAAATATATTAAAAATGTATTTCTTTTAAACTCCAGAAAGTGAATTATCGACGAAAATGTATTAAAAGTAGCAGCTTCGGGGGAAATATAGAATTACAAGTATATTACATGATTGTTTTTTGTTTTTTTATTTATAGGAAAAAAATGTAATGGCTGTTCCTATGTTCAGACCCGAAGGGATGAGTGGAAGCGCAGTGCTAAAAAAAAAAAAAGGTACGATTGAGCAACAAAGAAACATTAGAACTAGGCACAGTTTGGGCCTCAACTGCTGCTATTCTTGTTTGAACATGATTATTAGCATAAAGTCTTTCATATTTATGTAGAACTTATGAAACACCTTCTCCTTTACGGCACTTTGTGGAAGTTGTCATAGCGATACCTTGCCCGGCCAATAAAACACACAGAACTATATAAAAACTAGAAAGGCAACTGCCTTCTCAAAACGGCGATTTTTCCACGGCCCAAAGTTTTTTCTCTGATTGGCCAACATAACATGACACGTGAAGGTGGTCATTTTGTCCCTTTTTCAGAGAGTAATGGCTGCCGCTGTAAATTTAGTTAACGACCAGAGCCATCGCGTAGTGAGTCTAGTGAGAACAATCGATGTTATGTGAAAATCAAAACAATAAATACATTGATAAATTATTGAATAGGTCTATGCTATGATTTCGTTCACATACTTAAATAACGATTATTGCACCTGCTTGTTTATTTTGCTTGTTTATTTACCGTCTGTGGTAGCCTATTGCAGTATATGTGATCCCAACCGCTTTTTAAAGTTTTCCGTGACCCAGCAGTCCTTGCGCGTCTAATAACGTGAGATGTTGCCTGAATAATGAGAAATTGTGATGGAAATGGCCACAGTGAAAATCATAACGTTAGCCTATTTTACAGGTATAGCCTCTCCGCAATGCCGATGTTAGACTAATAGAATGAACTATGGTGATCTTGTAATGTAAAGTTGTGTTACTTAGACCTAACGTTAGACCGATTCATGTTGAAGGCTACGTAGCGGCTATCTTGTTAACAAGTTACCACACCTGCAAATTCAGATAAATGAGCCAGGAATAGTTACTAAAACAAATTTGTATCTATCTTGTTAGCTAACCACGTTATTAACAAGCTGTTTGGTTAGCGTTAACTAGCTACTCGTCGTTTCAGCCCTGCATGGTCTGTGATTGTTTCCAACAGACCACAGCAGCCGTAAGCTGAGCACACAAGGCATCTCAAATTGAAATCTGACAGACTGATAATGTTAGATTTGCCATCTAATGTTAGCTATCTAGCAACATAACATCATTACAATGTAATAGCCTATATAGCAACGGCCTACACCACGACAGCGAAGCTTGTACATTAAAGCTACTATTCGATTCATAACAGGAGTATACAATTAATGTTAAATGAGCTGTTAGTTGCTTACCTAAGTGTTTTGTGTATATTTCTGATTGGCCCCACTTTGGGGAGTTTTTCTCACCACTGAGCGTTTTTCTTCCCTTTATTTATAGGAAAAAATGAAATGGCTGTTCCTAGGTTCAGACCTGTAGGGATGAGTGGTAGAGCATTGATTTAAAAATTTTAAAGCCATGATTGAGCAACAAAGAAACATTACAACTAGGCACAGTTTTGGCATCAAAGACTGCTGCCAATTGAAAACATACACAAGCTGAAATATATTAAAAATGTATTTCTTTTAAACTCCAGAAAGTGAATTAAAATATATTAAAAGTAGCAGCTTCAGGGGAAATATAGAATTACAGTTATATAACATGATTGTTTTTTGTTTTTTTATTTATAGGAAAAAAATGTAATGGCTGTTCCTATGTTCAGACCCGAAGGGATGAGTGGAAGCGCAATGCTTAAAAAAAAAAAGGTACGATTGAGCAACAAAGAAACATTAGAACTAGGCACAGTTTGGGCCTCAACTGCTGCTATTCTTGTTTGAACATTATTATTAGCATAAAGTCTTTCATATTTATGTAGAACTTCAGACTGCGACAAAAACACCTTCTCCTTTACGGCACTTTGTGGAAGTTGTCATAGCGATACCTTGCCCGGCCAATAAAACACACAGAACTATATAAAAACTAGAAAGGCAACTGCCTTCTCAAAACGGCGATTTTTCCACGGCCCAATTAATGTTAAATTAGCTGTTAGTTGCTTACCTAAGTGTAATTACCAAACGTTAGCTAACATTCATGTAACTCGGCAGCTGGCTAGTGCCATTGACATAGCCGGCCTGTTAGCTACCTATTAACAATCAAATAATTTGTATAGTACAACCATGTTGTTATAGCTGGCGTGTGCTAAAAGCTATAAACGATAAACAATTGTAACAACATTAGCTACCCTTAGTTGTAGACCCAGCTATAATACGTAGGGAAGCTAGGTTGGCAACAGGTTCATGGGTAGCTAATGTTAGCTAGCTAGCTAAACATTTCAGCTCTAGACACAGCTATTGTTACAACTTTAGCATTGTCGCTAACGTTAACTAGAAAGTGGAGCAGATTCGCTTTCTAAATCACATGGCCTGTTGAGCATAACGTAACAATATATGCAATTCTCATAACTGAAGAATTACATTTTCATTTAGGTAAAGTTAAACTATGTAAGTAGGCTTATCAGCCAACAAGCTATATACTATGCCATCATTATGCATCTTCGGGAGGGGTGTATAGTTTGACAGACGAGTCAATTTAATTCAATTTATCCCTAATTTAGCTAAGGTTTTACCCGGGTATAGCCTGGTTACAAACTAACCGGTTCAAACACATTTAGCCATATGTGAGAAATTGGGGGTCATATGGGGCTCAAGCCCTCCGAGTCTGATTGCCATTAGTGAACCAAGCTGCAAAATGGTTTGCTAACGAACAATCCGACCGCATAATACCCCAGGAGCCGGCCAACTCGTCTCTTGCTAGCCTCGCTATCTGGGCGTTTTTTTCACTAACGTTACACAAGATGGCATTTCACCGACTTTAACATGTTCACTGGAGTAGGGTATAGTGTAATGTAACACTTATCTTGAGATGTGAAGTCTGTTCTTAGAAATATTACACATGTAAAAGCATTTGAAAACCATTTCATTATTATGCACAAGATAACTGGCATGCAAACTTCATAACTGTTAGTTAACCTATAGCTACTGAGCAGCTGTATGCTCCTTGCAAGCTAATCATAACCATAGTTCAGTGGAGATATGTTTTTTTTTAGTTCCAGTGGAGATGGGACTTCGATTTGAGGCGAAAATGCAAATGAGCCTCCTCACGTGATTGTACTGTGACATAACTAGAATTACCACATGACCATGGGTCGATTTAGTGAAGATTATTGATACCTGTAATTTTATACTATTTTGTCAGCATAATTTTGTATACAAGGACTTGTATCATGAAAGAAGATAATGAAAACCATTATGCAGTGGTTATCGTCAGGTTGGTAGCCTGTTGCTTTCTGTGGGTTTTTGTACTATTTCTGTAGTGGTTCGTGGCTGTTTGTTTTCTTTTCTTTTGCGGCTCTCATCCTGCCATCATGTATCGATTAACGGCTACTACGAGTAGCAATAGCGCCCCCTCGGTTTTTCAGGCATTGGTTAATGACGTTTTACGGGAGATGTTGGGGAAAAATTTTTTGTATACCTGGATGACATTTAAATCTTTCTACCAATTTACAGACCCATATTGGGCATGTTAAACGGGTATTAAAAGCCCTGATACAGGCCAAACTGTTCGTCAAAGCGGAGAAGTGCTCATTTCATGCTAGCACGGTTTCTTTCTTGGGGTTCGTTGTTTCTGGGGGCAAGGTCTCTATGGATCCCGAGAAAGTCTCTGCTGTACTTGATTAGCCTACTCCTAACTCGGTGAAGCAGGTTTAGCGTTTTCTTGGGTTTGCCTATTTTTATAGGCGTTTCATTAGAAATTTTAGTATGCTCCCGGTGCCTATTACTGCCCTTACGAAGAAAATATTGGCTACGAGATTTGTTTGGAATCAGGCCGATTCTGCTTTTGAGGAACTGAAAAGAAGGTTCAGTTCTGAGCCAATTCTCGTCACGCCTAATCCCTCTCTCCCTTTTGTGGTTGAGGTTGATGCTTCCGAGTTGGGCGCAAGCGCCATTCTGTCTCAACATTCACCTATTGACCGAAAGATGCATCCATGTGCATATTTCTCTCGTGCCCTTACTGTGGCCGAGAGGAATTATTATGTAGGTGATAGAGAGTTGCTCGCGGTTAAATTGGCGTTAGAAGAATGGTGTCATTGGTTGGAAGGAGCGGAGCATCCTTTTAAGGTTTGGACCGATCATAGGAACCTGGAGTACATCCAGCAGGCCAAGACACGTAACCCTAGACAGGCGCGTTGGGCACTGTTTTTTACACTTTTTTTAACGTACTGGTACTAAGAATGTTAAGCCTGACAATCTGCTGCAGCTTTTTGAGCAATCACATGGTCCTGCTGTTCTGGAGCACATTGTGCCTGGTTCCCAAATAGTGGCTCCGGTGTTGCGGGACATTGATGGTGCGGTTCAGCAGGCGTTGCTGCATACCCCGGATCCAGGTGGGGGTCTCGTCGGTCGTCTTTTTGTGCCTCTTGAGGTCAGGTCGCGGGTGTTGCAGTGGGGCCATTCGTCTCAGTTTGCGGCGCATCCTGGTGTCCATCGGAAAAAGGAATTTTTGTCCAAGACTGTTCTGGTGGCCAGGCTTTGATAAAGATGTGCGCAAGTTTGTCGCTGCATGTCCTGTTTGCGCCTGGAGTAAGAGTTCTCGACTTTTACCTTTGGGGTTGTTGAGGCCCCTACCCGTACTCAGGCGACCTTGGAGTCACATTGCTTTATATTTTGTCACGGGATTACCTGACTCTCAGGGTAATACGGTGATACTGGTTATTGTTGACTGATTTTTTTTCCTTATTTTTTCGCCT
Organism: Ilyophis sp. 1 JC-2022; assembly: GCA_022702515.1. NCBI lineage: Eukaryota > Metazoa > Chordata > Actinopteri > Anguilliformes > Synaphobranchidae > Ilyophis > Ilyophis sp. 1 JC-2022. The sequence goes on from CM040400.1 coordinate 28,747,086, forward strand.
TGGCAAAATTACCATTAGCAATCAGTTAGTCATTGCACACGTCTTCCGAGTCCATGGTTTACCGCAGGATATTGTGTCCGATCGGGGGCCTCAATTTATCACCAAATTATGGCGTTCTTTTTGCGCCCAGTCGGTTAGTCTTTCCAGACTGAGAGAACTGACCAGACGATGGAGAACACCCTTCGTTGCTTGGCGGCTGCTAATCCGACGTCGTGGAGTTGGTGTCTTCCATGAGCGGAGTACGCACACAATACTCTGCGTAATGCCTCCACGGGACTATTTTTTTTTAGTGATGGCTATTTGAAAATTCCTATTATATCTAAAATTACAATGGGTGGCAGAGCCTTCTCTTACAGAGCTCCTTTCTTATGGAACAAACTTCCTATGTATGTTCGGGCTTCAGACACACTTTGTCTTTAAGTGTAGGCTAAAAACGTACCTCTTTAGTCAATCCTAGGGGGGGGGGGCTAACATTTTGTTTTTCTCTCTCACCCTGAGCTGCATTCCACACCACCACCAACATTGTGCCATTGGACGCATCCTATGAGGTGAAGGAGCTGTACGTGCCAGAGAACAAGCTCGACCAGGCTAAGACTGATGCTGAAACGCTGCCAACCTTGCAAATAAACAAGGTAGCCTTTCTTAGTTTCATTTTCAGCCCTCTGTTTGACAGTGTGACACATCAGGAATTGTTATTGGATATTTTTATTTGTTTATTGCTCAAAACGAGTCATCTGATGGTCTAGCTCTTTTGTCTTGTAGGTTGACATGCAGTGGGTTCAGGTCCTTGCAGAAGGCTGGGCCACTCCTCTAAATGGGTTCATGAGGGACTGAGAATACCTTCAGTGTCTTTGTTTCGATTGCCTATTGGATGGTGAGTCATTTTTGGTCTTGCGGAAATTTGCCCGGAGGTGCCTTCTGACCCCACTTCCGGTGCACAATGCACATCACATTTTAGGTAGCTTTGGGCTTTGACAGTGTTATGTAATACCACAGTGTAAAACAGTTCTTGTCGCGTCAGTAATGCATTGAGCGATTCTTTGCTTCGAGAGTGGTCTGCCTCTAAGAGGAGAGGTAGACCACCATTGAGACACATTTGGGTGCTCTGTGTGACGTATGCTAAAAAACAGTGTGGTTGCCATCACTATCACCACTGGCAGGAAGCAAGATTACACCTGCATCACTTACTTTTTCAATATGGCAGTGTGGGAAAGGCCAAACACCTCGAACAGGGTTAGGTCCCAACACAGCGTAGCTGTTATCCCGTTAGCATAAATACAGGCAAGGTGAAATTAAAGTGCACAGATGTTGCTCTTGATAGAATTCAATGACGTTTGGCTCCGATTTAACTCCATGCCATCTCTCTTCAGTTTCAGAAGCTTCTGAGAAGACAGATTTAGCGTCCTCTTCATTCCTCTTACTGCCTGAGTTCCAAGCTGGGCACTCTCAAACAAAGTGCATCTTCTCTTCTTCTTGTTTGGCAGATATATTCCATCATAATTATAATCAGAAATCCATCAAACTCTTCCTTTATTCCTTCCTGTAAATAAAAAGATTTATGCAATACTGCAACATAGGCTTGAGTCAGTTGTTAAGGCGTGGGTATCTTATAGCAGTATTTCCTTCTGAAAATAGCTTAATTAAAGATTTCTTGCAAACCTTCTCAAGGAACTATGCAAGTGTGCATTTAAGTGATTCATATTTCATATTTTTTGATAGATGAACATTTGTTACAGTTTACCAGCTAATACACATTTATTACAGTTGTTACAGTTTAACAGCTAATAAACATTTATTACAGTTATTACAGTTTAACAGCTAATAAACATTTATTACAGTTGTTACAATTTAACAGCTATTACTAATCAATCATAGCTCTTATGCTACATGAGGTCATTTCCAACTGTATAGTATTACTTATGTTGGCTTATATGATATTCAATTGTGAATTGTGTAACATACGTTCAGGCATTTGTATGTCCTGTGTACACAATGTATGTGGAACATTGTGTATTTTGTTAAATTTTTTATTTTCAGTTTTACAAGAAAGATTCAAAGGGAAAGGAAGACCCAAGTAAACATATTAAACTTCACTTCTGTGTCTGACCGTCTCTGATTTGTGCAGAGGAACACACAGTGGGAACAGAATAGTTTTTGACAATGGGCTCTCAAAACCTCACTCACTCTTGGACAGAAGCAAATCAATGTTCTGTTTTAACACTGAATTTCAAGAGTTTGGAAACATGAATCCCATTATGGAAGTCTTAAAGTGACAATATTTTAATGAAATCTATAATTGGAAAATTAACATTAACATTCAAACTTACATTTGCCATTTTCAAATGACGTGTGTGCATAATATGTAACAAAACACATTGTTGTCATTTACTATGTGCTGCCAGCTAGAACCCTGCCATATTTAAATTTAAATAAAAAATGAAGAAAAAAGAATAATTAATGTTTACTTCTGTGATTGGCAGGGTAGTTCACATATGAAATGCGGCTGCGATTGCACAGTTGGACATTCCGGATTGGGGTGTAAATTTGATATATACAGCACCAGGTTTGGCGGCAAATAAAAAAATAAGAATGTATTGTATTATTTTATACATCTTTTTTATAATGGCTGAAAGAAAACGCTTCCACAGGGTCTTTAATAAATACAAGTGCAGCTCAAAAAATTAGAATATCGTGAAAAAGTTCAATATTTTTTGTCACTCATGTCAGAAAGTGAAACTCATATATTATATAGATTCATTACACATAGAGTGAAATATTTCAAGCCTTTATTTCTTGCTTACAGCTAATGAAAACCCAAATTCAGTGTCTCAGAAAATTTGAATATTACATAAGATCAATAAAAAAGGATATTTTAAACAGAAATGTCAGCCTTCTGAAAAGTATGTTCATTTCTATGCACTCAATACTTGGTTGGGGCTCCTTTTGCATCAATTACAGCATCAATGCGGCGTGGCATGGAGGTGATCAGCCTGTGGCACTGCTGAGGTGTAATGGAAGCCCAGGTTGCTTTGATAGCTGTCATGGATCTTACCTTTCTTCCCTTATCTCCGCGTCGCTTTATTCGTTTTTATCGTTTACCGGTAATCTATCGGATTTTCCTGTGTTCCGCCACGGGTTTTGCTTTCGCCTCGTCATTAGTGAGTTCACCTGGCATTTATTTCCGCTCACTATTTATACCCCGCTTCCGGCCTCTCTCGTTGCTTCCATGTTATTTCACATGACATTCGAGTCGGTAAAAAAGGGTATAGGAAGTTGTATTGCTATCGACCGCTTTGATTAGCAACGCGGGACTTGTTAGCAGTACAACCTTAGAAAGAAAGCAGTTCTCGTTAATACGCTCTTATTTCAGAGCAGAGGTTTTCGTTTTCTTTTGTTTTTCTACTCTAACCTACGAGTGTCTCTCCCAAAGTTTTTGGGGTCTTTTCAGTTCTCTGTTTTTGTTGTTTCACTCCACAAGCGGGAGTTAGTGTTGGGAATTATTGTTGGGAATTCCATTAAATCCATTGGTCACCTGTGACAATATGTATTGATTATATTTGAATATTTATCACCTGTAAACTGTATCACCTGTGACAATATGTATTGATAGTATCTGAATATGTATCTATGAAATGTATCATGCGCACCAAAACACAATAAAGTATATAAGGTATAATGTTAGATCAATTAGAAGCACATAATACATTTTCACAGCAGGTATAATGTGAGCACAAAAGCACATAATGTTAGATCAAATGGAAGCACACTTTCACAGCAACGCAACTCTGTTTTTGGGAGATGTGGGAGCGCGGGAGCACCTGGTATTTTTTAAGGGTCTGTTGGAAGGTGGGGGAGCGCCTGGTATTTTCCAAAGGCAGACTAATTAAAATACACACACAGCTACACTACTACTACTACTACTAGCGCCTTTTACTCCCAATGGAGCATAGGCCATCCACAACTCTTCTCCATCCAGCACGGCTTTGGGCCATCTTCTCCGCCTCTCCCCAGCTAGTGCCGTGACTTCTCAGCTCTGCCTCGGTGTCCCGCCTCCAGCTGTTTTTGGGCCTTCCTCTGTTCCGCTTCCCCTGGGGGTTCCAAGTCAGGGCCTGGCGTGTGATGGTGGCTGCCGGTTTGCGCAAGGTGTGTCCAATCCAACCCAACTTTCTTCTCTTAATCTGGCTCTCTACTGGCTCCTGGCTCCCTCTCTGCCACAGCTCCTTATTGGTGATTTTGTCCGGCCACCTGATTCCGAAGATGCGCCTCAGACAGCTGTTTATAAATGTCTGGATCTTCTGTATCGTCTTAATTGTCATTCTCCACGTCTCTGAACCATAGAGAAGGACGCTTTTGACGTTGGAGTTGAAGATGCGCACCTTCGTTGTTGTTGCTATTTCCTTTGAGGCCCAGATGTTCTTCAGGATAATAAAGGCTGCTCTAGCTTTGCCTACCCTGGCAGTGACATCGCCGTCTGTGCCACCCTGTTTATCGATGATGCTGCCAAGGTAGGTGAAGGAGTCGACTTCTTTGATGGGTCTGTCATCTATGGTGACAGGGGTGGTGGTCGGGGTGTTAATCCTCATCATTTTCGTTTTCTCCTTGTTTATCCTGAGGCCTGCTCCAAGGGATGTTGTTGTTAGCTGGGTGGTCTTGTCCTGCATGTGGTTGTGGCTGTGTGACAGGAGGGCCAGATCGTCCGCAAAGTCAAGGTTATCGAGTTGTGACCAGAGGCTCCACTGTATCCCGTTCTTCCTTCCTGTTGTGGTGGTCTTCATTATCCAGTCGATAACAAGGAGAAACAGGAAGGGGGACAGTAGACATCCCTGCCGAACTCCAGACATGACCTCAAAACTGTCTGACAACTGGCCAGCATGTAAGACCCTGCAGGACATTCCCTGGTAGGTGTTCTGGACCAGGGAAATGATCTTCTCCGGGACACCATAGTGTCGCATTAGCTTCCACAGGGTCTCTCTGTCCACACTATCGAATGCCTTTTCATAGTCAATGAAGTTGATGTGTAGGGAGGAGTTCCATTCTATTGATTGTTCTACTATGATGCGTAGAGTGGCAATCTGGTCAATACAAGATCTGTTACTCCGGAAGCCTGCCTGCTGGTCTCTGAGCAGGGGATCAACTGCTGTTTTCATTCTCTCCAATAGAATTCTGTTCAGGACTTTGCCTGGTACAGAGAGGAGCATGATTCCCCTGTAGTTGTTGCAGCTGGTGAGGTCACACAGCTACACAGAAACGCATAAAAAATAATGAGGAAAGTTTACAAAAATAGAGCAATCATAATGACATGAAGGTATTATAAATTTTCGGTGCTTTCCAGAGTTCAGTTTAAGGTTTCCATCCACAGAAGAGATCAGAGACTGGACATGCGCGGACATGCGCACTGAGGAAACCATCGTGGCTTGAGAAGAGACACCTGATTGGCGAAAGACGGGAGAATGGGATGGACAATCTGATAAGAAACTGTATAAAGATGGACTGTAACCAAGAATAATTGAGTGTCTCTGCGGAGGGGTTAGACTTTGATTGTGCGGTGTATGGAATAAGGTCTACCATGTTTTGATAATCCCTGCAGGGGCACTACGCTAGACTTTTATTGTGCGTTGTATGGCATTATGGAATAAAAGTCTGGCATTCTCTGAGATGGCTGCCTCCTCCTCTTTATTTGAACACTTAGAGAAATTTGAGAGCAAAAGTTGAGAACTCTGAATTTTCTTGAGACATCTGAAATTCTTGTCACTTGGAAACCACGACACAACTTTTTCTCTGATTCACTGTACATAAACTATAGCACATCTAGTTTATAGTAATAGTGTTTTCTTGAACAAACCTTTTGATTTGATTATGTTATTGGGTTTCCAATATGGTACCCATAGTGGTTTTCCCATTCAAATAGCAAACTGTACCAACTTTGATGCTTAATTATTAAAATTTCCCAGAACAACTTTTTCTCTGATTCACTGTACATAGACTAGAGCACATCTATTTTATATTAATAGTGTTTTTGTCAACAAACTGTTTGATTTGATCATGTTATTGGGTTTCCAATATGGTACCCATAGCGGTTTTCCCATTCAAATAGCAAACTGTACCAACTTTGATGCTTAATTATTTAAAATTTCCACAACTGTTGGGAATTCCATTAAATCCATTAGTCACCTGTGACAATATGTATTGATAATATTTGAATATGTATCTGTGAATGTATTAAGAGCAATATACAGAATGTATAAATGTATTAAGAACAGAGAAACGCATTCATAAGCACAGTAAAATATTATAAGAGCAGAGAGACACGTTCTCTGTCTCTCTGACTAGAAGGAGCTGAAGGCTGAAGTGTTGTAGAGAGTCTGATAAGAAGATAAGATGTTCCTAAAACAATGATTGTGTTGGGCGCCTTCTAAGGCGTTCCTAGGCAACCGTTATCAAAAGTTGTTGGATAAAAAGTTGAATCTCCGGGCACTTGGTATCTGATCACCATGGTTACTCAGTTCTCTATGCAAAATGTTGCTGTCCGGTGAGAACTCTTCTCATGGGGCGGAGCTGGAGATGGGTGACGGAATCTGCGGGGGAGAGTTTGAGAGCTCTCCTCATGGGGCGGAGCCGGGTGGTTGATAACCCAGGTGTGACCTAGATACAATCCAATAGGAGAGGCCCTACGAAGGAAAAGTTTGGAAAGTTCTCGAAGAAAGGCGGAGATGGAGATGGCCTGTGTCTGTATGGTCAATGAGGTTAGGCAGGGGATTAGGCACCCCGAACCTAGCCTCTAACAGGCGGGGGCGGAATTGAAAAGTTCCGAGGGCACGTTAAAAATTACTTATAGTGCTGGGGAGAAGACTGAAGGCCCCCGTGTCTGATGAAGTATGAATGGACATACTGCCGTGGTACCGTCTAGTCGGCGTGGCTGTCGCATGTAAGTGTGCAGGCAGTACGTGGTACGTGGATGACAGTCCACACCTAGCAGAGGGGCGTAAGAGACGACCTCTGTGAACAGGCAAGGCTGGTGAAAACGGTCAAAGTTTCTATACCCATAGCAAGGTGGGGTAGGGATCAGACCGTCGGTTCCTAACCGGGTGGTTAACAGCTACTACGGGGTCCTGATTAGATGCAGGACTGGGGATCGCTATCGACTGGGTCACCGGCCGGTTGGATCGCAGAGGGCAATAAGACCATGAAAGATGGCCGCCGCATCCGGCTCAATGTACAGTCAAGCCACTATAAGCTGAAACCGAAAGTACAGTTAGTAAGCGAGTAGTGCTTTCTGTGATCAGTGTTTTTGAAAAGAAAGCATTGGGAAGCAGAAAGGCTGAAATGTCCTTTCACTCAGAGGAGTCTGGGGAAAGGAATTCAGCGGAAAGGGATCCAGCCTGGAGCTGCGCCCCAGAGAGAGGGAGGCTCGAAGGATCAAAGTGCGGAGGAGTCACCTGATGGGCAAAGATGGGCGGAGAATGGGATGGACAATCTGATAAAGAAACTGTCTAAAAGTTAAACTAAAACTGATAATTTTAGGAGTGTCTGCGGAGATGCCAGACTTTGATTGTGCGGTGTATGGAATAGGGTCTGGCATTTTTGATAGTCTCTGCGGGGGCACTACGCTAGACTTTTGTTGTATGTTTAACCTGTTAGTGCTGGCCCCTAGTGGCAGAGACGCAGGCGTCTTCTACTTTTTTATGACACGTCATAAATACGTCGCTAGTTATAGGCTAGTTACGAAAATATGGATATTACCATATTTATCACCATAACCGCATATGATCATAATCAGTACTTAATATCCTATCAGCGTGCGAAATATCACGTTTCTATCTGCCACCATTAGCTTGTAATTCATGAACGTAGCATGCTATGCTGCTACACTGTAGCTACTACTACATCTACAATGGACCCGACCACATGTAAGATAGCAGACATTTAAACACATTTGCAAGTTAATTAAAGTTTTTATTTCATCACCAAAAAATCGTTTACTATCACAGCAGCAAGAAACACCTTCCAAGATTCTGAATACATACAAGTAAAACTGTCAACATGCTTACTCACTCCACAGGAAAAAAAACGAGTGATGTTTGCTCGTCACCACATAACTTTCTTTTGCTATAAAAAGCTCCGGTAAAATATTAAATAAACTCGTAACCTTACCTCTGGTTATAAAGATTAAGATGTCCCATGCAAGAATCTGAGGTTATTTTTTGCCTTGGTTGGCCCGTTTTTAACATTTAAGCCTTTTCTCAACATGTGTCCATGCTCTAAAATGGCCGTGCGCAAATGATCGCATTGCAAAGATTCACGGATAAATCCTTCACACAAACTTGATATCGATTGACACTTATTTCGTCCAATAGAGTACATCCTAAGCTTTCTAAAACGGTATCGCATTCCCATACGCGTATTTAACTCGCCGATCGCTATACACGCGTAACACCAGCCCTTTGTTGAAAACACCCGGAAGCCATTTTAGATCACAATTCGAAGTGTGTTACGCATGGATAGCGATCAGCTAGTTAAACTACCTTTGGCAATGCCGTACCATTTCAGAAAGCTTAGGATGTATATATATATATATATATGATGGCGAAAAAATATATGTCCCTGTCGGATGTAGTGGAGGAGATTTTTAGTTCGTTTTTTAGTTTTTAGTTCGTCGGAGGGATAGAGTGAAAGTGGATCTGAGGCTGAAAGCTAGACTCTGTTGTCGAAGATGCTTTTGCCCAGGGCGAAGATGTATGTGGCTGTTGACATGTAAGTATTAACTGTATTAACTTAAAAATAACTTTATTTGTGCATCGGTTGAATTTTAGTCACAGTAGTCATGTAAAATATAGCATTTATTATCTAATTTCTTGTGGCTAAATGGTAGCATAAGTCATATCCATGAATTATTCGTCAGGATTTAGACCCTACCATAGCACTGAAACGGCACTGGTTAAAGTTATTAACGATTTACTGTTATCAGCCGACCAAAACTCTGTGTCTGTTCTTGTACTTCTTGACCTAAGTGCAGCTTTTGATACAATAGATCATGAGATTCTACTGAACAGACTTGTTGTTATTGTAAGAAGGGTAGGTACACATTTTCAGTCAAATGACTTATTATTATTGAATTATATCTTTCTACACACCTCTTTGTAAAGAAAATGTTAATGACCGAAATAAAGTAAACTAACTTAATTTAGGGTAAATCTGAATCGCAGTCCATGTCAAATGTAGGATTTATTTAATTTTTTTGGAAAAGCCTAGCATTTTTATTTTTGATTTCACAACATAGTACACTATGTGGCTCTTATTGTGCACTTTTTTTATTTTGCTTTCTTTTAAATAATTCAGGGCAGAAATCTGCTCCTGATCCCCGCAGGACTCTGGTCACGAGGTCAAGGAGGCCAAGGAGGCCCTGCTGTCCCTGCTTACCGCGAGGAGCCTGAGTCTGAGGACGGATGGCACGACATGGCGGATGAGGATGAAGAGCCTCATCAGTTCCCCTTCTGCCCCCAGAGGACCCCAGGAGTGCAGCTAGACCTTCAGCAGGCCTACAGTAGGGATGTTCCTAACGACTAATTTCCCTGACGTTGAAACGGAAGTTTAAATTTAGACTAGTCGACTAATCTAAAAGTAAGAAAACACTCAGAAAACAGTCAAAATTGAGCACAATTTAATCTATAAGGTTAAACATTGTCCGGAAAAATATTGCGTATATTATAAGAGCCATTTGAAACCGTTAATCACATTCTGATCGACGTGACATTAGATTAGTTTTATTGGGCTATTCAACAACGCGGTAGGCCTACTTACTCTTTCCACCTCGCTGGTTTAACTTGCAGGGCAAACAGGCTAATGCGTTCAGTTTGTTTCCTTAGTTAAAAAATAATAATAATTTAATCCGGCGTTGTTAACATTAGTATCGGATGCTAGTTTTTTTATAAAGCAACATTTGACCAGGAAAACATGAAATTTCAGTGCAAATTTTGTCAATATGTAATTTAAATGTGTACATTAATAAAATAATAAGTTTAACCGACTAGTATTTCTGGTGCCGACTAGCGAGGGTAGCAACGTTTAATCGACTAGTCGACTAAACACGCAGATCCCTAGCCTACAGCCCCCTGGATCTCTTTCGGCTGTTCTTCAGCACACATGTCCTCAAGCTCCTCTGTGACAACACAAATGGCAACGCAGCCCGTAAACATGCTCAGGGACTGCATACACCATGGTCTGATGTGGATGCTGAGGACATGCAAAAATATCTGTCCATCGTCCTGTACCTGGGTCTTGTCAAGACATCTGCTGCCCGTGACCTATGGAGGAAGGACCGGCTTCACAAGCACCCCTTTCCCTGCAGTGTGATGCCGGGCTACAGGTATGAGGCCATTTGTGCATTCCTCCACATGAGCGACACAACAGCAGATGCCATCAATGACCAGCTGAAAGGCCAAGCAGGTTATTATGGCCTGTTTCGCCTGAAGCCGCCTTTGCATGACCAGATCCTGATTGCATGCAGGGCTTACTACCACCCTCATCGGAACCTGGCCATTGATGAACGCATGGTAGCCTCAAAAGCTTGGCATGGGATGAAACAATACTTGAAGGACAAGCCAACAAAGTGGGGCTTCAAGTTATTTGTCCTGGCTGACAGCAAGACGGGCTACACATCAGTGACTTCAGTGTGTACCAGGGGAAAGAAATACATTTCTGGAACCATAAACTGAACTGGAGCTAATAAATGTATCACCCTCTGAATGTGAAGTGATTGTAATGATCCTACTACCTCAAAGAACATAATAAAATGCTTCATATGGACAAAAAAAGCATTGTATTCATTTTCGGAGAGGTTTTTGGACCCCTATATATCAAAACCCAAATTATTTGGAAAAAAATGAAAATTTCCTCATTTAGTTGATACAAACATGTGTTTTATGAGTCAGAATACTTTATCTGTTGAAAAAAGCTGATTATCTCTTGATTTACTGTGATGCACATTTTATCCATTTGGATAGATTTGGACACCCTAAGGGACACCAGGATACACTGTTTACAAATTAGCTTATGGAACCTGAGCAGATTGACATATCCCCCTAAAATTCTGTACACATGTTGACAAGTGGTGTGTGCACCAGGACAGTAAAATATGACCTGTTTTACATCTTTTCCTTTCAGAAGTGTACTGTAAACTAAGAATGACAACCTCGTTTTTGTTTTTTTTGCAAAGAGTTTGTGCATTTACAGCCCATAATCTATATGAAGATTATGAAATTTTATTATTTTAATCTAAGACACACAAAGGTACAGGGGTCTTCTCCAATTTAAGCCATTAAACAAGTGTGTGTGGTGAGCACAACTGTAGTTATAAAGGCTTAAACAGAACAGTGCAAAACAGGTGAAAATTGGCCCAATTTTGCTTCTGCACAAAGAGGTTAATGAAATAAAGTCTAGCATTCTCTGAGAATTACTGCCTCATCCACTTTATTTAAACACTTTGAGATTTGAGAGCTAAAGTTGAAAACTCTGAATTTTGGCAAGAACTCGGAGATCCACAACAAATTGGCATAATCAGGCAGGTTTGGATCCAGTATCCACAACACAACCTTTTCTGATATTCACTGTACATAGACTATAGCACATCTATTTTATATTATTAGTGTTTCTGTCAACAAACTTTTTGATTTGATCATGTTATTGGGTTTCCAATATGGTACCCATAGCGGTTTTCCCATTCAAATAGCAAAGTGTACCAACTTTGATGCTTAATTATTAAAAATTCCCAGAACAACTTTTTCTCTGATTCACTGTACATAGACTATAGCACATCTATTTTATATTAATAGTGTTTTTGTCAACAAACTTTTTGATTTGATTAAGTTATTGGGTTTCCAATATGGTACCCATAGCAGTTTTCCACCTTCAAATAGCAAACTGTACCAAATTTGATGCTTAATTATTTACAATTCCCAAAACAACTTTTTCTGATATTCACTGTACATAAACTATTGCACACCTAGTTTATAGTAATAGTGTTTTCTTGAACAAACTTTTTGATTTGATCAAGTTATTGGGCTTCCAATATGGTACACATAGCGGTTTGATTTGTTGGAGTTATTTGAAATATTTCAAATATTAGTTTTCTTGTGCAACCTGCGATTCATACCAACTCCGTTGCTCATGTATTACAAAACATCGTAGTATATTCAGTTTTCTTGAAATTGTAATTGAAAGCATAATTGTGATAATTGTGTAAACGTTTAAAATTCTGCGAAATAATGAAAAAAAAGGCAAAAATTCTGCGTTGTCCAATACTCGCTGCTTCTCTCTCTGAGCAATTTCCAGCTAACGCAGCACGTGACGGCGTTACCGACGTAATCTCTTGTATATTTGCGAAAGTTAATTTTAAGCCGTGATAGCTTGACCGTCATTTTCCGAACCCGTGATATCTTGACCGCACTAATTTACTCGGTTTGCGATTTTATGCCAACGCTCCTCCCTGGCCTCGTTGGCTGCAACGGTATTAATAAAATAAAAGCCTAGCTGTGTTAGGCTTCCTTCTTAGTAGCCAGGGTTTCTTTGCGTTAGCTGGCTTCAGAAAGCCTAAACACCGCAAAGTGGCTTAACCGGTACTACAAACGTGGTTATCAACTTGCTAAGTGAATACAGGCTTTATTAGTCAAGGTACGTGCGCGTTCCCATAAAAGGGGCGGTGTCTGCAACAACGAGCCTATAGCGGTGCATAATGGGCTGTTCTAGAGCAACGTATTTCTCTCCTGTGGGGAAAAAAGACTGATACGGACAGATATAATAGACGGATAAGAACATGAAACAATCATATGAGCAAAAAGCAACACCGATGCCTCCAACAAAGCCAGGAAGCAGCTTTTGTAAAAAATAAAAAATGCTCATTGTGTTGGTTAAATTCGTGAGGCTAGTTAATACCTTATTCACCTTACCACTCGTAACAAATAAATCTATACTCTCAGTACATTGTCATACAGTTTATTTCTAATGTGACAACTGTAGGCCTACTACTAAATTCTAGAGATCTAAACTTTAAACTTGTTTAAAATATTGCTGAAGAAATCACATCAACGTTTTTTCATATAAAAACAAATCAAATCAAATCAAATCAATATTTATTTATATAGCGTATTTCACAACAAGTTGTCACAATGCGCTTCACAGAAAAAACCCAGCCTAAACCCCCACAAGAGCAAGCCAGAGGCAACAGTGGCAAGGAAAAACTCCCTGGTGTAATTAGGAAGAAACCTTGGGAGGAACCAGACTCAAGGGGGAAACCCATTCTCCTCAGGTCGGCTCAGGGTCTAGATCTTAATGACCAGCATGGTCAAACTGACTGGCAATATCCATGATAGTGGAAATTGCAGCAGCTAGATGGCAGTCCAGATGTGGCGGCAATGATGATGGGAAAACGGGTGCCGATGGCGACAGGATCGGCTGGTAGCGGTGGTGGGGAGGGAGGGGCAAGCGGCGATGGACAGGAAGCTGGACAGCAACTCTCGAGATGCGGGGCATGAGCCCCGCCGGCGGAATGTGGAAGAAGAGAGAGAGAGAGAACAGTTAGGGGGAGGGGGGGGGGTTGGACAGGTACCCCCGCCAGGAGTAACTTATGGCTGCATAGCTATGAAGACAGGGTTTGAGAACCCATCCAGTCATGAGAGAGTAAACAATCCTACCCACCTATCAAGAGCCAGCCCAGGAAGATGGGGTCACAGCTGTTGACAGGTGACAGTAAGGAAAGGATGTCACTCCGCATTACTCTATGACAAAAGGGCTTCTCTGGTCCTGTCTCCGGACTACAACTCATTATAAGCCTGATCATAAAGGTGCATTTTTAATCTAGACTTAAATATTGAGACTGTGTCTGATTCCCTTATAGATTTTGGAAGGGTGTTCCACAGTAGTGGTGCTCTGTAGGAGAAAGCTCTACCACCCGTCAAGTTTTTAGATATTCTAGGGACTACTAAGTAGCCTGCGTCTTGGGAACGAAGGGATCTTTTCGGCTTATATGGTAAAAGCAGATTACATATATACACTGGTGCAAGTCCATGTAAAGCTTTAAAAGTCAGAAGCAAGACCTTAAAGTCTATCCTATGCTTAATTGGTAGCCAATGAAGTGATGCTAGTACTGGGGTAATATGCTCATATTTCTTTGTTCTCGTTAAAATGCGAGCGGCTGCATTCTGCACAAGCTGGAGATTATTTAGCAACAGCTTAGGACAGCCAGATAGCAGAGCATTACAGTAATCTAGCCTAGACGTAACAAAAGCATGAATCAATTTCTCTGCATCCCCTTCTGATAGGAAATGCCTAATTTTAGCTATGTTCCTTAACTGAAAGAAAGCAACTCTAGATATGTTTTTTATGTGCGCGCCAAAGGTTAAATCTGGGTCTATAGTAACACCTAGGTCTTTCACAGCTGAATTTGGAACAACTAAGCAACCATCAATACTTAAAGTATATGTACACAATTTCTCCCTTTGTTTTTTAGGACCTAAAACCAGCATTTCGGTTTCCCCTGAGTTTAAGAGCAGGAAATTGGAGAGCATCCAAGCTTTAATATCTGTAATGCAAGCCTCTAATCGAGTAAGTGGTAGTGCTTCGCCGGGTTTCATGGAAATGTATATCTGAGTAATAACAAGCATTTTCCGGTGTTGTGCCGTATTATGCACCCCTGCCGTGGACACTCTGCCCACACCTGCCTTTTCCATATAAGATTGGGCACCCCTGATCTACCAGATACTGTACAATACAATAATTTTTATAATTAATAATTTCCCTACGGATGTTAGACTGCTTAATGACACTGGACATCTCAAAACAGTAAAAGCAGATGAGGAACTGTTATTGCTTTTGATGCTCAATTTTGTTTAATAATTAATAAATGTAATATAATTTAGATTATAATACTACGAATAAGCAATTTTAATCATAATCATAATGTATTCCACTCCACTCATACCTTCACTTTAATGTGAAACATCTGATTCAATTGAATGTCTTTATTTAACATAATAAAAGTTTGTGTTTTGTGGGTCTGCCCCACTGTCTGTCTTTTTTACGGCTGGCCACTACAACTGAAGTTCCCTCACAGGAAAATAAGTTATTATATTCTATATTTCTTTGTGAGACTGATTTACAGAACCTCTGTATAATATTTTCTGTAATCATTTCATATGTTTCCTGCTTAGCATTAGCAGCTGTGTGTAGGAGTAGAGTACATGTTATCCCAGGAGGAGAGATAATCCAGCTCCCATAGTGTCATAGCATCACTATTTGATTAACTGATGTCCGGGGACACATTTGCAGCTGATGCTAACACGCCACAAGGGCACACATTAAATTGTTTAGGAACATGGTAGGACCTGGAATGTATTCATGGAACATCTCTGTATGCCTGTCTCCTTCCTGATATACAGGTGCAGCTCAAAAAATTTGAATATTGTGAAAAAGTTCAATATTTTTTGTCACTCATTTCAGAAAGTGAAACTCATATATTATATAGATTCATTACACAGAGTGAAATATTTCAAGCGTTTATTTATTGTAATTTTGATGATTATGGCTTACAGCTAATGAAAACCCAAATTCAGTGTCTCAGAAAATTAGAATATTGTGAAAAAGTTCAATATTGGAAACTCATGGTGTCACACTCTTAATCAGCTAATTAACTCAAAACACCTGCAAAGGTTTCCTGAGCCTTTAAATCAGGGGTGTCCAAACTTTTTGCAAAGAGGGCCAGATTTGGTGAGGTGAAAATGTGTGGGGGGCCGACCATTCAGCCTGACATTCTTTGAACCATTAACATTAAATGCAAATGAACTATTTTATGAAATTTTGATTGCAAATGGCATACTTTTCATTTCTTCACACAGAACACACTTCCCGGCCAATAAAACACACAGAACTATATAAAAACTAGAAAGGCAACTGCCTTCTCAAAACGGCGATTTTTCCACGGCCCAATTAATGTTAAATTAGCTGTTAGTTGCTTACCTAAGTGTAATTACCAAACGTTAGCTAACATTCATGTAACTCGGCAGCTGGCTAGTGCCATTGACATAGCCGGCCTGTTAGCTACCTATTAACAATCAAATAATTTGTATAGTACAACCATGTTGTTATAGCTGGCGTGTGCTAAAAGCTATAAACGATAAACAATTGTAACAACATTAGCTACCCTTAGTTGTAGACCCAGCTATAATACGTAGGGAAGCTAGGTTGGCAACAGGTTCATGGGTAGCTAATGTTAGCTAGCTAGCTAAACATTTCAGCTCTAGACACAGCTATTGTTACAACTTTAGCATTGTCGCTAACGTTAACTAGAAAGTGGAGCAGATTCGCTTTCTAAATCACATGGCCTGTTGAGCATAACGTAACAATATATGCAATTCTCATAACTGAAGAATTACATTTTCATTTAGGTAAAGTTAAACTATGTAAGTAGGCTTATCAGCCAACAAGCTATATACTATGCCATCATTATGCATCTTCGGGAGGGGTGTATAGTTTGACAGACGAGTCAATTTAATTCAATTTATCCCTAATTTAGCTAAGGTTTTACCCGGGTATAGCCTGGTTACAAACTAACCGGTTCAAACACATTTAGCCATATGTGAGAAATTGGGGGTCATATGGGGCTCAAGCCCTCCGAGTCTGATTGCCATTAGTGAACCAAGCTGCAAAATGGTTTGCTAACGAACAATCCGACCGCATAATACCCCAGGAGCCGGCCAACTCGTCTCTTGCTAGCCTCGCTATCTGGGCGTTTTTTTCACTAACGTTACACAAGATGGCATTTCACCGACTTTAACATGTTCACTGGAGTAGGGTATAGTGTAATGTAACACTTATCTTGAGATGTGAAGTCTGTTCTTAGAAATATTACACATGTAAAAGCATTTGAAAACCATTTCATTATTATGCACAAGATAACTGGCATGCAAACTTCATAACTGTTAGTTAACCTATAGCTACTGAGCAGCTGTATGCTCCTTGCAAGCTAATCATAACCATAGTTCAGTGGAGATATGTTTTTTTTTAGTTCCAGTGGAGATGGGACTTCGATTTGAGGCGAAAATGCAAATGAGCCTCCTCACGTGATTGTACTGTGACATAACTAGAATTACCACATGACCATGGGTCGATTTAGTGAAGATTGTTGATACCTGTAATTTTATACTATTTTGTCAGCATAATTTTGTATACAAGGACTTGTATCATGAAAGAAGATAATGAAAACCATTATGCAGTGGTTATCGTCAGGTTGGTAGCCTGTTGCTTTCTGTGGGTTTTTGTACTATTTCTGTAGTGGTTCGTGGCTGTTTGTTTTCTTTTCTTTTGCGGCTCTCATCCTGCCATCATGTATCGATTAACGGCTACTACGAGTAGCAATAGCGCCCCCTCGGTTTTTCAGGCATTGGTTAATGACGTTTTACGGGAGATGTTGTAAAAAAAAAAATTGTATACCTGGATGACATTTAAATCTTTCTACCAATTTACAGACCCATATTGGGCATGTTAAACGGGTATTAAAAGTCCTGATACAGGCCAAACTGTTCGTCAAAGCGGAGAAGTGCTCATTTCATGCTAGCACGGTTTCTTTCTTGGGGTTCGTTGTTTCTGGGGGCAAGGTCTCTATGGATCCCGAGAAAGTCTCTGCTGTACTTGATTGGCCTACTCCTAACTCGGTGAAGCAGGTTTAGCGTTTTCTTGGGTTTGCCTATTTTTATAGGCGTTTCATTAGAAATTTTAGTACGCTCCCGGTGCCTATTACTGCCCTTACGAAGAAAATATTGGCTAAATATCAGGCCGATTCTGCTTTTGAGGAACTGAAAAGAAGGTTCAGTTCTGAGCCAATTCTCGTCACGCCTAATCCCTCTCTCCCTTTTGTGGTTGAGGTTGATGCTTCCGAGTTGGGCGCAAGCGCCATTCTGTCTCAACATTCACCTATTGACCGAAAGATGCATCCATGTGCATATTTCTCTCGTGCCCTTACTGTGGCCGAGAGGAATTATTATGTAGGTGATAGAGAGTTGCTCGCGGTTAAATTGGCGTTAGAAGAATGGTGTCATTGGTTGGAAGGAGCGGAGCATCCTTTTAAGGTTTGGACCGATCATAGGAACCTGGAGTACATCCAGCAGGCCAAGACACGTAACCCTAGACAGGCGCGTTGGGCACTGTTTTTTACACTTTTTTTAACGTACTGGTACTAAGAATGTTAAGCCTGACAATCTGCTGCAGCTTTTTGAGCAATCACATGGTCCTGCTGTTCTGGAGCACATTGTGCCTGGTTCCCAAATAGTGGCTCCGGTGTTGCGGGACATTGATGGTGCGGTTCAGCAGGCGTTGCTGCATACCCCGGATCCAGGTGGGGGTCTCGTCGGTCGTCTTTTTGTGCCTCTTGAGGTCAGGTCGCGGGTGTTGCAGTGGGGCCATTCGTCTCAGTTTGCGGCGCATCCTGGTGTCCATCGGAAAAAGGAATTTTTGTCCAAGACTGTTCTGGTGGCCAGGCTTTGATAAAGATGTGCGCAAGTTTGTCGCTGCATGTCCTGTTTGCGCCTGGAGTAAGCGTTCTCGACTTTTACCTTTGGGGTTGTTGAGGCCCCTACCCGTACTCAGGCGACCTTGGAGTCACATTGCTTTATATTTTGTCACGGGATTACCTGACTCTCAGGGTAATACGGTGATACTGGTTATTGTTGACTGATTTTTTTTCCTTATTTTTTCGCCTTGGCAAAATTACCATTAGCAATCAGTTAGTCATTGCACACGTCTTCCGAGTCCATGGTTTACCGCAGGATATTGTGTCCGATCGGGGGCCTCAATTTATCACCAAATTATGGCGTTCTTTTTGCGCCCAGTCGGTTAGTCTTTCCAGACTGAGAGAACTGACCAGACGATGGAGAACACCCTTCGTTGCTTGGCGGCTGCTAATCCGACGTCGTGGAGTTGGTGTCTTCCATGAGCGGAGTACGCACACAATACTCTGCGTAATGCCTCCACGGGACTATTTTTTTTTAGTGATGGCTATTTGAAAATTCCTATTATATCTAAAATTACAATGGGTGGCAGAGCCTTCTCTTACAGAGCTCCTTTCTTATGGAACAAACTTCCTATGTATGTTCGGGCTTCAGACACACTTTGTCTTTAAGTGTAGGCTAAAAACGTACCTCTTTAGTCAATCCTAGGGGGGGGGGGGGGGCTAACATTTTGTTTTTCTCTCTCACCCTGAGCTGCATTCCACACCACCACCAACATTGTGCCATTGGACGCATCCTATGAGGTGAAGGAGCTGTACGTGCCAGAGAACAAGCTCGACCAGGCTAAGACTGATGCTGAAACGCTGCCAACCTTGCAAATAAACAAGGTAGCCTTTCTTAGTTTCATTTTCAGCCCTCTGTTTGACAGTGTGACACATCAGGAATTGTTATTGGATATTTTTATTTGTTTATTGCTCAAAACGAGTCATCTGATGGTCTAGCTCTTTTGTCTTGTAGGTTGACATGCAGTGGGTTCAGGTCCTTGCAGAAGGCTGGGCCACTCCTCTAAATGGGTTCATGAGGGACTGAGAATACCTTCAGTGTCTTCGTTTCGATTGCCTATTGGATGGTGAGTCATTTTTGGTCTTGCGGAAATTTGCCCGGAGGTGCCTTCTGACCCCACTTCCGGTGCACAATGCACATCACATTTTAGGTAGCTTTGGGCTTTGACAGTGTAATGTAATACCACAGTGTAAAACAGTTCTTGTCGCGTCAGTAATGCATTGAGCGATTCTTTGCTTCGAGAGTGGTCTGCCTCTAAGAGGAGAGGTAGACCACCATTGAGACACATTTGGGTGCTCTGTGTGACGTATGCTAAAAAACAGTGTGGTTGCCATCACTATCACCACTGGCAGGAAGCAAGATTACACCTGCATCACTTACTTTTTCAATATGGCAGTGTGGGAAAGGCCAAACACGGGGTTAGGTCCCAACACAGCGTAGCTGTTATCCCGTTAGCATAAATACAGGCAAGGTGAAATTAAAGTGCACAGATGTTGCTCTTGATAGAATTCAATGACGTTTGGCTCTGATTTAACTCCATGCCATCTCTCTTCAGTTTCAGAAGCTTCTGAGAAGACAGATTTAGCGTCCTCTTCATTCTTCTTACTGCCTGAGTTCCAAGCTGGGCACTGTAAGAAATAGGAAGTACGTTTCCGATGTACGTTGAAAATGACAAAGTTTATTCTTCGTAACAGCAGTTGACAGAGATACAGCAATGCACTCTGGATTCAGCGGAGTTAAACTGAATCCTGTTCTGTGAATTGTATCACTTTAAATACCATTTTCGGGCTTTGTTTTCTACAGGCAGGAAACAGAAATGTATATTCAAAAATGATGTGATTGATTTAAGGAAGCCATTGTCTGGCTCCCTTAAATCAATCAGTCTGTTCCTCAGTAGGGGGTCTGAAGGTGCAGCTTCCCGTGGTCTAACCAGGAACCAGTCTATTGTATTGCTAATCTAATTTTCTTGGTTGGAATAGGCCTTGATCACTCACTCCCAGCTGCTATTCTATAATTGAATACTATGCCTATCAGTGGCGAAGAGTCACTGCTTACACTTACATTTTAACCTTTCATTGTATTTATGATAAGTTGGTTGATTCGGCTGGCAGTGTAGTTGATTTGTCAGTGTTTGAGTGGGTCACATAGATTTAGAATCTTACAGCACTCTCAAACAAAGTGCATCTTCTCTTCTTCTTGTTTGGCAGATATATTCCATCATAATTATAATCAGAAATCCATCAAACTCTTCCTTTATTCCTTCCTGTAAATAAAAAGATTTATGCAATACTGCAACATAGGCTTGAGTCAGTTGTTAAGGCGTGGGTATCTTATAGCAGTATTTCCTTCTGAAAATAGCTTAATTAAAGATTTCTTGCAAACCTTCTCAAGGAACTATGCAAGTGTGCATTTAAGTGATTCATATTTCATATTTTTTGATGGAGATGAACATTTGTTACAGTTTACCAGCTAATACACATTTATTACAGTTATTACAGTTTAACAGCTAATAAACATTGATTACAGTTGTTACAATTTAACAGCTATTACTAACCAATCATAGCTCTTATGCTACATGAGGTCATTTCCAACTGTATAGTATTACTTATGTTGGCTTATATGATATGCAATTGTGAATTGTGTAACATACATTCAGGCATTTGTATGTCCTGTGTACACAATGTATGTGGAACATTGTGTATTTTGTAAAAAAAAATATTTTCAGTTTTACAAGAAAGATTCAGAGGGAAAGGAAGACCCAAGTAAACATATTAAACTTCACTTCTGTGTCTGACCGTCTCTGATTTGTGCAGAGGAACACACAGTGGGAACAGAATAGTTTTTGACAATGGGCTCTCAAAACCTCACTCACTCTTGGACAGAAGCAAATCAATGTTCTGTTTTAACACTGAATTTCAAGAGTTTGGAAACATGAATCCCATTATGGAAGTCTTAAAGTGACAATATTTTAATGAAATCTATAATTGGAAAATTAACATTAACATTCAAACTTACATTTGCCATTTTCAAATGACGTGTGTGCATAATATGTAACAAAACACATTGTTGTCATTTACTATGTGCTGCCAGCTAGAACCCTGCCATATTTAAATTTAAATAAAAAATGAAGAAAAAAGAATAATTAATGTTTACTTCTGTGATTGGCAGGGTAGTTCACATATGAAATGCGGCTGCGATTGCAGACAGTTGGACATTCCGGATTGGGGTGTAAATTTGATATATACAGCCCCAGGTTTGGCGGCAAATTTAAAAAAAAGAATGTATTGTATTATTTTATACATCTTTTTTATAATGGCTGAAAGAAAATGCTTCCACAGGGTCTTTAATAAATACAAGTGCAGCTCAAAAAATTAGAATATCGTGAAAAAGTTCAATATTTTTTGTCACTCATGTCAGAAAGTGAAACTCATATATTATATAGATTCATTACACATAGTGAAATATTTCAAGCCTTTATTTCTTGCTTACAGCTAATGAAAACCCAAATTCAGTGTCTCAGAAAATTTGAATATTACATAAGATCAATAAAAAAGGATATTTTAAACAGAAATGTCAGCCTTCTGAAAAGTATGTTCATTTCTATGCACTCAATACTTGGTTGGGGCTCCTTTTGCATCAATTACAGCATCAATGCGGCGTGGCATGGAGGTGATCAGCCTGTGGCACTGCTGAGGTGTAATGGAAGCCCAGGTTGCTTTGATAGCTGTCATGGATCTTACCTTTCTTCCCTTATCTCCGCGTCGCTTTATTCGTTTTTATCGTTTACCGGTAATCTATCGGATTTTCCTGTGTTCCGCCACGGGTTTTGCTTTCGCCTCATCATTAGTGAGTTCACCTGGCATTTATTTCCGCTCACTATTTATACCCCGCTTCCGGCCTCTCTCGTTGCTTCCATGTTATTTCACATGACATTCGAGCCGGTAAAAAAGGGTATAGGAAGTTGTATTGCTATCGACCGCTTTGATTAGCAATGCGGGACTTGTTAGCAGTACAACCTTAGAAAGAAAGCAGTTCTCGTTAATACGCTCTTATTTCAGAGCAGAGGTTTTCGTTTTCTTTTGTTTTTCTACTCTAACCTACGAGTGTCTCACCCACAGTTTTTGGGGTCTTTTCAGTTCTCTGTTTTTGTTGTTTCACTCCACAAATGGGAGTTAGATAAGCGTTATTGCTTATTTCTTTGTTTTGCTCGATTATCGAGCTCCTCGTTTTTATTGCGAGGTTTGTGTTCTTTTATTTTATTTGTTTCTTCACTACGGATCATTGTCCGTTCCAGTGGTGTTCTTAGGAACACTTTAAGATTGCCCAGCTATTGCATTTGGATCTCCAATATTCCCATCTCTGTCTCTGACAGAGATCCCTCACAATAGCGGCCTTCAGGTCGTCTGCATTGTTGGGTCTGGTGTCTCTCATCTTCCTCTTGACAATACCCCATAGATTCTCTATGGGTTTCAGGTCAGGCGAGTTTGCTAGCCAATCAAGCACAGTAATACCATGGTCATTGAACCAGATTTTGGTACTTTTGGCAGTGTGGGCAGGTGCCAAGTCCTGCTGGAAAATGAAATCAGCATCTCCATAAAGCTTGTCAGCAGAAGGAAGCATGAAGTGCTCTAAAATTTCCTGGTAGATGGCTGCGTTGACTGTGGACTTCAGAAAACACAGTGGACCAACACCAGCAGATGACATGGCACCCCAAATCATCACTGACTGTGGAAACTTCACACTGGACTTCAAGCAACGTGGATTCTGTGCCTCTCCACTCTTCCTCCAGACTCTGGGACCTTGATTTCCAAATGAAATGCAAAATTTACTTTCATCTGAAAAGAGGACTTTGGACCACTGAGCAACAGTCCAGTTCTTTTTCTCCTTAGCCCAGATAAGACGCTTCTGACGTTGTCTCTGGTTCAGGAGTGGCTTGACACGAGGAATGCGACATTTGTAGCCCATGTCCTGGATTTGTCTGTGCGTGGTGGCTCTTGATGCACTGACTCAAGGCTGTGGTTATCCCTGTTGCTTGTGCATCTTTTCCTACCACACTTTTTCCTTCCACTCAACTTTCTATGAATATGCTTGGATACAGCACTCTGTGAACAACCAGTAAACTGTGAACTTTAGCAATGACCTTTTGTGGCTTACCCTCCTTGTGGAGGGTGTCAATGACTGTCTTCTGGACATCTGTCAAGTCAGCAGTCTTCCCCATGATTGTGTAGCCTACTGAACCAGACTGTGAGACCATTTAAAGCAGGCATGTCCAAAGTCCGGCCCGGGGGCCAATTGCGGCCCGTGTTCACATTTCCACCGGCCCGCAGCCTCTGTCATAAAATCAATAATATGCGGCCCGCCAGCACTGTTGACCACAGTATAAAATACACACGTACAAAAAAAGCTATTTAATATTTCACCAGAAGATGGCAGTAGACCTGTGGCCGCACTCTCGCCGCGTGACCCTTGTGTGATCCTTTCCAGCCCATTTCTAAAATGGCGACTGTAACTAAAAAAAGGAAAGTTGACAGCGAGGGCCGCCGCTTCCAGGACAAGTGGAAATTTGAGTATTTTTTCACTGAAATACGAAACAACTGTGTCTACCTAATTTGCTAAGAGACTGTGGCTGTTTTCAAGGAATTCAGTATCAAGAGGCACTACCAGACGAAACATGCTAACTACGACAAGCTAACTGGGAACGAACGCGGCGAAAAATTTAAGCAACTGGAAGCTGTTTTAATGGCACAGCAGCGCTTTTTCACAAGAGCCCGTGAGTCAAATGAAAATGCCACAAAGGCGAGCTACGAGGTGGCAACGCTGATTGCCAAGCACTGCAAACCTTTTACTGAGGGTGAATTTATTAAAGACTGCGTGATGAAAATGGTGGAGAAAGTTTGTCCTGAGAAGAAGCAAGAGTTTGCCAATGTTTGCCTGGCTCGTAGCACTGTGGTACGGAGAATTGAAGACGTTTCATCTGATATTAAGAGACAGAGGCAAAAGGAGTGGAGTTTGACTTTTTTTCGTTAGCCTGCGACAAAAGCACGGATGCATCTGACACCGCTCAGTTACTGATTTTTTTGAGAGGAGTGGACAATGAAATTAACGTGAGTGAAGAGCTACTTGACCTCCAGAGCCTTAAGGACCAAACAAGAGGAACAGATTTATTTGTTTCTGTTTGTTCCGCCGTAGATGACATGAAACTACCGTGGAATAAAGTCACTGGGATTATTACGGATGGCGCACCTGCCATGGCTGGCAAGCGAAGTGGATTATCAACCCTAGTCTGTAACAAAGTCAGCGAAGAAGGAGGCAAAGCTATAAAACTCCACTGTATTATTCACCAACAAGTTCTCTGTGCCAAACATCTGAAATATGATCATGTTATGAAACCGGTGATAAAGGCTATTAATTATATTCGCTCCAAAGCCCTGTGCCACTGCCAGTTTCAACAGTTTCTACTCGACATCCAGGCCGAATACGGAGATGTTGTGTATCACAACGACGTAAGATGGCTCAGTCGGGGGTCTGCACTGCAGCGCTTCTACTGTCTTAGGGAGGAAATCGGACAATTCTTGGCAAAAACGGGACAACCGATGCAAGAACTATCTGATCCTGTTTGGCTGGCTGATTTTGGATTTTTAGTTGACATAACACAACATCTGAACGTGCTGAACATGAGCCTTCAGGGGCAAAATGCAGTGGTAAGCCAACTGTATTCACACATCAAAGCCTTTGGGACCAAGCTGCTACTTTTCCAAAGGCACCTGTCACAAACGCAGCCCAATACCACACATTTCCCATCGCTGCAGGAAATAATGACCAGTTTTCCACAGAACAATATCAGTGCGCAAATGAGGAGGTATGCAGCAGACATCTCATCTCTGGCTGAGGAGTTTCAACAGCGCTTTCGGGATTTTGCAGCTATTGAAAAGGAGATCACGCTTTTTTCCTCTCCTTTCTCCGTGGACCCTGATGACGCTCCAGACCACCTGCAGCTGGAGCTCATTGAGCTGCAGTGTGACGCCGAGTGTCACAGTCGGCACCAACAGCTACCTCTTGTCAACTTTTACCGCCAGCTGGATAAAGGCAGGTTCCAAGAGATTCGAACATTTGCTAAGAAAATGCTGAGCTTAACATACTTGTGCGAGAAGACATTCTCGGTTATGAACATTAACAAGAACCGCGTGAGGACGAGACTAAGTGACTCTCACCTGCGTGACATCTTGCGCATCAAAACCACTGTTTTTGAGCCAGACCTGGCCTATTTACTGCAGTCGAGATCTCAGTATCACCCTTCACATTAGTGCAGGCAATTTATTTGTTTAGTCTTCTGAGGTGAATAAATTCAAAAATCTCAGTGAATTGATTTTTTTTTTTTGTGATGATCAAAACCAGTCTTTTCAATCCGTGTATCATTTGTTCTTTTGTTTTTCAATTGACAATCAAACCGGGTCTCGTAAACCCGACAAATTAAATATTAAAATCAAATTCGGTCCGGCAGCCTGTTTTTCCATTTCGTATTTTTGATCCGAGTCTAAAATTTAAATAATGAAAAACACGGCCTTTTTCGTTTTTGATATCCGATTCAAAATCAAATAGCATATTTTCGTTTTTTGATTTTTGATGGTCAATTGAAAAATGAAAGAACGAGTGATGCAAGAATTCATATGGCCCTCAATGTTTTGTACTTTTGAATAAGATAACTGTTAGTGTTATTTAACTGTTCACATGTTTTGAATTTAGAAGTTTACAGTGAGCATTTAATAGTGAATAATACGTAATGTTTCAAATGAACCTAGATATGTTTAATCTTCCCGAAAGTTTTTTTTTTCCAGACAGACTTTTTCTTCATTTTATGTGGTCTTCAAATATGAAAGGCAGAGTGATTTTGGTAAAAAACGTGTTTAGATTTATTTGTGTTCTGTGTGAAGAAATGAAAAGTATGCCATTTGCAATAAAAATTTCATAAAATAGTTCATTTGCATTTAATGTTAATGGTTCAAAGAATGTCACGCTGAATGGTCGGCCCCCCACACATTTTCACCTCACCAAATCTGGCCCTCTTTGCAAAAAGTTTGGACACCCCTGATTTAAAGGCTCAGGAAACCTTTGCAGGTGTTTTGAGTTAATTAGCTGATTAAGAGTGTGACACCATGAGTTTCCAATATTGAACTTTTTCACAATATTCTAATTTTCTGAGACACTGAATTTGGGTTTTCATTAGCTGTAAGCCATAATCATCAAAATTACAATAAATAAACGCTTGAAATATTTCACTCTGTGTAATGAATCTATATAATATATGAGTTTCACTTTCTGAAATGAGTGACAAAAAATATTGAACTTTTTCACAATATTCAAATTTTTTGAGCTGCACCTGTATATCAGGAAGGAGACAGGCATACAGAGATGTTCCATGAATACATTCCAGGTCCTACCATGTTCCTAAACAATTTAATGTGTGCCCTTGTCGCGTGTTAGCATCAGCTGCAAATGTGTCCCCGGACATCAGTTAATCAAATCGTGATGCTATGACACTATGGGAGCTGGATTATCTCTCCTCCTGGGATAACATGTACTCTACTCCTACACACAGCTGCTAATGCTAAGCAGGAAACATATGAAATGATTACAGAAAATATTATACAGAGGTTCTGTAAATCAGTCTCACAAAGAAATATAGAATAGAATAACTTATTTTCCTGTGAGGGAACTTCAGTTGTAGTGGCTAGCCGTAAAAAAGACAGACAGTGGGGCAGACCCACAAAACACAAACTTTTATTACGTTAAATAAAGACATTCAATTGAATCAGATGTTTCACATTAAAGTGAAGGTATGAGTGGAGTGGAATACATTATGATTATGATTAAAATTGTTTATTCGTAGTATTATAATCTAAATTGTATTACATTTATTAATTATTAAACAAAATTGAGCATCAAAAGCAATAACAGTTCCTCATCTGCTTTTACTGTTTTGAGATGTCCAGTGTCATTAAGCAGTCTAACATCCGTATGGAAATTATTAATTATAAAAATTATTGTATTGTACAGTATCTGGTAGATCAGGGGTGCCCAATCTTATATGGAAAAGGCAGGTGTGGGCAGAGTGTCCACGGCAGGGGTGCATAATACGGCACAACACCGGAAAATGCTTGTTATTACTCAGATATACATTTCCATGAAACCCGGCGAAGCACTACCACTTACTCGATTAGAGGCTTGCATTACAGATATTAAAGCTTGGATGCTCTCCAATTTCCTGCTCTTAAACTCAGGGGAAACCGAAATGCTGGTTTTAGGTCCTAAAAAACAAAGGGAGAAATTGTGTACATATACTTTAAGTATTGATGGTTGCTTAGTTGTTCCAAATTCAGCTGTGAAAGACCTAGGTGTTACTATAGACCCAGATTTAACCTTTGGCGCGCACATAAAAAACATATCTAGAGTTGCTTTCTTTCAGTTAAGGAACATAGCTAAAATTAGGCATTTCCTATCAGAAGGGGATGCAGAGAAATTGATTCATGCTTTTGTTACGTCTAGGCTAGATTACTGTAATGCTCTGCTATCTGGCTGTCCTAAGCTGTTGCTAAATAATCTCCAGCTTGTGCAGAATGCAGCCGCTCGCATTTTAACGAGAACAAAGAAATATGAGCATATTACCCCAGTACTAGCATCACTTCATTGGCTACCAATTAAGCATAGGATAGACTTTAAGGTCTTGCTTCTGACTTTTAAAGCTTTACATGGACTTGCACCAGTGTATATATGTAATCTGCTTTTACCATATAAGCCGAAAAGATCCCTTCGTTCCCAAGACGCAGGCTACTTAGTAGTCCCTAGAATATCTAAAAACTTGACGGGTGGTAGAGCTTTCTCCTACAGAGCACCACTACTGTGGAACACCCTTCCAAAATCTATAAGGGAATCAGACACAGTCTCAATATTTAAGTCTAGATTAAAAATGCACCTTTATGATCAGGCTTATAATGAGTTGTAGTCCGGAGACAGGACCAGAGAAGCCCTTTTGTCATAGAGTAATGCGGAGTGACATCCTTTCCTTACTGTCACCTGTCAACAGCTGTGACCCCATCTTCCTGGGCTGGCTCTTGATAGGTGGGTAGGATTGTTTACTCTCTCATGACTGGATGGGTTCTCAAACCCTGTCTTCATAGCTATGCAGCCATAAGTTACTCCTGGCGGGGGTACCTGTCCAACCCCCCCCCCTCCCCCTAACTGTTCTCTCTCTCTCTCTTCTTCCACATTCCGCCGGCGGGGCTCATGCCCCGCATCTCGAGAGTTGCTGTCCAGCTTCCTGTCCATCGCCGCTTGCCCCTCCCTCCCCACCACCGCTACCAGCCGATCCTGTCGCCATCGGCACCCGTTTTCCCATCATCATTGCCGCCACATCTGGACTGCCATCTAGCTGCTGCAATTTCCACTATCATGGATATTGCCAGTCAGTTTGACCATGCTGGTCATTAAGATCTAGACCCTGAGCCGACCTGAGGAGAATGGGTTTCCCCCTTGAGTCTGGTTCCTCCCAAGGTTTCTTCCTAATTACACCAGGGAGTTTTTCCTTGCCACTGTTGCCTCTGGCTTGCTCTTGTGGGGGTTTAGGCTGGGTTTTTTCTGTGAAGCGCATTGTGACAACTTGTTGTGAAATACGCTATATAAATAAATATTGATTTGATTTGATTTGATTTGTTTTTATATGAAAAAACGTTGATGTGATTTCTTCAGCAATATTTTAAACAAGTTTAAAGTTTAGATCTCTAGAATTTAGTGGTAGGCCTACAGTTGTCACATTAGAAATAAACTGTATGACAATGTACTGAGAGTATAGATTTATTTGTTACGAGTGGTAAGGTGAATAAGGTATTAACTAGCCTCACGAATTTAACCAACACAATGAGCATTTTTTATTTTTTACAAAAGCTGCTTCCTGGCTTTGTTGGAGGCATCGGTGTTGCTTTTTGCTCATATGATTGTTTCATGTTCTTATCCGTCTATTATATCTGTCCGTATCAGTCTGTTTTCCCCACAGGAGAGAAATACGTTGCTCTAGAACAGCCCATTATGCACCGCTATAGGCTCGTTGTTGCAGACACCGCCCCTTTTATGGGAACGCACACGTACCTTGACTAATAAAGCCTGTATTCACTTAGCAAGTTGATAACCACGTTTGTAGTACCGGTTAAGCCACTTTGCGGTGTTTAGGCTTTCTGAAGCCAGCTAACGCAAAGAAACCCTGGCTACTAAGAAGGAAGCCTAACACAGCTAGGCTTTTATTTTATTAATACCGTTGCAGCCAACGAGGCCAGGGAGGAGCGTTGGCATAAAATCGCAAACCGAGTAAATTAGTGCGGTCAAGATATCACGGGTTCGGAAAATGACGGTCAAGCTATCACGGCTTAAAATGAACTTTCGCAAATATACAAGAGATTACGTCGGTAACGCCGTCACGTGCTGCGTTAGCTGGAAATTGCTCAGAGAGAGAAGCAGCGAGTATTGGACAACGCAGAATTTTTGCCTTTTTTTTCATTATTTCGCAGAATTTTAAACGTTTACACAATTATCACAATTATGCTTTCAATTACAATTTCAAGAAAACTGAATATACTACGATGTTTTGTAATACATGAGCAACGGGGTTGATATGAATCGCAGGTTGCACAAGAAAACTAATATTTGAAATATTTCAAATAACTCCAACAAATCAAACCGCTATGTGTACCATATTGGAAGCCCAATAACTTGATCAAATCAAAAAGTTTGTTCAAGAAAACACTATTACTATAAACTAGGTGTGCAATAGTTTATGTACAGTGAATATCAGAAAAAGTTGTTTTGGGAATTGTAAATAATTAAGCATCAAATTTGGTACAGTTTGCTATTTGAAGGTGGAAAACTGCTATGGGTACCATATTGGAAACCCAATAACTTAATCAAATCAAAAAGTTTGTTGACAAAAACACTATTAATATAAAATAGATGTGCTATAGTCTATGTACAGTGAATCAGAGAAAAAGTTGTTCTGGGAATTTTTAATAATTAAGCATCAAAGTTGGTACACTTTGCTATTTGAATGGGAAAACCGCTATGGGTACCATATTGGAAACCCAATAACATGATCAAATCAAAAAGTTTGTTGACAGAAACACTAATAATATAAAATAGATGTGCTATAGTCTATGTACAGTGAATATCAGAAAAGGTTGTGTTGTGGATACTGGATCCAAACCTGCCTGATTATGCCAATTTGTTGTGGATCTCCGAGTTCTTGCCAAAATTCAGAGTTTTCAACTTTAGCTCTCAAATCTCAAAGTGTTTAAATAAAGTGGATGAGGCAGTAATTCTCAGAGAATGCTAGACTTTATTTCATTAACCTCTTTGTGCAGAAGCAAAATTGGGCCAATTTTCACCTGTTTTGCACTGTTCTGTTTAAGCCTTTATAACTACAGTTGTGCTCACCACACACACTTGTTTAATGGCTTAAATTGGAGAAGACCCCTGTACCTTTGTGTGTCTTAGATTAAAATAATAAAATTTCATAATCTTCATATAGATTATGGGCTGTAAATGCACAAACTCTTTGCAAAAAAAACAAAAACGAGGTTGTCATTCTTAGTTTACAGTACACTTCTGAAAGGAAAAGATGTAAAACAGGTCATATTTTACTGTCCTGGTGCACACACCACTTGTCAACATGTGTACAGAATTTTAGGGGGATATGTCAATCTGCTCAGGTTCCATAAGCTAATTTGTAAACAGTGTATCCTGGTGTCCCTTAGGGTGTCCAAATCTATCCAAATGGATAAAATGTGCATCACAGTAAATCAAGAGATAATCAGCTTTTTTCAACAGATAAAGTATTCTGACTCATAAAACACATGTTTGTATCAACTAAATGAGGAAATTTTCATTTTTTTCCAAATAATTTGGGTTTTGATATATAGGGGTCCAAAAACCTCTCCGAAAATGAATACAATGCTTTTTTTGTCCATATGAAGCATTTTATTATGTTCTTTGAGGTAGTAGGATCATTACAATCACTTCACATTCAGAGGGTGATACATTTATTAGCTCCAGTTCAGTTTATGGTTCCAGAAATGTATTTATTTCCCCTGGTACACACTGAAGTCACTGATGTGTAGCCCGTCTTGCTGTCAGCCAGGACAAATAACTTGAAGCCCCACTTTGTTGGCTTGTCCTTCAAGTATTGTTTCATCCCATGCCAAGCTTTTGAGGCTACCATGCGTTCATCAATGGCCAGGTTCCGATGAGGGTGGTAGTAAGCCCTGCATGCAATCAGGATCTGGTCATGCAAAGGCGGCTTCAGGCGAAACAGGCCATAATAACCTGCTTGGCCTTTCAGCTGGTCATTGATGGCATCTGCTGTTGTGTCGCTCATGTGGAGGAATGCACAAATGGCCTCATACCTGTAGCCCGGCATCACACTGCAGGGAAAGGGGTGCTTGTGAAGCCGGTCCTTCCTCCATAGGTCACGGGCAGCAGATGTCTTGACAAGACCCAGGTACAGGACGATGGACAGATATTTTTGCATGTCCTCAGCATCCACATCAGACCATGGTGTATGCAGTCCCTGAGCATGTTTACGGGCTGCGTTGCCATTTGTGTTGTCACAGAGGAGCTTGAGGACATGTGTGCTGAAGAACAGCCGAAAGAGATCCAGGGGGCTGTAGGCTAGGGATCTGCGTGTTTAGTCGACTAGTCGATTAAACGTTGCTACCCTCGCTAGTCGGCACCAGAAATACTAGTCGGTTAAACTTATTATTTTATTAATGTACACATTTAAATTACATATTGACAAAATTTGCACTGAAATTTCATGTTTTCCTGGTCAAATGTTGCTTTATAAAAAAACTAGCATCCGATACTAATGTTAACAACGCCGGATTAAATTATTATTATTTTTTAACTAAGGAAACAAACTGAACGCATTAGCCTGTTTGCCCTGCAAGTTAAACCAGCGAGGTGGAAAGAGTAAGTAGGCCTACCGCGTTGTTGAATAGCCCAATAAAACTAATCTAATGTCACGTCGATCAGAATGTGATTAACGGTTTCAAATGGCTCTTATAATATACGCAATATTTTTCCGGACAATGTTTAACCTTATAGATTAAATTGTGCTCAATTTTGACTGTTTTCTGAGTGTTTTCTTACTTTTAGATTAGTCGACTAGTCTAAATTTAAACTTCCGTTTCAACGTCAGGGAAATTAGTCGTTAGGAACATCCCTACTGTAGGCCTGCTGAAGGTCTAGCTGCACTCCTGGGGTCCTCTGGGGGCAGAAGGGGAACTGATGAGGCTCTTCATCCTCATCCGCCATGTCGTGCCATCCGTCCTCAGACTCAGGCTCCTCGCGGTAAGCAGGGACAGCAGGGCCTCCTTGGCCTCCTTGACCTCGTGACCAGAGTCCTGCGGGGATCAGGAGCAGATTTCTGCCCTGAATTATTTAAAAGAAAGCAAAATAAAAAAAGTGCACAATAAGAGCCACATAGTGTACTATGTTGTGAAATCAAAAATAAAAATGCTAGGCTTTTCCAAAAAAATTAAATAAATCCTACATTTGACATGGACTGCGATTCAGATTTACCCTAAATTAAGTTAGTTTACTTTATTTCGGTCATTAACATTTTCTTTACAAAGAGGTGTGTAGAAAGATATAATTCAATAATAATAAGTCATTTGACTGAAAATGTGTACCTACCCTTCTTACAATAACAACAAGTCTGTTCAGTAGAATCTCATGATCTATTGTATCAAAAGCTGCACTTAGGTCAAGAAGTACAAGAACAGACACAGAGTTTTGGTCGGCTGATAACAGTAAATCGTTAATAACTTTAACCAGTGCCGTTTCAGTGCTATGGTAGGGTCTAAATCCTGACGAATAATTCATGGATATGACTTATGCTACCATTTAGCCACAAGAAATTAGATAATAAATGCTATATTTTACATGACTACTGTGACTAAAATTCAACCGATGCACAAATAAAGTTATTTTTAAGTTAATACAGTTAATACTTACATGTCAACAGCCACATACATCTTCGCCCTGGGCAAAAGCATCTTCGACAACAGAGTCTAGCTTTCAGCCTCAGATCCACTTTCACTCTATCCCTCCGACGAACTAAAAACTAAAAAACGAACTAAAAATCTCCTCCACTACATCCGACAGGGACATATATTTTTTCGCCATCATATATATATATATATATACATCCTAAGCTTTCTGAAATGGTACGGCATTGCCAAAGGTAGTTTAACTAGCTGATCGCTATCCATGCGTAACACACTTCGAATTGTGATCTAAAATGGCTTCCGGGTGTTTTCAACAAAGGGCTGGTGTTACGCGTGTATAGCGATCGGCGAGTTAAATACGCGTATGGGAATGCGATACCGTTTTAGAAAGCTTAGGATGTACTCTATTGGACGAAATAAGTGTCAATCGATATCAAGTTTGTGTGAAGGATTTATCCGTGAATCTTTGCAATGCGATCATTTGCGCACGGCCATTTTAGAGCATGGACACATGTTGAGAAAAGGCTTAAATGTTAAAAACGGGCCAACCAAGGCAAAAAATAACCTCAGATTCTTGCATGGGACATCTTAATCTTTATAACCAGAGGTAAGGTTACGAGTTTATTTAATATTTTACCGGAGCTTTTTATAGCAAAAGAAAGTTATGTGGTGACGAGCAAACATCACTCGTTTTTTTTCCTGTGGAGTGAGTAAGCATGTTGACAGTTTTACTTGTATGTATTCAGAATCTTGGAAGGTGTTTCTTGCTGCTGTGATAGTAAACGATTTTTTGGTGATGAAATAAAAACTTTAATTAACTTGCAAATGTGTTTAAATGTCTGCTATCTTACATGTGGTCGGGTCCATTGTAGATGTAGTAGTAGCTACAGTGTAGCAGCATAGCATGCTACGTTCATGAATTACAAGCTAATGGTGGCAGATAGAAACGTGATATTTCGCACGCTGATAGGATATTAAGTACTGATTATGATCATATGCGGTTATGGTGATAAATATGATAATATCCATATTTTCGTAACTAGCCTATAACTAGCGACGTATTTATGACGTGTCATAAAAAAGTAGAAGACGCCTGCGTCTCTGCCACTAGGGGCCAGCACTAACAGGTTAAACATACAACAAAAGTCTAGCGTAGTGCCCCCGCAGAGACTATCAAAAATGTCAGACCCTATTCCATACACCGCACAATCAAAGTCTGGCATCTCCGCAGACACTCCTAAAATTATCAGTTTTAGTTTAACTTTTAGACAGTTTCTTTATCAGATTGTCCATCCCATTCTCCGCCCATCTTTGCCCATCAGGTGACTCCTCCGCACTTTGATCCTTCGAGCCTCCCTCTCTCTGGGGCGCAGCTCCAGGCTGGATCCCTTTCCGCTGAATTCCTTTCCCCAGACTCCTCTGAGTGAAAGGACATTTCAGCCTTTCTGCTTCCCAATGCTTTCTTTTCAAAAACACTGATCACAGAAAGCACTACTCGCTTACTAACTGTACTTTCGGTTTCAGCTTATAGTGGCTTGACTGTACATTGAGCCGGATGCGGCGGCCATCTTTCATGGTCTTATTGCCCTCTGCGATCCAACCGGCCGGTGACCCAGTCGATAGCGATCCCCAGTCCTGCATCTAATCAGGACCCCGTAGTAGCTGTTAACCACCCGGTTAGGAACCGACGGTCTGATCCCTACCCCACCTTGCTATGGGTATAGAAACTTTGACCGTTTTCACCAGCCTTGCCTGTTCACAGAGGTCGTCTCTTACGCCCCTCTGCTAGGTGTGGACTGTCATCCACGTACCACGTACTGCCTGCACACTTACATGCGACAGCCACGCCGACTAGACGGTACCACGGCAGTATGTCCATTCATAC
Organism: Ilyophis sp. 1 JC-2022; assembly: GCA_022702515.1. NCBI lineage: Eukaryota > Metazoa > Chordata > Actinopteri > Anguilliformes > Synaphobranchidae > Ilyophis > Ilyophis sp. 1 JC-2022. Next base: position 28,782,572 of record CM040400.1, read on the forward strand.
TTCATCAGACACGGGGGCCTTCAGTCTTCTCCCCAGCACTATAAGTCATTTTTAACGTGCCCTCGGAACTTTGCAATTCCGCCGCCGCCTGTTAGAGGCTAGGTTTGGGGTGCCTAATCCCCTGCCTAACCTCATTGACCATACAGACACAGGCCATCTCCATCTCCGCCTTTCTTCGAGAACTTTCCAAACTTTTCCTTCGTAGGGCCTCTCCTATTGGATTGTATCTAGGTCACACCTGGGTTATCAACCACCCGGCTCCGCCCCATGAGGAGAGCTCTCAAACTCTCCCCCGCAGATTCCGTCACCCATCTCCAGCTCCGCCCCATGAGAAGAGTTCTCACCGGACAGCAACATTTTGCATAGAGAACTGAGTAACCATGGTGATCAGATACCAAGTGCCCGGAGATTCAACTTTTTATCCAACAACTTTTGATAACGGTTGCCTAGGAACGCCTTAGAAGGCGCCCAACACAATCATTGTTTTAGGAACATCTTATCTTCTTATCAGACTCTCTACAACACTTCAGCCTTCAGCTCCTTCTAGTCAGAGAGACAGAGAACGTGTCTCTCTGCTCTTATAATATTTTACTGTGCTTATGAATGCGTTTCTCTGTTCTTAATACATTTATACATTCTGTATATTGCTCTTAATACATTCACAGATACATATTCAAATATTATCAATACATATTGTCACAGGTGACTAATGGATTTAATGGAATTCCCAACAGTTGTGGAAATTTTAAATAATTAAGCATCAAAGTTGGTACAGTTTGCTATTTGAATGGGAAAACCGCTATGGGTACCATATTGGAAACCCAATAACATGATCAAATCAAACAGTTTGTTGACAAAAACACTATTAATATAAAATAGATGTGCTCTAGTCTATGTACAGTGAATCAGAGAAAAAGTTGTTCTGGGAAATTTTAATAATTAAGCATCAAAGTTGGTACAGTTTGCTATTTGAATGGGAAAACCACTATGGGTACCATATTGGAAACCCAATAACATAATCAAATCAAAAGGTTTGTTCAAGAAAACACTATTACTATAAACTAGATGTGCTATAGTTTATGTACAGTGAATCAGAGAAAAAGTTGTGTCGTGGTTTCCAAGTGACAAGAATTTCAGATGTCTCAAGAAAATTCAGAGTTCTCAACTTTTGCTCTCAAATTTCTCTAAGTGTTCAAATAAAGAGGAGGAGGCAGCCATCTCAGAGAATGCCAGACTTTTATTCCATAATGCCATACAACGCACAATAAAAGTCTAGCGTAGTGCCCCTGCAGGGATTATCAAAACATGGTAGACCTTATTCCATACACCGCACAATCAAAGTCTAACCCCTCCGCAGAGACACTCAATTATTCTTGGTTACAGTCCATCTTTATACAGTTTCTTATCAGATTGTCCATCCCATTCTCCCGTCTTTCGCCAATCAGGTGTCTCTTCTCAAGCCACGATGGTTTCCTCAGTGCGCATGTCCGCGCATGTCCAGTCTCTGATCTCTTCTGTGGATGGAAACCTTAAACTGAACTCTGGAAAGCACCGAAAATTTATAATACCTTCATGTCATTATGATTGCTCTATTTTTGTAAACTTTCCTCATTATTTTTTATGCGTTTCTGTGTAGCTGTGTGACCTCACCAGCTGCAACAACTACAGGGGAATCATGCTCCTCTCTGTACCAGGCAAAGTCCTGAACAGAATTCTATTGGAGAGAATGAAAACAGCAGTTGATCCCCTGCTCAGAGACCAGCAGGCAGGCTTCCGGAGTAACAGATCTTGTATTGACCAGATTGCCACTCTACGCATCATAGTAGAACAATCAATAGAATGGAACTCCTCCCTACACATCAACTTCATTGACTATGAAAAGGCATTCGATAGTGTGGACAGAGAGACCCTGTGGAAGCTAATGCGACACTATGGTGTCCCGGAGAAGATCATTTCCCTGGTCCAGAACACCTACCAGGGAATGTCCTGCAGGGTCTTACATGCTGGCCAGTTGTCAGACAGTTTTGAGGTCATGTCTGGAGTTCGGCAGGGATGTCTACTGTCCCCCTTCCTGTTTCTCCTTGTTATCGACTGGATAATGAAGACCACCACAACAGGAAGGAAGAACGGGATACAGTGGAGCCTCTGGTCACAACTCGATAACCTTGACTTTGCGGACGATCTGGCCCTCCTGTCACACAGCCACAACCACATGCAGGACAAGACCACCCAGCTAACAACAACATCCCTTGGAGCAGGCCTCAGGATAAACAAGGAGAAAACGAAAATGATGAGGATTAACACCCCGACCACCACCCCTGTCACCATAGATGACAGACCCATCAAAGAAGTCGACTCCTTCACCTACCTTGGCAGCATCATCGATAAACAGGGTGGCACAGACGGCGATGTCACTGCCAGGGTAGGCAAAGCCAGAGCAGCCTTTATTATCCTGAAGAACATCTGGGCCTCAAAGGAAATAGCAACAACAACGAAGGTGCGCATCTTCAACTCCAACGTCAAAAGCGTCCTTCTCTATGGTTCAGAGACGTGGAGAATGACAATTAAGACGATACAGAAGATCCAGACATTTATAAACAGCTGTCTGAGGCGCATCTTCGGAATCAGGTGGCCGGACAAAATCACCAATAAGGAGCTGTGGCAGAGAGGGAGCCAGGAGCCAGTAGAGAGCCAGATTAAGAGAAGAAAGTTGGGTTGGATTGGACACACCTTGCGCAAACCGGCAGCCACCATCACACGCCAGGCCCTGACTTGGAACCCCCAGGGGAAGCGGAACAGAGGAAGGCCCAAAAACAGCTGGAGGCGGGACACCGAGGCAGAGCTGAGAAGTCACGGCACTAGCTGGGGAGAGGCGGAGAAGATGGCCCAAAGCCGTGCTGGATGGAGAAGAGTTGTGGATGGCCTATGCTCCATTGGGAGTAAAAGGCGCTAGTAGTAGTAGTAGTAGTGTAGCTGTGTGAGTGTATTTTAATTAGTCTGCCTTTGGAAAATACCAGGCGCTCCCCCACCTTCCAACAGACCCTTAAAAAATACCAGGTGCTCCCGCGCTCCCACATCTCCCAAAAACAGAGTTGCGTTGCTGTGAAAGTGTGCTTCCATTTGATCTAACATTATGTGCTTTTGTGCTCACATTATACCTGCTGTGAAAATGTATTATGTGCTTCTAATTGATCTAACATTATACCTTATATACTTTATTGTGTTTTGGTGCGCATGATACATTTCATAGATACATATTCAGATACTATCAATACATATTGTCACAGGTGATACAGTTTACAGGTGATAAATATTCAAATATAATCAATACATATTGTCACAGGTGACCAATGGATTTAATGGAATTCCCAACAATAATTCCCAACACTAACTCCCGCTTGTGGAGTGAAACAACAAAAACAGAGAACTGAAAAGACCCCAAAAACTTTGGGAGAGACACTCGTAGGTTAGAGTAGAAAAACAAAAGAAAACGAAAACCTCTGCTCTGAAATAAGAGCGTATTAACGAGAACTGCTTTCTTTCTAAGGTTGTACTGCTAACAAGTCCCGCGTTGCTAATCAAAGCGGTCGATAGCAATACAACTTCCTATACCCTTTTTTACCGACTCGAATGTCATGTGAAATAACATGGAAGCAACGAGAGAGGCCGGAAGCGGGGTATAAATAGTGAGCGGAAATAAATGCCAGGTGAACTCACTAATGACGAGGCGAAAGCAAAACCCGTGGCGGAACACAGGAAAATCCGATAGATTACCGGTAAACGATAAAAACGAATAAAGCGACGCGGAGATAAGGGAAGAAAGGTAAGATCCATGACAGCTATCAAAGCAACCTGGGCTTCCATTACACCTCAGCAGTGCCACAGGCTGATCACCTCCATGCCACGCCGCATTGATGCTGTAATTGATGCAAAAGGAGCCCCAACCAAGTATTGAGTGCATAGAAATGAACATACTTTTCAGAAGGCTGACATTTCTGTTTAAAATATCCTTTTTTATTGATCTTATGTAATATTCTAATTTTCTGAGACACTGAATTTGGGTTTTCATTAGCTGTAAGCAAGAAATAAAGGCTTGAAATATTTCACTCTATGTGTAATGAATCTATATAATATATGAGTTTCACTTTCTGACATGAGTGACAAAAAATATTGAACTTTTTCACGATATTCTAATTTTTTGAGCTGCACTTGTATTTATTAAAGACCCTGTGGAAGCGTTTTCTTTCAGCCATTATAAAAAAGATGTATAAAATAATACAATACATTCTTATTTTTTTATTTGCCGCCAAACCTGGTGCTGTATATATCAAATTTACACCCCAATCCGGAATGTCCAACTGTGCAATCGCAGCCGCATTTCATATGTGAACTACCCTGCCAATCACAGAAGTAAACATTAATTATTCTTTTTTCTTCATTTTTTATTTAAATTTAAATATGGCAGGGTTCTAGCTGGCAGCACATAGTAAATGACAACAATGTGTTTTGTTACATATTATGCACACACGTCATTTGAAAATGGCAAATGTAAGTTTGAATGTTAATGTTAATTTTCCAATTATAGATTTCATTAAAATATTGTCACTTTAAGACTTCCATAATGGGATTCATGTTTCCAAACTCTTGAAATTCAGTGTTAAAACAGAACATTGATTTGCTTCTGTCCAAGAGTGAGTGAGGTTTTGAGAGCCCATTGTCAAAAACTATTCTGTTCCCACTGTGTGTTCCTCTGCACAAATCAGAGACGGTCAGACACAGAAGTGAAGTTTAATATGTTTACTTGGGTCTTCCTTTCCCTTTGAATCTTTCTTGTAAAACTGAAAATAAAAAATTAAACAAAATACACAATGTTCCACATACATTGTGTACACAGGACATACAAATGCCTGAACGTATGTTACACAATTCACAATTGCATATCATATAAGCCAACATAAGTAATACTATACAGTTGGAAATGACCTCATGTAGCATAAGAGCTATGATTGGTTAGTAATAGCTGTTAAATTGTAACAACTGTAATAAATGTTTATTAGCTGTTAAACTGTAATAACTGTAATAAATGTTTATTAGCTGTTAAACTGTAACAACTGTAATAAATGTGTATTAGCTGGTAAACTGTAACAAATGTTCATCTATCAAAAAATATGAAATATGAATCACTTAAATGCACACTTGCATAGTTCCTTGAGAAGGTTTGCAAGAAATCTTTAATTAAGCTATTTTCAGAAGGAAATACTGCTATAAGATACCCACGCCTTAACAACTGACTCAAGCCTATGTTGCAGTATTGCATAAATCTTTTTATTTACAGGAAGGAATAAAGGAAGAGTTTGATGGATTTCTGATTATAATTATGATGGAATATATCTGCCAAACAAGAAGAAGAGAAGATGCACTTTGTTTGAGAGTGCCCAGCTTGGAAGTCAGGCAGTAAGAGGAATGAAGAGGACGCTAAATCTGTCTTCTCAGAAGCTTCTGAAACTGAAGAGAGATGGCATGGAGTTAAATCAGAGCCAAACGTCATTGAATTCTATCAAGAGCAACATCTGTGCACTTTAATTTCACCTTGCCTGTATTTATGCTAACGGGATAACAGCTACGCTGTGTTGGGACCTAACCCCGTTCGAGGTGTTTGGCCTTTCCCACACTGCCATATTGAAAAAGTAAGTGATGCAGGTGTAATCTTGCTTCCTGCCAGTGGTGATAGTGATGGCAACCACACTGCTTTTTAGCATACGTCACACAGAGCACACAAATGTGTCTCAATGGTGGTCTACCTCTCCTCTTAGAGGCAGACCACTCTCGAAGCAAAGAATCGCTCAATGCATTACTGACGCGACAAGAACTGTTTTACACTGTGGTATTACATTACACTGTCAAAGCCCAAAGCTACCTAAAATGTGATGTGCATTGTGCACCGGAAGTGGGTCAGAAGGCACCTCCGGGCAAATTTCCGCAAGACCAAAAATGACTCACCATCCAATAGGCAATCGAAACAAAGACACTGAAGGTATTCTCAGTCCCTCATGAACCCATTTAGAGGAGTGGCCCAGCCTTCTGCAAGGACCTGAACCCACTGCATGTCAACCTACAAGACAAAAGAGCTAGACCATCAGATGACTCGTTTTGAGCAATAAACAAATAAAAATTTCCAATGACAATTCCTGATGTGTCACACTGTCAAACAGAGGGCTGAAAATGAAACTAAGAAAGGCTACCTTGTTTATTTGCAAGGTTGGCAGCGTTTCAGCATCAGTCTTAGCCTGGTCGAGCTTGTTCTCTGGCACGTACAGCTCCTTCACCTCATAGGATGCGTCCAATGGCACAATGTTGGTGGTGGTGTGGAATGCAGCTCAGGGTGAGAGAGAAAAACAAAATGTTAGCCGCCCCCCCCCCCACCTAACTAGGATTGACTAAAGAGGTACATTTTTAGCCTACACTTAAAGACAAAGTGTGTCTGAAGCCCGAACATACATAGGAAGTTTGTTCCATAAGAAAGGAGCTCTGTAAGAGAAGGCTCTGCCACCCATTGTAATTTTAGATATAATAGGAATTTTCAAATAGCCATCACTAAAACAAAATAGTCCCGTGGAGGCATTACGCAGAGTATTGTGTGCGTACTCCTCTCATGGAAGACACCAACTCCACGACGTCGGATTAGCAGCCGCCAAGCAACGAAGGGTGTTCTCCATCGTCTGGTCAGTTCTCTCAGTCTGGAAAGACTAACCGACTGGGCGCAAAAAGAACGCCATAATTTGGTGATAAATTGAGGCCCCCGATCGGACACAATATCCTGCGGTAAACTATGGACTCGGAAGACGTGTGCAATGACTAACTGATTGCTGATGGTAATTTTGCCAAGGCGAAAAAATGTGCCACCTTGGAAAATCAGTCAACAATAACCAGTATCACCGTATTACCCTGAGAGTCAGGTAATCCCGTGACAAAATATAAAGCAATGTAACTCCAAGGTCGCTTGAGTACGGGTAGGGGCCTCAACAACCCCAAAGGTAAAAGTCGAGAACTCTTACTCCAGGCGCAAACAGGACATGCAGCGACAAACTTGCGCACATCCTTATCAAAGCCTGGCCACCAGAACTGTCTTGGACAAAAATTCCTTTTTCCGATGGACACCAGGATGCGCCGCAAACTGAGAGGAATGGCCCCACTGCAACACCCGCGACCTGACCTCAAGAGGCACAAAAAGACGACCGACGAGACCCCCACCTGGATCCGGGGTATGCAGCAACGCCTGCTGAACCGCACCATCAATGTCCCACAACACCGGAGCCACTATTTGGGAACCAGGCACAATGTGCTCCAGAACAGCAGGACCATGTGATTGCTCAAAAAGCTGCGACAGAGCGTCAGGCTTAACATTCTTAGTACCAGTACGTTAAAAAAAGTGTAAAAAACAGTGCCCAACGCGCCTGTCTAGGGTTACGTATCTTGGCCTGCTGGATGTACTCCAGGTTCCTATGATCGGTCCAAACCTTAAAAGGATGCTCCGCTCCTTCCAACCAATGACACCATTCTTCTAACGCCAATTTAACCGCGAGCAACTCTCTATCACCTACATAATAATTCCTCTCGGCCACAGTAAGGGCACGAGAGAAATATGCACATGGATGCATCTTTCGGTCAATAGGTGAATGTTGAGACAGAATGGCGCTTGCGCCCAACTCGGAAGCATCAACCTCAACCACAAAAGGGAGAGAGGGATTAGGCGTGACGAGAATTGGCTCAGAACTGAACCTTCTTTTCAGTTCCTCAAAAGCAGAATCGGCCTGATTCCAAACAAATCTCGTAGCCAATATTTTCTTCGTAAGGGCAGTAATAGGCACCGGGAGCGTACTAAAATTTCTAATGAAACGCCTATAAAAATAGGCAAACCCAAGAAAACGCTAAACCTGCTTCACCGAGTTAGGAGTAGGCCAATCAAGTACAGCAGAGACTTTCTCGGGATCCATAGAGACCTTGCCCCCAGAAACAACGAACCCCAAGAAAGAAACCGTGCTAGCATGAAATGAGCACTTCTCCGCTTTGACGAACAGTTTGGCCTGTATCAGGGCTTTTAATACCCGTTTAACATGCCCAATATGGGTCTGTAAATTGGTAGAAAGATTTAAATGTCATCCAGGTATACAATTTTTTTTTTTACAACATCTCCCGTAAAACGTCATTAACCAATGCCTGAAAAACCGAGGGGGCGCTATTGCTACTCGTAGTAGCCGTTAATCGATACATGATGGCAGGACGAGAGCCGCAAAAGAAAAGAAAACAAACAGCCACGAACCACTACAGAAATAGTACAAAAGCCCACAGAAAACAACAGGCTACCAACCTGACGATAACCACTGCATAATGGTTTTCATTATCTTCTTTCATGATACAAGTCCTTGTATACAAAATTATGCTGACAAAATAGTATAAAACAGGGGTGTCCAAACTTTTTTCACTGAGGGCCAGATGGAGAAAAATGATGACTACCACGGGCCACAGGCTATTACATATATATATATATATATATATATATATACATATATATATATATATATATACATATATATATATATATATAGGCTATGTGTGCGTGTGTGTAAAATAAATACAAGTGCGCTCAGACATGTGGCATACAGTTGCCAACATCACTTAGATTTCTATTTAAATTAGGCGAATAGTATTATAGCCTATTAAAAGGCGAGCTTGAAGAGATTTTAAGAATTTCACTCACCAGTGACACTTCTAATGAGAACAGTGTTGTTGTGCCTTGGACTGAAGAATCGCTGTGATGTCGGGCGTGAGGTTTGTAGATGCGATTCGCAGGACATCGCAAAGGTGACTGTCTGTTATCTTTGATCGCAAACGGCTCTTGTTTAGCGTCATCAGGGAAAATGTTTGCTCACATATGTGAGAGTATATCAAGAGTGGTAGATCACGTCCCCATATTCTGTATCCATTTCAGACAGGAATGCCCGAAATTCTCTGTGATTGAGTGCTTTCGCACAAATTATGTTAATAGTTTTCACGACTGTATTCATGACATCGCCCAGTTTCGTGACTTTGGCGTATAATGCTTCCTGCTGTATAATACAGTGCAATTTAACAGCCTCGCCCCCAGACTCACTAACTTTTCTGCAAACCAGGGAAGCCATTCCGTTACGCTCACCTATCATGGTTGGAGCACCATCTGTTGTAACTCCACACAACTTGTCCCAAGGGAGATTCCGATTTTGAATCGCAACTGACACAGCTTATAGCAAAAATATCAGCTCCTTTCGTTGTTCCAGTCAGGCTCCGAAGGTCGAGGAGCTCTTCAGTAAAGCAAAAATCATCGTCAACCCCCCGCAAAAAAATTAGTAGCTGAGCTGAATCTGTTGTGTCGGTACTCTCGCACACGCAATTGAATAAAAAAGAAACAACGGAGCTTTGTCTGATATTTGCGCCTTGATGTTAGCTGATAAATCCTCGATTTGCCGGGCCACTGTGTTTCTCGCAACACTAACATTGCAAAAGTCTTGTTTCTTTTCTGGGCATACAATCTCCACAATTTTTGTGACGCACTCTTAATAAAATCACCCTCTACAAAGGCCTTTCCATACTTCGCTATTAGCTTAGCCACCTCGTAGCTAGCCCTGGTAGCATTCTGCTGCATTTGATTAGCACAAAAAAACTGGGTTTGTTGCAATGATAGGCTTGCCGCCAACTGCTTTGATTTCTCTTCTCTGGTTGCTCCAGTATATGCCTTAAAAGAGGCATCATGTTTCGTTTCATAATGTCTCTTAACGTTCATCACCGCTACTGATTCCTGGCAAATTAAACAGACACACTTGCCTCTGTACTCTGAAAAAGTATTAATTTTGCCATCGTGGCTGGAATTTCCTACATTCACTATCCACCTTTCGATTCTTTGCAGTCGCCATGTTGATAAGAACACGATTTGTAGGCTACAGGAACGTTGGCTAGCTAATGCATAAGATTATTTTTTGTTTGGGGGGGGGGGGGCGCAAACTGCTGATCTGTTTTTAGAGTTGGGCTTTTACTATGCTGCCCCCTAGTGTTAAAAAAACAACAGCATTTTTTTTCTCTCATTTGTAGCAGCGGGCCAGATTGAATAATTCTTCTGAAATGTTTCGAGGGCCGCTTTAAAACGCTTCAAGGGCCGCAATTGGCCCGCGGGCTGTAGTTTGGACACCCCTGGTATAAAATAACAGGTATCAACAATCTTCACGACCTATAGTTTGTTCAAAATGCTGTCCCTCCCAATTGTCCAATAATATTTGGGAGAATCAGCAGTGTGCAAGTACTATTTCTCCTGGTCCTTGAATCCCAATAAGGTTATTACATGAAAAGGTAATCTGCACAACTGCTGTACAGCACAAAAAGGCTTGACCAGAGGTAGGGCTTGGACAAACTGAGATGAGTGTCATGAGCTTCAATTCAACAGTAAGAATAGAATGTTTTACTTCTAATTTCTCCAGCTCTGGCTCGCTTGTAGAGTCCTTTAACATCTTTCTGTCCCCACACATCGAGGGGCATGTCCATAAATACCTCAAAGAATGGCAGGCCAGCAGTTTCATGGATTTTTCTGGCATTCAAACGATCCTGGGAGACAGAAATATTGATAACATTGAATGAATGGATTTTTCTGAAAGAAAAAACATTAAAACTTAAGAGTTCTCTCCACAGTGGCTTACTGTGCTGTACGGGGAAATGAAGCTTGCGATGCAAACCAGTCAGGTGTTGGCAAAAAGACGGGCCACCTCTGCGATATGGCGGATGTTTTCCTCAGAATCCTCTGGGCTGAAGCCCAAGTTGTTGTTCAGGCCTTGACGGATATCGTCTGCGTCCAGGGTGTAACAGGGGATGCCGTGACACACCAGGTACTCCTCCATGGCTATACTAACTGTGGTCTTCCCGGCCCCTGACAATCCTTTGTGGTAAACAGTAGAAAACATATCCTACTACAATCCTCTACATCAAAATAATTGATTTATTGACGTGTCGAAACATTACCCGTTAAGACGGTGCATCTCCTGAAGCCTCCCCTTCTTCCAACCACTTGTCCGTGCTTGTTTCGGCTTACATGGTGTGCTTGGTACATAACATTGGTGGCTCTCTGCATTCCCTGTAATGGGAAGTCATCGAAAAGTTGATTATGTTGTATTCTGCTGGAAGACATTGTCACAGCAACATATTCATAGCTCGGTAGCTCCTGCAAACTTAAGTTAGCTGCAGTATTTGGCCTTAAACCAGGTCGTTAGCTTGTTAACTAGCAAGTTTGGTAACAAATCAATGCAATTAGCCATTAGACAATTAACGTTACTTAACCCATTTGGCTAAAGTTAGCTAAAGCTGGTGCGGAATGGACTGCAGTGAAGGTACCGTTAGCTAGCCTTTCCCCAAAGGTATGGAAATGGTTAGCGAATAATTTGCATAATGTATTTATATTTAGATAGATATAGCACTACTAGTTAGTCAGAAAGCAGAATTTCTGAACCATGCAGCAAAGACACACCGAGCAAGTAGTGGACATGATGGAGCCGGGGTGTGATCGCAAGGCAATAGTAAACTCACCCAATTCTCCAAAATTCTCCACTGCGTTTCTGTTTTTTGTGCGAGCTTCCAGAAGTCTCCATTGTAATTTGATGTCAGCGCTTCTGTAGAAAACGGTTTCTGTTAGGCTAACAAGTTATATATTCAGCCAGACAAGCGGCTTCATGAATGGGTGGAAGCTCCGGTAGATTGACATAACATTATTTTACCACAGAACTATAATAACTAGAAAGGCAACATGGTCACGTGGTTCTATTCAATTTGGTTCTTCTGCAAGGGGCACCACCGCAAGACGGCTGCCACGGCCCGAAATAGTATTACTGATGTGCTCTGCCATGTATTTCCAATGGAGCGTTGTGAAAGTCAGTGCAATCTAGGTACCAAAAGCTCACAATATGGTAATCAATAGAAGCGGGTGATCACATTTTACATTTTTCCAGGGTCAAATTTTTTTCTAGGCTGCACAGAGAAGAGAAAGGCATGATTTAAAAAAGCTCACCAGTGAGTGTTGAGTAGGCACACTACTCTGATTGGTTAAGAACAAACTAATGAGATTTGGAACATGGTCATGTGGTAATCCTAGTTATGTCACAGTACAATCACGTGAGGAGGCCCATTTGCATTTTCGCCTCAAATCGAAGTCCCATCTCCACTGGAACTAAAAAAAAACATATCTCCACTGAACTATGGTTATGATTAGCTTGCAAGGAGCATACAGCTGCTCAGTAGCTATAGGTTAACTAACAGTTATGAAGTTTGCATGCCAGTTATCTTGTGCATAATAATGAAATGGTTTTCAAATGCTTTTACATGTGTAATATTTCTAAGAACAGACTTCACATCTCAAGATAAGTGTTACATTACACTATACCCTACTCCAGTGAACATGTTAAAGTCGGTGAAATGCCATCTTGTGTAACGTTAGTGAAAAAAACGCCCAGATAGCGAGGCTAGCAAGAGACGAGTTGGCCGGCTCCTGGGGTATTATGCGGTCGGATTGTTCGTTAGCAAACCGTTTTGCAGCTTGGTTCACTAATAGCAATCAGACTCGGAGGGCTTGAGCCCCATATGACCCCCAATTTCTCACATATGGCTAAATGTGTTTGAACCGGTTAGTTTGTAACCAGGCTATACCCGGGTAAAACCTTAGCTAAATTAGGGATAAATTGAATTAAATTGACTCGTCTGTCAAACTATACACCCCTCCCGAAGATGCATAATGATGGCATAGTATATAGCTTGTTGGCTGATAAGCCTACTTACATAGTTTAACTTTATCTAAATGAAAATGTAATTCTTCAGTTATGAGAATTGCATATATTGTTACGTTATGCTCAACAGGCCATGTGATTTAGAAAGCGAATCTGCTCCACTTTCTAGTTAACGTTAGCGACAATGCTAAAGTTGTAACAATAGCTGTGTCTAGAGCTGAAATGTTTAGCTAGCTAGCTAACGTTAGCTACCCATGAACCTGTTGCCAACCTAGCTTCCCTACATATTATAGCTGGGTCTACAACTAAGGGTAGCTAATGTTGTTACAATTGTTTATCGTTTATAGCTTTTAGCACACGCCAGCTATAACAACATGGTTGTACTATACAAATTATTTGATTGTTAATAGGTAGCTAACAGGCCGGCTATGTCAATGGCACTAGCCAGCTGCCGAGTTACATGAATGTTAGCTAACGTTTGGTAATTACACTTAGGTAAGCAACTAACAGCTAATTTAACATTAATTGGGCCGTGGAAAAATCGCCGTTTTGAGAAGGCAGTTGCCTTTCTAGTTTTTATATAGTTCTGTGTGTTTTATTGGCCGGGCAAGGTATCGCTATGACAACTTCCCCAAAGTGCCGTAAAGGAGAAGGTGTTTTTGTCGCAGTCTGAAGTTCTACATAAATATGAAAGACTTTATGCTAATAATAATGTTCAAACAAGAATAGCAGCAGTTGAGGCCCAAACTGTGCCTAGTTCTAATGTTTCTTTGTTGCTCAATCGTACCTTTTTTTTTTAAGCACTGCGCTTCCACTCATCCCTTCGGGTCTGAACATAGGAACAGCCATTACATTTTTTTCCTATAAATAAAAAAACAAAAAACAATCATGTTATATAACTGTAATTCTATATTTCCCCCGAAGCTGCTACTTTTAATACATTTTCGTCGATAATTCACTTTCTGGAGTTTAAAAGAAATACATTTTTAATATATTTCAGCTTGTGTATGTTTTCAATTGGCAGCAGTCTTTCAATTTGAGATGCCTTGTGTGCTCAGCTTACGGCTGCTGTGGTATGTTGGAAACTATGTCTATAGCACATTCACAATATTAGTAAAATGTGTGTGTATTGTTGAACGTTACATGGCAGTCCAGTGGTCCATCTCATTGGATGTATTTCTTCACCTACCGCACCCTCAAGTGGACATAAAAAATGGCACTTCTTGATGTTGGTGCTTGCTAGTTCAAGTTGAGTCTACAATGACCCTAGAGTAAAAAAAACAAACAAACACATTTTGCTCATATTCTATATGTGCTATAGACATAGTAGGTTTTCTAAATACTGGTTTTCTTTTTGTTAATCCTGTCAAGATGTTGTAAATTTGTTATATGCTATTTAACTTTACCTAGCCAGCAGGTTGTGTCTGAACTCGTTGGTGCTATTTGCAACATCCAATTAATTCCTCTTCTGCCTCTTCTCAACTTTCTTCCCTCATTTTATATTTTTATTCCTTTGTCATTTCCTCTCTTCCTTTATTCCTCCCCGCCTCCTTGCTATTTCTTGCAGCCCATCAGTGACAGAAACCACCGCTTTATTTTTCCCTTTTTCACTTGATCTGCCACTTTCTTTTCTCCCTTCAGCCTCAGTTTGTCTACCTGCCACTGCTTTTGGCTTGATAGAATTTCACTCTCTAGTTCTAGTTTTCTCTCCTGTATCACCTTTTTCTCTATTGCCCACCACTTCCTCTTCACCACTCTAAGTTTTGCCCATTGCAGTGCCGTTTCGTCCACTTCAGGGCTCTTCAACTCGATTTCCACCTGCTCTTCCCGAGCAATCCTCTTATTGTCCTTCTCCCGTTTGAGTTTCTGCAGTTGTTCCTCCAGTCTAAAGTGCTCTTCCATTATCATCTCCCTTTCTTTCTCCACATCTTCCTCAACTTCAGCTCTCTTTTTCAACCAGTGAGCTTTGGTCTGCTTTTTCTCCTCATGCAAACAATCGATTTCTTTCTGAAACTGCTCCCTCAATCTCATGGTTTCGTTGAGCATGCTCTCTTTCTGCTCTGCATTTTCAGCTTCCATTTAATTGAGTTTGACTTGATAGGTGACTCTCATGTCGCTCTTCTCCCTCTCCATCTCTTCTTTTATCATCTCACGCAATTTCAGATTCATCATCTTATTGGACTCAAGCTCTTCTCCCCGCTGCCTGTTCATTTCCACTCTCTCAGTGTGGAAGTGCTCTCTGACCCTCTGAATGTCTTCCCTCAAACTGGCTTTCTCGTTCTGCCAGTTTTCAGTTAGCGTCTGCATCTCCCCCGCCAGTCTCTCTCTCTCTGCCTGATTTATCTGTCTCTCTCTCTCTATATCATTCATCATCTGCAGTTTATCGTCCTCAAACTGCAGTCTCTGTTCCCGACTCCGATTCACCACGTTCATTCTCTCCCTCTCTATGCCCACTAAGTCCCTTTGCAAGTTCCTCCTCTCAGACTCAACCGCCGTCGCGCTGTTCACCATATCTCGCCTCTGATTCCTTTCTCTCTCCAACGTCTGCACAATCACACTTTCCTTCTCCAACAGCTCCATCTGTGTCTCCTTCGCTCTGCGGAGATTTTTTCTCTCTTCCTCCGTTTCTTGTCTCACGCTGTTTATTTTGTCCTTGATTTTCTTTTTCAGTCTCTCTGACTTTTCCCACTCCAACCTCAGTCTGTTGTGCAGCAGATCCTCCTCCACCTTCAAGGTCTCCATGTCTTCCCTCCACATTTCCTTGAAAGCCAATTTCTCTACAATATACGCCTCTCTCTCTAACTCTATGCGTCTTCTAAGATTGTTGCTGAAGTCCTCAATCTCTTCCTTCTCCTGCTTGAGCATCTCTAGAGCTCTGATGTCACAGTCCATCTCCTGCCTCTGCATCTCCAGGCTGGGCTGTATGGTCTCTTTCTGACTCATCAGCTCTGCTCCTAAGCTCTGCAGTCTTTCGATCTCCAATGTTTCTTCTCTAACCATGAAGTCCATTTTGTCTCTCACTTTTTTCAGTTTACCATCCTTCCTGGTCTGTTTAAAATAAAAAAAATGTTAGTCCAGGATGTCTGTGCACAGTACACTAACACAATAACACTGCATTTTGGCTATATTATAAAATTGATTATATAACACTGTATTTATCCTTGTTGGCTGTTGAGGAAGAAGCTCTGCCAAGGTTTATAAATAAATACAGAAGCATTATAGTTGCTTTAGAAAGTATCCAACAAGTTGAAATAAATAAGATGGCATATGGGGAGAGCAGAGCTTGGTAGGCTACAATACATACAAATAACCATATGTATATTGCATGACTTACCCAACGTTTTTTAAACCAATCCATTTTGTAGTGCAGTCTACTGAAGGCAAAATAATGATACTTAAAATTAAGTTATTACCATAGACTGTATACAAATAGATTCTTACTGGACTTTTTATAAGAGCCCTGATACTAATACTATTGTGACGTCACACCTGTCACGGAATGTAACTGGGTTAGTGCCAAGATGCTTGGATGCCACTTGTTACCTCACAGACCAAATGCAGCTCCGAATGTTCTGGAGCCTAAACGTAAACATTATTTTTATAGCATGAATGCCGTGCTCAAGACATAGCCAATTAATTATTGTCAAGACATAGCCAAGTAATTATTGTACAGCTGAGTTAATTCTGTCGTGCCCAGAAGCATGCTCATTTTCAGACTCCTACTTTAAATAGAGCTGCTCAAGTGAATAACAAAACCGTGAACGTCTCCATAGTCACTCCGCAAAAAGCCTAAACTATACGTTAATTGTGTTTGTTCTATTGTTTGTCAACTTCTCCGCCAATCTCCCACATATCCCCTTTGCAGTAGATGGCAGCAAAATACAATCGTTGCGCATGCAATCAAAATAAAAAGGGATATTTTTTAAACTGACGTGCATTCCGTTTTATGGAAATATTAGCGCAGTGGTTAGCCAGCCATTTAGCTAACGTACGGGTAGCCTTGTTGTTTTTGTACTAGGCTACTCTTTTGCGCATCAATGCACACTCACACTGTATAGCTATATTTGTCTTCAAGGCCTCAACATGCTTCATGCGTCCGTCCGCGCGCCAACCCATTTGCGGACACGGGCGCGCCGTCCGGAACAATTGAACATTGAATATTGCCTACCTGGGTTCTCATCCGAGGCGGTTTGGACGCGTTGTCATAATACTCCACTGCACGTTGTACTGTGTATACAGCACAGTAAAGATATCCCAGCCCAGTTTACCGGTTTTAATATGTATTTTATTATTTCCAGGTGATAAATGGTACACAAACACTCATAATATATTATCATATATACAGTCAAGCCGGAAAGTCTGCCCACCCCTTTCACCTTCTCCACGTTTTTATTACATTACAGACATATTTTACAATAGATTAAGTTCATTTTTTGTCTCAAAATTCTACACAAAATAGCCCATAATAACAAAGTGAAAACATGTTTTTAGAAATTTTTGCAAATGTATTAAAAATCGAAAACTGAAATCTCTCATTTACATAAGTATTCATACCCTTTGCTTTAACATATTTTTAAAGTATAATATTTAATATTTGGTCGCATATCCTTTGTATGGTGTTACTTACTGAAGTCTGTGACCAATCAACATCAAAATACTCTCGATATCTTATTTTCAGGTACTGTTACAAGCGATACTATAACATCTCTGCATTTGAACTGATCTTTATGAGAATTGGGGGTGAGACTAGATTAAGCTGTAAATTACGCTGGTCCAGTATGGAA
Source organism: Ilyophis sp. 1 JC-2022 (assembly GCA_022702515.1). Classification (NCBI taxonomy): domain Eukaryota; kingdom Metazoa; phylum Chordata; class Actinopteri; order Anguilliformes; family Synaphobranchidae; genus Ilyophis; species Ilyophis sp. 1 JC-2022. Next base: position 28,800,147 of record CM040400.1, read on the forward strand.
CACATGACTAGCTAAATACATTTTTTAATACATTTGCAAAAATTTCTAAAAACATGTTTTCACTTTGTCATTATGGGCTATTTTGTGTAGAATTTTGAGACAAAAAATGAACTCAAGCTATTGTAGAATATGTCTGTAATGTAATACAACGTGGAGAAGGTGAAAGGGGTGTTCAGACTTTCCGGCTTGACTGTATCATTATATATCATTACTTGGAGTGATTAGTAACATTTCGCTTTTCATTTTACAGAGAAAATCTCTTTACAAGGGCAAACAGGGAAACGGACAGAGCCTCAAATTGCCACAATTTTTTTTAAAGTAAAATAATAATAGTAATGATAAATAAAGCATACAGCAATTATTAACAGACAGTAGATAGAGAAGGGTTTTCAACTCGGTACATTCTGTGCGCGACGTTTTGTGTACAGACGTTTAAGTATCTAGTATCTTAGCTACTATAGCAAATGACTAATGCATAGCCTACATCAATAAATACATAAACAAATAAACTAAATCGAAAAAGGAAATATGTATCATTAGGCCTACATGTGAAATAGCCTAAATAAATAGGCTAATATAACCTATTTATTCGTTTTACCGTCTGAAGTGAACAGTCGTTCGTCTAAAGTCAATTGCGGTCATAAGCAAGAATGTATAGGCTAACGTTATCATTACATGTCACATAAATAAATATATGGATTCATATGTTTTACCGTCTGAAGTAAAAAGTTAGCAGATTAGTGTGTTAGTAATTATCTGACTAGTGTTAGTAAATTAGTAGATTAGTTAACAATAATCAAGAAGGAAGCTAAACTGGAGACAGAAAGAGAGAATGCGAGATCGCAGAAAACATGAACAAATGTGCACAAACAAGTGGGATCATGACACAATCAACAAGATGTTTTTTTTAAGGCACATCATATTTTGTGAAGAAATTTCCACTTATTCCTTAATTATGGGATAGTGATATGCGATATGCCTGAGTCACATAATTCCTTAGTTTATTACTGTAGGACAATGATGAGGGTGCACAGTTGTTCGTTATGAGTGGCAAGGTAAATTTGGTAGGCTATTAACTTACCAGTTTAAGGCACAAAATATGATGTGCCTTAAAAAAAAACAGAGAGAGAGAGAGAAAGAAAGTGCCGTGTTTGATTTGTGTTTGTCAGGAGAAGTTTGTGCCCGATCCCTGGACCGAATGAGAACCCGCCCCGTTACCGACCACCGCCTGTCTGACAACCCTGCTCCTGCATTAGCCCTGGACCGTAAGAGAACCCGTCTATGTGTACCGACCCCTGCAAACGTACACCGACTATTCTCCCGGATTACGTACTGGCTGACCTTTCCCTGCAATTCGACTTCTCGTTTCCCCAAAACAGCAATAAAGCGTGAAGTTAAATTGAATTGTCGCGGTGTGGACATTGAAGTTATTGTTTTCAGTTGCGTGACAACTCCAACCACCTCGGAGTTTGCCACAGTACATTGCCATGAATTAGTGAACATACACACGTGCACACGTTTGTGCGAATCGCACACGCGCACGCACACATATGCAACATATGTAAATGACTGTAATGTGATGTAATTAGTGTATGATCATGTAAAGAATATCACTACTTATTATGTGCTCACTTTAACTAATGTATTTTTGGTAATGATGATATGTAATGACCATGTTTAAGTAGAAAAGCCTAACCAGAGACAGGGGTCGCAAATTAGCCTTGGCAAGAAATCCTATATGCAACACATCTGTTTCATGTTATTGTAACCTGTTACAATGCGCACATGTGCAATAAATCAACTGACAAATTGTACCCAATCCTCATCCTCCCACAAGGCTGCATAGATGCGGATGTGCATGCATGCATACTCTGCAACACCATTACAAAATTTTAGTGTACCCACATGCAATATGCAAATGTGAAATAAATTAACTGACAAAAAAATTGTATCCTATCCTATAGGCTACCTGAACATTGATGCTCTCATTACATTACATTACAGGCATTTAGCAGACGCTCTTATCCAGAGCGACTTACACAACTTCTTATTACCTTTATCCATTCGTACAGCTGGATATACAGTCAAGCCGGAAAGTCTGAATACCCCTTTCACCTTCTCCACATTTTATTACATTACAGACATATTCTACAATAGATTGAGTTAATTTTTTGTCTCACACTGTTACAAGCGATACTATAAGCTCTCTGCATTTGAATGGATCTCTATGGGAATTGGGGGGTGAGACTAGATTCAGCTGTAAATTACACTGGTACAGTATGGAACACATTGCTGGCTAAATGGCTGTAAGTCATCAAGGGTCTGAGCTATCAAACGAGCCCCAAACCATCACTCTGTTGCCAGATATGGAGTAGATGTGGATGGATCACTGCAAGGGTTATTTCTCCTGACTCATTTTCCTATAGAACTCTATGGGGAAAAAAGTTAGGACAAACAACCCTTAAAGAGATCCATCCACATCTACTCCATATCTGGTCGCAGAGTGATGGTTTGGGGCTCGTTTGATACCTTAGACCCTTGATGACGTACAGCCATTTTGCCAGTCATGTGTTCCATACTGTACCAGCTGAATCTAGTCTCACCCCCCAATTCTCATAGAGATCAGTTCAAATGCAGAGAGGTTATAGTATCGCTTGTAGCAGTACCTGAAAATAAGATATCGAGAGTCTTTTGATGTTGATTGGTCACAGACTTCAGGAAGTAACAGCATGCAAAGGCTATACGACCAAATATTAAATATGATACTTTAAAAATATGTTCAAGCAAAGGGTATGAATACTTATGTAAATGAGAGATTTCAGTTTTTGATTTTTAATACATTTGCAAAAATGTCTAAAAACATGTTTTCACTTTGTCATTATGGGCTATTTTGTGTAGAATTTAGAGACAAAAAATACAGGCATTGGACACGTAGGGCTCAACAAGCACGTAGTTACAACAGTAGCCTAATTTATGCCAAAAAGTTGGCGAGCCAGAGACATATGCTGAATTCAAATGCTGTCGTAATTATCGGAAATACGAATCAGTTTCCGACATGGAAGTTGCACTTGAACTAACCTCCAAGTCCAAGTAGCCTAATTACAAGTGGGAAAGTCGGAATCGGATATAATTTTGGGTAACACTTTACAATAAGGGAACACACCTCATGCCTTAACTAATGCATGACTCATCGTGATTTAATGCATGAATTAATGCATGCAGTCCTGTTTCACTTATGTAGCTCTGAGTATTTTGTTGCAAACTAAAGAAAACTAAAAAATTTTGCATTTTTACAATGTTTCGCTTGCATTTGTGGCACTTTTTTTTGACTTAAATTATGAAAATAAACATATCTAAGTTCATACTGTAAATGGTACACCTGTCTTGTTTAATTTACGCCATTTACCAAGTTTATGTGATGCTCAGACCTGGAGTTATAAAGCCTTAAACAGAGCACCCCCTAAATAGATGAGAATTTACCAAATTTACCATCTGCGCAAAGGGGTTAACTAATGCATGACTCATGATGTATCATGAACTCTGTGCGGCTCAATATTAATAAATGATCAAGTCATTATTAATTCATGTGATTACTTTACACTTAATGTATCATCAATTAATGAACATTAACTCAGTTAAGTCATACATGAAGTAACATGTCATCAAAGTAGCTGCAAACCAGTTAGGTAGACAAAAGCTTCTCAGACCATCAGTGGTAGATTTATCCATTTTGGGGCCCCCAAAACTCCTCCTGACAGTGTGCTGACAAAGCTGTTCGCTTAAAGGAAAATTATACCAGTGTGCCCCCCCCCCTATCTTTACCTGTGGAAAGGCTCCCTTGTGCAAATGGTGACAGTAATATCAAATGTTAAAATGTATCTTAGAAAGTGAATAATTAGTAGTTATTTTCAATGATAGCCTATATTTGCCAATATTCCTTCATTCAGACTATGCAAACCCTACAGTAGGCCTATCTCTAATGTGTAATAAAAAATCACGCTTAATAGATTTGATAGTGATCTATTATAAATAATATGGAGTCAATGCGTGTGAATTATGACAGCCATTCAACTGTTTTAGAGAAGGAGTAGGTTCAGTGTGATACCCCAAAAATATCCAGTAAGTGGCAGTTCTGAGAGCAGAAACAACCTTGTTAATGAGAGATGTCAAAGAAGAATGGCCAGACACATTCAGAAAGCTAACAGCTAACAGAAAGGCCAAAATTTTTTAATTTAACAACAGTGGTGAGCAGAGGGGCATCACTGAATGCACGTGTTGAAACCTGAAAGGGATGGGCTGCAGCAACAGAAGATTAGATGATACTAGGTAGGTATTTCTAATACAGTGGATACTAAGTGTAAACTGTAAGAAGTTCACCATTTATCGTTAAATTTCATTATTATTTCACACATGCGATCATCATTACTTCCTAAGTACTTGGCTGACTTGTGTCCCGCTAAGTAAAGTCATGGCATGATACCAATTTGTAAATGATTACTTAATGTACATTGATAGGAGGCAAGCATTTGTTAACCATGAGTTCATCATTACTTAATTATGAGTTCAATGAATTGTGACCCTTCAAGTAAAGTCACACAAGATTCTTCATATAGTAATGATTACCCCATCATCACATCACTATTACTTAATAAATAGGCCAATGATTTCTGCACCCTTGAAAACCTAATATTAAAATAAACCAGTCAAACGTCGTCCAAATAGAACATCAATGTTTTATTCATTATTCATGTGGAACACAATTTATTAAGACATTCAAAAAGACCTCACTCCCATTTCCTCTCAATCACCATATCTGATTTTTATAAATCCCCTTGGCCCTCTCTATATTTGGTGTATGTCCCCCACTGTCCCCCCGGATCAATAAAGCTCCTGCTGTGGTTAACAGTGAAATGTGTGTATCCAGCAGTGGCAACGCCACTGATCACTTATTATTGTGGTCCCCCGACGAACGTGTCTTCAGATGAATGGGAGCAGTCTTCACCAGTCTGAGAACTGGCCGTTTCCTCTGTTACCCCAGAATCCCAAAAACCCATTTTCGCCTCCTCCATGTCCTGCCATATCTCCCATGACCCTACTGTTAAAAGAAGATCATTTACAAATCAAAACTAGAATGGCACTCAGAGAGATAGACCCAAAAGCAAGCAGTTAAGTCCATTCAGTGTCATAGAGTTCAGTGGGCAAAGCACTGAACTCTATGCTACTGAATGGACTTAACTGCTTGCTTTTATTGCCAAAGTTACAGCAACCAATATGACTTCCAGTGCAATGCACCTCTCAATTTCTGCTTGGGCTATAATTTAGAAAACCCTGCCTTTTCTACCAAACTAAAGGGTTAACAGTTATATATTAAACCCAGTTATATCCACAATACATATAAGAATAATAATCAATGCGTGATTATACTTGACACGATACAAAGGTAGTTGTTTTACTCATCGGAGATTACTCTGGTTGGTCTTCTTGAACACATGATGATGACTCGCTGACGGATAGCCTACAGAAATCAGTATGAAAAGGTTGAACTACATGTAGGTTTATTACGACATCATGTAAAGTAGTTGAATCTAATCTATTCAGTTCAATATTTTCTTTGTCCAAGACCACCGAAATAAAGTTAATGAGTTTTCTTGCACACTGAATACGCACGCACAGATAGGAGGCAAAATATCACATCTATCTCCAGAGACCGTTTTAACACACACACATATATGGTGGTAACTGAAGGATAACTAAGTTAGGCTACTGTACAAGCTCCTCGCAAATTCTAATTATTTCACTAAGTCCAGTCCTGAGCTCACATGACAGGGTAACGTTAGATACATAAATATTTTACTCCGAAAAGGAAATTTATAAGGAAATTATGCAATTTAACATTTGCCTAACTAGCTAATGTTATAGTTAGCAGCAATATGCAAATCCTTGTGTGTTCTAATACTAATGCCACTGAACTAAATATATAACTAATGCCACCTAAATAAATATAACTACTGGACATTGGCAAGCTATGAAGCAAAATTACAAATGAGGCCTCATAGCAGCTAGCTTGCTAGCTATTTGTTTCTAACTAGCTACATAAGCTACTTACCGAAATTTAAGTAACATTCATGTAGTTTCAGAGGGTTAAAAGCATTCGGTTTTGTTTAGGATCTTCTGCAGTGCATTCATGTTTGCTCCCATAGATAGCCTGTAGAAACAGAAAGTAGATTCACACCACAGAATTCTGTTTTCATGGAAGTTCGAACCATAGATATTAGTACAACCATACTTTCCGGTTGTGGTTCTTGTATATGGAATTCTAAAGGCAACAAAATTCACAAACAGGTTATCTGGATGTTACGGCCACTCCCTGAATGACCGCAACATAAAAGGCACAGAGACGTTGAGTTGCGATACAAAAATAAATTTATTAACAAGGGGAAAAGGAACAGGGAGCATATGGATGTGTGAATGCAGGTATCTATATGTGTATGTGCATCTGTGAATGCCGATATGTGTTGTAAAGGAAACCGGTCAATAGATGAAGAAAATAGGGAAAAACCACGGTCCAAAAGACACTCGGGGTCGTAGGCCGTGAGGGAGAAGAAAAACTTCTCACTCGGAAGCATGAACAAAAGTCAATGAGCAACTCTCGATTGCTGGGCAAGCCAGTCTTTTAAAGGCGTGGGCCAGGTGACTCCAATTAGTCAATCAGGCCAATTCTCTGGATGGGGAAACAAGACAGAGGGAGAGACAGGCACACGTAACACTGGATTGTAAAAAATAAAAATGCTTTTTATCATTTTCTTAGCCACCAATCATTAGATAAAATACATTTAAAAAATAATTTATTTTACTCTTCTATTTATCATTTGCTTCCTATTTTCACAGTCCTAGCATGTGTGTAATTGTAGGCTAGTCATCATTATTGTACCCATTCCCTAAACAGAGTCATATGTTGAGTGAGTCATATGTTGAGTCTGTTGTTGGCTGTACGATAAGTAAAACATCAATACTATATATTTGTTATTGTGTCAAGTAAAATCACAAATTGATTCTTATTCTGTATTATGGTATAACTGGGTTGAAAATATTAATACAGATTTAGTCTCACACACCCTCTCTGACAATATGAAGCCTGCAGTTAACTAATTAGATGCAGAGTATGGACAAGATGTTTGGGGATTAAAACAAAGAAGCACACATTTACGAGGAAAAAACAAACTTTTCACCACATCTGAAAACTTCCTCTCTCTCTCCTGCTGGGAAGAGTGGAAGAAACCACCACTTTTTAATTTCCACAACAAAAAAAAAAAAGATCCAGAAAGCTCAAAAGCAACAAATCCATAAGCCAGAGACTTATATGCACAAGCAAGGTGAGGGGGGGGGGGGGGCGGTGTTATAAAAATGGGTGGTTTATAAAAACAGAATTTCACTTATCAGTAGTTTTAAAAGCGAACAGCTTTGTCAACACACTGACAGGAGGAGTTTTGGGGGCCCCAAAATGGATAAATTCACCACTGATGGTCTGAGAAGCTTTTGTCGACCGAACTGGCTACTTTTATGACATGTTACTTAATGTATGACGTAACTGTGGGTTAATGTTCATTAATTGATGATACATTAAGTGTAAAGTAATCACATTAACTAATAATGCCTTGATCATTTATTAATATTGAGCCACGCAGAGTTCATGATAGATCATGCATTATTTCATGCATTAAATCGTGATGACATCATGATGAGTCATGCATTAGTTAAGGCATGAGGTGTGTTCCCTTATTGCAAAGTGTAACCTAATTTTTGCTACCCGAGTTCCACCAGTTGTGACGTTTCACTACTGACCTATTAGGCTACCTCTCTGTCCTTCAAGTGCTCCTCGGAGCTCATATTATCCAGTTGCCAAGTCGAAATGGCAGAAAATACGATATATTCATCACATATGACAATGCAACCAGGCAGCGCAGCAGATTATCATATTGATGGTCACGCACACACATCACACAACCAGTAAAACATACTTTAATATATCATAAATGGTTCATACGTTTCCTTTCCTCTTCTTTCACATGCAGAAAGTGATAGCAGCTCTCGCATGTATTTTTTTTTATTCATAAAGGATCAAAATAAACATTTACTGTCTAGACATCCATGTTTCCTGGTAATTCTGATTTCGGAGCATGTGAATGCCGTCAACCTCATAATTACGATTTGGCAACTGGGAAATAGAGCACTTGAAGGCAGCAATAGCCTAACTCATCTCTCTAAAATGCTGAGATAACATAATCAATTCAGGCAAGTAGGCTAATACACTCAATAGCAACAGTAGGTTAGCTATAGCTAATTAATGTCTGCAAATAAAGATTAACAAAATTGTTTTACTTTATTTCCAGTATTAACTTCATTAAAATGGAATAGACTCCTTCTTAACTTGTCACATTAAAACTACCCAGTGCACCGTTAAATAATATTAGATCTCGTAGTGTCGGCTCCAGTGTTATATTGTTTAGTTTGAGTTATTTAGTAATATAGCTTGCTTCATGTGGGAATATTTTTGCAATGCGTTTAACTGTCATGGTATACTATTTATTCTAGTACCATTTCATATTTCCATTTCATGGTATACCATCATACTGTCACACCCCTGGGCCATCAGTCAGGATCCTACTGATTTTACCTGCCAGTTTTTCATTGACTAATTCTAAGGAAATTATTTGTCTGTAGAACACATTTTGGAAAGCAAAACATTTGTTGATCTGACAGATTAAAAGTCCTGGGATGTGAATATTGATTATTTATTCTTCAGGTATAGCTCTCAGAGATTGTCATTATGATATGTTAATATATGATATCTTAATATGTGTGGTTGTAAGGAAAACTGGCAGATACACCATGTCCCTTGGGCCGAATTTGGGAACCACCGGTTTGTATTTATTCATAATTCTTTGTATAATCCAATACAGCTGCACATAACAGCATTAGTTCATTGAATCATGGAATGACTAACTTCCCCTGTGTGTCCTCTACTTGCAGCCAGAGTATTGGACAGTGCAATATCGCTTCCCTCATGCAAGTTTGGGCAGTCTCATTTATTCCTTTCTTTACATACCTTTAATGGCGTTGGTTCAATTAGGAGGTGTCATTTTCTCAAACAGTTTATGGGTTGGGAAGGTTTCTTTGGGCTTTATTACTGTTAAAAATTGTCTTCAGCTTACACTGCAAAAAATGTCTCTATTAATAAGTATTTTATTCTTGTAATGAGACTTACAATCTTATCTCTTTTTCCCATCTTCTGCTTGAGGGTTGGGTCAGGTTAAGGGTTGGGGGGTTGGGTCAGGTTAAGGGTTGAGGGGTTGGGTTAGTTTAAGGGTTGGGTGGTTGGGTCAGGTTAAGGGTTGGGTGGTTGGGTCAGGTTAAGGGTTGGGTGGTTGGGTCAGGTTAAGGGTTGGGTGGTTGGGTCAGGTTAAGGGTTGGGGTATTGGGTCAGGTTAAAGGTTGGGTCAGGTTAAGGATTGGGGGGTTGGGTCAGGTTAAGGGTTGGGTGGTTGGGTCAGGTTAAGGGTTGGGTGGTTGGGTCAGGTTAAAGGTTGGGTCAGGTTAAGGATTGGGGGGTTGGGTCAGGTTAAGGGTTGGGTGGTTGGGTCAGGTTAAGGGTTGGGTGGTTGGGTCAGGTTAAGGGTTGGGGTATTGGGTCAGGTTAAAGGTTGGGTCAGGTTAAGGATTGGGGGGTTGGGTCAGGTTAAGGATTGGGGGGGTTGGGTCAGGTTAAGGGTTGGGTGGTTGGGTCAGGTTAAGGGTTGGGTGGTTGGGTCAGGTTAAGGGTTGGGGTATTGGGTCAGGTTAAAGGTTGGTTCAGGTTAAGGATTGGGGGGTTGGGTCAGGTTAAGGATTGGGGGGGTTGGGTCAGGTTAAGGATTGGGGGGGTTGGGTCAGGTTAAGGGTTGGGTGGTTGGGTCAGGTTAAGGGTTGGGTGGTTGGGTCAGGTTAAGGGTTGGGGTATTGGGTCAGGTTAAAGGTTGGGTCAGGTTAAGGGTTGGGTCAGGTTAAGGATTGGGGGGTTGGGTCAGGTTAAGGGTTGGGTGGTTGGGTCAGGTTAAGGGTTGGGTGGTTGGGTCAGGTTAAGGGTTGGGGTATTGGGTCAGGTTAAAGGTTGGTTCAGGTTAAGGATTGGGGGGTTGGGTCAGGTTAAGGATTGGGGGGGTTGGGTCAGGTTAAGGATTGGGGGGGTTGGGTCAGGTTAAGGGTTGGGTGGTTGGGTCAGGTTAAGGGTTGGGTGGTTGGGTCAGGTTAAGGGTTGGGGTATTGGGTCAGGTTAAAGGTTGGGTCAGGTTAAGGGTTGGGTCAGGTTAAGGATTGGGTGGTTGGGTCAGGTTAAGGATTGGGGGGGTTGGGTCAGGTTAAGGATTGGGGGGGTTGGGTCAGGTTAAGGGTTGGGTGGTTGGGTCAGGTTAAGGGTTGGGTGGTTGGGTCAGGTTAAGGGTTGGGGTATTGGGTCAGGTTAAAGGTTGGGTCAGGTTAAGGGTTGGGTCAGGTTAAGGATTGGGGGGGTTGGGTCAGGTTAAGGGTTGGGTGGTTGGTTTTTTTTGTGGGATCTGAGTCAGAAGAGTCTGTGAGGGGCACTAAGCTAAAAAGAAAACATCTGTGCCTCACCAAATACTGAACTCATGTGTTCTTGTGTTACGTAATCATTTTTTTTAAACTTTGTACTAATTTAAAAATAAACAAATGGGGGAGGTCAAAGAAAAACAGACAAAAATAAGTTATAATAAATTAAAATAGAGCTAAAATGTGAAAAAGTAGAAACTTACCATCAGTCCAACAAATAAGAGATAATAAGTTTCTACATGTGGCTAACAGAAACCAGGCTGTAAAAGCACAATGAGTGCTAATAGCTAAAATGTCATACCTCTGTGCCATTATCCTTTTATTCCTTGGATATTCAAGAAAAATCCCCTAAAATCTCAAAGCATCAACATTTCAATAAGCTGATAAACTTGTGTTTAAAAGCACAACTCCCCAGAAATCTGTTCCTTAAGAATGTGTTGAGAAGGTAGGGGTTTCCAAAAGGTTTCCCACCCTCCAATCCCCCAATATTTCTGGCGCCAGCCTCATGCGCACACATGGTCCTGATTTCCCAGACATTGTAATCCAGTCTGTGTGTGGATCCCAGACCTGCTAGTGCATTCTGGGATTTGAAAATATTTGGGTGGGTGGTGCAACAAGGACAGTGTGCTCTCTGCAAACAGCTGCATGTGTCATAATCAGGTATTAAGGAATACATGATCCTAAGGGACAGAAGCTAATATGTCCCTCTGGCTTATGGAGGAAGTGTTGCTTTGAGCCTTCTGGATCTGAGCTTTTTGTGTTTGGGAATTAAAATCAGTGGTTATTTACTCTTCCCAGCAGTGGGAGATAGAGAGAGAAGTTTCCAGATGTGGGAAAACAGTTTGGTTTCCTCGTAAATGTGTGCTTCTTTGTTTTAATCCCCAAACATCTTGTCCATACTCTGCATCTAATTAGTTAACTGCTGGCTTCATATTGTCAGAGAGGGTGTGTGGTCACACAGAACCTGACTAACTGTTCCTGGGAGCTACAAAAAGGGATTCTGAGATCCATTGGCAGTTAAAAGCCAGCAGAGCACCTTTTTTTCCCAAGAACACTTCAGACATGTCCAAGAGTGTGTACGTCTCTAAGGCTGCAGCTGTGGCCATTGTGACAGTGGGAGCTTTGGCTCTTGTCACTGCCATTGGAATGATCATTTTCCACAACGTCAAAATCAAAGAATGCCCACAATTATTCTCACCAACCGGTCTGACCTCCACTGTGGACCCAACTGGACCACCACCTGATATAAGACTACCAGGAAACCTGATTCCAGAGAGCTACGAGATCTTCCTGCAGACTCACCTGTACACCAAGTTGGACAGCCTCGACGAGCAAAACTACAACTTTACAGGAAACTCTACCGTGAAGTTCAAGTGTGTGACTGCTACCAACACCATGTACATTCACAGCAAAGATCTCAGTCTGGCTGTGTTAGGTTTGATTGAGGAAAACGGGAAAAAAGTGCTAATTAACCAGGTTCGTCTGTTGGAAGACTACAGGGAATTTGCTGAAATAGAGCTTGCTGACACTTTGAGAGTTGGTAGAATGTACTACCTCATCAGTGAATTTATGGGAGAGTGTAAAGGATTGAATGGCATGTTCCTCGGGAGTTACAAGGAAAAGGGAAAAAACGAAAGGTAAGATTACTTTTTAATTGAATAATGTGCATGGGTTCTTTTTCTTATCATTCTATGTGAGCAAAGAAAATGTATGAGTGTTCAGTAACTGGGTTTAAGGAAATGACAGTGAACTGAATTTATGCAGACTTTGCCTGTCCTTTAACCATTTATTCTATTGTTCCCAAAATATCTATCATAATAGCATAAATATTAAGCCTCTTTTCAGCACATTAATGGTATAGGTGGCAGAATTTCTTTTGTCTTGTTCTGGTGTTGTGACGTATCATGAGGGACACTATAAGATGTTAATATATATATTTTTAAAAACTTCCCCTTGCCTTGTGACAGAACGGTAAGGGCATTTCTAACTGAGAATGTGTATATCAGGGCGTGCGATCACTGTCAAGAATGGATGAACAACATTGTCAGGACATTTATAGTTTTCATTTTGTTACATTTGATCTATGGTGAAAAATCCCCAGATATTTTTGTGCGTTATGCCAAATTGTTGATTTGTTGCTTCCTTAAAAATCCTCCTTTCTCAGGGAGGATTTTTTATTCTTAATAGAATTTAAAAATTTACAGTATACAATGAGAACCACGGTATTCTACCATGCTGTTCTAACTTCACCACACCAGGGGCCACATGTATAAACAGTGCTGAGCAGAAAAATGCCCTCAGAAAGCTGCATAAGCGAGTTTCCACACAGAAATTCAGATAACATAAGAGAATCTGTGTACCTCTGCACACGCTGGACACCATGTGTACGCAATGTTTGGAGACAGTCTGATATGGCGACACTGTGATAGAAAGGCAGAGGGAGAAAATGCTAAACTTTGCGAAAGCAGATTTCCAACTTTCTCTTTGAGCGTTCTTTTACGCATTCTTTTACTCAGAGTTTTATACATGTGGTCCCCAAAAGGGCATTTAGGTGTACATGTACTATGCATTTATGTATTTTTTTCCCAATTCACTCATTTCTTTTCACATCTAGTTTTACAACAGAATTCTTTGCAGCTAGTAAAATGGAGCCCATGGATGCAAGAAAAGTGTTTCCCTGTTTTGACGAGCCAGCCATGAAAGCTGTGTTTAACATCACTATAATCCACAGAAAAGGGACTATAGCTTTAAGCAACATGCCACAGAAAGGTATGAATCCACCCATGTTTTGCTCTCTTGTTGACTATGAATATTTACAAAAGGTAGATAATTCACATTTGATATTAGGTAGAGGAAGATATTCTTTCGTGTTACAAATAATACAACACATCCAATGTCAGCTGTCGCTGTATCTCCAACTGCGTGGAGGCGATGCCCAGTCCAAATCCAATTTTTTTTCCTGGAGACAAGGCAGGACTCGGTCACAACAGATTTGGGCCAAATTATGACAGGGTGGTGGCCACTTTTGGGTTGGAGGGCATCAACCTTGAGGCACCGCAATCACACAATGCTGTACGTGGGACAGCAGCTTTAAGCATGTGCACTTGATTTTGTTGCAGCAAGTAATGAACCTGGGATTTTGTGGCTGTAATTGCAGTATGAAGACTCAATTTCCCTTTTTGGAATAGACTAATAAAAATTATTTATATTCCCAAGTGAATTAACTGTGTAATCAGTGGCATTAATTGATCATTCAAGTCCTGATTAATAAGGAAGACCAGCATGCCCTTTTGTTGAAACCCTATTGTTGTGAGTTGAAACCACTGATTTAACATGAAATACAGGATATACCACTAACTGGTCCTCATATGCCCAAACTTTCTCATACTTGCAGAACAAGTTGAAATGGAAATTGATGGAGAACAATGGTTAGTCTCTGAGTTTGTTCCCACTGTGAAGATGTCAACTTACCACTTAGCCTTCGTGGTGTCCTGCATGAAATCCAAAGAGACCAACAATGAGAGGACCATGCTAAGGGTATGCTATTCTGCCATGACTCTGTCCTCAAAGACCGCTCTTTAACATAACATTCTTTAGACCAGACGTGCCGATGTGGGTGCAGGTTTTAGCCCAGCACTACGGCACCTGTTAAAGAGTTAAGAATAGAGCTGGGTATTTGTTGGGTTTACTTAATCTGTACTAAGTCCATTCAGCAAAACCCAAAGCCATATCTCAGCCGTATGGTAGAGCAACTCCATCTGTGGATCATATCCATTTATGGATCACAAGCCAACTTGTGCTCTTAATTACTTAATTAGCCCACCATTTTACATGGTCTGACAATTTAGCTTAATATCTTGTCCAGTTCAGTTCACAACGTAAGACTGCTCTATATGAAACATTCTACTGTTATCTAATGTACAAGTGAACCTTTGTTGATGTGTACAGCTAATTCGATAATGTAACCAGGCTAATATATGTAAAAGCCTGCATACACACCAGCCCTCCAGAAACAGACATACCCAGCTGTTTATGGTGTTCCCCAGATTCTCAAGTAGCCAGCAGACTTAGAAATGTAGCAAAACGTGCTTTAGAAAGACTCCTGAGCTAAAAGCAGTAGCCAGCCCTAAATTACTAAAGTGAGTGCTTGCAGGTTTTATGGGAATTACTGGAGGCAAGTAAGCATTGCCTATCATCACTAATCAGAACAGGGTGCAAAGAATATTTTAACAGTGAATATGATTTACACAGACTTTAGATGTAACAGCCAATCTTACATTGAAGCAGTATGGGTACTTGTAGAATGTCTAAAAAGCAAGGTCTTACCACATAAGAAGGTCTATGAAATAAGCAGTGAACTTGCAATTAAAAAGGGACTTTCTTAGCTAATAGATGGAGAGCAGTGGTGGCTGCTCACCAGAATGTTTGGTGAAGCAAACCCGCCATCACTCCTGGGATTTTTTCCCTCCCTGTGAAAATCGAACCCCTGTTAGTGCCATGTTTCACCCGTTAAGCTAGGCAATTTTTGAGTTGTTAAACACTGACCACGACACATGACCAGCTGTAGCAAGAAAAGAACTGGCAGCCCATTTAAAACAGGTTTAAATTGCTTGACAATTCTTCACTATGGCTGTGCCATTTAAATTAGGCTGCCTTCTCTCAAAGGATTAACACCAAATTGAATACAACGACAAGTAGTTATATACTCACTCACATTTATTGACAGGCAGATTCTCTCATCACCTATGCATATTCAATAGATAAATACTCCAATCCACCTGCACCGTAGCTGCAACGGCTTCGATCAGATCAATTCGAATCGTCTTTGAGACATCCATGAAAACACAGTGGACTACTTCAAATGTGCAGCTAGAACATCATAATAGCGGGAAAGCACTTCAGTCAACTCTCTGTAGTACTATCTGACTTTTCACTCTCGTTATGCCCCCTAAATGACTGCTCCTGATGAACGAAAAATCGCGTTCATCAACCTCATGGGAATGTCACGGTTTTTCCGCACTATTTTGTTACACTTTGCCAATTGGATACGTACACCTTCATCCATAAAATTATCAATTCTCAAAGACTCAATTGCACGGTTATACTGACAAGCTCCTTCGATTTTGCATGAACCTTAACAGATCTGTGAAAATGACGTAAATCATCAAAGCCATCTCTCGCAAACTTAGAACATCTCCTGCAGCAGCACACTTAGGGGTCCATTTACTAAAGGTTTGCGTGTATCAAAATCACATCTAAAACTGTTACCACCCGCAAGAAATCATCAACTAATGACACGCAAAAAGGACTGCGTGTGTTAAAATGAAAAGATTCATGGCTTTTTCGTTTTTGCAGGTTAGCCTGAGTCAATATGCAAAATTGGGCGTCCCTACGTTATTTTGCGAAATAGTGGGACGAGGTCACGCAAATAGACTGCTTTAGCATGTGTAATGTGATTTACTAAGCCTGAAAGCAAGTTTGGGAAAGGTTGTGGGTGCATTTTAGTACAAATGCAAAGTAGATTTTAAAAGACACGCAATTAAGAAGATGACGGCTGTCATTCTAGCAAGACACACACTGGTGTATTTGGAATGTCCATAACTGAACTTTCTGAATGATTGGGTAACAATGGGGACTAATTAACTGGCCCAAACAGAATTTGTGGTGGATACATACATCATGAACAGTAAGAATAAATTAATTTTTAATCATGAAGCAAACAGTTGTGAGTTGACAAGACAATCAAAGAATGCTATTCTATACTAAGAGAAAAAACACACAAGACTAAGACAGAAAGGAACACAAAAAGAATAATGATGTGTGCTCAAAATGGTCGTACAAGAAGAATATGGTACCAGGAGAACTGTAAAGCAGATTCTCCCCGAATGTCCCATGCAATCTTGAGCAGGCCTTCCACAACCTACAATTCTCTTTGTTTGTCCAAATAAGGTCTGGCTAATTAAGATACCCCCCACCACTCCTCCGGGAAGAGAGAAACTGCAGTCTACTCCCCCCAATCTAGTGATAGTAATGAGACACTATTTTGTATCTATTTTGTAGATACTTATGATTTTACATATCCTTTCTCTAGATACTTTTCTATGGAGGTCCAAGTGATGGCCACTTATGATCCAGACAAGCGCATCTCTGATAACCTACAATCCTCCTTCCAAACACATTCTTTATTCCTTCCCATTTATTTTGCCCCCTCCTATACTGTCACATACCCCTCATTTCAATTGATATTAATCCCAGCCCCCCACATTTATGTTATCCAGTTATTTACATGCACATACATAAGATGCTTTATACACATGCTGCTTTGTTTCAGTTTAGAATATGTTCCTGTTTGAACCTGTTCTGGCCATCTGCTTTCCCATGAGAAGTCCTGGGTTCCTGCCCTAGGCAAGTCCAGTGATGTCGTTAGGAATCAAAGGGTCGCAAGGCTCCAATGTCGCAAGGCTCAACCTCAACCTCTAATGTCCAGTTGAATGGTTTATGAGCTGTTATTCCAGCTGTCGTTTATGACTTTGTGCTTTTTATGGCTCAAAGTTGTAGGGCAGTGGAGTTGGAGACATTCTGTATATGCATGCTGCCTCTTCCACTTTAAAGTCCCTTGATGTAGTTTATCATAGTGCATTGCGTTTTATCACTGGGGATACATTTCTCACCCATCATTGTGTTTTGTATGGAAAAGTAGGATGGTCCTCTTTAACAAAAAGGAGGGAACTACATTCCATTGTATGTATCTATAAGGCTTTACTTAAAAAACGTTATCTCTCATCTTTAATTATGTTTAAATCCAGTAACTATGGCACCATGTCTGAGGACTTCTAAGACTTAGATACACCACATATAAATACTGAGCTGGGAAAAACAGGTTTTCAATATTATGCCCCTCACAATTGGAATGAATTGCAAAAAACTTTTAAACTAGAATCAGTGGCGGACTTAGTCATTTTGAGGCCCAAGGCAAACACAGGCATGGGGCCCTCACACATCCCTTGCTCTCCCCCCTTTTCAATCCTTATTTATCTAAGAAAGATCAGTTGTGATGCATGTATCATCATCATCATTGCTGCTGGAGCAATCTAGGTTGGCACTGCCAGCAGCAGCAATGGGTAACGTTTAGAGATGTTCCTAACGACTAATTTCCCTGAAAATTGAAACCGTTAATCACATTCTTCAATAACCAAATCGTATTTTAAATGCCGCTGAAATGTGTGGCACTTTGCGCCTTGCATTATGAACATTGCACATTATCCTACAAAACATGACAACTCACTAAATAAAAGTTAACAAATAACATTTATTGAAAACAATATTCAACGTAACAAAACATTTTTAGGAAACGTGCCTGATTATTACAATGGCATTTTCATTGGGTGAACGCGATCGCATAGCAAATACAGTAAAAAATAATAATCGGTCATCAGAAAAACTACCAATAATAGGAACACAAAAAAATAATAATTAGGCCGACTGATCGACGTGACATTAGATTTGTTTTATTGGGCTATTCAACAACGCGATAGGCCTACTTACTCTTTCCACCTCGCTGGTTTAACTTGCAGGGCGAACAGGCTAATGCGTTTTGTTTTTTTCCTTTTTTTTTTAAATTATTTTTTTTTAATCCGGCGTTGTTAACATTAGTAACGGATTCTCGTTTTTTTATAAAGCAACATTTGACCAGGAAAACATGAAATTTCAGTGCAAATTATGTCAATATGTAATTTAAATGTGTACATTAATAAAATATTAAGCGTAACTACTTAGTGCAGATAGTCTATTTTTTCTCGCCTGCGAGACAGTTTTACGCAACTGAGACACGCGTTGCTCCTGCAGCCAAACTATTAGTGGAAAACCCAAACGCGGTATTTTAACTTTATTGGTAGACGATTCGCGACGATTTCTGGCCAATGCGTAGTTTCTAAGTGTCACTATCTTTCCGTAGCAAGTCCATTTAACAAGCACTCCCCACCCAGCCTATACCTACCCATGCGTGACATAGTGGGCAATAGCGTCTATGTTGGGAGTTCATAAATATATGTATTCATCATATAATATCAGAATTCCGTCCAGCAACCAGATAAACCCACCAATAGCCCGACCGTATGCAAATACAGCGGTGCAAATCGCTGCTCAATCAATACCGACATAAACAAGTGAAATCATACAATGCCATTCTACTATCAATATCTGCTATTAAATATGGAATTCGTGTGCAATCCTCCCGTGGATTTAAGCGTAGATATGTCCCTTTCAAGATTCCGTGGTCATTTATTGTCTTGGACAATCCGTTTGAAAAATACACAGCGCATTGGAACACTATTAGACAAACGAAACTATCTCTGCGTAACCCCCCCTCCCTGATAGCACTGCTGTGACGCTTTCAATTTTATTCTGGTTTGATCGACAATTGTTTTATCCAATAGAAGGCACGACAAGCTTCCCAAAAGTTATTTACATGTGTAATTGAAAGCTTGGATTAACTATTTAAGGGCGAGCGTAACTGCAATACTTGTTATATCACGACAACTTTACGCGGGCATGCGCAGATGACGCATTTGGTTTGACGCGTTTGGTATGACGCAGTTGGTCTTACGCAATAAAACGGCGCGCAACTTTGAAGAGACTTTTTAGTACTTTTCCCCCGAAGTCGGTCAGAAGAGGACAACAACAGAGATTCTTCTAATCCCTGTAGCATAGATTCTGTGGAAGAGGTGCCTATCAATATGGGGAAGATATCCTCCTCGACATGTAAGTATTACTGCTTGTAATATTTTGAGTATATACATTCGTTTTTCCACTGCGTGCTATATTTTTGTATTTGCATCGGTCGTAATAGACCACTGTTAGCCTGCTAATAATGCTGAACATATTTGCAAACACACTTTTTCAGACTCCACCTTGAATAACTACATGTATACGGCAAATTATATAGTACGTTCTTTCCGTTTATTTGTTATTTTCTATTTGGTTTAGCTATCTCATAGCTTAGAATGTATAGCTGACTGTATTCGGTTGATGACTAGCGATAGCTTCTACGTTGTGAGAAAGTAGCGCTTTCGTGACTTAGCTTCGTAGATTGTGTCTATGACCTTCAATATGCACTTATTGTACGTCGCTTTGGATAAACGCGTCTGCCAAATAACTGTAATGTATTGATACTATTGTGTTCGTGACGTTCCCGTAGTGGCTCGTGGTGGCCTGCTTTGTTAGAATTCATAGCATTCACAATGAAATTGCGTATTTTAGCGCTGTTCTGTTTGGTTGCTCAGTCGTAAGTTATAAACTCCTCAAAAAAAGTTCGGAAACGTTATTTCGGTCGATTATTCCTCCCCTTTAATAATACCAATTGGTATTGTATTTTATATCGTTGGAAAGCCTGATTAGTCACCTTTACAACGAGGTACAACTTGTAAGGATCATGCATTCGTGGAATGAGCAACACAGCTAACCGTGTGGGTAGCGGCCCAACAAAATGTGCCAAAATCCCCTGCAATATTCTTCTGTTGGTATTCACTCTCGTTTTGAGTTGCTTGGTGGACTGGATGATTGCACTCTCCCACAGTAATAAGGAAAAAACAACACATATTGGCCATTTTTACACTTTATTCATTTTACACTGTCAGGGACCTCAGTAGCGTGTGGAAGATCCATACGCAGCCACAACAGCTTGGCACCTCCTCCTCATGCTGGTCACCAGCCTGGTCACACACTGCTGTGGGATGGCATCCCATTCCATCCCACTGGCATACACCTGCCAGCACTTGAAGCTCAAAACGAGAGTGAATACCAACAGAAGAATATTGCAGGGCATTTAGGCACATTTTTTTGGCCCGCTACCCACACGGTTAGCTGTGTTGCTCATTCCACGAATGCATGATCCTTACAAGTTGTACCTCGTTGTAAAGGTGACTAATCAGGCTTTCCAACGATATAAAATACAATACCAATTGGTATTATTAAAGGGGAGGAATAATCGACCGAAATAACGTTTCCAAACTTTTTTTGAGGAGTTTATTTTATGCCTCGATTTGCCGTGAAGCTAGAACATTGGTAGTGTTTTCCGATATTATTGTATTGTATTGTAATTTCTTTGTGCATAATGTACTCTATGGGGTATTAGTATATCCATGGGTGATGCTTTTCACTTAGGGAATGGAAAATATGTATTCAAATGTACTGTGTCCAGATGTGTGCAAGATGAATGTAAAATAAATAAATAAAATCAATAAGCAACAGTTGTGAAACACACTACAGAGTAATGCCATCCTAGAGCACGCAACAAAATATAACATAATGTAGCATACAGAAGAAAGTGTTTACTGAAGTACAAGAGTGAATGATTTCATATTTAGCTGTGTGTACCACAGTGTTATAATGCTTCTGCATTATGTAATTTGTTCCTATAACATGCTTGACCCTCCACCTCTGCCACTCCAGCAGTGCCCTCTACTGTTCAGAGTGAAGCCACTGCAGGACCAGATCCTTCCAGCATACTGAAGACCGTGCCATTGATGAGTGCATGTTGCCCACGAAGGCACCGCACAGGATGAAGCAGTATATGAAGGATAATGGTGAAAAAATGGCACACTTGGCATCAAACACTGAACTGAAACTGTGCAATATCAATGTTTTCATCCATTAAGTGATCGTAAGGTAAAATGTATATGCTTTATAAAGGACAAAAGGCTTTTAAATAATTTCTCGGAGAGGTTTTGGGTAGGTTATTGGACACCTAGATATCCACCCCCCTGTACTGATCCAAAATAATTCCCACATGAAAATGATAAAAAGGTGAGTTAAATGAGTCAAAACGGTTGATTTGCACTGAAATGTATGATTAGTTTAAGATTTACAGCTATTCACATTTTAGCCAATTTGGATAGGTTTGGAGACCCTGGGTACATCAGGCTACACTGCTTACATTTCGTGTCATAGATCTTTAGTAGTTCTGTATATCACCCTGCGATTATTGAATGCTTGTGGACAAGGAGTTTATGATCCAGGAAATGTGTAGTTTTACCTGTTTCACTTATGTACCTCTCAGTATTTTGAAGAAATATATATTTTGTAGCATTTTTAGCAAAGTTTTGCTTGCATTTCCGGCACTTTATTTTGACCTTAAATTATGAAAATAAACAAATCTAAGTTTGTACAAAAAATGGTACACCGGTTTTGTTTCATTTAAGCCATTTACCAAGTTTATGTGATGCTCACACCTGGAGTTATAAAGCCTTAAACAGAGTACCCCCATGATTTACCAAATATGCCATCTGCACTAAGGGGTTACCCGACTAGTATTTCTGGTGCCGACTAGCGAGGGTAGCAACGTTTAATCGGCTAGTCGACTAAACGCGCACATCCCTAGTAACGTTAGCTCCTCTTCGCTAGCATTAGCAATGATAACAACACTAGTGCTAGTGCTAGCAGTCTCAGACTGACTCTGCTCTTCATTAGTGGCATCTGTACTACTACTAGCCGCCGTGAAAAATGTAGTTAGCGTTGGTAGTTTTGCCACAAACTTTTTACTTTCCTCCTGCTTACTCCTTTTCTCAGCACCGCTTGGGTAGCTTCGCTTCCTTTTCACTTTTCAATAATCGCGCCGAGCTGAAACACGAATTGGCTACTGAATCATTTCCGCAGACGGCTCATCATGGAATAGTCCAATGTAGTGGGAACTGGGGGGGGGGGGGGGGGGGGTGAATAAGACACTCATGAATTATGTATTCTGATGCAATTTAGCGCATGCATTTTTAGAAAGACATAATTAATTACTGGGGGGGGGGGGAAACGTTTATGAGGCATTTAACGGGGCCCTTTTGTAGTATGGGGTCAGCTTGGGGCCCCAGGCAATTGCCGACCTTTGCCTAATGGGTAAGACCGCCTCTGGCGACACTGTGAGGGTCATTTCAGCATTTGAGGACATTTGAAGGAGAAACTTTTTATTAATGGTGTATTTTTTTAAGTAAAATATATTTTTATATTAAAAGTTGTAAATCAAAGTCTTTTGATTAAGCTCAGGGACATGCGATTTTTTTTTTTAATCTAAAAAAGACAATAGGATGACAAATATGTAGTGCTATTATGAAAGAACAGCACACATAAGTTGAATACATTATTATTTTCATGTATTTGTGTACCATTTCAGTTGTATTAATCAAAATGTCCAACAGACAAAAGATGCTATGCTCCAATACTGAAATGACCTGTGAATATTATCGGTTCAACTTAAGTAACGTTAACGTTATCTAACTACACTAACGTTACATTAACGTTATTTAAATGCCACAAAGTAACATTAAACTTTCTTGCTGGTTTCAGCTGTTATGGACTGAAAGCAAAAAATGCCAACTTCGCTGCACATGTCACTCTGGGTAACCTGGATCAAGCGTACTACAAAGCAGCAGAAATAATTCGGACAGACAGACAGACTGACAGACCTTACACATAGTGACTTATACTAGCTGCTGGTCACAGCTACACACTCTTGTTTAAAGACATTAGCTATCCATTTAGATAGCTATTAATTTAGCTATTCCACCCCCTCCCGTCCGCAATCGCCCTACTCCCCCGTTTGTTTGGGCGTGTTTTTGACTGGGAGGTTGCTTAACATTACGTTAACTTTGTCTCCTGAGAGTTGGCAACACTGCGATGAACGTTACCATTGCTTAGCAATGCTAGCTAGCAAGCTAATGATAGCTCATGGTAAGTCTTTTAATATTTAGCTAGCAAGCTAACGATAGCTTATGGAATGCCGAAAGTTATTCGACTTCCATAGCTACCTTAAATTTGTCCCAAACATAGCCACAAACGGCAGCTAGCTAGGCAATTGTGGAAGTTAGCTAAGTCAGATATGGCCAGCTAGCTATAAATAATATATAAAATATATATAATTGTTATAAACGGCTTTCCATACTAGCTTACTGGCTAGCAAGCTAACGAAGACCTTTGTTTTAAATGGTATTCATTCATATTCTAGAATTTTATATAAAACAAGTTGATGTGAAAAAGTTTGAAAGGAGTATAGCTAGCTACACTTGACTAGCTAGCTACACTTGAGAGCAGCCAAGTATCTGCTGAGGTAATGATGTGTATTTATTCTGACAAGTTGTAGTTTGAATATATTGTTATCAACAGACTCTTTAAAACCATATAAAAGCTTCATAATTAATGGTTAAGATATTCATATGTAATTTATGTCGTAGAACAAAATGTGAAACGTTTTTATATTAACCACTGACCATAATGACCGAATAGAAATTCGGCGCAGATCCGAAAACCCTATGGGCAGAAAGTATTGGAAATCTGGCGAGGGTACCCATGGCTCAAAAATGCTAACTCACTTCGGGTTTTAGGACTACAAACTGTAGCACTATTGTAAATAGTAAATTTAAAAATTGTAAATCTATTGGACTGTTATTGAAACGCATATTTCAATTAAAGACTTTTAACAGAAAGGCTGTGAAATCATATATTGCAAAACTATTTTCTTGAAATTAATTAATTAATTTGAACCAAATAAATTTCTACATTTGTATTTCTAAAGTAGGCTAGGCTATAACGGCTTTGTTAGAAGGGGAAAATGTATCAAGACATAGCCTATTACAGACATATTGAGAAAAGCGCTAAAATGTGCAAAACACAAAATGGAAAAGTAGCTAAAGAAATACAAAGGCAAGATTTTAAAAAAGTAATCAAGTCTTCAGACATAATGAATTTAGTAGGCTACGCTTCTCCCTTCCCTGCTTTACTTAGAGGAGGCTACACTTGCACACACTGGGCCAACATATACGCGTACATCTATGTACGAAGGGAGTTGCCACAAAAGATTTACGCCGGATTCATCAAACCCTGTGGAAAAGGTTGATTTTTTAGTATCCACTTACGATGCCCGTCCACGTTATTTTGGGATTAGCATAAATCCACGCCCATTAATTGCTTTATATGGAGGCTGTCACTTCCATTTAAAGATCCATGCCTTGTCAGAATGGCCCAGAAAAAGGAAGGGAAATAATTATTCTGACACTGAAATCTAATTTTTATTAGCAGATGTTCAATCAAGGGAAAAAAATAGTGTAATATTGTCAGTACCGGCGTCATGAACTGGTAAAGTAAAGGCCTAGCAGGAGATAACATGTACCATACGAGCGCATTACTTTATCGCAGCCTGGAAATAAATTAAACGTTATTCATTTTGTAATTGGGGATCTGTGCATATGAGTTGTGGTTTGAAATCGGGTAATCAAATGGGCTACCTTATTTTAGAATCTCTCTGGCGCATTCTAATTGCGGTCACATTGATGCACGTGTCGCACACAGCTTAGGTTTTATCGGGATATAGCCTGCTGGCTACATTCTAACCGGTTAATAAACTTTCACTTTTAAATAAAGTTTATCCGGTTTTCCCTCTGAACGCGAGACGGCGTCTCACCGATTTTTTAACAAAAACATGCAATGGGGTGTGCAGTTTATGGCACCCATAACATTGGACAGGTTGGCAATTTCATAAAAACCATGCTTTACCTCCAGCGGTCTTTGCATCTTAACTGGATGTACGTTGGCATTAGCTGGATTAAGCTGTTGACCACAATTGCAACCCTGGCTACAGACATGTAAGCCACTTTAAAGCACATTTCGTGCATTGGTTAAATGTGTGTTATAGCATACCCTATGTAAGGTCATGTAGAATTTAAATTTTTAGCAATTTTGAAAAGAAAGGCTACTGGAAGCGTTAATTAGACTACGTTATGGGCAGAGGTGTAAAGAGTACTGAAATATCCTACTCAAGTAGAAGTACTTTTACTTGACTGAAATTGTACTCAAGTAAAAGTACTTGTGTAAAAAACGACTCAAGTAAAAGTAAAAAGTAGCTCACTTAAAAAGTACTCAAAGTAAAAGTTACTTAGTTACTGTAGGGCATCTCTATGCCCAGAGACACGGAGGAAATATTGGAGCTCCAGGTGTGACAGATAAGGACTCTAAAAGTGTTCAAACGAACACCACTAAAACGGACAATAATCCGTAGTGGATAGGGAATATAAGGAAAACACAAATAACCTCGCGATAAAAAGCAAGGAACTCGATATCCAAGCAAAACAAAAGAAATAAGCAGTTACGCTTATCTAACTCCCGTTGTGGAGTGAAAAAACAGAAAGGAAGGAGAAAAATAAAAGAACCCTGAACCTTAGGGCGAGAGCACTCGCAGGTTTGAGTGGGAAACAAAGAAACCAAAACCTCTGCTCAGAAATAAGAGAGTGAAAGAGCGCACGTAATTTTTAAATAAATTGTACTGCTAACAAGAACCGCGTAGAGAAGCAAATCGGTCGATAGCACGCACAACTCCTATACCTTCACCCACTAGAATGTTACATGAAATAACATGGAAGCGACAAGAAAAGGAAGAAGCGGGGTATAAATAGTGAGCGGAAATGCAGGACAGGTGAACTTACTAATCACCGAGGCGAAAGAAAAACCCATAGCGGAACACAGAAAAATCTGATAGTATTCCTTTTTTCCGTTTACCTGTAAATCTAAGCGCGGAGAAAAGGGAAGAAAGGCGCGATCCATGACAGTTACTAACCCCCCCCCGCCCCCCGTAGATTTTTTATAATAAACAAATTTTGCCAAGGTTACCTTATACATGCATCCCATGTGCAATGAACTGAAAAAGGAAGAGAGGAAATGATGTATAGTTGGAACTTAATTTATTGTCTGGCAAAGGCATCTGAGGCCTCCATTGACAAAAACAATAATTTTTCCTTGCAGAACACAGGAGTTGCTGGTCTACCGCTGCCTCGATCGGTTAGTTTGTTTGTGTTATTGTGTGACTTGGGTGTTTTAACGGGTCAGTTTGGATCCGAACTAGCGTGTTACGACATGTAAGGAGGCAGCGGTAGACCAGCAACTCCTGTGTTCTTTGACCAACTAAACCACATTAATTTAGTTTTGCTTGTGTTTAAGACCAACTTCAATCTACATAGATTTAGTTGCACAGAATGAAAAGCAGTTTGCAACTTATCATACACCAGAGCAAAAGAGGAAGCACAACAGTAGATCATTATCATCAGCATAAAAGTGCAGGTTTGCATCCACAACATTACATCCAAGGTTATTAATATCAACAGTAAACAAAAGTGGCCCTAAAACAGAACCATGGGGCACTCCAGTACACAAAGGCAGCAAATCAGAGGTGAGACCCCTAAACTGAGTACATTGAGTTCTAACTGACAAGTAGTTTTAAAACCATGCCACGGCCTGTTCTGTTAAGTCCTATTCCAATCAACCTCTTCTTAAGAATAGCGTGGTCCACTGTATTAAATGCTTTCGATAGATGAATATAAAGGGCAACACAGTGTAGCTGTGTAAGCAGGTTGAAGGGGCATGGACCAGGGTGAAGAGAGGCTAAAAAGGAATGCAAACACTCCCAGACATAGAGAATAGCCTACTTATTGCACTAGGGTGAGAAAGCCATCGCCGGGGCAAGACCTCCAACGCCCGGCATGCACTAGGTTGACTGCGGAAATCCTTAATTAAATTAGGATCCAAAATATCTCTGGCCGGAACCCAACACCGTTCCTCTGAACCATACCCCTCGCAGTCTACTAAAAACTTCCACCCCCTACCTACGCGTCTCTCCGCTAAAATGCGGCGGACAGTATACACTGGACCTCCATCCACGATCTGAGGAGGAGGAGGAGGGGGTCTCTCAGCAGGCGACAATGGACTGATCAGCAGCGGTTTCAGATGCGAAAAGTGAAACGTAGGATGAGCGTGGCAATTGAAGATGCACCATTACAGGATTTGTCCTACGGATGATTTTAAATGGTCCTATGTAATGTGGAGCCAGTTTACGCGACTCAACCCTCAAAGGCAAATCTCGCAACGAGAGCCAGACTTGCTGACCTACCCGATAAGAGGGAGCTGTCCGGCGATGTCTGTCAGCCAAAACTTTTTGAGATGCCGACGCCCGCAACAGAGATGCGCGAACTCGTTTCCACACTGCACGACACCTCCGAACAAAAGAGCCAGCAGAGGGAACTTCCACATTCCTCTCAAGTTCAGGGAAGAGTGGAGGCAGATAATCTACTTGAGCCTCGAAGGGAGAGAGGCCATTGGAGGCATTGTGCAGATTATTATGGGCATACTCCACCCAAGGGAGATAATTTTTTATTTTTTTTATTTAACCTTTATTTAACCAGGAAAAAGCCTCATTGAGATTAAAAATCTCTTTTACAAGAGTGTCCTGGCCAAGACAGGCAGCAGCACATTAAACATGGTTGCAGACACACAACATATAACAAATCACACACATTAGAAGTTCCAATTCACACAAGTGCATATATACATCACAAATCAGGAGAATCAATAAAAGTAGCCAAAACAAAAGTCAGCATAGAGTGCAGATCAAATACCAAATAAATTCGCTCAAAAACATTTACAGCCTGATGTGCCTGCCTCCCATTTCTTCAACATTGTTTTAAAAGCATCTAATGATACTAGCTCCCCAAGATTTAAATCCTTTTGCAAAAAATTCCAAGCTGAGGGAGCAGCATGCATAAAAGTCCTTTTTCCCCAACTCAGTACGGGCTTTGGGTACAGTTAGTAAGAGTAAATCCTGGGAGCGTAAACAATAACTCGCAGTTTTCAGGTGGATATACTTGGATAGATAGGATGGAAGTAAACCAAGGATTGCTTTATAAACCAAGGTATACCAGTGAATAAGTCTACGGGTGGACAAAGCAGGCCAACCAACACGAGCATACAGAGAGCAATGATGAGTAAGTGCCTTATAATTAGTGATGAACCTTAATGCTCCATGGTAGATCGAGTCTAACGCATGAAGGCTTTGAGAGGATGCATGCATGTATATTACATCGCCAAAATCAAGCACAGACATAAAGGTAGCAGCAACAAGTCTCTTTTTAGCCTCGAAAGAAAAACAATCAATTTCAGCTTCAGTTTTTTTGCTAGTTGTTGAATATGAGGTTTAAAAGAGAGAGAGTCATCAATAAAAATTCCTAGATATTTGTACAGGGATACAGATTCAATCTTATTGCCCTGAAGTGTAGTAATAGATGGGAGGTTCAGCTGCTTTTTCTTTGAATTGGTAAACATCATGAGTTTTGTTTTGTCGGAGTTCAAAACGAGTTTCAGATCATGAAGGGTGTGTTGTACAGTGTTAAAAGCAAGTTGTAGATGAGAAAGAGCCTGATTCTGTGTCGGAGCAGAGCAATATATAACAGTATCGTCTGCATAAAAGTGAAAGTTTGCGTTGGGTACATTTTGACCGAGACTGTTAATATAAATAGTGAATAAGAGTGGTCCTAGGACTGAACCTTGAGGCACACCCTTAGATATGTTAAGAGAGCTAGAGGTGATGCCTTCAGCCTGCACACACTGCGATCTGCATGATAAATAATTCACAAACCAGCAGACTGTTTGTTCTGACAGTCCTAAACTGAGAAGTCTATGCTTCATTATCGCATGATCCACAGTATCAAAAGCCTTTGATAAATCAATAAAAAGGGCTGCACAGTGGTGTCTGTTGTCCAAAGATTCGATAAAATCATTAACTACTTTTAAGGTCGCTGTAGTTGTGCTGTGTTTTTTTCTAAAACCTGATTGATAATCAGATAAAATATTGTTTGTTGATAAAAACTCCTTAAGTTGCTCACTCACAAGGGATTCCAGAATTTTAACGAGGACAGACAATTTGGAGATAGGCCTATAATTATTTAAGAGTGTGGGGTCTCCCCCTTTTAACAGGGGAAGAACAAAGGCAGATTTCCATATAATAGGAATTTCGCTAGAGACTAATAAAGAGAGATTAAAAATATGTGTTAAAGGTGGTGCAATAAAATCAGCCGCTAACTTTAAGAAGTAGGGCTCCAGGTTATCAGGACCTGCCGATTTTCTGGTGTCTAAAAGTTTAAGAGCTTTGTGTACCTCCGAGATAGTAACTGGATTAAAGCTAAAAGACTGACCTATAGTTACATGACTATCAGAACAAACAGCAGGGGGTTCCTTATGCGTATTGTTGAGAGAGTCAAACAGGGAACCAGAGGCAATAAAGTGCTCATTGAAACAGTCAAGTATTTTGGATTTGTTAGAGATGTTAAGGGAGTCCTTGACAATGCATGTGGGAAGCTCTGTACCATTTTTATTTCCAGCTAAAGATTTAATAGTCTTCCAAAATGTCCTTGGGTTGTTTAGGTTGCTTGTTGTTTCGCAAAAAAAATAATCAGTTTTAGCTTTTTTAATTGCAACTGTGCAAGCATTGCCAATCTGATTCAAGACGTGACCTCCTGGCGGAGGCCCATGCCACGTTGCGCTCATGGAGTAAGTTCGATAAATCAGAAGTGAACCATACATTGTCTCTGCCTTTTACTCTGTACTTTCTGAGAGGGGCATGTTTGTCAATAATTTCAATAAAACCATCATAAAAGAATTTCCAGGCAGTTTCAACATCAGCAATAAGGTTAATCTTCTCCCAGTCAAAATAAAAAAGATCATGAAAAAACCCTTGTTCTAAAAAGTGTTTCATATTACGCTTAATAATAATACGTGGTTTGGTTTCGGGAATTTTTGTGTTTCTAGCCGTGGCAACAACACAGTGATCGCTAATGTCATTTGCGAAAACCGCAGCAGATGAGTATTTATGGGGAACATTTGTGAGGATAAGATCAATCAGAGATGATTTATCAGGAGATTTCAGATTCGGTCTAGTAGGGCTATCAACAATCTGGAAAAGATTTAGGGAGTCACAATACGCCTTGAAGTCATCAGACACTGGTTGTAACCAATTCCAATTAAAATCTCCAATCATTACTATTTCGTTAAAATGTAATCCAGATAAAAGATGCATTAAAGAGGGTAGAGCATCACTGACAGCCGAGGGGGTCCTGTAGCAACCAACAACAGTAATATGCAGAGATGTAGATATTTCAAGGTCAAGAGCCAACAATTCAAATTGCTTACTCACAGATTTGGAGAGTAGCACATTCACGTGAAACTTGTTTTTTGTGAATATTGCAATACCCCCACCCCTCTTTGGTCGATCAGTCCTATATATATTATACCCATCAATACTAATGTCCTTGTCCTGTATAGATTTACTTAGCCACGATTCAGATATAACAATTACATCAGCATCAGTTGAGTGTGCCCAAATACGAACCATATCTATTTTACCAATTAAGCTGCGTACATTCGGCCGCTGCGGTGGTACAGCGGTAAAAGGCGCTGACTTTCAGTCAGCGCAGTTGTACTCCGAGGATCGGGGTTCGCGCCCCGGTCCTGCCATTTTCCGAGCATGGCCAGCGCCCTGTGGGAGCAGCAATTGGCGGCTGCTTCCGGGTGGGGGGAGGGCTCGGATGAGAATCGCTACGCAAAATAAGGCCCCGGGCGAGTTGGAATCACGGTCAGGAGCTTGGGGAGTCGCGCCCTGTAGAGGACGTGGCGGCCTCTTTCCTACTACCGGCTGACGGGGTTGTATAGTGGTGGTTCTCTAGCGGTTGCTACACGGGGGGAATTGAAGTAGAATATGGGTTCAATTGGCTACTAAATTGGGAGAAAATGGGGAAAAAATCAGAAACAAATTTAAAAAAAAAAAAAGAAAAAAAAAGCTGCGTACATTCAAATGGATAAAACCCAAACCAGACCTTGATTTAAAATCAGCAGGGGTATTAAAACTAGTGACAGTATCCGGGCCTGGGTTGGGTTGCACATTCCCCGAGATCAGCAGCAACAGAACAATTATACACCTCAGCTTCAGCGGTTTAATGGTGGATTCTTTCTTATTAACATCTATAATAAAATCACAAGAACAGTTTATGGAAATGGTGAAGTTCTCTTGAAGCGCCATGACGCTGAGTAACCGGGCCAAGTCCATCATCACAGAGCAAGAAGAGAACAGAAGCAGGGGCAACGAATTCTCGTTTGGCGCAGGGCCAGATGTGCACATTCCGCGGCATGTTACATCCACTTGAGAGGGCACACGGGAGTTAACGATCCCGTGAAAACTTGTATCAATACCCCACAAAGTTAGTAAACAAAGCACAGTAAGGAGCAGCGACATTGTAGCTACATTTCCAAAAGTTTATTAAAAACTGAATAAAAAAATATATATAAGTAGCTGAAATGAGCCGGCGTAATCCAATGCAAGCGATTTGCAGTTACCGGAGGGAGCCGAAAACAGTTAACCGCACTCAGTAAAGCCAAAATAGCCAGTAACCCATTAATCCAGTATAGTAACCAGCTTGTTTAAATCCCAAAAAATTCAGTAAGCAATAAATCCAGACAAATAAAAGCGTAAAATCCAGTGTCCAGTGTATTCCAATTTAGCGAGTGAATCCGATAATGACTCTACGAAGTAGGATTATTAGCTGCTAAGCAGCTAAGGGTGTTTTCCATAGTCTGCCCGTTAGTTTACGGATGGAAACCAGACGATAAACTTACCGACGCGCCTAAAAAGAACGCCAGAACCTGGTGACAAATTGGGGACCACGGTCTGACACTATATTCTGCGGTAATCTGTGTATGCGGAACACGTGGCTGATCACCAACTGAGCGGTCTCTGGCACTGATGGTAATTTAGCCAGAGCGATAAAATGGGTCGCCTTGGAAAACCTATCCACAATAACTAAAATAACCGTATTACCTTACGAATCGGGCAACCCGGTTACGTAGTCCAATGCGATATGGCTCCAAGGAGGACTGGGCACAGGTAACGGGCGTAACAAGCCTGAGGGCGGGAGCCGAGAACCCTTGCTGCGAGCTCAAACAGAACAAGCAGCAACAAATTTGTGCACGTCCTTCTCTATACCAGGCCACTAGAATCGTCTGGAGATAAATTCCTTGGTATGGTGGGTACCCGGATGTGCCGCGAACTGTGATCAACTGGAGTACCAAAGGCCTCACTTCGGAAGATACAAAAAGGCAATTGACGGGACCCCCACCCGGGCTGGGATTACGTAGCGACTATCTGGGAAAGCGGCACAATGTGCTCCGGAATAGTGGTACTGTCAGTCCGCTCAAAGATGTGTGACAACGCATCAGGTTTAACATTCTTCGTACCCGGATGATACGTTGAAAGAAAGTTAAACCGCGTAAAAAACAATGCCCAATGCGCCTGTCTAGAATTACGTGTTCTAGCCTATTGGACGCACTCCAAGTTCCTGTGGTCGGTCCATACAGTAAATGGGTACTCCGCTCCCTCCAGCTAATGGCGCCACTCTTCCAGAGCCAATTTGACTGCCAATAGCTCCTGATCACCTACATCATAATTTCCCTCGGCCGAAGTAAGGGCTCGAGAGAAATATGCACACGGGTGCTGTCGTGGTTCCCAAGCGACAAGATCTTCAGACTTCAGTATTTTCATTAAAGAGGATGAGGGCAGACTCTTCAGAATATGAGACTTTATTCTCAACCAGTGATCGCAAAGCCGTGGCAACTCTGCAGAGTGACCCAACATCATTACAATTTCGGCCATCTTTTATACACAAATCTTTGGATATTACTCCTCTTCGGTGGGTGTTTCTTCCATGGCGCCACACTGGTTTATCAAATAGTTTATTAGTTTCTTATCTACTTCATTTACATAATTTGATGCTGATTGGTTGGCAATAATTCTGCCGATTTTCAGAATTTATGGTGGCTTCCATCCGTTGGAAACTGTTGATGAGATGTTGGAATCTTCCCCAACTCCCTAACATACCCTTTCTTGACCTGTCAATTCCTGACCGTTAAATCATCGTGGTTGCTCAAGCTTCAAATGTTTATACAAGTGGTGGATGTGTGCTTCTATTAGTGTGAGAGGCCTATTTCAGCTCCTCCAAATCCTACAAACATAAGTGCCAATACACAGTTATTTATAAATGGCTAATATAACACCATCATTTGTGCTTTTCATACGTGGCCCAACGTGGCTAATATAACATTGCTATTTCTGTTTTTCATACGTGGCCTTTTTTCAGTGTTGTGCAACATGCTTTTTACTTCATATTTTCATATTTCACCAGCTCAATGTCACCCCTTTCGATGTCCCGTGGTGGCAGGTCATTGATCATAAGGCGATGTTCTTCAGCTGCAGCATGCACCTTATTGATCAGCGCTTGTGTCCCAATAGTTCTGGCGAGACAAGATCTCACAACAGGAAACAGACAACACACCATCACAGCAAAGAATGCAAGTACAACAGCAACTATAAATCCTGCCTTAGTTAGCCATGCTCCCCATTTGCCAAAAGTATTATCTAACCAGTCCCACATCTCGTGACCAAACCCTGCATTAACCTTCACTTCCTGGCGTAATCCTTAAAATTCTTCCATAGCTTTGGTAAGTGATCCTTCAAGGGCAGTGTTATTTT
The DNA here is from genome assembly GCA_022702515.1 of Ilyophis sp. 1 JC-2022. NCBI lineage: Eukaryota > Metazoa > Chordata > Actinopteri > Anguilliformes > Synaphobranchidae > Ilyophis > Ilyophis sp. 1 JC-2022. The sequence goes on from CM040400.1 coordinate 28,834,123, forward strand.
GAATAAAAGTGCAACACTGATCCCCAAAAAGGACTCCACCTTCAAGCTTCAAATGTTTATACAAGTGGTGCATGTGTGCTTCTATTAGTGTGAGAGGCCTATTTCAGCTCCTCCAAATCCTACAAACATAAGTGCCAATATTGGTGACTTATTAGTGGCTAATAAGTGCCAATACACAAATAAGTGCCAATACACAGTGATTTATAAATGGCGAATATAACATCAACATTTGTGCTTTTCATATGTGGCCCAACGTGGCTAATATAACATCTTTATTTCTGTTTTTCATACGTGGCCTCTTTTCAGTGTTTCGTACGTGGCCTTTTTTCAGTGTCGTACAACATGCTTTTTACTTTTGTGCCTTTTTACTCTGTGCTGATTATATCTAAATGTGCATATAAAGACTTCAGATATATTAATACATGCAGTAGTGTTATACAGGATATAATGATAGTATAATAAAATTATACAGCAGTGCATTTTTCGATCAATGGGTGAGTGCTGAGATAAAATAGCACCTACGCCCAACTCGGAAGCATCAACCTCTACCACAAAAGGGAGGGAGGGATTGGGTGTAACGAGAATAGGCTCAGAACTGAACCTCTTCTTAAGTTCCTCAAAAGCAGAGTCAGCCCTCTGATTCCACCGAAAGTGAGTAGCCGATGTTCTCTCAGTAAGGGCAGTAATGGGTCCGGGGAGCGCACTAAAATTGCGAATAAAACACCTATAAAAATGCTGGACCTGCTTAACAGAATTGGGAGTAGGCCAATTAAGTACAGCAGAGCCTCCATCTCCATCACCCTATCTGCCTGAGCCAAAATGGAGTCCGGACCGCTGCTTTTATATCGACCACACAAACCCTGGATGACCCTCAAAGGTTATTTATTTAAAGGGATCTTTATTTAACATTGGTCCTCATAATGAATCATTTTTCCATTTGTAATGTGTTACATAAAAGGCTGTAGCTCACAACAATTCAGATGAACAGTGCGGTTAAGGTGAAACTAAAACAAGATTCTAAGAATATTATGAATTTAACTTAAGACATATAGAGAAAGAAAAGATTAGTTTTCATTGCAAAGTTTGCTCCAACTGAAAAGATACCTCAATTAACTTTTTTGGACCATTTTTTTTTTAAAGATTCCTATTAATTGTCAGGAGCAGGTTTTTTCAGGTATTTTTTGTGGCGTCTGAAAGAATTCCATCCCTCATCCCGCTGTCTCTTGTCCCTGTCCTGATCCACAGCCTAACCTCCAACACCAGCCTCTAACCGCCAACCTCAGCCTCTACCCTCCAAAACCAGCCCCTATCCTCCAACCCCAGACCCTACCCTACAACCCCAGTCTCTACCCTCCAACATCAGTCTCTACCCTCCAACCCCAGCCCCTACCCTCCAACCCCAGCCCCTACCCTCCAACCCCAGCCTCTACCCTCCAACCTCTGTCTCTACCCTCCAACCCCAGCCCCTACCCTCCAACCTCAGTCTCTACCCTTCAACCCGAGCCTCTACCCTTCAACCCGAGCCCCTATCCTCCAACCTCTGTCTCTACCCTCCAACCCGAGCCCCTACCCTCCAACCTCAATCTCTACCCTTCAACCCGAGCTATTTGCATGCTAGATAGTACGTTCTTCCAGGTAGGCCTATACCAGCTAGAACATAGGCTACTTCATAGTACCAATATCGCAAGTACGCTTCAATTTTAGAACACACTTGAAGTGTCAGAAAAAACAATAGAATCACCTCAGCGAAATAACATTACTAAATGCCTCTTTTGCGAGAAGAGCTCATATGAGCTGCGGTTGTTACGTGTTGCGTGTTTTCTACAGCTTCGCGCAATGATCTCTGGTCATTCAACAAAAAGGGTCTGAGTAAATGTAGCAGTGTTTGTTTTTTCATAATATGCCAATAGGCCTATTACTGATCCTGCCCAGTCAGTTTATTTGAAAACAGCCAACATTTTCCCGTGCTTGCCTGAGTGACCGCGTGAGGATGGTAACAATTTAGGCTAGTTTTATCTTTTTTTAAAAAGCATAATTTGAATAGAAAGACACAGTAATTTTGGTGCAAATTAGCTAACTGTTTAAAGCAAAACGTAAATGTCTTAATAAAAAAATAGTTTTCCCGACTAGCAGGAGCAGCACCGTTTACTGGGCTAGCCGATTCATCCCGCACAAATGGTGGCTAAGCCTATAGCATCCAATCCAAGCGCGCGCTTGATCAGAGTGGAACAAACATAGCGTTAGTTTCGTTCATCGCACATAAATAAAAAAATTCAAATGGTCTCTTTTTTTATAAAAGGATATGTGGAAATGTAATGCATTAGGCTATATAAATGTCATTTTTTAATAGAAGGGTGTGTGGATATGTAATTTATTTCAATAAAATTATAAATGTGCTTAGGATGATTTACCGGACATTATGACCAGCAAGATTTAAATTTGTCGGACTTTGACAGTTTTTGCCGGTAAAAAAACGGTAATTACCGGATAACGGAAACGTTAATGCATAAACAAAGACATCTTTATCCTCCACTGGCCTGTTTGAACAACTAAATTACAGTGCAAAGATGCAGTTTCTGACTGGCTGCATGGCTTTACCTGTTACATTTATAAGGGCATTGTGTGCATTGTATTTACCTGCATCATTATGACTAAAATTATTAGTTGTATTTGTTCTGAGTGATATAACAAATAAATCCTGAACTTGCTTTTTATATCCGTTGCTTTTGGCTTTTCTAAGCCTGATACGTACTGCTGTAGAGTTTGTTGTAATTTCCAGCTTCTTTTCAAGGGTTTCTCTGTCAGCTTCAAAGATATTTTTTTCCTGCTCCAAGTTCGCTTTCAGTTTGTCTTTTTTCTCTTCCATTGTTGTGATTTTACTACCTCAGCAGTATTTTATTTGTATTTTATTATTGCTTTGTTCCTGCTCGTCATGTGTCCTTATCTGTTCTTAATGTTGTTGTGTTTTTTTGTCTTAAATGTTTTTAATTATTTACGTCTGATTTTAATGCACTGTCAGCTGAAGCACCCTTAATCTCGTTGTATGGGGAACTGTGCAATGACAATAAAGCCTATTCTATTCTATTTGCTCTGTATAGACCTTACAAGATTCCTTTTGAAAAATCTAATTATTTTTTTTTGAAGTATGAAGTTTTTATCTTGTAAGTTTTTACCTTCAGCTCCTTGTTGTCCAGCTTGGTGGAGGCAACAGTTGCTTTGTACCCCTTAGGCCGCAAAACCAAAATCATAAATTAACAGGAAGCTGGCCCACAAGTAATGTGCCATGTAAGTAAGATATTATAAACAAATCAATACAAATAAACTCACATTGGTGTATCCTGCATTTAACCTGGAGAAAACATTGAGCAGGTGACTTGGTTACAACTTTGAACTGCGTTAAAGGCAGTGATGAAGAACAGCTGAAGTTTTTTTTATCATGTAATCAGAGGGAAGGCCTCTGAGACAGTATTTACAGACAGTATAAAAATGGTGAATGAAAATCTTACATTGAGCATTGCCCTCCATATAATGAACAGGCAGGCTATGTTCAGAAGTATAGACATATAGACCCATCTTCTATGCTTGGACCTGGTCTCCAACTCTTAGGCAAATAGTCAATGAGCTGAACAAGATTCAACTAGAGACAATCGGGGTCAAAGCACTGGGGTTTTATGGGGTTCTGCTGAGTGAAGCTGAATACATCTAAAGCAAGGGAGACCCCAGTGCTGAAGGGACCGTAGTGTCTGCTGGTTTTCAGTCTGGATTGATTGAAGTTGTGTAAGGGTTTGGGTTTGTAACGATGAACCAAACGTGACAAAACAAAACACAATACAGAACAAGTCACTCACGAACGTGAGGACCACTAAAGGAGTCTCAGTAGCAAAATAATAAACAACCCACTGACATGGGTGTGGCTCGTAGACACGGGCAGAAAAGTAAGAGAACAGAGACTCCCAAACAGAAATACACGACCATAGGCTCGAAAAGGACAAAACAAAGAATCACCTTTGGAACGTAGACTATAACGCCAAATAAGAGGTGAAAAATAAATTAAATAAAAATAAACCTCTCACTCTCAATATAGCAGAGAGTAAGAAACAAAAATAACGAAAGAGCTTCAAGGGCAGCTAAAGCCAATCTAGTAGTGAAAATATAGAGCAGCTATATTCTAACCAACCCTGACTACGTGAAGGCACAAAATGAAAAAGAAGCGCCAGGAAGCGGAAGTGAAGGGCTTAAATACCTAGCAGGTAATAGGACAGGTAAAACGAATGATAAACGGGGAGAAGCAAAACCCCGAATCGGAATGTGGAAAAAATCAGATAGACTGCTAACCGGAGAGAGGACGAAAACCGTAGCGAAAAAGGAAAAATAGCCACAAACCATCAAAGGACCCTCCTCTAAGGGACGGCCCCAGACGATCCCCCGGATCGATTTCTACGGAAATCTCTAATCAGTTCGGGGAAACATGAAAATATTTTTTGATGGGACCCAACACTGTTCCTCAGGGCCATAGCCCTCCCAGTCCACTATAAATTGAAAACCACTACCCACACATCTCTCTGCCAGAATGCGGTAGACCGTATAAGCCGGTACTCCCTCCACAACCCGAGGAGGGGGCAGCGGTCTCTCAGCAGGAGACAGGGTACCGAAGAGCACCAGCTTTAGTCGGGAAACGTGAAAGGTAGGATGAATGCACATGGAGCGTGGTAATTGAAGACGCACCGTCACCGGGTTTATTTTCCAGATGATTTTGAACGTTCCCACATAGTGCAAGAATGCAGAGGCAAGACCCGCTGGCCCACCCAATAGAGAGGGGCTGACCGATGATGTCTGTCGGTAGAAGCCTTCTGAGATGCAGACGCTCGCAAAAGTGAGGCGCGAACACATTTCCAAACCGCACGGCACCTCCGAACAAAAGAGCCAGCAGAGGGAACCTACTCATTCTTTTCCAGCTCTGGAAAGAGCGGAGGCAAATAACCCACCTGGGCCTCGAATGGAGAAAGACCCGTGGAGGCATTACACAATGTGTTATGGGCATATTCAGCCCAAGGAAGATAACGACTCCAGCGAAGGGTGTTCTCCAGAGTTGCTCAGTGCTCAGTTTGTCCATTAGTTTGTGGATGGAAGCCAGAGGACAGACTAACGGACACGCCCAACTGTGCGCAAAAGTATCGCCAAAATTTGGCGACAAATTGGGGACCGCAGTCCGAAACCACATCCTGGGGCAATCCATGGATCTTGTGATCCACCACCAGCAGGGCGGTCTCCGGTGCTGATGGTAATTTAGCCAGAGCAAGAAAATGCGCCGCTTTGGAAAACCTATCGACGACAACGAGAATGGCTGTATTGCCCTGAGAAACGGGCAATCTGTTAACAAGATCCAAAGCAATATGGCTCCACGGTCGACTGGGCATGGGTAGAGGGCGTAATAACCCCGAGGGCGGGAGTCGAGAACCCTTATTCCGGGCGCAAATGACGCAGGTGGCAACAAATTTTCACACATCTCTCTCCATCCCCGGCCACCAAAAGCATCTGGAGAGAAAATCTTTAGTGCGGTGAGCGCCTGGGTGTGCATCGAGTTGGGAGAAATGACCCCACTGGAGTACTTGAGGCTTCATATCGGGAGGTACAAAAAGACAATTGGCAGGACCCCGCCGATTTTTGTGGTCAGTCCACACCGTGAAAGGGTGTTCAGCTCCCTCTAACCAGTGACACCACTCCTCCAGAGCCAATTTAACCACGAGCAGCTCCCGATCCCCCACATTGTAATTCCTCTCGACCGGAGTGAGAGCACGAACAAAATATGTACACGGGTGCATTTTACGATCAATGGGAGAGTGCTGGGACAATATAGTGCCTACTCCTAATTCGGAGGCATCTACCTCCACAATAAAAGGGAGGGCGGGATTGGGAGTAATTAAAATGGGCTCAGAACTGAACCTATTCTTCCGCTCCACGAAGGCGGAATCAGCTTTAGGGTTCCAGTAAAACTGACCTGCTGACGTTTTATTAGTCAGGGCAGTAATGGGTGCGGCGAGTGCACTGAAATTTCGAATAAATTGCAGATAAAAATTGGCGAAACCAAGAAAAGGTTGGACTTGTTTAACTGAGTGAGGAGTGGGCCAGTTTAGTACAGCAGAGACTTTATCAGGATCCATACGGACTTTGCCCTCTGATATAATGAACCCTAAGAACGAAACAGTGCTGGCATGAAAAGAGCACTTCTTTGCCTTGACAAACAGCCTAGCCTCTAACAGAGCCTTCAAAACCTGCTTCACGAATTTCTCCAGCATCTCCCGCAGTACATGCCTGAAACACAGAGGGGGCGCTAGTGAGCACAAACATCATGACCCGGTATTCGTAGTGCCCACTATGAGTATTGAAAGCGGTTTTCCTTTCATCGCCCTCACGCATGCGCACCAGGTTATATGCGTTGCGGAGGTCGAGTTTGGAAAAAATAGCTGCCCCCTGAAGACGCTCAAACGTAGAATTCATCAGAGGAAGTGGGCACTGGTTTTTAATGGTTATGGCATTGAGGGACCGGTAATCAATGCAGGGTCTTAATCCTCCATCTTTTTTTTTTACAAAAAAGAAACCTGCACCAGCAGGCGAAGTGCATGACCTTATAAACCCATTGGCTAGCGCCTCCTCAATATATTCCTTCATGGCTGAACTCTCTGGGGCAGATAAGGAATAAAGATTACCTCTGGTAGGAGTGGTACCTGGGTACAATTCAATAGCACAGACATATCAGCGGTGAGGAGGGAAAGAAGTAGCTCTCTGCTTGCTGAAAACCTCAGCTAATTTAGTATACTCGACTGGAACATTAGGAGGCAAGGGAAACTCAAGCGTCCCAGCTATTTTAGCACCTGCTACCTCAATAGGCGAATCAGGAGGAGGTGACCATTGGATTTCAGAATCGGAAATTTCATCCGGAGAGAGCCCCTCCCAAGTGGAATACCCATCCGCCAAAGAGTCCCACTCCCACCAACCTCGGAGCCAAAACTTGAATTCTCCTGACTAAACCGGGAGATAACCTCCTCAAAGTCAGAGCTCGAGTTGGACCCTCTTTGGTGTTCACCGGAAACGCAGGAAGGATATACACTGAGGGCCCCACTGATGAATTATGGATTTATCTCTCCCCCCATTTAATGTGAGAGCTATGCTGGACCAGCCATGTGTGACCAAGCACAGGAGCAGGAGAATCAACTAAGAGAAATTTGATTTTTTCAGTATGATTCTCATGGAGGGTGTGCATAGAGAGGACGTCAGTGGTTTTAACAATCGTACCTGACCCCAATGGGGGACTGTCAAGTGCAGTGACCGTACGGGGCTGAGCAAGGCAAAAATGGGTATCTGCAGTTTTTTAGTCCACCGGGCATCAATAAAGCAGTCTACAGCCCGGGAGTCGATAAAAGCGTTGACCTGAAGAGAGCGCTGTTGCCATGTAATGTTGACTGGTAATAGTGTCCGAGGTGTAGTACCACTATGTTAAGCTAGTGGCCCTGGTTCCTGGTTTTTTTCCCTTTAATTTTGGGCACTGGTTGAGAGTGTGACCCTTGCGCTTGCTGTAACGACACAACTCCAGAGTAGAGGGAGAGTCTCCAGAGGGCGAGCAAGAGACCCCATCTACCTGCATAGGCTCTTCGATTTTAAGAGAAATGGGGGTAGACAGAGAGGGAACGGACGCCGTAAACAGAGCGAAGGAAGGGGCTAATCCGGCGGTCTCTCCTGCTACTTTTAATCCGGACACGCTCCCTGATGCGATGGTCTATCCGAATGGCTGTAGACACTAATGCCTTTAAAGAATGCTAAGGCATCTTGGACGGAATCGCTTAACACTTCGGTGAACTGCGTCATTAGAGGAGCTTCTAGCCAGCCTGTCTCACCTGTCAGTGCTCGAAACCTATTGGAAAATTCAGCCACTGTTTCGTTACCCTGGTGAAGGCGAATAAGCCGTCTCGCCGACTCTTGACCCGAAGCGTCTTAGTCGAACACCGACTCCATTTCGTCCATTGGTGCTTTAGCAGTGTTAAGAATTGGGGAATTGCTCCGGATTAATGTATTAGCCCAGTCAAGCGCGGATCCGGTGAGCATTGAGAGCAAAAATGCCACCTGGGATTCTTGAGTAGTGAACCGCGATGACTGGGTTTTAAAATAAATTAACTGGGCAAGAAACCCTCAGCATTTGCCGACCCGACCCTCGTAGCAACGGAGGAGTTGTAGTTTGGGCTCATTGAAAATGTGTGCAACAGGGACCGGAGGAGCGATAGCCTGAACAGCAGGTGAGCAGCTTGGTGTGCAACAGTTAAGAGGCGCATGCTCTCCGCCAACTCACAGAACCAGCCCTCTTGAACCCGTAAGTAGCTGCTGTTTGGTTTTGAATGCTCTAATGCCCTCCTATTGGACTATGGAGTCCTATTCATCGGCTGATCTCCCCTGGGAGAAGTCGCTGACTCATCCATACTGGCTTCTTTGTATTGTAAGGGTTTGGGTTTGTAACGATGAACCAAACGCGACAAAACAAAACACGATACAGTCGCTCACAAACGTGAGGACCACTAAAGGAGTCTCAGTAGCAAAATAATAAACAACCCACTAACATGGGTGTGGCTCGTAGACACGAGCAGAAAGGTAAGAGAACAGAGACGCCCAAACAGAAATACACAAGCATAAGCTTGAAAAGGATAAAACAAAGAATCACCTTCGGAATATATATAATCAATATAGCAGAGAGTAGAAGAGAATAAGAAACAAAAATAATGAAAGGGACTAATCCCTAAAGAGCTTCAAGGGCAGCTAAAGCCAATCTAGTAGTGAAAATATAGAGCAACTATATTAACTAACCAACCCTGACTATGTCAAGGCACAAAATGACAAAGAAGCGCCAGGAGGCGGAAGTGAAGGGCTTAAATACCTATCAGGTAATAGGACAGGTGAAACTAATGATAAGCAGGGAGAAGCAAAACCCCAAACTGGAACATGAAAAAAATCCGATAGACTGCTAACCTGAGAGAGGGTTGCAAAAAAAGAAAAATAGCCACGAACCATGACAAGTTGTTGATTGGCTAAATAATATGCTCGCTGTTTTTAAGACCTTCATTGGCTGCGGATTGAAAGCAAACCATAAATAACGGCAGGCACTGTGGCCCTCCGTGACCGGGGTGTGTCACCACTGAGCTTCAGAGAATTTAAAAAGCCTCTCAACAGGGTATAACATTGTCCCTTTTAGTTAAAAACAGATTCAACTCATTCCCTAAGTTGTATCAGGGTAGACAAGCATGTCTACCTGAAAACTGTAAAGAACCTCAAATGGTAAATTGTTTTTACATTTTACACTTTCATGAATTAAAGCCTTCAATAAATAAAAGTACCATGTCAGAAAGCCAAAGAAAGTCCTGTGTGGAAAAGTGTTGGATCCTCTGGGAAACTTTTGAATTTCAATTGCGTTTATCAGCGTTATCAGGCTGGGTTAAACTGTAGCCTAATGCTAGCGAGACGTTTTCACACTACCCACTTATCAGAGCTTACCGGGCCAGGGTCAGACAGCAACAAATTCAGCTTTCCACTTACCGAAGTTTGAAAACGTCCCATAATCAAAGCAAAGGAATAACATTGAGGGAAAAATAAGCAGCCACCCGTGCAAAAATGCGATGGGTGGCATACTTAAATGCTACCAATGGTATTCTACAGGTGATTTAGCAAATGCAGCTGAAGAATAGGCTACAAAATCAGATGAATCCAATAAATGTCTGTTTGTGTTTGCTCTAGGAAGACTTAATAAGTGAACTGGAGACACAGTGCTCATTGACAGGATCAATCTCAAAATTTTGAATGTCGGCAGCGATCTTGGCTTGGCACTGTTCAGGCTTAGTATTACAGAAAACTCTGGTATTGAATGAGTAAAAAAAAGTAACAAGTAAAGTAACAAACAGCCACATGTAATAATTTCGTAATAAAAAGTAGGCGTCTCGGACTATCATTAGATATAACAGAATAATTTTGCCAAGGTTTCTGGTTGATCCGACACTGAGTAGGCTAAACCCGATTATTAATTAACATTTGCTCTCAGTATAAACTCGAAAGGACTTTGGTTTGTGACACGACTCTGGAGCCGTGGGATATTGCCACGGTTCATGGCTCTGAGTCGAGTTGATTTCGTGCTGATCAGAGTTTGGTAGGAGGTGACTGTAGGTACATCTTTTAACCATTAGCAGTAGCCTAGTAATAATCACTTTGGAACGAGCTGGGGCGATTATCTCATTCACAAAAATGTGTGCAATATTGTTAGATCAAATTAAAATGTATTTTTAAATGATTATAAAACAGATTCGTGCGACCTATTTTGTTGGGCGCATCACTACTGCTGCTCAACCTAGGTTACAACTAGTGACACGGCTCCCGGCTGTCGTAGAAAGCAGGCAGAGTCAGAGCCAGAGCCGTGGTAAGCACGATTCCCTCGAACTGTTGAGTCGACTCAGACGACTCAGCATAAAGAGTCGTTCAAAAATACCGATTTGTTCGTGAACTGCACATCACTAAGCTGAACTCATGTTCTGGATGGTTAGACATTATGTCAATCATCAAGACGAGAACGCAGAAACGGTCTGTTCCTTCCAGCTGAACACGCGCTCCGTCTCTCACTACCAAGCTTGAATTACTGGTAACATTATGTTCCTCCCGCCACCTAAAACTGGCCAAGTGCCAGACAAAGCAACTAATAAAGCAACAAAACGAAAGTCGTTAACCAATGACGAAGAAAAATCAGTACTGCAGGGCTATGAAGCCAAACGTAAACGCAAATTTCTACCGAGTTGGACCAACCCATTTCCGTGGATCCGCTATGACCAGGATAAGGATTAAATGTTTTGTTTCACCTGCCGGGAGTTCCTGAAGAAAGCAGACATGTAAGTTCAAATAAAATTTTATTAACTTACCATTAAATAATTTTTGGCTTATTAGTTACGTACCGCTAAGTAACGTTAGCTAGCTAAGCTAACGTCCGAGTGAATCTAAACATGACGTCACTTAACATTACCTGTCAGTATCAGATAAAGGCAAGAAAAACTGGCAATTTTTTTGAGGAAATTGTTAGGGCCGACTAGAGTCAGGAAATTAGAACAATCAATGGTTACTTAAATACATTCTAATGTCTGATGATAAATAATGATTCTATTGGTGCCTGCTGATCAATTTATGGAGCAATCAGTGAAAATGTTGCTGGCAGTATTGCCTAAAGAATTACCAGTGAATCATGGGCTTCAGATAACATGGTTAAAACGGACTGGAGGACAAGTCTCTCCACGTTTCAGCTGCAGAGGCTGATGTTTTTATCAGTGGAAGGCCCCCAATGGAGAGGTTTGAGGCCGAAGCTGCAATCCACAGGACCACCTGCCAAAGAAAGCGTCGGCCAGGGTTCAACCCCTACGAGTTTAGGCGGGGGCGACAGCAGCAAGAAGAGGAGCTAGAAGAGCTTGAAAATTGAGCTCACCAACCTGCAGTCACTCACCTCTCTCTCTCATACACACACTGAAATAATTGTTGTTTTATGATTAATGACCTAATAAAGGAGACATCTTTGTCAATTCATATCATTGTCAAATCGGTTATTTACTACTTGGCTGACAGGGTTGTGTAGCGGCGAATTCTCAAGCGGTTGCTACATGGAAAATTGAAAAACATATGGGGTACAGTTGGCCACTAAATTGGGAGAAAATGTGGAAAAATAAATAATAATAATAATTTGATCCGTTAAAAAATTTTGTTCACTGTTTATGTAATTGTTTGCAATACAGCACAATAAGCACAATGTGAACAGGACCGAAATTGAGAGAACCGGTGTCTTAGAGAAACCTGCAAATGGAGAGCCTTGTAAAGTAGTGCCAAGACTGCCTATTCCCTGTGCTGCCAAAAGTACAAGAGTTTGTCTCTTCTGGCCAATGAATAAAGAACTTACTCCACTCAAAGTTACATGGAAAATCCTTACGAAAGGATTCCTTATGAAACCTAAACAATTTGATACATCTAAACCTATTATTAACAGAAAGTAATGTCATTGTGTGAAGAGCCTGTCTGTTCCGCCATAAATAATTTCACTGTGTTTGTTTACTGTAGACATGGGCAAGGCCGGAAGCCATCGCTGCTGGGCATGTGGACTATGCACACAATATCACTGGGACCATACTGGACTTTTTTGAAGAGTATAGTGGTATAAAATATCCTTTGAGCAAACTTGGTAAGCCAAAGATTTCTCAATATGTCCCAATGAATCAACTTGTGTGTACATATTGATTTTGCAATAGTATGGTACAAAAAGTAAAGTTTGTTTTTGCTGAATTAACTAAAATAATTCAAAATATTTTTTTTAGTTAGTCTCAATTCCAATGTTTTTCTCCATTGTTTGTATAGATGCCTTTTTGTTGTTGTTGACACCTTTCAGATATTAGCATATTCTAGTCCGGGAGAGCCGCAGTATCTGCAGGATTTGCGGTTCCCTTTCAGTCTGGCCTTGGAAACAAGGCATGTCCACTGCAAAAAATGTCTTAACAAGTGTTTTAGTCTTGTAATGAGACTTTCCTCTCAAGTAGAAAATATTTGCTTGTTTTAAGGTACTTTTTGCTTGACAAGTGAAATTATCTTACCACATGAAATGAGTAAAACTCTAACCCCATTGGCAATGTTTTTGTATTACTTAGCAAGAAAAGTAATAGAACTAAGATTTTATGTCTAAATATAAGACTAAAATGCTTGTTAAGATTTAACTTATTTTGACTTAAGAGTGACTGAAATGAACAACTTAAGTGCTGAAACACAACAGAAACTAGCATACACTGGCCCTACAGGACTGGAGTTGCGCACCCCTGTTCCAGATAGTTCACTGTTCCACAAGAAATCATAACGGCTGCTTTTAGAAATTATGCTGCTGGGTGGCTTATCCTGTTAAAGGTGGTTAAATCCTGAATAAGGTGTTTATCACATGAATAAAATGGTATTTTACATTCTAACCAATTAGTGTTACACGACCTGCCAATCATAAGTGAACATGAAGTGAATATCCATACAGAGCAGACATGTCACTTTAGGCCTCAAACTCTTGTGTTTAGAAATGGAATACTTTACATCAAACTGAAATATAATTGCTTTCCTGTTCATGAATTTGATAAAGCAAGTATGCATCTTCATCTCATGACTTAATTAATCGTTCAAATTGGTTTAATTTTCTTCAGTAGAAAGAAATAATGAGTACAACATGCATGGAACATGGACCTTCTCTGCATTATTACAATTACATTTTGTACTATCAATCCCAATGTACAACAGCATTTTCATTCCTTTCTGTGTCCATCACAGATCAGGTAGCCATGCCTAAATTATTTGATGAAATTGATGGCATGGAGAACTGGGGTCTGATCATCTACACAGAGAGCGCTCTCCTGTATGACACAGTGCACTCCTCCACATCACAGAAAGAGATGACTGTCATCATTATAGCTCATGAACTGGCCCATCAGGTATTTCCCTTGGTCATGCTCTCATAGTAAATTGCTCGCCACTGTTTATACATGTGGCCCCTGGTATTTCCTGCCCTAGATGTGACTGTAAATTAAATTGTGGCAGATTTTGGCTTTAATCTCAATAGAACTTGTCTGATGTCCTCCTGGCAAAATTCCCACCCTGTTTCTGTCACGCTGCCACTTATTCACCCCCAATTTAACTGGTATAGCAACTCCCTCCCTTTCAACCTCAGCTGGTGTATGGTGAGTGCTGTGGAGGCTGCTGTGCAACAAGCTGGGTGCTATACATCACTTCTGGCTATATATGAATTCAATCTATTATTAGTACTATTAGATGCATTTAACCTGGAGGCATTGTTTTTGTTATACATAACAAATTATTATATGTTTTTATTATATGATCTGGCTTTTAGTTTTTGATGCTCCATTTTGTTATCCCAAAGAGGTTATTCAGCTTGCTGGCTTGTGAGCACAAACTGAAATGTGGAATCACTTTCAAGATCAAAAGAGGAAACTGCTGCATCAGCATTGTGGCATCTGATATTTTCATTTGAGACCAGAGGAAATCGTTTCAGAGTCACTGCTGTGAAATTAGTCGAGCCAAATGAGGGTTCCCACAGTGCTTCAAAAGCCTTGAAGATATTTTCATCCTGGAAAGTCAGGTTATGGAAAGGGGTCAAATATCTATCATGTTTCTTGTTAACTCACTAGCTTGGTGTCAGATCCTATTAAGTTCAGCAGTATCAATCTACTCTCTTGACTCCACTTTTACATACAAGTCAACCTCTGACTGCTTTGCTTTCATATTTGGATTTGCTGATTAATGTGGCTACCTCTCAGTCACACCCACCATGCCTACAGCACAAATATTAAATTCAACACCTAATTGTAACACACATGCAGCATGGCACACTGGCAATGCATTCACACTGAACTCAAAAAACATCAAATACGCCTCATCACGTGTAACTATGACTGAGCTGGTCTTCCTTTGTCTCTCTTCCTATATACAGTGGTTTGGAAACCTGGTCACAATGAGGTGGTGGAATGACCTCTGGTTGAAGGAGGGGTTTGCGACATACATGTCGTACCTCGCTGCGGACAAAGTGGAGCCCACTTGGAATATTGTGTGTTCTTCTTTATGTCTACAAGTAGCGTATTGCAAAACATGCATTCCCACAACTCCTTAAGCCTAATTTATACTTTGTCGCATGGTACTTGAAGGTGTCGCACAGCGTTTGACATTTATACTTCGGCGAAGGCCTGTGCGGAGGGTTCTGTTGTCTCTATGGTGAGGAGACACCAAACTCCATTTGTTTACATTTGTAAACTGTCCAATCACACTGCCCAAGTACAACGGTGTCGGCGACATAACAAAATTCTAGAGGTGCTCAACATTTAGAAAAAGGCCATCTCAATTGGGAGGCTGCAACCTCTAGTGGACTCATCATCCATAGGACTGTCCTGCGTAGAGCAGAGGGCTCTACTTCACCAGACCAAAATAACCAGCACGTCATAAGCCAGCGAATCACAAGAAAGTAAAATGCGAGCAATATAAAAATGAAAAGATCACAAGCGTTATGCTTGGTTCGCTGTCACTCGCATAACTTAGTATAAAAATTCTATTTCATCTTGGGTCAAAATGATCTCACAGTACGTTTTCTAGCTAGCCATCTACTCCATTTTCTAGCTATTCAATGTAAGATAAGTATTCTTTATCATACAAACGAGGTATCCTTCAAAATCGACCAAAAGTAGGCTGTATTTCGAGGCTGCATTTCAATGAGCCTTGTAATGGAACAGTACTTCTGACATATGTGGTCTTTAAATGCGACGCTTTTTTCAGCTGAAAATACATAATTTTCGTTAAGCGACACTTCTTGAAAGTATCATGCAACAAAGTATAAATTAGGCTTTATTCTGCATGTTGTTTCTCATAGTTAAGGGGTGGCCAATCCTGGTGTTGGAGACTCAGGGCCAGACTTATTAAGGGAAAACTTTTTTTTATAATGCAGCTCTGTTGTGGTCGAACATAGCGACAGAACACAAACAGTTCACCAATAGCCTACTGGTTCTAACTACGCAATCAAAGACTTTAAACACCCTCAGTCGTAATTTTAGAGAGAGCAGTATTGCATTCCAGCAAGTCCAGATCACAAGGCGGCAATCATTTTTAAATATAATTCATTATATACTCTACTGAACATATACACACAACAAGCCAAGTATTTAAATTCACAATAGTATTTTTATACTGCTTGCTGATGTCAAATTGCTCAATGTAAGCCCTGCATGCTTTAAATAAAACAAATATTTTCATAGTAACTGATGCATTTTAAATTTATACAATAGAAAATAATTGTGACTTTGAATAAAAAAAGCAGACACAATCCTTTAGTAAATGTGGCCATCAGTGTCTGCTGATTTTTGATGTTACTCATCAATTAGCTTAACTTATTCATATCAGCAGTTGATTACAGTTAATTAATGATTACTGATTGTATTAATTAGTTAAGTACCACCATAAACTAGTGTGTCAAAATTGGTTGCTGATTTTGTGGTTGAAATAAAAACCAGCAGACCCTGCAGTTTATCAGGACCAGGACTGGGTTCGCTGGTTATAGACAGTCCTTTCTGAAAAGTTTTACTTCTGTTCCTTCCAGAAAGATCTCATGATTGTTCGGGAAACCCAGAAGGTGCTGTCTGTGGATTCTGATGACTTTTATCATTTCCTCAGTGATGATGAGCTACAAACTCCTGATAGCATCATGAATCTGTATGACATGTTCACCTACTACAAGGTCCTGTTTTCAGATATAATTTCAAATGCTAATTTCAAATGTCTTCTTTCCTTTCCAGTCATACTGCTTTGCAACTTTACTCATAATAGTATTTTTGTCTGCAAGAGTTGAACAGGAGCCTTTTTAAAATTTATTTTCTTATTTAAATATTATTTTCATGTAATTAAATTCCCCTGTGTAGCAACCGCTAGACAATAGCCACTACAACCCCGTCAGCCAGTAGTAGCAAAGAGGGCGCGACTCCTCAAGCTCCTGACCGTGATTCCAACTCGCCCAGGGCCGTCTTATGCATGACAATTCTCTCCGAGTCCCTCCCCCCACCCCGGGAGCAGCCGCCAATTGCCACTCCCTCAAGGCACCGGCTATACTCGGATCTGGCAGGACCAGGGATCAAACCCCCGATCCTCAGGGCGCAACCTTTCACCGCTACACCACCGCTGGCCCCCGAACAGGCGCTTTTGATTCCACAGGTGCTTCTGTGTGTGGAAATGTATACATATATATATGGGGGGGTCAGGGTTAATGGGTGTGAGATAATACCTTTCGATGACTGTATGGGTCTTTGGTGTTCCCTCTCTGTAGAGTCTCACTCTACGGTAGCTGTCTATCTCATATTTCACTTTGCCTTTGCTATAGTTTAGGACTTGGCAGAGCATGACATACTTTGCTATTTTTCAACAGAACATTGATTAATTATTTCATCCCTTCAGCTAGCAGGCTAATGTAATATTCAAATCAAAGAACTGCCAAGGGTGGCAGTGTAGGATAATGGTTAGCTTATTCTCACCTGGGATGCTACTGTTGTACCCTTGAGCAAGGTAATTAACCTGAATTACTTTGATAAAATATTCATCTGTTTAAATACACTCCTCAAAAAAAGTTCGGAAACGTTATTTCGGTCGATTATTCCTCCCCTTTAATAATACCAATTGGTATTGTATTTTATATCGTTGGAAAGCCTGATTAGTCACCTTTACAACGAGGTACAACTTGTAAGGATCGTGCATTCGTGGAATGAGCAACACAGCTAACCGTGTGGGTAGCGGCCCAAAAAAATGTGCCAAAATCCCCTGCAATATTCTTCTGTTGGTATTCACTCTCGTTTTGAGTTGCTTGGTGGACTGGATGATTGCACTCTCCCACAGTAATAAGGAAAAAACAACACATATTGGCCATTCCATCCTCTCCACTCCCAAATTCTGGAGGTACTCTGTGATGATCCTGGCTCTGTGGGGGCGAGCGTTGTCATCCTGGAGGATGGAGTTAGGTCCCAGATTCTGGAGATATGGGATCGCCACTGGCTCCAGAATCTCATTCCGATATCTCACTGCATTGAGATTGCCTTCAATGATGACAAGTTCTGTTTTGCCTGTGAGAGAGATACCGCCCCACACCATGACACTGCCCCCATTGAAAGGTGTCACGCGATCTGTGCAGCAATCTGCATAGCGTTCTCCACGCCGTCTCCATACTTTGATCCTGCCATCCAGCGTCCGCAGACAGAACCTTGATTCATCACTGAACATGACGTTGCTCCACATTCTTAGGTTCCACTGTCGGTGCTGTCGACACCAGCGCAAACGGGCCTGACGGTGAAGGGCAGTCATTGCAGGCTTCCTGGCAGCCTTATAAGCATGAAGACCGGCCATGTGCAGTCTGTTCCTCACCGTCTGATCAGAGATCTGTCTGTGGTACCGTTGTGCAAATCTTGCCTGTAAATCTCTGGAAGAAAGCCTACGGTTCCTCAGTGAAGCAAGGGTGAGGAACCGGTCTTCTTGGGGTGTTGTCTTCCTGGGACGGCCACTTCGCGGTCTGTCTTTGACTTCACCAGTCTCGCGGAACTTGGTCCTAAGTTTGGAAATGGTACCAGGGCTGACACCAAATAATGCTGCCACTCTGCGTACCGGAACACCAGCTTCCAGTTGCCCTATTGCACGGGCCTTATCCTGAAGGGACAACCGTGGCATGTTTATGCTTGGAGCACACACAAACTCAACAAAGTTGCAGGACCCATGCACACAAGTGCTGTCAATTAGGTGCCAATCAGGTGCCAGTCACACACCTGTGACTGGCATACACCTGCCAGCACTTGAAGCTCAAAACGAGAGTGAATACCAACAGAAGAATATTGCAGGGGATTTTGGCACATTTTTTTGGGCCGCTACCCACACGGTTAGCTGTGTTGCTCATTCCATGAATGCATGATCCTTACAAGTTGTACCTCGTTGTAAAGGTGACTAATCAGGCTTTCCAACGATATAAAATACAATACCAATTGGTATTAGTAACCCCTTAGTGCAGATGGCATATTTGGTAAATCATGGGGGTACTCTGTTTAAGGCTTTATAACTCCAGGTGTGAGCATCACATAAACTTGGTAAATGGCTTAAATGAAACAAAACCGGTGTACCATTTTTTGTACAAACTTAGATTTGTTTATTTTCATAATTGAAGTCAAAATAAAGTGCCGGAAATGCAAGCAAAACTTTTCAAAAAAATGCAAAAGAAAACATATTTCTTCAAAATACTGAGAGCTACATAAGTGAAACAGGTAAAACTACACATTTCCTGGATCATAAACTCCTTGTCCACAAGCATTCAATAATCGCAGGGTGATATACAGAACTACTAAAGATCTATGACACGAAATGTAAGCAGTGTAGCCTGATGTACCCAGGGTCTCCAAACCTATCCAAATTGGCTAAAATGTGAATAGCTGTAAATCTTAAACTAATCATACATTTCAGTGCAAATCAACCGTTTTGACTCATTTAACTCACCTTTTTATCATTTTCATGTGGGAATTATTTTGGATCAGTACAGGGGGGTGGATATCTAGGTGTCCAATAACCTACCCAAAACCTCTCCGAGAAATTATTAAAAAGCCTTTTGTCCTTTATAAAGCATATACATTTTACCTTACGATCACTTAATGGATGAAAACATTGATATTGCACAGTTTCAGTTCAGTGTTTGATGCCAAGTGTGCCATTTTTTCACCATTATCCTTCATATACTGCTTCATCCTGTGCGGTGCCTTCGTGGCCAAAATGCACTCATCAATGGCACGGTCTTCAGTATGCTGTAAGGATCTGGTCCTGCAGTGGCTTCACTCTGAACAATAGAGGGCACTGCTGGAGTGGCAGAGGTGGAGGGTCAAGCATGTTATAGGAACAAATTACATAATGCAGAAGCATTATAACACTGTGGTACACACAGCTAAATATGAAATCATTCACTCTTGTACTTCAGTAAACACTTTCTTCTGTATGCTACATTATGTTATATTTTGTTGCGTGCTCTAGGATGGCATTACTCTGTAGTGTGTTTCACAACTGTTGCTTATTTATTTTATTTATTTATTTTACATTCATCTTGCACACATCTGGACACAGTACATTTGAATACATATTTTCCATTCCCTAAGTGAAAAGCATCACCCATGGATATACTAATACCCCATAGAGTACATTATGCACAAAGAAATTACAATACAATAAAATAATATCGGAAAACACTACCAATGTTCTAGCTTCACGGCAAATCGAGGCATAAAATAAACTCCTCAAAAAAAGTAAAGGAAACGTTATTTCGGTCGATTATTCCTCCCCTTTAATAATACCAATTGGTATTGTTTTTTATATCGTTGGAAAGCCTGATTAGTCACCTTTACAACGAGGTACAACTTGTAAGGATCATGCATTCGTGGAATGAGCAACACAGCTAACCGTGTGGGTAGCGGCCCAAAAAAATGTGCCAAAATCCCCAGCAATATTCTTCTGTTGGTATTCACTCTCGTTTTGAGCTTCAAGTGCTGGCAGGTGTATGAAACGAGAGTGAATACCAACAGAAGAATATTGCAGGGGATTTAGGCACATTTATTTTTTTGGGCCGCTACCCACACGGTTAGCTGTGTTGCTCATTCCACGAATGCACGATCCTTACAAGTTGTACCTCGTTGTAAAGGTGACGAATCAGGCTTTCCAACGATATAAAATACAATACCAATTGGTATTATTAAAGGGGAGGAATAATCGACCGAAATAACGTTTCCGAACTTTTTTTGAGGAGTTTATAACGTACGACTGAGCAACCAAACCGAACAGCGCTAAAATACTCAATTTCATTGTGAATGCTATGAATTCTAACAAAGCAGGCCACCACGAGCCACTACGGGAACGGCACGAACACAATAGTATCAATACATTACAGTTATTTGGCAGACGCGTTTATCCAAAGCGACGTACAATAAGTGCATATTGAAGGTCATAGACACAATCTACGAAGCAAAGTCACGAAAGCGCTACTTTCTCACAACGTAGAAGCTATCGCTAGTCATCAACCGAATACAGTCAGCTATACATTCTAAGCTATGAGATAGCTAAACCAAATAGAAAATAAAAAATAAACGGAAAGAACGTACTTTATAATTTGCCTTATACATGTAGTTATTCAAGGTGGAGTCTGAAAAAGTGTGTTTTCAAATATGTTCAGCATTATTAGCAGGCTAACAGTGGTCTATTACGACCGATGCAAATACAAAAATAACGAAAATATATAAAACGAATGTATATAATCACAATTTTACAAGCAGTAATACTTACATGTCGAGGAGGATATCTTCCCCATATTGATAGGCACCTCTTCCACAGAATCTATGCTACAGGGATTAGAAGAATCTCTGTTGTTGTCCTCTTCTGACCGACTTGGGGTGAAAACTACTAAAAAGTCACTTCAAAGTTGCGCGCAGTTTTATTGCGTAACACCAAACGCGTCATACCAAATGCGTCAAACCAAATGCGTCATCTGCGCATGCCCGCGTAAAATTGTCGTGATATAACAAGTATTGCAGTTACGCTCGCCCTTAAATAGTTAATCCAAGCTTTCAATTACACATGTAAATTACTTTTGGGAAGCTTGTCGTGCCTTCTATTGGATAAAACAATTGTCGATCAAACCAGAATAAAATTGATAGCGTCACAGCAGTGCAATCAGGAAGGGGGGGTTACGCAGAGCTAGTTTCGTTTGTCTAATAGTGTTCCAATGCGCTGTGTATTTTTCAAACGGATTGTCCAAGACAATAAATGACCACGGAATCTTGAAAGGGACATATCTACGCTTAAATCCACGGGAGGATTGCACACGAATTCCATATTTAATAGCAGATATTGATAGTAGAATGGCATTGTATGATTTCACTTGTTTATGTCGGTATTGATTGAGCAGCGATTTGCACCGCTGTATTTGCATACGGTCGGGCTATTGGTGGGTTTATCTGGTTGCTGGACGGAATTCTGATATTATATGATGAATACATATATTTATGAACTCCCAACATAGACGCTATTGCCCACTATGTCACGGAGTGCTTGTTAAATGGACTTGCTACGGAAAGATAGTGACACTTAGAAACTACGCATTGGCCAGAAATCGTCGCGAATCGTCTACCAATAAAGTTAAAATATACAGGGGAGGAATAATCGACCGAAATAACGTTTCCAAACTTTTTTTGAGGAGTTTAGATTGCTCATAAAAGGATAAGCACATCTGAGAAATGTTTAAATGTATTGTTAATGCACTATTGCATGAGCTGGCAAGTGGTGGCCACTACTCGCAAAATGACCATTTGCAAGCCTAATAAGTAACAAGCTACCCATCTAGCATTAATCTTCAAGCTAGATGGTAGCTAGCTAGCTTGCACCTTGCAATTTATCACAAGGCAGGAAGCTAACTGAAGTTTTGCTTTGATTTACAACCACCAAAAACGTTCCTAATTTGTGACGGTTCAGTTCCCCGGCAATATAGCTCATAACAGATGCAGGGTCTTACAGGTCTGAATATGGATGGAGATAGATATTGACAGAGAGCTTGATTGAGCAAAATCCCATAATTTTTCAGCCTTCTTGGAATTAATGGGATGAGCTTAATAATACAAATATTTGACATTTGTCCAACAAAAAAAGGATTGTGCTTTGAATTGAGACAGAACTGAAGTCAACAAGTCTCGCCTCTAAATCCATTTTTGTGTGAACCTCTAGGGAGCAGCAGTGTTGAGAATGCTGGCCAATACTTTGACAGAGAGCGTCTTTGAAAAGGGTGTTCAGGTGAGCAGATGTACCATTTCCATCAAGTCCCATAAAATTGGCCCAAAGAGTTGAGGACCTGTATACGCTAGCATCTGTTTATTTTCTATAGCCACTGCTATCTGGGTTCCCACACTTACAGGTGCAGCTCAAAAAATTAGAATATCGTGAAAAAGTTCAATATTTTTTGTCACTCATTACAGAAAGTGAAACTCATATATTATATAGATTCATTACACATATATTTGAGTGAAATATTTCAAGCCTTTATTTCTTGTAATTTTGATGATTATGGCTTACAGCTAATGAAAACCCAAATTCAGTGTCTCAGAAAATTAGAATATTGTGAAAAAGTTCAATATTGGAAACTCATGGTGTCACACTCTAATCAGCTAATTAACTCAAAACACCTGCAAAGGATTCCTGAGCCTTTAAATGGTCTCTCAGTCTGGTTCAGTAGGCTATACAATCATGGGGAAGACTGCTGACTTGACAGATGTCCAGAAGACAGTCATTGACACCCTCCACAAGGAGGGTAAGCCACAAAAGGTCATTGCTAAAGAAGCTGGTTGTTCACAGAGTGCTGTATCCAAGCATATTCATATAAAGTTGAGTGGAAGGAAAAAGTGTGGTAGGAAAAGGTGCACAAGCAACAGGGATAACCTAATAGGCTAACATTACAACCTGCACGGTTTTTTTGACTGGCCAAATGACCAACTGTATTTTATTTCAAATAATTTTATCAAATTGTATTTTATGAAGGAAATATTAGAAAATATATCATAAAAACTTGGCATGAAATTTCCATTGAAAGCTGATTGCTTTTTCTTTGTCTCACCATTTATTAGGAATCTACACACATACAACGATGATGCCCACAACTTTTTTTTTTGTTAGTGGATGATAATATTTTGCACTTGCAAATATAATAGGCTACTGTAACATTATAGCACTCCGATTTATCCACATTCCACTACAAACAATTTGCATATGGTCAAAATGTTTTAGCGTTACTTACAGCAATATAGTTAGCTGTAAATTGACAATTGGATAACTTATTTGACTTATGCTACCTGTGAAAAAATGCCTGCTGCACACATAAGCATGTCCGCCGACGCCTCACGGTTTATTGCTCGGATCCACTTTTCTCATCTTATGGGCTCCGTTTGGCGGTTCGGAATCATATAAAACTGCAATTCAGGGTTTTTTTACATTGTTTGTAGTGCATCCCACCAATCAACAACTTTTCGGCATTTTTATGCTGTTAGCTAACAGATCGGAATGACAAGTAGGCACCAGCACGTCAAGTCAAATGGACGACGATTGCGGATGTGTTTTCCCCCCCGGGGTGGGCGGGGCCTATTTGCGCTCTGTCTCTATTACTCTACATTCTGAGGTGTGTAAATTGGACCAATCGTCAGCCACAAACATGAATATCAAGTGCTGGACAGAAAATTCAACAAATTACAAAACAATGATTTTTAAAAATAGATATATTGGCTCGTTATAGGCCTCTGATCTTCGTAGGCCCGGGGCTGAAGCCCCTGTAAGCCTGTGCATTAAAGCGGCCTTGAATCTTGCCCCTGGAACAGCTCCTTTCAACCACAATCCCATTCCGAGCCAATTTGAATAGAATGAGGATCAGCTTCTAAGGTCATAATCCATAAAAAAACATTGTGAGATAAAGTTCAAGGTGGTTGTCTACAAAAAAATGTAGGTACTCTAAAGCAGGGATACTCAAATCTTTACAAACATGTAAACTCTGTAGTATTGAAAAGTAATGTATAATTCTGAATCACAATCACAAAAATCTTGTGACAACAGTTTATGCACACTATTGCCATGACTGTCAACTAATACAATCAGAAAGTCTGTTTTTCACCAAGAAATAAGGTTAACCCATTTGTCATATTCAACCAATTGGGTCCACTGAGTTTGCATTCATGGAATATGTGATGTGTCTTCTCAGTCATATCTAAAGGCTTACCAGTACAACAGCGCTGAACCACAAGACCTTTGGAGTCACTTACAAAGGGTGAGTTTAAAATGCAATTTTGCAACGTCTACATGTTTAGCAGCCAAACACATACGCAGTGATACAGAATCGGTTTCCTTACGGAAATGTATTATTGTAATAAAATAATATGTATAAAACAGTCTACTATGATTTTAACCCTATATGTTGTGTCGTATATTGAAATAAACTGAACTTTTAAATGTTTTATTAAGACTTTAAATCGTTTCATTCCAAGGCAGTGGACAAAAGCAGCCTTCACATTCCCGTAGCAGAGGTCATGAACACTTGGACACATCAATCTGGCTTCCCTCTGATAACCATCAACACCACATCTGGAGAAGTGTCACAGGAGCACTTCTGTCTCAACCCAGAGAAAGAACATAAGTTAGTCTTGAAGAAGGGATCATTTTTAACAGCACGCTAGACTAGATTAAAGTAAACAGGGGCTTGAAAAAAGAAGGAAAGAGTCGTCCATAAATCCAATTTCATCTCCAGGGCCCAGTAGTTCAAAATTTTTAATCCCTATCCAATCAGATCAGATTTTAAAATCCCATATTTTGTGATCCAGGATCAGACAACTCAGCCAAATTTTGTCCCGATATTTCAAAGCAATTCAGAATAGGATCACCCTGATCCAGATTCAGACTTTTCAAGATTACCAGATCCTGCATATCAGTGCTTTTAATCCTGCCTCTCTCCACCTATTGCACAAATGTATATGAAGAACAACATAAGGAAGACAGACAGTATAGCAAATTAGAGCCATTTATTAAGGATATAATAATGAATTATATTTTATATATCATTTTTATGATCACAAACTAATTATTTGGTTGAATACACTGTTCTGAGAGGTAGGCAAGAGGCCACTGCAAATGTGACAAAAAATAAATGAAAATTTACCAACCATAAAGGCTACAAATTATGTATTATTTCAATTTACAAACTTTACCATCTTATTTATATTTAAACATATTTTTAAATTAATTGTATAGTCTCTGGTAATCCACCTCTCCAGTTGGATCAAAGTAATCCAGATTTTTTTGATCAAATTGATCTCAATCCTGTTTTTGTTTTGAACTAGTCGTTTTAAAGATTTGATGCAGATTAAAGCTTGGATTTTATTTCCTGATCCGATCGGATATCAAAGTGATCCCAATCCAGTTTTTTGGTTTTGAACTACCCAAAATCCAAATCTGATCCAATCAGATAGGAATGAAAGGTTTTGAACTACGAGGCCCAGGAGTTTTCAATCCAGGCTATTCCGCTAGTTTTGGCATTGCCATAGAATGAGAGTCACTTGGATTTTTGAATCTCAAGTATTTTTTAATAAATCAACTTTTATTAGTGTTTTTGTGATGCCATTATGTGTTTTATTAAGAAATAATTGCACTCTCTCTTCCTGTGTCTGTTTCTACCATACAGGCTTATTTGGAAGGTTCCAATAAAAGTAATGAAGTCTGGCTCAGGAGAGATTGAATCTGATTTGCTGACTGTAGAAGGACCAGGTAAGAAGTGAGCTCATGCAGGAATACTGGTGCTACAAATGGTGGTAATTCATGTCCTTTCCTTTACATGTTATTTTAAGTAATTACACATTCATTGTAAGGGTTTGGATTTGTAACGATGAACCAAACACGACAAAACAAAACACGATTAGAGAACAAGTCACTCACGAATGTAAGGACCACTAAAAGAGTCTCAGTAGCAAAATAATAAACAACCCACTAACACGGGTGTGGCTCGTAGACACGAGCAGAAAGGTAAGAGAACAGAGACTCCCAAACAGAAATACACGAGCATAAGCTCGAAAAGGAGAAAACAAAGAATCACCTTCGGAACGTAGACTATAACGCCCGAAGAGGTGAAACATAAATTAAATAAAAATAAACCAGAAAAAATAAAACTCTCACTTTCAATATAGCAGAGTAGAAGAGAGTAAGAAACAAAAATAACTAAAGGGACTAATCCCTAAAGAGCTTCAAGGCCAGCTAAAGCCAATCTAGTAGTGAAAATATAGTGCAGCTATATTCTAACCAACCCTGACTACATGAAGGCACGAAATGACAAAGAAGCGCCAGGAAGCGGAAGTGAGAGGCTTAAATACCTAGCAGGCAATTGGACAGGTGAAACAAATGATAAGCGGGGAGCAACAAAACCCCGAACCGGAACATGGAAAAAATCCGATAGACTGCTAACCGGATAGAAGGACAAGAACCACAGCGAAACATTTTAAAAAGCCACGGACCATGACATAAATGAACATGTGGTACAATACACAGCATGTTTTACTAAAATATTTTTGTATTGTTTAAAACAAGTCTGATGCTTTTTGAAGAGGCCATCTTCAGATGCATAAAATAACTCATCATAAAAATGTCCATCATTTTCTTTCGATAACTCGTTTGAATTTATGTTTGCAAAGTAAATGATAATACATGGAAGTAAATATCAGTCTTGTCTGCAGAAATATGAAGTGATATGAAATTAATGAAATGGTGTTGATGAGCCTTTTAATAAAGATCAATGTGTTATGGGATTGTAATGATCTTAAAGGGGATGTATTTGTGGTATGAATTACTACTTGGAAAAGCTCTGTATGACTTGGAACATGTCAGACCTAGAGAAGACTGGATTAATCTGAAAGGTGCTGTTTTTGCTCACTAGTGTCGAAGCCAGTTTATCAGTGTGATGAAAATGAGTGGATTCTTGCCAATGTTAACTGCACTGGATATTACAGAGTTAACTACGACCCAGATAACTGGGAAAAGCTTCTTCAACAGCTGAAAACAGATCACCAGGTAAATCCGGTACACATTCATTTTGATTTCAATTTGCTGTGAGTCTTTCTGGCAGCAACAAGAAAGATTCCACTGCTGGATCATTTTTGAATAGTTGTGTCAATAGACATAAATCAAAATGTGTTTCTTGTGTAATCACAGTGAAAGCAACACAGTTGTGTTGCAATAAGGCTGGTTGGTGTCACTTTTTCTAATGATTTGAAAGACACCCCCTTCCCCTTGTGACACATTTGATAAAGGTAAAGTACAATTCATATCACATGAACATGAATATGTCTAGCCTTTTTTTAAATGTGAACTTACAAACATAATAAAATGGGTACAATTATTTAGAATGGTGGTTATCACAGTCATTGCAAAAATCATTTTCATATATATATTTGTGAATAATGTAGCAATCAACATACAATAGGTATAATCACTTAGAATGTTAGGTATCATTAAGTTATTTGGAGATGACCAGACAGTGATAAATACGGTAGAACTGGAATATCTTACATTAATGGTAGCAAATGCAACTAAGAATAATAATATTGAAAGATGTGATGGAATGTTACTGAAATATCACACAGGTGCCTATCTCCAACAGACAGTTGTAACCCCAGTGCTGATGTTTAATTGAAATAGATGTTTAAGGATAACAGTGCACTGTAGTGGTTAAGAATGTATGTTTGTAACTTAGAGGTTGCAGGTTTCATTCCCAAGTGTTGGAACTTAGTCAAGGGTACAACAACAGGAACAGCAAGTAGCAAGGAACTTACACTGGATTGCAGCAGTTAAATGTCCTACTCTACATCTATCTAAGTCACTCTGCATATGGGTTTCTGCTAAGTTTATAAAGAATAATTTTAATAATATGACATGAACATGAAGAATAGGCTTGAAATCCTGCATTTTGCACACATTCACATTGTTATTCATCTTTCAGAAAATACCCACCATCAGCAGAGCTCAGCTAATTGATGATGCATTTCATCTTGCAAAGTGAGCTCAATTGTCTCTTCTTTTTTCTGAAAAGCATCTTCACATTATGATAGTCATTTGATGGTGATTTTCTAATGTATTTTGAACAAACTTTAAAAATGCTAATATTGTTAGATTAGGTCTTAATATTTACAGCCAAATTAATCAGAGGTCTAAGAATGCCAAATATTGTAAAGTGTAGCATATTCCTGTTATCTCTTTTCTCATCCAGACTTAAATATGCCAATATTACACTGGCTTTGAACACCACCAAGTACCTTGTGAATGACACAGAGTTTATTCCATGGGAAACTGCCAATGAAAACCTGCTTGATCTAATCCTCATGTTTGACCGTTCAGAGGTCTGTGGCCCCATGAAGGTCAGTCAGTCAACCCAAGCATCAGCCCACCATCACACAACTTCAGGAGCAATACATGTGTAATCATATCAGTCCAAATAGAAATAATCAATACAAATAATGTGTTAGTACCCATCTCACTACTGTGTTTCCAGGCATATTTAAGGAAGCTAGTAGCTCCACTTTATGACCATTTTGAAAGCTTCACAATGAATTCATCCATCCCGGACAGTCACACTGCGCAGTAAGTGTCATTATTATGTTTATAAACTTATATACTTAGCAAATTACTTTATCTAGGGGGATTTACAAAGCCCAATTATTTACAAATGACACATTTATAACTTACAGTTGAATATACTAAGCTATCAAACATCAAACCATCTGAATAATTTATAATTTTTTACATAAAACAAGTGTCTCAGATGACAAAACTAAAATAATTTTTAAAATATTATTTATTAAATTTTTTACTGAGTATCCCTTGTAGTGTAGGTTTCAGCATAGTAGAATATATGGTTCTTGAGATTAAGACCTGGGACTCATGTCCCCTACAAGGAACAAAAATGAATTGCTGGGTCCTAGGAGGTTAAACTGAATGTTATACAGTGAGAGTTGATCACGTCACAAAAGAAAGTTAATGTATGCGTCAAAAATATTACAGCAATTAGCCAAACAAAATAACCTAATGTAACACTGGAGTTGACAGAGTCTAATTCATGTAATTAATGTCACCTATGGGGATATATACAGAGCAATTGACAATCATATTAGAGTTGCAGTTTTTTTTTTTACTCTGGTGGAGTCTGAGTCTGTCTCCCATGTTAGACTGAGATGAGCATGTTCAGACTGTAGCCCCTTCCTTCTGCGCACATATTATGTGCAAAAAAGGTTAAATATCTTGTGCGCCCCATCAGGGAGTTCTGCATAACTACAAGTGGGTTCAAGAAAAAGGGTTTTTTTTTCCCCCCACATATCATTAATCAATAATAATATTTGGAATTGTGAATACAATGGGAATACTATTGTTCAATGGCAAAATTATTTCCCTAAGCTACTGATGAGTTAATGACTTAATTAATGATGAATTAATGATAATATTTTTCTGTAAATTTACCTCATTATGTATTTAACCAAGGACTACACAAGTGTTCAATTGATGATTAATAAAAGATAAGAAATACTCCATTCACACAGTTTCTGGCTAAAATTTGGCTCCGCTATCTCGGTTGCTCATAAATCTTAACTGGTATCGGTGATTGGTGCAGGTGCTAAAACAAAGGACATTTTCAGGACCCGTAAAATTATTGGATTCAAATGATGTTGACTTGCACATAATTACCAGTTTAAAAGACAATGGAACTGTATAGTTCTGAGGTAATATCACTGATTCATCTTTTGTCTCCATAATCTCATTAACTCTTTTGTTAGCCTCAAGTTGCTATTGCTAACAACAACTAACAAATTATTCATTTTATGGTTCTCTTCACTTTACAAATGTGTTTTGCACAATTAGTCAATGTGTTTTTCTTCTGACTCCACAGGCTCAACCAGATTAATGCAGTCACACTTGCTTGTGCCATTGAGCTTCCAAAGTGCAAAAAGATGGCAACTTATCTATTCAACCGGTTGAGGAAAGACCCAACCACAAACCTGTGAGAAAACATTTCAGTTTCACTTGATCACTTGATTGGTGAAAATGTTTTAAATACTCAGGCCAGCTGGCAGTAAACAGCTATATCAAGTCTTCTGATCCTGCCCTAAACTCACACATTTTTCAGTGATTATTGTGCAGGTGTATTATGGCTGTTCAGAGGATGGAAGAAACATCTTACAGCAGCAATCATGCTTAAAACAGTGTTCTGTGTGTGAGTGTGTGTGTGTGTGTGTGTGTGTGTGTGTGTGTAATTATTGTTCAATCACAATTTTTATTTATTTTATGTGCTAGACAAAGAAATAAATAAAATACATGATATGAAAGTTATATTAAAACCATTAAAAATAAGTATCAGAAGGACTGCATTAAGTGTTCTCAGCCAACTGCTTGGTTTTCAACATCTTTCTCTGGATAAACTACAGAAATGCAGTAAATCTGGAGAGAAAAAAACACAGAGAATGTGTCACAATGTAAACAAACAAAACACATGTACAGACACATAGAGAAAGTGCATCAATAATCAATATCAAGATCTCAGATGGAGCATTAAAAAGTGAATGCATTTAAAGTCATGTTTGCCATAGTGAATATGATGCACATTGCAGGATACACCCCAACCTGAGGCCCACGGTGTACTGCAGTGCTATAGCTTCAGGAGGGGAACTGGAGTGGGACTTTGCCTGGGAGATGCTGAAAGCCTCCCCCAGTGATCAAGAGAGAGACCGGCTGGTGGAAGCCCTGGCCTGCACCAAGCATGTCTGGATGCTCAACAGGTCAGAATGGAGACATTCCAAAACACTTAATTACAGCATTACTTTTCCATAATCTTTTTCAAAATCCCATTTTAGGGTCCTGATTCCTGAACCTCAACATGTACGTTGTAAATGAATATACAGAATGCTATAGAAATGGCCCCTCAGGGTGGCAGGTCAAGCTAAAGCACTCCTCCTTGGTACACACTCTCAGAAGAGAGTTCCAAAAGGCTGTATCTCCACAGAGTAACCCTATCTTGTTTAAGGGTTCTTTGTCAGGCACAATGGTCTCACACTTTTCACACCTACCACAGAGGGTTCCATGAAGAACTAAAAAAGGTTCCCCTATGGAGACAAGCCAAATAAATAACCTTTTTTCATAACTGCACTCCTTTGTTCTGAGAGTACAGTGATGTACCCCAAAGTGTGGGTTGAATCCTGCCCATGTTGGCTGTGGCTGGGAGTTCTGGCGGATGACACATGATTGGGTCTGGGACCCAGAGAGTGAGGGTTTCAGTTGGTCCTAGTTCAGGAAGTGTGGTCCTGCCTCATTGCACAGTAGCAACTACTCTGGTTCATGCATAGCTATTTCTGTCATAATGTGGTTTAAGAGGGTTAAATAATCCCACTAAACATGAAAAGCAACTAATTAAGAAAAATTAACAGCTTGTTTAAATGCTGGGATTGCACTTAAGGTTGGAACAAAAAGCAGCATACGCAGGGGTCCCCCAGGACCGAGTTTGGGAACCACTGCTCTAGAGTCAGCAAAGGATATTACAGCGGTGGGACAGCCAAAATAAATATGAAAATTGGGGAAGAAAAGTAAAAACAGGAATAAAATGTTGATATCCCATTCTTTGTGGCAGGTACCTTGAATACACTCTGAACCCAGACAAAATCAAGCCAGAGGACTTCATTTCCACTGTCAACATTATCGCCAAAAATGTGGTAGGCCAGTCCCTTGTTCGGGACTTTGTAGTATCCCAGTGGTCCAACATCATCAAAAAGTGAGTTTGTGCTGTTTTTGCAGGCACAGTGCCTTACAGAGACCATGCATGATGGGGTTCTGTTTCAGTACTATAGATTTTCTAATGAGGTTAACACAGAAGATCCTAAAAAAAAAAATATATATATATATATATACCTTATATTTTATATTTATATTTCAGAAACACATATTCTGTAAAATATTAATATTTGATTGAAATCTAAAATCTTGGTTTCAAAAATAAATATTTAGTTTAAAAAAAGTATAGTGCTTATTTTAAATCAAACCTAAACGAAGATTTAAGATTTATATATTTTTGTTTACCAGCTTATATCTTACATCTTGGTTAAACCAAATTATTATTATTATTATTATTGATTTTATCACAAATTCTGGTTAAAGATTTTAATATTTAGCTAAAATAAATATTTATTTATACCTTAAGTCTTCCATTCCAAATTATAATATGTATCTTGTATCTTAAATTTCGGTTTGTAAACTAAATATTTAGCTAAATCAAAATTTTTAATTTAAGTTTTCTTAAAGATATACTAATTAGCCCAGCCCCTTGGTGACTGACATCCAATGGAGGGAGATGGGGAAATGGCTGGTTTTAATGATGGGGTACTTGAGGGTCTTCTTGCAAAGGAATATATTAATTCATGTGTGGCACAGACTAGCCATTTTCTAAATGCAGACTATGTTTTCTATTTTCGTGAAAACATTGGTGTCGTAATTGCTTAACATAATGACTCCTGGGGCCACATGTATAAACAGTGCTGAGCAGAAAAATGCCCTCAGAAAGCCGCGTAAGCGAATTTCCACGCAGAAATTCAGATGTATAATATAACACGTGCTGTGAGAATCTGTGTACCTCTGCACACGATGGACACCATACATACGCAATGTTTGGGGTCCGTGTGATATGGCGACACCGTGACCGAAAGGCAGAGGTAGAAAATGCAAAACTTTTTTAATGCAGATTTCTGACTTTCACCCTGAGTGTTCTTTTACGCGTTCTTTTTGATTTTTATACATATGGCCCCTGGTCACCGAAACAAAATCATCTGTGGATTTTGTGGACTTCAAAGTAAATGGTAACAAGCCAAACCTGTATTATATTAAAATATGTTTAAGAAAAGTTATGGAAGAACTGAAAGGTCCCTGTTTTGTGCATGGCACTAGCGGAAGCTAGTCTCAACTTTTGCAAATGGAATATTTCTCATTTGTGCTCAGTTTTGGTAATTCACAATAGGGGTTGCGGCCATTAAAATATAAGGTGGTGTGCAGGTTTCTGCCAAAAACACTCGCTTGCGTTTTTGCTCACTGAGATCACTTGTCATCGCAAATGCAGTCCCTCTTTGCTAGTTTCCTGGTGCATGATGTTTAGGCATTAACACATTTGTGTGAACATTAAACATGGCGTAGCCAAGAAAGAAATCCCACATCACAGGAAATCATTTTGTGGATGTTCTGTATTTCCAGGTAAAACATTCAATAAACAAATAATTAAAAAGTTAACTGCAATCAAGTAAGCATGTCAAGGTATTTAAGCATGGTACTTGTAAGAGTGGTTATTTAATGCACTTGAATGGTAGAAAGTAACAATACAATCTCTACACCTATCAAATTGTGTAAGATAATGCCTTTGTTAGCCCTTTGATGGTACTCCATATTGTTCTTACTTCTGAATGTTGACAGTGAGACAGTCGCTGCTCTGGTTAAGAATAAGCTGTAGAAAACGTAAGGAGGATAACTAAACACCTAAACCCCCTTAAAGGCATAGTGAACTTTTTTAGAACATAATGTTGTATAGCTGCATGGCCTTGATATGAGTCGTAATATTCAAGCTCACCTTCATGACTTGATCCAGTGGTCAGCAACTGGCCAATGAATAATGACGTTTTTTCTCTCTCCATTCACTCCCATTGCATGGCGAAACAGGTCTCAAAAGCACACTTTTAGTACATAAACGAATGCAAAAAAACACGGATTATGCGGATATACAAAATCAAGACATCCGGAACCGAAAGTTTGAAAAGATAAAAAGCTCCAGTCATAATATTTTACAATTTTTCCAAAGATTTGATAGAAGATCCAGTCATTAGCTTATTAACTTCTTTGTTTCGTTCTTGCCCATAACGGACCCACTCACTTCATGAAGCGTGCATTAGTAAACAAACCAAGCAGCAAAGAAGCTAGCAAGAGTTGCTAGTTCTACGAAAGTTTTTCAAAATCAGTTTCAAGTCACCAAAGGGTGGGGCTAATTAGTATATCTTTTAAAAGATTCAAATGAAATGTTTAGATTTACCTATATATTTAGTAGGGTTGGGCACCAAAATTCCAATTCCAAAGGAATCGTTAAGAAATTAAAATGTCGATTCTTCTTATGGGTTCCTAAACAAATTTCACTCGCGCTAGTTTCAGTTTCCGTGGTGGCGGCATGCACTTTTGCCTTTGTTTTGCAGCCTGCCAGAAGAACGAAGTACTTAGAAGTAGTTTCCGCCTGCGCGATTTGAATGGGTAGAGCCGTGCGCCATCATGGACCACAGCAAGATAGGCCTGGCCCGAATGCCATTTTTTAGGCTTTGGACATTCGTTGGTGTTTCTGAACGAAGCTCCGAACGTTCGTTCTCACTAAAACACGTTTAAAAATTAGGAATACTGTAGGTCTATTAATGCTCTTTCATAACCGAAAGTGTTACGTTTATGTCATGTTTATGCCACGTTTCATGTTTAGTGTTTGTCACAGTTTATTTTCTGTTTATGTTACGATGCAGTTCATTGTTTGCATACATATTTCCATGTTTTTCCGCAGCCTTGCGTTCATGCTGTTTCTTCTCTTGCTGTCACTCACGCTTCCCTAATTGTTTCATTCTCCCTTGTCTAGTTACTAATATACTAACATTAGATCAGGATTGGGTAATACTAACTATCTAACCGTGTGTTCATGTTTACCTTACGTTTCTCGTACATGTTAATTACTAATTTACTAACGCTAGGTCAGGATAGGTTAACTACTAACGATTTACTAATTGCCTCGTTACGTGTCTCATTTTCTCAAGCTGTTGTGAATTTCCTGCTGCTCTCAAGCTAAGTGTCTGCACCTGTCTACACCTGCATATAAGATCAGTGTTCATGTCATGTCCTTGCGAAATTGTTGCCTGTTAGCTTGCTACTGTCACTTTTGAGCGGTTTTTCATTGTCTGATTACTGTTATTGATCCAAGCCTGTTTATTGACCATCGTTACTGCCTGCCTATTGTTTCCACTGCCTGTTTTTGACCACGAGTTTTGCCTACTGTCTGTTTGTACCTCTGCCCCGCGGATAGGACTTCGGTCTGACTCCTGCTACGCCCCACGACTACGAACTTTGCTTTTTCCCTGTTTTGTACTTCTGCTCCACTGACAGCTACTCTGGTTAACGAACTCTTGCATGGATACCGATTTCGAGACTGCTTTCTCCCTCGGTACTGTATCTTTGGTCTGGCTGGATTTATTGGTTTTTGGACTTTGCTTGTGTGACTACGTTTTTGGATTTCCCCATAATAAAGCCCTTGCGGGTATTTATTATCAAGTCAGTGTTCTGAGTCGTGCATTACGGGTCCAACCCGCACACATCCGTCTCAGAAAGCTCATTACTGGATCATTATAGATCGAGTGCGGAGCGACATTGTATAGCCTAGCCGTGAATTAAGGGTTTCAACTTCAAGTTTCATATACTCGTTTTTTGAAAGGATCAAATAACACAAAAGTTATTTCCAAAATTTAATTGTATTGCACAATCGTTATAAAATCAGCAGATCAGTAACCTAGTAACAGAAACATGTAACAGGTGCAATATCAGCATGATACAATAAAAAAACAATCACTGTCGGACAAAGCGCTCTGGCAAATAAAAATAGCCGACAAGAAAACATTGTGCATACAACTTTATTAAATAATAAGCTTTGAACATTTTCAAATGTTTAAATAAACGAATGGCCTCGCTCGGCCAAGGCCATTAATGTAGGCTAGGCCAGTGGTTCCCAACCCTGGTCCTGGAGTACCCCTGTGTATGCAGGTTTTCGTTCCAACCACAATTGCAATATCAGAATTTTAACAAGCTGTTAATTTTTCTTAATTAGATGTTTTTAATGTTTAGATAGATTATTTACCCTCTTAAGCCACATTTTGTGAGCAAAAGCTATGCATAGCATGAAGAATTAAAGTCCAATATTCACATTGTGCTGTATTGCAAACAATTAAAAATAGGTAAAACATTTTTTTAACTGATCAAATTAAAGACTGAGGTGAATCAATAGGCTCCTAATTGATGATATTGTGGACACATGGCCACTAAAACTAACCCATTGGTAAATAATGAAGAATTCAAAGACAAAGCAAATGATAACGAGCCAAACCTGAATTGTGTTAAATTTAAGGAAACATTATGAAGGAACACTTGTTCAATGACCTAATTAAGAGCCCATTCACCTCAGTCTTTACCTCTTTTTTGTAATTGTTTGCAATATAACACAATAAGCATAATGTGAACCTGGAAAATGTATTATTCATGGCATGTATAGCCATGTCTTTTATAATGTGATTTTTAGAGGGTAAATAATCCCTCTAAACATGATAAATTAACATCTTAAAATATTGGGATTGCAATTGTGGTTGGAACAAAAACCAGCATACACAGGGGTACTCCAGGACCAGGGTTGGGAACCACTGGGCTAGGCTATCTGAATAAATAACCCGACAATATGAGGACATTATAACGGGCGTTGTACAAGTTTGTTGGCTAGCCTACTAGGCTAGCTACAGGATATCTTTTCACTGACAAATTAATTATAGACATATTTAGGGAACATATTTTAAATGAGCACTAAGATTCGTTGTGCCGCCGTGGTATGCCAGTTGCTTGTCACATATTTGACATTGAGCCTTTTTCTTGTCGTCTGTAGACTTGAAGTGTTTGCACACAGCCGATTTCTTCGCAGTTGCCATTGTGCTAATGGACACGTGGACTGAAGCGTTTGTAGTAGTGATGTGCAGTTCGCGAATTTTTATATTTTTGAACGACTCTTTATGCTGAGTCGTCTGAGTCGACTCGACAGTTCGAGGGAATCATGCTTACCACGGCTCTTGGCTCTTGGCTCTAGCTCTGACTCTGCCTGCTTTCTACTACAGCCGGGAGCCGTGTCACTAGTTGTAACCTTGGTTGAGCAGTAGTGATGCGCCCAACAAAATAGGTCGCACGAATCTGTTTTATAATCATTTAAGAATACATTTTAATTTGATGTAACAATATCACACACATTTTTGTGAATTAGATAATCACCCCAGCTCGTTCCAAAGTGATTATTACTAGGCTACTGCTAATGGTTAAAAGATGTACCGACAATCGCCTCCTACCAAACTCTGATCAGCACGAAATCAACTCGACTCAGAGCCGTGAACCGCGGCAATATCCCACGGCTCCAGAGCCGTGCCACAAACCAAAGTCCTTTCGAGTTGTAACAGAGAGCAAATTCTGTAGCCTACACGATTAATAATCGGGTTTAGCCTACTCAGCGTCGGATCTACCAGAAACTTTGACAAAAGTATTCTGTTATATCTAATGATAGTCCGAGGCGCCTACTTTTTATTACGAAATTATTACATGTGGCTGTTTGCAACCGAATTGCAGTATAAAACAGAATTAATATGTGATTATGTTCAGCAAATAGGCTACTTCTTATTTAAAGTGGTGGCATTTTTATTTTAGAACTCGTGACCAACACATGGGCGTAGGTTTGGTCTCAACATTGGTAGGGACCAGGGCGCGGAGGTGAAGTAAATCGCGTGTGCGGAATTTTTTTTTGTGATTTTGTTTGTTAACCCCCCCCACCCCCGGGGCTGTATACCTTGCAAAATGTCTAATGCAAACCCAATTAATAGGGAGGGTGTGTGACCACTGAAAAAATGGTTTATTAACATACAAGATCTGTATTTACATTTAAATAAAAACTCAAGGATCAATATTTCTGCATTTCTGCATCCAACATCAACATTTTTATATTCAGTAGACTTACCAGTTTCAGTACATTACATCCTTTCCTTTTCTATTCTGTAGTATTTCTTGTTTTCTGTGTTTTTCTTATGATAGTCCTTGGTGTCTATTTAAACAATCCAAACAGATGCCTACGTCGGTCATTCACAGATACGAACTGTTGGCACATATCTTTAAGATCTACTTAGGGATGGGAGCGAGTCATGCAGCAAAGGTCAGATTCGAACATACAACGTTGCGGGTAGAAAAGGTCATGTAGCAGCTACCTACTCAATGAGCCACAGAGACACACTTCAGAAAGGCATATTTCGGCGTGTACTAAAATGCATATATAAATAAACTATAATAAAAATGTAAAAAATCTGAAGTTATATACAGAAAAAAGAGCATATTAAAAATAGTGAACTAGTAGGCTTAGTCTCGTGTAAGCTACTTGTGCTCACTGGATATCTTTAGCTTACTTTTGAGTTTTATGAAATAAAAAGTGGCCTGTTTAGTCCAGACAGTTATAAAATCCATAGGCTAGGCTTCGTGTAGCGTAACTACGGTTTTTATTTTGTTTTTTTTAAAGGGTTTCCGCATTGTTATATTTTTGAAAGCTCCGCGTTATCATAGCTATGATGAGCTTTGGCAAAAACAGGTATGCAGAACAGACTAGCCTTTTTATTTTAATTAGTTTTTTGTATTCAAAAAGGGCATTTCCCCGTATAATTGCTGACTTGTGGCGAAAGTGCCGCCGTGGTGATAGATTTACCTTAACATCTGTCCCAAATTGTAAACAGGTCGGGGATTTTCACGGTGAGAAATTTTATGACAGCGTTAGGTAGCTAGCAGGTTTTCATTTTTAATCAATGTGGCTACTGGCTAGTTAGTTTACTACTTATTACTTATTACTGGGTGGTGAAAAAGCTCCTGATGTCCCTTATCTTCTTTGGTGGAGGTGGCATGATATCTACAAAGTACAAAGCATGTTGGCATGGACAAAATTACTTATGTGTGCAGTGCAGGCAATAGAGGAAACTTTACTCAGGAAAGGGAGTAAGACGGTCATCTGAAAGACTAAATTTTCGCCCATGCTAGAGGTAAGGACTGACAGCCCTGAGCCCTGATAACTTACCGTTCAATGAGAAAAAGAGTAACCGTTGTCAGCACACACAGATCATCTCTCGCCTCCTCCGTGTCTGGCAGTAAGTACGATATTTTAGGTCATGTGAGCCTTCAGATCAAGCGAATATTTGAAAAAGAACCTCCTCCATTTCAGCCAATCAAATGCTAGCATGCCTAAATTGGTCATCTTGGAGACGTTGCCGCTGGGAGGGCACATTGAAATGATCTAATATGATTGAAATTTTGATTTCTTCTATATCAGACAAGTAATATATATAGTAATGTTTTCTTTACCTTGACATGTTTCGACGGAAACTTCCGTCTTCCTCAGAAGTGTCACCTGATGGTAGTGTGACACGTCACACTACCATCAGGTGACACTTCTGAGGAAGACGGAAGTTTCCGTCGAAACATGTCAAGGTAAAGAAAACATTACTATATATATTACTTGTCTGATATAGAAGAAATCAAAATTTCAATTATAAACATTAGAGACATAATTAATCTCATTGGACTGATCTAATATGACTTCACTCCAAAGATAATGGGAACGAATTCGCTCAAATATTGGTAGGGACAATTCTGTCCTCCCAAAATATTGGTAGGGACATGTCCCTACCGTCCATATGCAAACCTACGCCCTTGGACCAACACAATAGTGAACAGATAAATACTATTTTGTATAATAGAATAGGCTAAATAAATAGCCTAATGGTTCAAATAAACATACTTTATGGTGTCCAAATAAATATTTACCAAATGTTCTATTTAAAACCAATAAACGAAACGGGCTCCTGTACACACACGCATCAAGAGCTGGCTTGTTTGTCGGATTTTGCTGGCTATCTCTCCTATACAGCCGTCCAGGCACGTGCAGAGGATGTTAGAGGGGCAGGGGCCCAAATTCATAAAAGGGCACGCCGGCGATTTTTGCAAATAATTAAATAAATATATGCTTGGAATTAAGGGATATTAAAATGTATGTATTCAGGGTTTTTCCTGGCAGAGAATATGGTTTCTGGTAGTACGTAGGCTATGCGAGCGCATGCAGCAAATTTCTGTTCCATAAATCTTTACCATAAATACAGTTTTTGGAGTATATATGTAGGCTATGGTTGTAAAGTACCAGTAGGGTTGTGTTCAGGAGTTAGGTTTTAGAAATTGAATATTATACCAATTATGATATTTTGATAGCGCACAAATAGAAAAATAAATAAAGAACACTCAAACACTGACTGGGAAGAAACAGATTTGTGGGTCTTATTTACACATAGGAAAGGGAGGGGTAACAAACGACGTGAGGTTAACACATTCGGTAAACAATAATTAAATCACGAGAACATAACGAAAACATGGAAGGGACTGGGAAACATGCATAACAAACAATGGGCTTGAATAGGAGCGGAGTGTGCACAGGACCAGTTAGAAATGCGAGTAACGGGACTTCCGGTTGGCTACAGATCAAGATGGCAGTCTGAACGTACGGCTCCCGTAGGTTGGCGAATTTAAAACCCTCAAAAACTAAATTCAGTGGCAAAAAAGTTGATTTTATATAAACATGAAGGGGGCGAACAAAGTTAAAGGTAAAGGGACAGTGGACAAACTGGGGAAAGACTTAAATCGAACGGATCCAACCGAAGACGATGTGCGGGGAGAAGAGAGCCAACATGGCGATGCCTCAGCTACGGGAACAGTAGGTTTACATACGGGTTTTGAAACCATAAGTAAACAGATTAGCGAACTTAAATCAGAACTTAAACAAGACCTTAAAATGTTCAAGGAAGAAATCAAACGTGATATGAGAGCAGAGTTCGTTGAATTCAAACAGGACGTTAATCAACAGCTTGCGACTAACATGTTAGCCATGCAGGAACAGAATGTTAAAATGGACGAGATGAAGACGCGGATTGACCAACTAGAAACATGGAGTACAGAGGCTAACGTAGCTCTTGAATATGCGATACAGGATCAACAGAAATTAGAGGAAAAATTGAATGATTTAGAATCAAGAGCCAGGCGAAATAATATGCGTATTCATGGTGTACCAGAGGGCTCAGAGGGCGATTCAGTGATGGGGTTTGTGGACAAATTGTTTCGGACTGAGCTTAAACTTTCCAGTGACGTTGATCTACAGATACAACGCGCCCATCGGTCCCTGGCACAAAAACCAAACCCCAATTCGCCTCCGAGGTCAATTATAGTTAACTTTCAGCAATACACTACCAAGGAGTTGGTTATTCAAAAAGCATGGCGACAGAAAATCACAGTCGGAGGGAAGCCGCTCTACTTTGATCATGACTATACAGCAACGGTGCTGCAACAGCGCAAGGCGTACTTCAACATTAAAAAGTCACTCAAAGAAAAAGGCATCCGGTTCCAGACGCCTTTCAATAAGATGCGGATTCACTGGGACAACGGTATGCAGGTATACACCAGTGCATGGGAAGCAGCACAGGAGCTCAGGCGGAGGGGGTGCAGCGTGGAAGTAACAGAGAGGCCGATGGACAGGGGAGGCCAGCTTGAGCGGCTTCAGCGGAGCGCACCGTGGCAACGAGTGAGATCACAATCAGGTTTGGATCCGACCAGACGGGCAAAAGAACGCTTACGTGAATTTCAGCGACAGACACCGGAATGAACAGTAGCCTAATGTTTATATTGCCAACTGATGTTTAAAATACTGCCCTTTACATATGTAAGTTGATTGTTTATTCGCTGACTGATGGGGGGAATGGGGTTCAGTACTGCCAACGGACATTAACACCAAACAGGCTAAGTGACGAATAGCCTGTAGCGAACTATTCAAGAGGGGGCCCTTTCTTAGTGGGAGGCCTATCCCCCCCCTCTCCTCAAACCTGGAGAAAGTTCTTCAGACTTTGGAGGTCTTTTCATTTTATGGTTCCAACGGTGATATGGTTCTAATATCCCGTTTTAAGTTGGTTGAGTTTAAATTATTTATTTATAAAGTTTTTATAGTTAGCTTGTGGGAGTATAACAATGTAAAATATTTACAGTCTAGTAATGATGCAACATGAACAGCTAAAGCTAATGTCCTTAAATGTAAATGGATTAGGAAATGCAATTAAGAGAACAAAGGTGATGGCCAAATTGAAAAGGGAGAAGGTACATATAATTTTTATGCAGGAAACCCACCTTTCAAGACAAGAACATGAAAAATTAAAACGATTCGGATATAAAAATATTTATTATAATGAATATCAGCAAAGTCACAGAAGAGGGGTTGCCATACTTATTTCTAATAAGATTAAATTTGAATTAAATAAAGAAATAAAAGATAAGGAGGGCCGATACATTATTGTAAAGGCAAAGATTGAAGACAATACAGTAACCTTAATAAATGTATACGCACCTCCTGACAGCGACAAACAATTTTTTAAATCATTATTTGATGTAATTGCATTGGAAGCTGAGGGTATTTGCATATGTGGTGGAGACTTTAACGTAACATTAAATCAAGATTTAGACACAACTAGCCTAAAGAAAAATAAGAATAAGACCAAATTAACAAGATTAATTAATACAGCCTGGGAAGATATTGGTTTTTTTGATGCTTGGAGATATGCTCATCCATTTGACAGAAATTATACTCATTATTCGGCCCCACATTCAACATACTCTAGGATAGATTATTTTTTCATGCAAAAAAGAGACTGTTATAGGATGAAGGAATGTAGAATTGGGGTATCCGATGTGTCTGATCACAGTGCACTGTATTTGACAGTTCAGCTAGAGGGAAGGAAGATGAATACACTGTGGAGGTTGAATGTGGGTATTTTAAATAACAAAGCAACGGTTGAACAGATTAAACTAGAAATAAAAGAATATTTGGAGCTAAATAATAATGGGGAAGTAGATCCCTCTATATTATGGGACTCATTGAAGGTGGTGATACGTGGTAAATTGATTGCTCTATCAGCATTAAATAAAAAGAAGAGAATGGCAGAATATAATAAACTAATGTTAGATTTATCAAATATAGAACAGCAACACAAAAGTAACAGGGATCCAAAATTATTAGTACATATAAAACAATTAAGGACTCAGATTAATTGCATATTAGAGCAAGAAATTGAGAAAAAAGCACGATTTACGAAGCAGACATATTATGAATCGGGTCCCAAAGCAACCAAATTACTTGCTCGCCGTCTACGAAAACAGCAAGTTGACAGTACCATTTATAAAATAAGGGATCCAGAAACAAAACAATTAAGATATCTTCCAGAAGAAATAGAAACCATATTCTTAAACTACTACAAACAATTACATACAGAAACCTCCACAACTAAAGTGGAAGAAATGAAAAACGTTCTTGGGGAATTAGATTTACCTAGCATTGGTAGAAAACATAACGATACTATTACAGCAGCAATTACATTAGAAGAAATTACGAACGCAATTGGCAACTCAAAATCAAATAAAACCCCAGGAAGTGATGGATATCCATCAGAATGGTATAAAGTCTTCAAAGAGGAGCTATCTCCACTCTTGTTGAAAACATTCAATTGGATTAAAGACAAAAATAAAATCCCTCCATCATGGAAGGAGGCAATCATTGCAGTAATCCCAAAAGAGGGGAAAGATAAGGAATATAGCAGTAATTATAGGCCTATCTCCATTTTAAATGTCGACTACAAATTTTATACTTCCATTATCGTTAAAAGATTCGAGAAACTTCTACCAGAATTAATAGATGAAGACCAAACGGGATTTATTAAAAATCGACAAACACATGACAACATAAGAAGGACCTTACATTTGATAGATAAAATACAAGAGGAAAATAAAGCTACAGTATTATTAAGTTTAGATGCCGAAAAGGCTTTTGATAGGGTTAATTGGGAATTTCTGTATCAAACGTTAGAAAGATTTGGCTTTAATAAACAATCAGTTGAATGTATTAGAACACTTTATCAACAACCAACGGCTAGAATAAAAGTGAATGGATCACTATCTTCGACATTTACGTTGGAAAGGGGTACTAGACAAGGCTGTTGCCTTAGTCCCACACTATTTGCATTGTATATTGAACCACTGGCTCAGGCAATTCGTCAAAATGAAGGACTACAAGGCATTAAAATAGGGTCAAAAGATCATTTAATTAGTCTATTTGCAGATGATGTTATGATCTATTTAACTGATCCTGAAACCTCTCTTCCTATATTGATGGAAATTATAGAGGACTTTAACTGTTATGCAGGCTATAAACTAAATATTGCTAAGACACAATTACTACCATTTAATTATAGTCCTTCAGCTGAAATCAAACTTAGATATAATTTAAGGTGGGACATGGAATTAATAAGATATTTAGGGGTAAATATTGTAAAAAATCAAAGTAAGTTATACGAGGTGAACTATAACCCGCTAATACAAAACATTAGAAAAGATATTGAGAGATGGTCCACCTATCCATTAGATTTTGGTGGTAGAATTAAGGTAATTAAAATGAATATTGTACCAAGACTGCTTTATTTATTCCAAGCTCTACCATTGGAGGTCCCAAAGGATCAGTTCACAGCCTGGGACAAGCTTCTCTCGCGATTTATTTGGGACGGAAAGAGACCCAGAATAAGATACACAACACTTCAGTTGGCTAAGAATAAAGGAGGAATGGCGCTCCCT
The DNA here is from genome assembly GCA_022702515.1 of Ilyophis sp. 1 JC-2022. Lineage (NCBI taxonomy): Eukaryota > Metazoa > Chordata > Actinopteri > Anguilliformes > Synaphobranchidae > Ilyophis > Ilyophis sp. 1 JC-2022. The sequence continues at coordinate 28,878,844 of CM040400.1, forward strand.
AACCTTAAAAATTACTTTTATGCAGCACAGTTTAGACCGCTATTCTGTTGGTGTAAGGACAATTATTTTGCTAGGTGGAAAGAAATTGAAACCTATGTTGAGGGATACCAAATACAATCCGTTTTAGGTGAGAAAGAAATTCCCCCTTTCCTTGAAAGTAAGATAGATTCAATAACCTCTGGTACATTAGATATGTGGTTTAACTTTGTTAGGCAACTCAAATTAAAGAAAGACCAAAAAGTACTTAGATGGATAGCTTATGACACTCAATTCAAACCAGGAGTAAATGATGCCACATTCAAGCAATGGACAATAAAAGGTATTACAGCCATAGCTACAGTAATGGAAAACAAGGATCTACAGAGTTTCCAAACACTAAAAGAGAAGTTTTCTCTTCAAAATCGGGATCTGTTTAGGTATATACAAGTCAGAGATTATTACAATAAGGAAGTAAAGGTGGAAACTCAGCAAGAGACAAATGCGGTGATAAAAGTCTTGATAGATGCATATAGACCTAATAGTAATTGTACCAAAGTAATCTCTAGGTTTTATGAAAGTCTTATGGAGTGTAAAGGGAATTCAACATTATATTTAAAATCAAAATGGGAAAACGAATTAAATATGGAAATCTCATCGGAAGAATGGTACAATATGTGTGAAACCCAACATACTTCCACAAGTTCGCTCCAATGGAGGGTGTTTAATTGGAAAAATTTGGTTCGTTTTTTTATAACCCCTAAAATTCAAAGTAAAGCATCTTCAACACATCAATCTTGCTGGAGACAATGCGGGTGTTTAGAAGCTCACCACACACATATTTTTTGGAGTTGTAAAAAATTGAAATCATTTTGGGAAGTTATACATTCAGTCCTGATTAAAGTGTTGGGATACAAGATCCCGTTTACATGCATGGTCTTGTACTTAGGCCATATTACAACAGTAATTTTAGAGAGTGATCGATTCTTGGTTAAGATACTCCTTTCAGCAGCGAGAAAAGTCATAACTAGAAGATGGTATAAACCTGAACCTCCTCAGCAAAACCAGTGGTTAGATGCTGTACAGGAAATCTGGACAATGGAAAGACTGACTGCTATGTTGGGTTTGAGGGAAGAATTATTTAGGAAAAGATGGCAGAAGTGGATACTTTATCAAGAGAAAATATAAGGACACTGGCGGATATTTTGAATAGACATTGTAAGGGTAAGATGATTACTAGAACTCCTCCCACAAGCTATATATCTTTTATTTTACTTGTTTTATTTTTGTTTTAAAAGTTCTTTAATTTCCCCTTTTTTTTATTTTTATTTTTTATTTTTTTTTGTTTTGTTTTGTTTTTCTTTTCTTTTTTTTTACATGATGACATTTGTATTTTGATTCTCGGCAAGATGTATCTGCAATACCTTGAAAATCCAATAAAGAATAAAGTGATAAAAAGAAATGCGAGTAACAAAGATAAAGCGGAGAAGTTGGTTAAATGTTAGTATCTAACTATAAGACAGACAGTTAGTTGTTACTATACATTTATGTTAATTGGTTTTAGTAAAGTGCACGTAACTAATAAAGCACCCGAGTGATTGTTACCGCGAGTTAGTAATATATACAATTATACACGGGAAGGAAATCAGGAAGTCGCAAAAAACGAAACTTCGGAAATACAGCGTTAACCCACGAAAACTCCCGAAGTCACCCGAATAGTGCATGCACGAGACTGGGTAAACAGACACACAGATGAGACTCGGACAACCCACGAACAGAGAGGAATGCAATGATGAAATGAAAAATAATAAATCCAGAATAAATATCAAATAATAATACAAACAAACAGATGTACAGAACATAACAGGTAGCCTAATTCAAAATGGGAGCGTGTTCCATCCAACTCGCTGCGTACGTTATGTCTTTCTACTGAGTCGCCTCAAAGATTTAGGTTGCACTCTGCCACAGAATAGCTGAGCCTAATTTCTATACAGTCTATGGTTCTGCTTCTTCTACTCATCTCCTAGTACTGAAATCTTAAAGGCGACTAGTACAGTATACATCGCCATTCGCTAGCCGAAAGACCATATTGCACCCAAAAAATGTAATTCATTTGGATATGAATTTATTTGCCGTTTTCTCAATTATTGTCATTTTGGCGGTCGCGATTTCCCTTTTGCGGTCCGTGAAATAATTTGTTTAAAACAAGCCCATGACTGAGGTTGGTTCAAACACTGCTACATGACAGTTAATTAATGATACATGCAAAGAAATTAAGTGTATTTCAATAAATTATTCTCACATGTTACGTATTACATTAGCTAACTAGCTATCGAGACAATGAGACAACATTAAAACTACTGTGGTGAGATGGGACCGTTCTTTTAAGTTCAGTGGATGGGACACAAGAACTCGACCATATTCCACTGATTCCCACATTACTAGCAAAAGGTATCAACGCTAACGATAGCTAGTTGGCACATTTTGAGCTGCCAAATAGTGTCAAGCAATTTCTAAAGCGCATTAATATCAATATAAAACGAAAATGAACAGTATATTAATACTTTGTTTGGCTTCATACCTGATGTCTGCCTCAAAGTAATTCATTACACTGACTGACTCACGACTGTCGAGTGCCTATGCATGCGTATGCGTGCAATTTTGCGTGCGTGCGTTCTTTCACCATAGAAAGGCTCGGTGCCCACACAGTGCTCGCCGCTGCGGCGGAAACCAAGAGGGAGGGTAGAGGTAGAGTGCATCGCCAGGGAGCACCACTCTCCCGACCTGATATTTTGATTCAATCAATATATCTGTTCGGTAGGGCAGGCTGTGCGCAAACAGGAATTTATTTATTTATACGTATATATATTTTATTTTACTGAAAATGGGCACTTCTCTATAGCAGGCCAAACGGCAGGTGCTCAAGCCCCCTTTGAGGTCTATGTGTGCACGTGCCTGTTCGGTTGCAATTATGCAAGCGCACCAAGAACCACGCACAGACGTTCCTACTTCTCTCTCATTAACACCCACATGGGCTGCAGCTCCTTAAACTGTAAACGAGTTGATTTTGCCACGTTGTCATTTCGGCGGGTTACAGTTACAGTACAGTGAATGAAAAAAAAATTGATTTAATATTGAATCATTAATAACAGAAACCAAATTAAACTGTATTCAATAATTTACAGGTTCAACTGTATGAAGTCAATTGTGAATATGAATTTGACTTGTATAGGTTTAAAAAAAAAAAATTTTTTTTCGTGAAATAAGCATGTGACCTGTTTTGACCCCGCCCCTCAAAGAATCGGAATCGAAAATCGTTAAGGACCACATGACGTGAAGCTTCGTTAAAAAAAAACGAGGCGCAGCTTCGCCGACGTTTCCTTTCAAATACAACAAAAACAACACGTAATATGGCAGCGCAAGGGTGGGGCACAGGGTTGCCAGATCTTGCAAGACTTTACAGCCAAATGGAGACTCAAAACTAGCCCAAAATATATTTTTAACCGAAACCAATGTATTTTAAATATAAATATCATATTTTTACTTTTTGAAATAAGTGTGTGCTTTGCAACTTTTCATTTTTACCCGTGACTGCACGTTGAAAGTATCCCAATTTAGCTGTAAAACCGCGAACATGGCAACACTGGTGGGATGTCTTATGACCTGCTTACGACACTTCCACAGTGCGGTTGGAAAATAGTATGGCGGATATTTTTCACGGACTGCTAAACAGTGCACATTAAACAGCACACTTCTGCCAGTGCACTGTACGCAGGAGACAGGGCGCAGTAGATAGGGCTCTGATTCGGATACAGTCACGGCCTAAATCTTCAGGGGACTGTCATATTTAAGATAAATCTAAATTTTTAAAAATGCAGGAAAAACATGTTTTGTTTTACTTGATATTTGGCACCCCATACGCATCCTTCTCCTGCTCTGTCCGTGCAGGGCTGTGCTGTATGTTTGGCACCCCATACGCATCCTTCTCCTGCTCTGTCCGTGCAGGGCAGTGCTGTATGTTTGGCATTGTGTTGTATTATACTGTATAAGCGGTATTGTGTTGTCTGTGCATTTTCATAATCTTAGCAAGGTCATACTTTATGAGAATTAATGACAAATGAATGAGAACTTGTTCTCAGTTGATCTTATCTGGTAAAATATATGTTAAATGAACTGTGATGTAACAAAGTGATGGTAATGCTGTAGAACCATATATGTTTTTATATTTCAAAATTTTAAATCCATTCTAAATGGGTCCTGACTTTTACACCTAGATGCTGTTTAACATTAGTGAAATGTTTTTTTTTCAGATTCGGGAAAAAAGATTCACTTCATTCCTTAATTCATGGAATGACACAGAGAGTTCCTACAAAATATGAGCAACAACAGGTAAAATTCCATGTAACTTTACCCAGTTCATTACATGTATCAGTTCTTAGATATCTGTAAGGCTCTCTGTTGCTTTATCCCTCACTTTTACTTAATTGTGAGGAATTGTTTGTTATTGACCTTATTTGGGAAGGGGACGTGTCCTTTGTGAGTTTCAGATGATGGTATCAGAGTTTCTCTGAACCAAATTTAATTTTGATTCCTTTGCCTTGATACAGTTAAGGAAGTTGGAAGAAATCTACAACAAAATGTCCCTTTACCACTCTGGTGAAAATATTTTTGATGGCGTCATAAGGATGAACCAGATTAACATCGAGTGGGTGGAGGAACACAAGCAAACTGTTTTACAGTGGTTTCAAAGGGAGGTTTCACAAGGAAACAACAAAGTCTGACACTTTTATATTCTTGTTTCATTCTAAGCAAGACTTCCTGATAAACTTTTCCTCTTTTTCATCTTTTTTGTATGCTTTCTGCTCAGTGTTAGCAGCTGTGTGTAGAAGTGCATAGTGTACATGTTATCGCAACAAAACCTTTTTCAATGTACAAAAATGCCACGTTACTCACGCATAGCCTACAAAGCACTGTCTGTAAGTTATTCATTAAATATAACTGACAGATACAAAGAACACCAAATTATGATAATAGCAAAAAGCAACTGAACCCTTACAAAACTGGATAGTTTGCCGCAAACTTGCAGCTAATATGTAACGCATTTGCCGCAAACTAAATTGTTTTCCACAAAATGTTGCCAGAGGTTTGTCAGAATTTGCCAGTAGTGGTGAACTAAAAACTTTGCCAGAAGTGAATGGCAGTTCCCACAAAGCTAATTTGCATGTGAAAATATGAGCTTGCCACAAACCTTTGTCATTGTTGCCACATGTTTGTGGCAAGCTCATATTTTCACACTATTTTTGTAAGGGAAGATATTCTTAAACTCGGGGAAAGACAGTGGATTTTTATCGGTCTCTAAAGCCCCAAGCCTTTTCCGGAACACAAAGTTTTTTGTGTGCGTCATTCACATCAGATGGCAATCTGAAATAATCGCCAATTCAGATGTGTGTTACACTTAGAAATCTGAAAAATGACTAGACTGTATGTTGAACAATTGTGTGCATTCAGTGCTTTGGGTCTATGAAAAGCACATCATGAATAAAATGCATTTTTATTATTATTATTAGTTATTTGGATTATCCTACAGAGACTAGACATTACTCACAAAATTGTGTTGACAAATTCTTTAAAAAATTTTATTTTGCATTTGATAGTAAATTGTACTATTTTACGTATTTGGCTTCATCTGACCTACAAATCGAAAAGATAGTAAGAATGCACACCAAACAAAATGTGCTGATTACTGGTCCATTAAATCAGAAAAATTATGAGAATCGCACACTTATCTCCATGCAATATGAAAAATATTTATTTTAAATTACCAACATGTTTCGGCACTGATGAATATTTTTTATATTGCATGGAGATAAGGGTGCGATTCTCATAATTCATCTGACCCACAAACATACAGTAGGCTACATTAAAAAGGCAAACATATGTCCGGATAGGATTCAATATTTAGGCTATTTACTAGTACTTATCTGTATGATGTATATTTTTAGCTGTATTTATTGATTCATCCCCCTTTCTTGGTATAAATGTCAGTTTGTAAATACGATTGTTAGGCTATATGCTGATAGAACAATTTGTAGCAGCATAGAACATTTTTTAAACTTGTACATTCTCTAAAATTAACTTGACAACCAAGTATAAACATGCTCTTTTTGAGTGTAATTTTGTTGGCAAGTGTAGAAAACATCAATTTAAATGTGGAAACTTGTTATTCGACATTTAAAGTTTGAATGACCACATTTTCTTCAGATGGTAAGATTATGTGAAATGATTTAGGAAAGATTGGGGAGCAGTGCTTTGGAATAGAGCTTGCTTAATTAGTGTGAACTTTGATAGCCTATATTGTTTGTTGTAACTTGGCCTCATTTATTTACTTTTAACGGTAGGCCTAGTTTTTGCAAGTTTTAGTCATTGACTTACAGACAGTGCTTGGTATGTGTGAGTACCTTGGCATTTTTGCATGTTGAAAACCTTTAATTGTTGAGATATAATTTGTTTTTGTAGGCTACAGTGTTTGTTATGAGCAGGCTAACTAACTGATGATGATAATACATGCACATTTATGAACCCTAAGATAATTAAATCTAGAGAGAGACATGCATAAACAGTACATGCAAACACACATACGTTGTATGTCAAAGAAAAACATAAGCGTGAATTCTGTCATTTTTCCTGAACTACAAAATAAATGTAAGTGCAATATATGGACGGCAATACGCCTACATGTTTTGAAAGGGTTGTACACAAGGTGAACGTAGCCTACTAATGTTTTGTATGTTGGTCAATGATAGGTATTAAACATCAATATTGCATAAGGAAAAGTTATAAACACTTACTGAAATGGCCATGAATGGTGCAATTGACCATAATTTATCTTGGCAGTATACTTGATAATTTTGGTTGTGTGATGTTCTTGCGAAAAGACATGGCTGCCATATGTGCTTGTGTTGCCTAAAAGGTAATCATTAATACAGTTAACTATAATGGTTATTACTGTATGACATATGAATGAATATGGTTCATTTCAGTCACACATTATAAGGAACAAAAAGTTGTGTGAATATGCAACAGACAAAACATCATCATACATGATTACACCAGCCCATTTCACACAATAACATTCACACAATCAAGTATTTCCAATGTTTTTAAATACACAATATCTAAACATTTTAAAGTGTAGGACCTTATGAATAATGGATTAGTAGATTCACGGTAACAAGCTTTATTTATTATTCTAATAGCTCTTTTCTGGAGTCTAATTATAAGGTCTATATTTGTTTTATAAGCATTTCCCCAGACCTCAACACAGTATGACATATATGGCATTATTAGTGAACAATACAATATATGCAGACATTTCTTATTCAACAGATCCCTGGTTTTGTAAAGGATAATTTCAGTTTGATATGTTCTATATGTGGCTTCTCAAGAATTTCATATACCCTTTCAATTTCAACTCCATTTAAATTCAGTTTTATTTCACATATGCTGGCTATATGGTAGCCTATATTTAATTAGCTACAACCTAGTCATATAAAGATTTACAACGACAAAGTGAAAACTGACCGCAAACAAAGTGTTACACTGACAGTTGTCCAGCTAACATGGATGATTATCATTGATACCGCTTATGCCATTGCTGGCTAGACAGCTACACATTTCAATTTTTCATTTTAGCTGAACAGAGTAGATTTTAAGAAGCTAGCTAGCCATGCAGGTTGAATGAAAAGCCAGCCAGGTAGCCAGTCAGTTGTATGAATGGAAAACAAACATGCACACCAGTTTTGGTTAAAGAGTAACGTTAACCGTGAGAAATTCAGTTAGAGGTTTTTGCACGGTCACATCCTTATTTGTGAAAAGCATAACATGTGCACATTGTTTTTGTCCAAAATAAATTTGATGGGAGAGATCTGGTGGGGCTCGAACACCGGTCTCCAGCAAGAAAGACCGTGGTGCTAACCACAACACCAAAGATGATTTCACATGTGGAGAAGTTAGTAGGCCACCACATAGCCTTCAGCGATACATAATCATTTTGCCTGTGTATCCTGCGATTCGCTACTTTGATCAGATGTTGTTATTGGCAGTGGGTATTATTATACAGTATATACAGTGTGTGTATATATATATATATATATATATACATATACAGTCAAGCCGGAAAGTCTGCACACCCCTTTCACCTTCTCCACGTTTTATTACGTTACAGACATATTCTACAATAGATTGAGTTCATTTTTTGTCTCAATATTCTACACAAAATAGCCCATAATGACAAAGTGAAAACAGGTTTTTAGACATTTGTGCTAATTTATTAAAAATCTAAATGTAAAATATATGTACACAAGTGTGCACACCCTTTGATATGACACCCAAAAGTGAGCTGAGGTGCATTTTGTTTCCACTGATACTGCTTGAGATGTTTCTACAACTTAATTGGAGTCCACCTGTGATAAATTCAATTGATTGGACATGATTGGGGATTGCCAACACTTGCCTATATAAGGTCCCACAGTTGACAGTGCATGTCAGAGCAAACTCCAAGCCATGGGGTCAAAGGAATTATCTGCAGACCTCAGAAACAGGATTGTGTCAAGGCATAGATCTGGAGAAGGGTACGGAAAAACCTCAGCAGCTTTACAGGTCCCAAAGAGCACAGTGGCCACCATCATTCGTAAATGGAAGAAGTTTGGAACCACTAAGAATCTTCCTAGACCTGGCCGCCCGGCCAAACTGAGCAATCGGGGAAGACGGGCCTTAGCCAGAGAGGTGAGCAGGAACCCAAGGGTCAGTCTCCAGCGTATCCTTGTGGAGATGGGAGAACCTTTCAGAAGATCAACCATCCAGGCAGCACTCCACCAATCAGGCCTTTATGGTAGAGTGGCCAGACGGAAGTCCCTCCTTAGTAAAAGGCACATCACAGCCCGCTTGGAGTTTGCCAAAAGGCACCTAGAGGACTCAAACCATGAGAATCAAGATTCTCTGGTCTGATGAAACCAAAATTGAACTTTTTGGCCTGAATACCAAGCGTCACGTCTGGAGGAAACCAGGCACCGCTCATCACCTGGCTAATACCATCCCTACAGTGAAGCATGGCGGTGGCAGCATCATTATGTGGGGATGTTTTTCAGCAGCGGGAACAGGGCGACTAGTCCTGATAGAGGGAAAGATGAATGCAGCTAAGTACACTGAGATCCTTGAAGAAAACCTGCTCCAGAGCGCTCTGGACCTCAGACTGGGGCAAAGGTTTACCTTCCAACATGACAACGACCCAAAGCACACAGCCAAGAGAACAAAGGAGTGGCTTCGGAGAATGTCTTTGCATGTCCTTGAGTGGCCCAGCCAGAGCCCAGACCTGAATCCAATTGAACATCTGTGGAAAGAGCTGACAAATGGCTGTGTACCGACGCTCCCCATCCAACCTGACGGAGCTTGCAAGGATATGCCAAGAGGAATGGGCAAAAATGTCCAGAAACAAGTGTGCCAAGCTTGTAGCTTCTTTCCCAAGACGTCTTGAAGCTGTAATCGCTGCCAAAGGTGTAGCAACTAAGTATTAGGCTAAGGGTGTGTACAGCTATGTAACCCCTAAATAACCTATTTTTGTCTGTAAAATAAAATTGCATATTTTCTAAAAACCTGTTTTCACTTCGTCATTATTGGCTATTGTGTGTAGATGTTTGAGGCAAAAAATGTACTCAATTTATTGTCGTATAAGTCTGTAACGTAGTAAAACATGGAGAAGGTGAAAGGGGTGTGCAGACTTTCCGGCTTGGCTATATATATATACAGGGTGCGATTTGCCGGTGGGGATGGTGGGGATTTTCCCCCCCTCTGGTTTACACGTCCTACCCTCTGCTGAATTATTTTTATCCTCGGTGGGGACGAAATTTATCCCCCCCACCCAAAGTATTTTCACCATTACATCGTAATTATTAACAGCAAAAATACAAAGGGTCCGTGTGCATTCTGGTTGTGCTGTGATTTTGATCAGGGGCGCCCCTCCCTAAACGCAGAACACGCGCTGCGCGTAGGGGCACCGCACCAAGTCAGCTCGAGGAGAGAGAAGGAAACATAATAATGAAATGCGCATTTAACTCAATATTTTCTCAAAAATAATAAAAGTAAAACATAAGGTGCCCCCCTACTCCCATTCTCCAATTGTATTTTCATATGCTGTAACAACTGTCAAATGAAGAGCGAATGTACGCATCTCCCCTTTAAACCGCAAACAAAGTTTAAACGAAGTTACTCTTTTTATCACCCAGCACTAACAGGAACGCTAATACGGACTTATTTAATTAAATTCACCAAAGCGCGAACAGACGCAAACCGAAGTAATTACCTTACCATCCCCAGCGAACACAAACGCCAGCATGAATATGACCTAGATATATTGTTGTGACTTTGTGACTATTACTAATAAAGGTTGTTAAGTTTCGGGCCGCCGGGGGTCAGTGCTGATGCGGCGAACCTTCAGTAGCGGTTGCACATTGGGTCAATACTAGGGTATAATTGGCTACCAAATTGGGAGAAAATGGGAAAAAATCTGAAATAAATTTTAAAAACAAAAAACAACTTTTCATATAGCCTACTGTTGTTGTTCCCGCCGTTGTGTGGTATTTTTGTTGTTGAATAAAAGCGTTCCTCAAATTATCCCCCCCTCTGGTTTTTTCACAAATCGCACCCTGTATATATATATAGCATTATTATATATATTGGAATTATCCAATGGGGATAATTATTGTTTGTGGGCATGGAGCATGAATTCAGCAGGACAAATAAGAAAAATTGCACAAAACGAGGTCCACACAGAAATGGTTTGACTAGCCTGCTCGGAGCCCTGACCTCAACCCCATCGAACACCTTTGGGATCAACTGAAAAGCCAGGCCTAATCGCCCAACATCAGTGCCCAACCTCACTAATGCTTTTCTGGCTGAATGGAAGCAAATCCCTGCAGCAATGTTCCAACATCTAGTGGAAAGCCTTTCCAGAAGAGTGGTGACTGTATAGCAGCAAATTGGTAACCAACTCTATAATACCCATGATTTTGGAAGGAGATGTTGGACAAGCAGGTGACCATATACATTTGGCCATGTACTGTACCACATTGACACATTTTCATTTTTGAGATCATGGGATGACCTGAGAGAAGGGTATTTTTGGAATGACATTGCTATATGCGTTTCTGTTCCCTTGTTTCGGTTTCTGTACATGTTCTAAGTTTGTATTAAATCAGATTTTTAATTAGATTTTCAGTGTCTCTCTCATACTTTGAAATTCCCAGAAAGGAATACAGAGGAAGTCTTAAGAATTATTTTACGTTTGTAAATATTAAAGGTATTTTCTATTAATATTCAATTATGTTAACCTTCCAAGTGGTGCAAGTAAATGTATGTAACAAGGGTAATGTTTATAATAGACTTTACTTGAAGAAAATACATGAGGCCCTTAAAAGGTGCTAAATTGAGCTTTATATTCTCAATAAATAAATATTTATTGAGAAACATATTCTCGGAAATAGAAGTGATTAATCCTTTCGGTAGCCAAATAAGAAACAGTTTCCTAAAGGAATAGGCAGCCTAGGTTAATCAAATCAAGCCACACCAATAGAGTGCTACAGTCATGACGTATTTTTGTAGGCCAATTCGGAGGTTTCTTCCGGGCATGGGTTCCATCGCCAGATTTCCAATGGGGTCTTACCATGGGGTTTTCCGATTCATGCCTGTTACGTCCCAAAATCTACCGGTGTTTCAATAACCAAGTGTACAGAACTGGACATAACACTAAGCCACGTTAAACGATAACCACAACCCAAAAGGAAGACCAGTGAAGCACGCAGTGGTATAGACAAGGGTAAACAAATGTTTATTAATATAAACACACAAATAAGCTATTTTCTAGTTAAAACATAAAGGTCTTTACAAGACAAAAGCAGGCTGCAAGGCCTCACCGGGCAGCTAGAATGCCGGTCCAGACCCACGTCGATGTATAGGGGTCTACTCTTCCCAGGTCAGTCACAAGTCCGTTCGCAATGTTCAAAACAGGAACCAAACCATTACTGTCTCTGGGCTACAACCTGCTTGATGTTCCCAAAATAGTTTTAGCTAATAACAACGGCAAGACGGTAGTCAGTGTGCTGCGGGAAAATTAAGTTGTTATTAGGATGGTGGTAGTTGGAACTCTAGGAACTCAGGTGGGGGACCGACTTTATATTGTCACACATCTTTTGAATCCCGCTGCTTTGCGACGGTCCTCGGCGTCCCCAGCTACGGACATCTTTTTAAATCCTGCGGCTAGGCGTCCTCCACGCATCTCCTGAAGAAGGTTGCCAGGCAACGGCGTGTGTCCTTCCACCAGCACAGCTCCCAGGATCTCCATGCAGGACCATGACATCAGTAGCTTCACCAGCAGGGGAGACACAGACAAACACAGCAGCCTAAAGCCAAAATGAAACACAAAGTTAAAGACAAAAGAGAGGGACGTAACACTCCCACCCTAAAGACAATAAATAAATTAAACACTTCCCGTCTCCTAAACATAGGCCACTATATTTGTATATGTGAACATATTTACAATTAAGGTTTTAACGTGATCATTGACATATCGCTTCCAGCTTTGCATTCACTGGTCATACTTGTCCCCGCCTCACAACTTTCCCCAAATAGGTGACAGTGGCTTGGCCAAATTCACACTTTGCAAGATTCACCGTTAAGCCAGCGGCAGACAAGCAATCGAGAAGAGCTTCAATCTGTTCTACGTGCTGGGACCAAGACTGTAGATTACTAGGTCATCCACGTAAGCCTCACAACCTAGCAATCCAGACACCACGAAGTTAACCAGCCTCTGGAAGGTGGCAGGGGCGTTTCTCATCCTGAATGCTATAACGGTGTACTGCAGGAAGTTATCCGGTGTCACAAATGCAGAGATTTCCTTAGCACTCTCAGATAGGGGAACTTGCCAGTAACCCTTAAGCGGATCAAATTTGCTTACAAAAATGGCAGAACCCACACGATCCACACAGTCGTCCATTCTTGGGAGAAGATAACAATCAGGTTTTGTTACTATATTTACCTTCCTATAGTCTGTGCAGGTTTGTTCGGTTTCTCCGTAACCTGACACACAGGGCAGGTCTTGCAGTATCTTGCAACGTCACTATTCAGCCCGGGCCAAAAGAAATGTTTCAACACATGGTCATAAGTTTTATTTTTGACTAAATGTCCAGCAAGGCAGCTATCATGAGCAAGGCTAAGTATCTCCTTTCGATGCACAGATGGAACCACAATTTGGTGGACAATGTGCCAGTCGTCCTGAACTGAAGCGTCAGCTGGTCTCCATTTACGCAACAATACTCCGCCCAGTGGGCACTGATGCAATTTTCTCCTTGGGAATTGCACTCTCAAAAAGAGAAGAGATGTTTGTGTCTCTTCTGCTCGATAATCAGCTGTTCCTGCGCCAGAGACAACTTCTCAACCCCCTCGACACTATCAGCCTTCCTGTACCCATTCGCAAGCGGGTTGTCATCCCCGTCTGCCCCAGTAGGGGGTGACTGCACACCATACTCCAGCTTTACAAAGAATGACTCACTTAAGTCATAAGCGTCCTCTGACACGGGGACATCACGAGTCTTCTCATTATCAGGGCTAATCACAAATCGCTTAGACATGGCACGAGTGACAGCACAAGAAGGGAAAACGTCAGGGTATTTCTGCGCAAGTTCATCAGGGCCATTGACAAGAGGGATAGGTCTTATCTCAGGGCTAGCCAAAATTTTGCCCCAAACTAAATCGTTTTCCAAAATGAAGAATACTTCCTCCACAGGAAGACTGGGTCGTACACCCACAACAACGCGACCCATCACAAGATCAGACTTAAGCAGAATACTATGTAACAGCACGTTAAGATAGCCCATTTCAAATCCCTGCACAAGGACACTGGTGCCTCAGGAGGACCTCTCAGACAGGGGCAAAATATCCTCCAGAATGAAAGCTGTGCCGGTGTCTCTCAGTATTCTGATTGGCTCCTTTTTAAGGGGTAACCTATCGCAAAGTCCAGGCTCAGGGAAGGACGTCTTTACAAGAGAAACCCCTTTCAAAGATCCTTTCTTCCTCTTCAGGGTCCAACAATCAGCCAAGATGTGACCTGACTTCTTGCAATAATTGCACACAAGCCTTCTTTTTGCCCCCAAATCCTCCAGCTTTCCACCAGACGGTTGAGCCCTTTGGGAATTCCCTCCGGGCAGTGACGTTGCAAAAACGGGGTGAGGATTTCTCCCTAAACACGCCCCAATGTGTAATGGTAAATTTGTCCGCTAATATCGCACCCTGTGCGATCTGGGTTACTCTCTGTTCGTTCAAATAGATGGCGACACGCTCAGGCGCACAGTTTCTAAACTCCTCAATGATTAAATCACGGAGTTGTTCAAACGTCTTAATTCCCTGTGCGATCAAATAAGTTGTCCTTCTCATGGGCGAACTCGACAAAAGTTTGACGGTCGGCTTTACAATTCTGGCGAAAAGCTTCCGGCACCAATTTGTAAGCCCTCAACACTGTAACCTTCACCATGTTGTAATCGAGACTCTGCTCTAAGGACAGCGATGACAATGCAACCTGGGCCTTACCCACCAGCACATCCTGCAGCATCAGTGGCCAGGTGTCCCTGGGCCAATTTAGCGTAAACGATAACCACAACCAAAAAGGAAGACCAGTGAAGCACGCAGTGGTATAGAAAAGGCTAAACGGATGTTTATTAATATAAATACACAAGTAAGCTATTCTCTAGTTAAAACATGAAAGTCTTTATAAGACAAAAGCAGGCTGCAAGATAGCCAGCATGCAGGTCCAAACCCATGTCGATGTAAGGGTGGAACCAAACCATTACTGTCTCTGGGCTACAACCTGCTCAAAGTTTTAGCTAATAACAAAAAACAGACAGACGTAACAGTGCCGAATATAAGGTCTGTGGTTAATATAAGTCGAAGATATTTTCAGTTTTGTTAATCAAGATATTCCCCACAAAAAAACACACTTTTTGAACCACACACGCAATTAATATAAATTAAATATAACGTTATGCTAAAGTGAACTACATTACTACAGCAATCGATTGCATTCCGTAAACGTCACTCACCACCACTGAACAGTTTTTCAAGCCTGCGTCCTCCCGTGTTCAACTAGGCCCCAGAGCTTGTATCCTATTTGCTTTGTTAAATATTTTGCATGTTTTTATGTTAATTTGCAGAGCTGAAAGGGATTGACAGCATACATATGTTCTTTGAGCAAATTTGCTATTATTTACCCATATGGGTAAATTGCTACCTCTTGAAGCAAAGAAAAATCCAGAGCTGCTAAGACTGCTTATATAGGCCTACATACGAGATTTAGGCTAGTCTTTTCTGATGTCGCAGGTTGCCGTTTTTTTGGGTTGTTTTTTTAAAATCTGGGCGCTATTGTTCAAAGACATTACATAGCTTATCAATTTAGATATAAATTTAGCTATTCCACCCTCTCCCGTCCACAATCACCCAACTCCCCCTGTTTGTTTGGGCATGTTTTTGATGGGGAGCCTGATTTGGCAACACTGCCATGTTTGGCAATGCTGGGTTAGCTAGCTAGCAAGCTAACGATAGCTCAAGTCATTTTAACATTTATCTAGCAAGCTAACGATAGCTTATGGCAAGCCGTTTTAATTTAACAGTTATTGAATTAATCCGAACTAGCTGCCTAATGTCCTAGCTGGCCGGCCATATGAGTTAAGTTAGCTATCGCGATTGCCTAGCCAGCTGCTCCAATACTAGCTAGTTACGTCCTAAGCTAGTTTAACTAGAGCATTTTATTTTGCTTACAAAATAAAACGTAGCTTCAAACGGCAGCTAGCTAGGTAGGCAATTGTGGTAGTTATCTAAGTCATATATGGCCAGCTAGCTAGGAAAATAGGAACTAATTGGGACTAATAAGGTAGCTAGCTATGGAAGTCGAATACATGTTAAAACGGCTTGCCATACTAGCTTGCTGGCTAGCAAGCTACGAAGACCTTCGTTTTAAATAGTATTCATTCATATTCTTGAATTTCATATAAAACAAGTTGATGTGGAAAAGTTTGAAAGGAGCGCTGACACGACTAGCTGCTAGCTACACTTGAAAGCAGCCAAGGATCTGCTGAGGTAATGATGTGTATTTATTCCGACAAGTTGTAGTTTGAATATAGAAACTTGTTAGCAACATACTTTTTAAAACCATATACAAGCCTAAGAATTCATGGTTAAGATATTAATATGTGTAATTTATGTCGTAGAACAAAACATGAAAACTGTCTTAGGCTCATATTAATCACAGACCTTATATTCGGCACAAATGAGAAAACCCCAAGATAAGACCCCATTGGAAACCTGGCGAGGGAACCCATGGCTCAAAAATGTCAACTCGCTTCTGGGTTTTAGGACTCTATTTTCTCACGTTGTACACCATCTTGTAGTTGTTGATTGTATTGCACCAATTTATCCTTGGAAGCCTGTGCCAGTTGGACCAATTGACTGGGAAGGTGAGGTCCACTTAACTGTCACAATGTTGACTCAAACTCTCAAAGGCATAACAATCTTGAATATAGTCTAAAAACACAACCTCTTCTCTCCTTTTATGCCCGTCTTTTTGGTAAAGTCTATAAACTCAATAAAACGTTTGTTGATTATCCATCACTTCCATTTACGTCATTAGACACGTAGGCCTATCTAAGAAGCTGGACATTCTGCTGAACATGAGATATATCTGGGGTAGCATCACATATTATAGCGAAATATTGACTGGAGTCTTTACTCGAGAATGTTGTTGAGAACATGTTCCCCACACAGTTAAATTAATTAATTCTGAGAGCTTCCTGAAAGATAATGCGATGGCAGCCTTTCGCTCCATACTCTTTTACTTTTTCCACGTGCTCAGGCATAACAGTCATAGTGAGAGATCAGCTTGAGTAGCCCTAAAAGGTTCCCATTATAAATATCACCAAGCTAATCGGTGAACAGCAGATTTCTGGAAGCTAAAAAAAAAAGTGCCACGACATGCATGCGTACCTACCAATAGAAAAATAGGAGCCACACTTCCTGAAGGCTTTGGATAGGTTACACCTACTTCTTTGGAGGATGCTTTTGATTGCATAATGTGTTTGACACAGAATTATCGACCAATAGAAAATAGCTTGTGGCATACCACGCCCCTTTGCTTTTGACACCCCCCTTTCTTTCACCCTTTTTGCCAGGGGCCGTAAAACCAGAATTTTTTTTTTGTTTACCAGAAAAAACCTTTTTCCTCCCATGTCACCTTAGGGAACACAAAACAACGAGAACATTTTTTTATGTTTCACCTAACAATGAAAAATTATTTTGCTCCGTAACAATGAAACCTTTGCTTAACAACAAGCACTTTTTAAAAAACTTTTTCACCTCCATTGGCTGTTTTTGAATATGACAAATAGTCGGGGAAAGGCTTGCCTTCGGAATCTTGCTGAAATACCTTTCAACAAAGTAATGTTGTCAATGCCTGTCAATGCTCTAAAAATGTTTTCTATAATTGTTTCGGGCCACTTTCCTGGATCGTCATAGTGTCTCTCACTCCCCTTCTCAGCTTCAGTCTCACATGTTTCCTCTGTCTGACTTGCCTGCTGTGTTTGTTGTTCTGGCTCTTGCTCCAGAGAAGCAGATGTACATGTTTATCCACATCTTTATCGCTGCTCTCCATTGAAGTCGTTGGTTTGAAGTCTGTTGTTGGCAGCACGAGATGCTGAATGTTTTTGGTAACCGTAGTGTTAGCATCATCTTGCTCACATGTGACTCCATCGCTGAAGTTAGCTAGCGTTACCTCTTGGCAGGTTGTAGCCTGGCTCAAAGCAGCTTTCTGAGCTGGGGCAAAAAAGTTGGTGAAAACATTTTTATTTGGGTCCGCTGCCCTTGCCAGCTCCTTTTGTCTTCTCTCCTTCTTTTTTTTGAAATTCTGATTTATGGACAGGCCTTGGTGGCATAATTACTTTTGCTGAATCTGGCTAGCTTAGTACACTGCTCAAAGAAATTAAGGGAACAATTAATCAACACAGTATAACACCTAGTCAATTAAACTTCTGGGATATCGATCTGTTCAGTTAGGAAGCGTAAACGATTGTGAATCAATTTCACCTGCTTTGGTGCAAATGAAAGTGACAACAGATGGACAGGTGGGGCAACAGCAAGACAACCCCCAAAAAGTAAATGGTTTTGCAGGTGGTGGCCACAGACCATTTCTCTCTCTTTATCCTTCCTGACTGATTTTTCTGTAGTTTTGCATTTTGCTAGTGCCCTTGTCACTACTGGTAGCATGAGGCGGTACCTGCAGCCCATTCAGGTTGCACAGGTAGTCCAGCTCCTCCAGAATGGCACATCCATTATTTTTAACAAAACCACATGTGCCACAATTATTGGCCCGTGTCCTATTAGAGAATGTTCATGATATTGTACAAAAAATAAATAACACAAAATAACATCAATGAAAAACTAATGTTACAGTGACATAATTAACCCTGCAGTGCTCTCCGATATAGCCAAAAATAGACATTAGGTTGTTTTCCCTACATTTTTGACTTATCAGCAAAAATGATTGAGGGATTATTAGTTATATAGGCTATTTTGTAATGGTTATTTCTTATAATGTTCTCCAACTTTCCTAGTAGGGAGCTCCATCTTGTGGATAGACCAGGTACTACAACACAATGCCATATGCATTGAATTTGATCTCTAAACTTTGCAGATTTAATTCCATTGACAGAAAAAACAAACCATCAGATGCTTATTCTGCAGACTCGGGAAAAATAGATAATTATTTTTCTTCCTGTTTCTATACTTATGTACCTCATTTGAACCACACGTAGCTTATTGACTACATCTGGAGTATGTGAGGACAACATATGGATGTCGCGTGGATTTTCAGGTTAATTTGACTTCAGTAATATGCAAAGTTATACACCTCTACCTATCCTTATTGGTTGGTAAATACACTACATGGCCAAATGTATCCGGACACTCTTTGGTCTGGGGCTGTTTTTCATGGTTTGCGGCGAGGCCCCTTAGTTTGATTGAAGGCAAATCTTAACACTATACATCATACAATGACATTCTAGACGATTCTGTGCTTACAACCTTGTTGCAACAGTTTGGGAAAGGCCTTTTCCTGTTTCAGTATGACAATGCCCCATTGCACAAAGTGAGGTCCATACAGAATTGGTTTGTTGAAATCGGTGTGTTAGGCTGGCCTGCACAGAGCCCTGACCTCAACCCCATCAAACACCTTTGGGATCAATTGGAATGCCGACTTTGAGCCAGGCCTAATGGCCCAAACATCAGTGCCTGACCTCACTAATGCTCTTCTGGCTGAACGTAAGCAAATCCCCCAGCCCAGCAATCTTCCAACATGTAGTGGAAAGCCTTCTCAAAGGACTGAAGGCTGTTATAGCAGCAAAGGGGGGGACCAATTCTATATTATTGCCCATGATTTTGGAATGAGATGTTGGGCAAGCAGGTGTCCATATACTTTTGACCATGTAGTGTATCACCTGGAGGCATAATGCATCTAGACAGCAGGACCTGCTTCTGGATGTCACTATGCCTATACACGTCACTCCACGTGTTTAGACCCTTCCAGCCTTCCATGCTTAACCACCATTTTAATTATCGGCATTTATTAGCAGTAGGTAGCACTATGTGAAATAAGCCAGAAAAAACAAGAAGTTAGATCATCCTTACACTCTTGAAAACACACATTCTCAAAACGGATGTGTTAAAAACAACACGTAACATTTAATTTTTTTAACACACCTCCGTGTCTGGTTAAGGTTTTAAGGACAAAACATGTGTTACTTTTCAACACAGCCTTTGTTTAAAAGTCTCCCTTTTTAACACATGAATTGTGTAATTTGACACAAGATGTGTTGAAAGTAACACAAAAGTAGTAACACAAAAAGTGTGTTGGATGTCAACACATTCTTTTTGAGTGTACATATGCATACTGAAAAAGCAGACCACACACTTTTATAGTGGCGTCTGTTTCCTGTTCTTTTTTACTGCAGACAAATCCAAAGGTATTTTTTCATTTCCAGTGATATCTGTGGACACATTGCAATCAATTGCTTCTTATCTTTGGTTCATACTGTACTTTTAGGTAGAAAATAAAAATATTTTGCCTGTGTGCTTTGCTTATACTGTAGGTTAGTGGACGTGGATGAAATAGTTGTTTACACTGTCATTCTTCATGATAATTCAAAGTACCTGTTTTGTTACGTTATTCTTTTTGAGTTTTCATTCAAATACTATAGGTGTTTTGGTGTTCAGGTGTGGACTTCTACTGAGAAACATCCTGAAACATTTGTCAAAGTTTGAAGCATGCCTGGCCATGCTCAAATTACTTCTGTTTCTGACCTCTTTAACTTTCCTGTACCATTTCAAAGTAAACCACAAACTCCCCGCCGCAAAATCACAGGCATTTCTGGAATTCCTAGCAGATGGAACAGCCCTATAGTTTGAGCCGCAGGTGTGTTTTTTTAAGTTGCTGTGGGTTTGTTGCCGTGAGGGATCAGCTGTTGGGCGGTTGACGGTGTTTGGCGTCTGTGCTGATGCAATGAGTGGAAGTTAATCAGGAAGAGCTTGTACAGTGTCTGGGACCTGTATGTCTTACCAGAAACAATAGTTACCCTGGTGCTATGCCTGATGAAGGATGTCACAGATATGAGCACCATGGCTTTGCATACTGGACATGCTGGTACACTTCCCTGGCATTCTCATTTTCAGCTGTTGCTTTGTGACATCATAAATGGCAGTGTGTCACCCCCACGGATGTAGTTGCGCTGCAGTTGAATTTGGCTTGGCGTTTGCTTTATTGTGGCATTGCAATTGCATACCGGCTGTGCTGTAGCTGGGTTGTCTCTGCTTAATGGTTGCGTTACGATTGTATTGCAGTCATGCTGTGGTTGTATCGTAGTTGCATTTTTTTTGCATTCTGGTTGTATTCAGTGCACTAACTACAGCTGCCACTCTGCCCCCAGGACTGAACCATGTTGCTTATACCCAATGATGGACATATGGAGGCAGCTGCAGATCCCAAATGCAGCTCCGTATGCACTTGGGGGAATCATTTGGAGATCCTTTTTCAACATGTTTTTATTCCCTATTTTACGGCTTTACCTTTGGAACACCCAGTTGTATTTTGTAGGCCGGGCCCATAGTTTCAGCATCCACCCAGGGACGCAGGATAGCACAGGTTAGCGCGTCGCTCTCCCGCGGAGCGTACGCTGCCACTCGGTGCTGCCTTGCCGTGTCGCATGGTCGCAGGGTGCAGTCAGAGCAGGCCACAGCTGGCACTGCCACAGTCAGGACAATACTGAGAACAAGTATTTTAGCAGTGCGCCACTCGATTTGATTTATTAAATTGCCCAAGTAATTTAATACAGCTCATCTTTCCTTGCTAAAGGATGTCTGCTGGGTTGTCGGGAGACACATCCTCCTAAAGCAAGGGTTGTCAACCTTTTCGGATCCAGGGACCACCACACAGGCTCAAAGACATCCAGGGCACACCCATCATAAGTTAAAAAGGCTATATTTAAAAATATCTTTAATATTTTGAAATATATATATATGTATATATTAATGAAATATAATCATTGCATATCAATTCTGGCCAGGGACCCCCCTACAGTACCTTCAAGAACTCCCAGGGGTTTGTGGACCTCTTGTTGTAAGCCCAGGCCCTAAAACCCTGTTTTGCCACTGTGTAAATTCAGTCATACTAAGCAGATCAGGGAAAGAGGGGGTTCAGTCCGCAGGCTATTCTCTATCTCCTTGTGCAATACTGACTCCTCCTGGTCAATTGGGCCCAGCTTGCTGAAAACAGGCTTAAAAGGAGCTGTGGCTCACCAAGCCTGTTTTGGAGGATGTTTGTGTTAACACTCGCCCTCCCAAACTGACAAAAGATGTTGAGGCGATGGCGCGGGCCTGCAATTATAACTAGCTGGGATTGGGAATAATGGACAAAAAAGTAGAGGTTAAAACGTTCCAGACACTGGGCACCTAGGAAAAAAGCTTTTTTAGGCAGGGCCCTCAGACCACAGCTGTTTTTTAGCACAGGTAGCAGGCCTGAAGTTCTTAAGGAGAATCAGATCAGGTGGGAACAATTTCCAAAGTGACCTATTTACACCTTAACATTGTGTCTTCAACCAAGGGGGTCTGGCAGCCCATGTCAAGTCAGTTAAGTGTTTCTTATCTCTTTGCTTCCTGCCATCCCCCCCCCCCCGACACACACACACCTTTTCCAAAATCTTTCTCCTGCTTGAGAACACGCCGGAAAACAAACAGGGCCTCATTAGCGTGTGCGATTCTCTGGTGGTAAACACACTTTATTTCCACATGAGTGCAAGGAGAGAATGACCACAGCAAGAGGCACTCAAGGTAGGTGGGCCCGCAGCCCTCCCTTTATGGGAAAAACATGTTTATGGGTTACAGGCACGCCATCACCCTGGTACAGTGCGTACTGGTTGGGGCACTTGGGGGGGGGGGGGGACTCATTGCATCGGTGGCCATCGGTAGCTAGTTAGTTTAAAAAATAAATAAATCAAATTTAAAATATATTTAATTCTTCTTACTCTTCATCTTTTTTTCTTTCTTTTTATTTTCCGGAAGCTTCGCTCCGTTTGCCATAGCTGAGGTAATCGGTGCCGTTTTTACTAATTGCTTTGTGCTGCCCTCTTACTCCTCTTCGTGGCTGATGAATTGCGTCCTGTAGGCCCGTAATTACAGGGATAATCAAAAGTGAACAGTGAGTTCTCACATGGGCCCCTTTTCCCCCCTGTTCTGTTGTTTTCTTTCCCTTTATAACAGTGGAGGACCACCAATGTCCACTTTTTCCTTTTCAACCGCTCTGTGAACGTTTCGCTCTGGGAGAGTCATTGTTTTTCCCCGACTCAGAGTCACTCATTTCCATTGATTACTGAAGAGGCACCCCCCCCCGTGCCTGATCTTTCCTCCTTTAACATCGCTGGCTAATGATTCACTCCAATAAAGTCCTTTGTGGTTCATCTGGATCATGAGAGCGGACATGCCCTTGGCCTAATTGCCGCTGATCCTTTTCGGTGCCGTTGGGCATTTGCTAACGGCCAAAATACATCTTTGTATTCCTTGCTATTGATGTGCGGATTTCTAAGTTCTGGTTTGCGTGACGAGAGACAGTTGGGTGGCTGCGGCCTCTTTTATTCGGTTCACTTTATTGGATCCCAGAACATTGTTTTTTTGAGGTTTCGCCCCCACTGAGTTTCTACCTGAGGGGATGGACAGAGGTGACCATTCACTTTCCCAGCAGATTCCAGAGATGTTTTGTCGTCTGTTATTGCGTCTGTTTCCTGTTCTTCTTTACTGCAGACAAATACAAAGGTATTTTTTCATTTCCAGTGATATCTGTGGACACATTGCAATCAATGACCTCTTATCTTTGGTTCATACTGTACTTTTAGGTAGAAAAGAAATAAGTATGAATCGTAATTCACCCATTTAACTATTTAGGGCTTGATTTACTAAGACCTTTAGCATGTGCAAAACCTTTTAGCACACGCAAAACCAATAACACAACCTATGGTATTTGTTTTGCACCAATCATTTGCTCACAGTAATTTCCCCTAAAATCATTATTCAGATGTCCAATTGCTCCTTTTCCATTTTGTAATGTGGACGTGGACAAGGACACGCAAGTGTCACATTATTGACCAGGACAGATGTTGAAACAGGATTGACAAATGCACACACTGTAATATGGTTGACAATTGATTCACAGAAGGAGGGGGGGTGTCATTTAAACAGAACAAAAACACAAAAGTGACAATATGAGAAGAGTCAAATAGTGTTGTTACATATTACAATAGTTTATCATTGTTCAGGGGGTGGTTAAAATATCAAAACAAAATACACACAAAAATATATATCGCAAAAAATCTCTTTCTAAAGGAATTTATTCTGCATAGTGAGCATAGTTATTTCTGACATAATATGGACTTAAAATGGCCAATGGCATTAACTAAGAACAACTAGCAGCTTGTTAGATTTCAGAAGATGCATACACAACTGGGTTGGGTCCCCAGGCCCAGGTTTGGGTACACTAGTGTAGAATATGAGGGACTGTGAGGAGGGTTGTGTAGACGATGAGAACAGAGGCAGCAGTCACAAAGAGTTGTGGAGCTTTTGTGTGGCAATCATGGACGTTTGGTGGTAATGAGAGTCTTAGAAGTTTGTGAATCAATTGCTGGGAGCATCAGTTGTCCTGCTTTAAGAAAAGAAGGGTGACCAGATTTCACTATATAAGCTGATACAGATATGTATAGCTGCAGTAAGGTGTTCCAGTGAGGCATTGAAAGGCTTCAAAGACACGGCACATTCATTGACAGGTGCTGTAGAAGAAAAACAAAGGGGTACCAGGAACCACTCTTCCCATGATGCCTGCTTGTGCCATTGATACAAACAAAAAAAAACTGTGAGATCACACCCTGCAAAGATCACGCGCTGCAGGGTGTCAGGACGACTTCTTGTCTACTTTGTTAATCTTGCGCTAATTCAAGAAAAGTTTCTTTTTACTATTTCTGTTGTAACTTGACCTAAATCAAGTGACTTACTGTTCTTTGACAGATAACAAAATGTATTTTATGTATGCTGGATTGGCCTACACACAGTCAAACTCATTTAAGCTGAGAAGGCAAATAGAAATGTTTATGTGTGTGTGTGTGTGTGTGTGTGTGTGTGTGTGCGTGCGTGCA
The DNA here is from genome assembly GCA_022702515.1 of Ilyophis sp. 1 JC-2022. NCBI lineage: Eukaryota > Metazoa > Chordata > Actinopteri > Anguilliformes > Synaphobranchidae > Ilyophis > Ilyophis sp. 1 JC-2022. The sequence goes on from CM040400.1 coordinate 28,903,635, forward strand.
TCCGTGTGTGTTTATAAGTATGTAATTCTGTGTCTTTGTCAATGTATTTCTTATTCACAGAAAATTCCAGAATGTTGATGTAATCATCAGTGTAGTCAGACTGCTAATCACTGAGCAAACCTTTATAGTCAAGGTCTAATAGAGTCAGCTGATGGTGTAGGTCACAAGATGGACGTCACATACAGAGACAGTGTAGGGACACAGACGGAGCAGGTGGGCCTGAATTAAAATTTTTAAAATGAATAATGAAGTGAAAATGGGGAAACTTTAGTCAGGTGAGTTCTTCTGTGCATCTCTGTGCCACTACTGTTGCTAATGCTAACAATAATAACAATAATAATAAATATAGCTGCAGGCAGCAATTCCTGGGGACCAAGCAGTATAAGCAGCATTTGTCATACACAGAAACTGTAAAATGCTAGACAACAAGACAGGTTTGACCCAAAAAGCAAATATTTGTTTCTAATCAGGGCTTTTATCATTGTTGATGGCATATAAACCCGATCCCATAAGGGCTTGCGTATTATCGTAAATTCTTAATTTTCCTCATAACCTTCTTCATTTTTATGGTGACATTGTGATATGTGTGAAAACCATAAACCGAACAGAGCTGAAGTGCACATCCTTTTTGTTGCAAATGAATAAAGAAATCTTGGCCGCTAAACCGCAACACGACAACATAGGTAGGCCTACACATAGATGGATGTTTTTTGTCAGCTTTTGTGTGAGACGAGTGATGATGTTTGAAATGAAATGTCGCCAATGGCACAGTTATGAATTGATTTTTTACATTACTGCAACAACATGCTCTTAACCAGATCATATTATGCGTGAGAACTTTATTTTTTGTGTCTGACAAATGGATATTTCTTCCCATAGCCTACTGAGTAAACGTGGCCTGCGGTAAATCTTTCATTGGTAGTGAGTATCGTAGGCTACTGAACCATGTCGGTGGCCTTTCATGTCTTTTAAGTGAAACAGTGAACAGTTAATACGGTAAAATTTCTTAACCTTTCCTTTGCAATAAAAATACATTTGTTAATGTGAAAAAAACCAAAGCATTTGCTCAACATTAATTTAGCCTTTGGTACCAAGCAGGAATCAAACCACTGACCTCACGCACAGAAAGCCAAACTTATAACCAATTAGGCCAAAGCAGTTTAACAGAAACATGTAGGCCAAATAAAACACAAAAAAGTAATAGATTAGTGAATTTAAAACAAAATGGCGGCCAATTCAAGATTGTGCCGACCTATGTAGTACATATCTCTGTTCCAAATCAGGGCCTTTGTTACTGTAGCAAGTATAAAATCTCTGCAAAGGAACAGTGACTGATGTGACTCTTAGAAGACCTACCAAGTTTCATAACTTTTTATCAAACAGTTTTGGAATTATTAGCATTTTTGTGATAAGCCACACCCACTGAAAATTCATTGGCTCGTTATGCATTACTTTAAACATTGTCTTTAAAGTAATGCATGAATGAAGGCATGTGATATGAGTCCTTCTACCAAGTTTCCTGCAAATTGGTCAAATTTTGTAGGAGGAGTAGCATTTTAAGTGTTTTACAAAAAATGCTAATTAGTAAAAAATCCAATATGGCGGTCCTTGAGGCAAATTTGTTCGTCATGAGCAGAAGGACCTCTACACTAAATTTTGTGACTAGGTAAAACGGTGCGTCGGCAGTGGGTGTGTCAAAGTCAAATTTTTGTCACATGCACTACAGCGCCACCAGGTGTTCAAACTGCATCATAATTTACAGGATCCAAGAGTTTGCCCATCCAAACAAGCCTGCTAAGGTTGGTGATTCTAGGCCAAACCAGCTCACAGGATTTTTAGGTGAAAGGGGAGAAAAATAAATAAATAAGAAGAAAAAAAATCTGAACAAAAACAATAGGGTACCAGCAGCTGCGCTGCTTGGTCCCCTAATAATAATAAGCAGAAGAAGAAGAATGGGTTGAATAAAAAAACTGTTATTTGTTGCTTTTGTTGATTGTGGTGGTGATGACATTGCTTTGTTTTTATGTGTGGCGGCACCCTCCTGTTTGCAACGCTAGATGGCGACAAAAACAAAGTCAAACAAAAAGAGCATTTTGAGGAAAGTAGTAATGGCAACAGTTCCCAAATTGAAATTACAGTCAGCAAGCAGGACTCGGGAGAATAACAATGTACTCCTGTCTGAAAATAAACCCATTGTATAGTGGTCACATTCTATGCTGTGACCACTTGCATTTTACAAATATTTGATTTAATGTTAAAATACTCATTTTACAAAATTTTATTGTCTATATTTTTTCAGTTGTCTGCATTGTTTTATGTTATCATGGTGTTCTCAGATACAGATATTCAATTTAAAGAATTTTCATTAGTAGTATTTAAACATTATCTTTTTCCATGGTGACAATTATGGACATACAAAAAGAGTAGTCTCTCAGAGTGGAGGTACATGGCTAATCTTTTACCCGGAGAAGGGGCTGCCCGGTTCTGTGTTTTTGGCAGGTTGTTTCCTTCCAGGGAATGTGGATACCATAGTTAATTAAATGAGAGCAGGACGTACGTGTGGACTTTTTATATAAAATTGTTGTTTCAGCAATTGAGAAGTCATAACCAGCATTGCTGTTGAGCAAGGTGTGCAAACTCAACTGTTGGGTGAAGGCTGTAAATCCCTCTGTAACATGGAACAATATGAAAAATGGTCAGTCTCCCTGTTAATAATAATAATAAGAAGAAGAAGAAGAAGAAGAAGAAGAAGAAGAAGAAAAAGTAGAAGAAGAAGAAGAAGCAGAAGAAATATGTGACTTGTTCTACTGAATTTCTTTTGTGCTTGCTTAGAATTAAATCGATTGAACTGTTTGCATTTGAAGATATAATTAATCCCAAAGTATGTATCTGGATGTTTTTCTTTGAAAGAGTGAAACAGTATGACTGTAACACAAATATCGCATAACTTCTGAAACCCATTTAACATTTAATATGAGCGCATTTGTGTACATTTTTTTCAAACACTGTCGAAACTCCATCAGCATATTTGACCGCATTGTTTAATTAATTGTTTTATACCTTACAATTTACTTCACGTAATTGTAGATCTTACAGTTGAATTGACTTTTTCAGACAACACGGTGCCTTTCAACCAAGGCAGAATTGTACAGTTATTGTTGAATTTCATTGTGTTGTGCACTGATTGCTTGCTTTTCGTCATTTTTTTCTTTAATTAAATATAGGCTATCACATGGAAGAGGAATGTGAAGTCAATGCAAGCCTTTAACAGCTGCACATTTAAGACAAAAATGCTTTGTGAGAAGATATGTCTGGTCTTGGAAATTCCTTGCATTCCTTTGCCATGTATCAGATCTCCCGTCCGCAACCTAGATAAACAACTTAGACGTTTACCCAAATTAAAGATAAAGTTTTTGTCAAGACAGATATGTTTCATAAAATTGAATAAAAATCCTTTCGTAAAGGTTTATTCGTAAGAAGGGTATAGGGAGGGAAAGTATGGAGAGTAGAGAGGGAAAAAACTATGATGAATGATGGATAAGAATATGCAAACTACTCAGTAAAAACACATTTGCTGAATGTCTATCTTCTGAGTCAAGCAAAAAGGTTTATTTGTTGATAATGTGCTCCAGGCAGAGCCCCTAAAAATGTGGTCCATCTTACAGGGGGGACACTTATTTGAATCTTTCTTTGTGTTGATAGGTGAATTAATCCCCTCAGTCCAATGGACAAAACTAGATTGATGTTCGAATCACACTTTTTGAAAGGAGTCTTAGTACATGGCTTCCACAGAAACTTTAACCCTGTTGCCTTGAACCTGACTTTGATGGGACTCATTCTTTAGTGAACCATAACTATAAGCCTGCCTTATAGTCCTTTTAACTTGTCTCATTGATTCAATTATTCTTATAAAAAAAGAAGGTTGTGGAGGTGAAATGTGATGTATCTGTGTAGGCTATTTGATTTTTAATAGTAATACTGATAATATCATCATCGTCATCATGATAATAATATAATAATTAAATAAACAAGCAAGAAGATTGCAGATACTATCTCACAGTGTTTTGTATGTCTCATAAAGGTTTTTGAAAAGAAATACAATTTGCTTGATTGTTTCTACTTTTTGTTGTATCTTCAGACCAAACATTGAAGTGTCTACATTATTTTCAACATTTTTGTCTTACATGTTTCTTACAAATATTCATTTTCCCCCAAAAATAATTGACCTATATCTTCAGCGAAAAGCAAGAGCAGGTAGTTCTGCGACAGATGGTATGGCCTCCACAGAGCCCTGATCTCAACATCACTGGTTGTCTGGGATTACCTGGACAGGCGGAAGCAAGTGAGACAGCCAAAGTCTGCAGAAGAACAGTGGCAAGTTCTCCAAGATGCACAACAACATACCAGCTGATTTTCTTGATTAGAAATGGGTTTGATTTCGTTTTTTCTGTTTACTGCTCTTTATAGTAATAACTTTTGATTTCATTATTTTTAACACAATTTTCACATGTGCCCAAGACTTTTGCACAGTAGGCCTACTCTACAAACACAAATCAATTAATGAGTGATAAAGAAGATTTTGTCTTTTAGTAATTAAGGAGCTGTTCATTTTTCATCGTCTGCTCTGGAACTGGACTCATGTTACATCGTAACCACATTTCACCGGAATCACAATCATTTAGAAATGTTCCCATGCTAAATTATTAGCGAATTCTTCAACGTGTGACTATTTAAGTCATGTGCGTATTGAAAACTGCATGAGTTAATAAACGCAGCCTATCATATTGTCTGGTGCCCGCCAACAACGACAGACAGTCGCACGCCCTGTGTGCGATGAATGGGTAACAAAGTCAGATCCAATTATATGAATGAAGCTCTGTAGCGGGTTTTATGTTTCACTGCGGGTTGACCATGTGTCATGGGCAAAGTATGTGCACATACAAAATATGGAACTGCGGAACACACTGAAATTACGGAGAAGACGACCGAATTCTCTAATAATAATAATAATCTCTCTCTCAGTTTTAAATCGCGCACTCCAGAACTCTAGTGTTCCCAAAAGGATGAAAAGAACCCTGGTATGGGGTTGAGAATTTTGTTCAAAGCAAAAAGGTCATGATTGTTAAATTTAATTAAGTATTTCAATTTATAACTTTCATAAATAATTGTATTCTTTTGTTTCTTTGTGTAAAAACTGGTCCCAACACTCAATATAGGTCATACTGTGCATACTGCAAAAGAATAACAGGTACATTATTTATAAATGAACAATAATAAGCAGAACAAACGGGTTTCGAGACATCATGGTTTAACTGGCTGAAGAAAGGATGAAGTAACATTAAGTGACATATTTCACACTTCCTAAATTGTATCTATTTTATTTCCCAGACAGATAGGTATTTTTACGTTAATTTACAAGACGTAATTCATTGCAATGATGTGAATGTTATCACTGCTTAAATTAGATTTGTTTGTTGTATGTTGTTCAGTTTGTAATGTGATATTATATCTCTAGATTATTTTGAAGAATTACTGCTCTGTCTGTTACTGCCACCATATCTTGGTTTCTTATTATGAGACGATGTGGAACCATTGCTTATCTCTTTTCTGATTAATAATATCATATAGCCATGGTCACTCACCTTATGTTGATATTAAGTAGGTAAATTTAATTTATAAAGCACATTTTAAAAGCAACAACCAAAGTGCTGTACAAAAACATACAAATAAAATATATATACATACACATACAAGAGTAAAAAATAACTTTTTACACATTTTAAGAAAACCTTAAACATTTAGAAATGCGAGGGAAAAGAGGTGTGTTTTAAGTCTTGATTTAAAAAGGGAGATGGAAGGGGCAGGTCTGATGTTCAGTGGTGTGGTATTCCACAGCCTCGGAGCAAAGACCACAAAAGCACTTGTGTGTCTTGTGTGTGTGAAGCTTCTTCTTCCACATCTTGTTGTTGTTGTTGTTATTATTATTATGGAGCACACAAATTCTGAACATATTCCACAATAAAATTATTCTCAAACCTATTTTGACCTAAATAATAAATTAATTAGCATCCCTCTACTAATCTCATACACTCCGGATACAAAACACATTTTAAAACTGGATGCCTATAATGTCATTTCATTTCTTAGTTAATTATAAACAAAAACAACATTCACCACAGCTGTATACCACAGAAATACTTGCAGGTTTCAGTGGGAAGTACATTGCAATTGGCTTACAAAGCAATGGTAAAATGTAAAATTAAAACAGCATGGACATAAATGTGCGCCAATGCATGTCTTGTGAACTGTTCCATAGTGATCGTCAAACAACTTAGTGTCCAAAAATGAATGGACCATTGTTCAACAGAGGCTAAAGGGCTGTCGTTTTCTTACTATCACAAGCTGTATCAAATAATCAGCGTGGCTTTGCGGTTCCATTGTTTTCACCTTAACAGATGATCCGATATAGCTACCAGATATTCGCATGAAAAACCTGAAATTATTTTCATGCAACGAAGCACGGGCCACTATTTTTTGTGTGGTAGATGCATGGTGGTAGACGCATATGACATACAAGAAAAAAAAGAACATTTACTTCTAATGTCCATGTCCGTAATCCATCTCCGTTTTTTCCGGGTGACTTTGCGTAGCGTACTGTAGTCTACTAGCTCCGTGTGTGTGTGTGTGTGTGAGAGAGAGAAGCCGAATCTTGTTTACAGCGTGATACCACGGAGCAGAGAGCGACAGAGAAGGCTAGTTGTAAGCGTGGGCCACTGGTTTACGCCGATGAAACCGAAAGAAAAAAACCATTATATTTATGTACATTCACCTTTACTCACAATAACGAATGTATTCACTATAAGGGAAAATCCCAGGAGAAGCCTTCAAGCTCGACATCTCCATCCCTGCATAGCAAAAAGGGATCCGATTTTCAACTGTAAACCAGACTGACCGTGTGAGCTTTTTGAAGACTGGAGAGAGCGAGAGAGGGAGAGGGAGGTGGGAAAAGAAGGGGTGCAGTTGGTGAGACCATTTTTTGTCCTGGCGGATATTTTGGATAGGGCGCTACTACTGGAGTCTCATTGAACGAAGGAGTTGGACTTTCTTCATTCATTTACGGAAAACCAACGTTCATGAATCTCCGAAATCTGGCCTCCGATCGTCTTCCACGCTCAGGAGATTCATATTTGAATAAATGAAATTTTGGAATACTTGTTTGGCGATTTTTTGTGCATCTGTAAGCTGGTACCTTTGGCTGAGTAGCTCGCTAAGCGAAGTGTGCGTCCCTCCTGCCTGGTTTTTCAAGAAATGGAGGCTGAAGATGCGGATTGCCATCATCAGTCCAGTGGAATCTGTGACTCGCGTTTTTTGTTAGCCGCCCGTACATCATTGTATCGTTGGCAAGAATAACACAGTTCAAACTTTTGTTTTTTATTTCGCTTGTTTGGAAAAGATTAACTTAATTTCGAGGGATTTAGTAGACTCCATGCGATTCTACATTAGCTAGCTACAGAATTTTAACGAGGATTTGGCTAGTTTGCCTCGACTAGCTAACTTAACTTCGTTAACATTAGCCAATTGAAGGAGTAACGTTGGCTAGCTAACTTGGCTAACGTAACTCTTGGGTTTGATATTTGACTTTCTGGGAAATGAGAAGCCGTCCCACTTTGTGACTGTTCATTGTGGGGGAAAGGACAATTGCAGGTTTCTGTAATTTATTTCTATTTTTTTGGGAAAAGTACTTAAGTTAACAGGAATGAGGTCTCGGACAGAAAGGGACCATTTGACCTTGTTTCGGGGTCTGTTGCTGTCTGTCTACTCGATCTGCCTCCTACCAGCTAATGGAGAAAGTAAGTAAGCTAACGTAGCCATCCAATTTCCAACTACTTAGCCATTTGTCTCAGGTTTTTTAAGCTAACGTTAACGTTGCCCAACATTAACATCCATGTTGTTTTGTTCCATTGTATTTGAATCGATAGAATATTTGTTTAACGTTAATAAAAATGTATGACGCTAGATTCATAGCTAACGTGACACTGAATGCTGCCTGATGCTACCTGTTTTATTCATGAAATGCTAACATAGCGAGCTATAGCTAGAGTGATGAACACGCGTAGGCTACATACGTTATCATCTAGTCCGCTAGATCACCTTAAGTGTGTAACGTTAAAGCGCGCAAAAAGTTATTTTAGTGCAGCATTTTCTTTTTCATTATATGCTAAGTTTCAGATCAGAAGGTAAGTTAACGCCATAATAACGACGTTCTCAAAAAGCTCCAGTAACGTTAACTTACCCGATCGTACAGTTACCTAGTTAGCAAACTGTGGGTGTCGTGGGCTATTAACGTAACGCTATAAATGATCGTGGTTGGGTTTAGAGCACATGTCGGTAACGTTACTCACTAAACTTTTCAGCTAACATTAACGTTAAATGGGATCAGGATGTAAATACAAATGGTTTATACGCTAGTTATCTAGCAAGCCAAATCTAACGCGGCACATGACCACAACTGTTTTTGTTAGCGAACGTTAAATGGCACTAAAAAACGGCGTTTATTCAGAACTTAAATGACTTGTCATAACATTACGTGGTTTACGTTAGCTATCTAACAGTCATAACATTACGTGGTTTACGTTAGCTATCTAACAGTTATGAAAATGTAACGTTAGCGTAACGTTAGCGTAACGTTGAACCTGTATTGTATTGCATAACTCGTTTTTTTCAGACGGCTAGCGTTACTCGTCACTTAACGTTAGCCTAACATTACCGTGTTTTACTGTAGTCTTGTCTAACTGCTAATATTAATTACTTCTCATGTCGGCCATTTAGACCGATGTAGCGAGTTGTTCAGTCTAACTTACACATATTCTGCATTATGAAAATGCACTGATTCACCTGAAATTCACATAAACACTACCGTAGGTTACTAGATCATCAGCCGGTAACGTTACAGTAATTTACCAAACTTGTAGTTGGCTAGATTACCATCTCAAGCGGCCTATTATCCTAACCTTAACATTTATAACTTGGGGTTCATACTTTAAAAAAAAATTAAGATATTGTTCAGTTAGCTATCCTTTTTCACTTACTTATTGATCCGGTGTGACTATGTTGATGGTTACAATCGCTACGCAATTTGAAGTTAATAGAACACTTTTTTAAGTCAGTGAAATGCATAAGAAATGTGCATGCAGATGTAGTGCTGATTGTATCGTTTCCTATTACAGTTTAAAACAGTCTGCAAAGTCTTTCACTCTGGTTAAAAGCACCAGATTATAAAGGTAAAGGTTTAACCGGATAGCCGATTGAAGGATAAATAATTTATTTGTGGTGAGCAGATGCTTTGACAATGTTTAAACGTTCAACGAAATAGCCTAGATTTATTTAAAGTGCGTCGGGCATTTATTTTACCAATAGTTGATCTATAAGGCTACATGGGGAAGAAATAGAAACGCACTGCAATTGAGCAGAAAACCCCCAGTTGCGGTGGCACCGGTAACAGCGCTTGCGTAGGCTATGTGTATACAGTCGTTGGTTATCCTATATAGCAGCAGACAGAGCAAATAGAAGGACACATCAGCTGTTACCTATCAGCTACATTCAGAGGTGGAAATCCAGGGGACATAATTCAAGTAAATGTCCTCCCCAGTATTTTGCTCCAATCACCTGGATTTGCTAATTAACATAATTCTTCAGCGAGGAGGTAGAACTAATCAGTGAAATCAGCTGGCTGAATCTATGGGTGGAAGAAACACATGGTAGGACTTTTACTTTATGTCCCCTGGATTTCCACCTCTGGCGACATTGCAGTAAATTAGGTAATAACAGTTATATTAGTTAGCAGTTATATTAAGTAATAACGGACTATTTGGCGAGGTTATATTTATGATGACAGCTAACGTAATGGATTACAGTGGAAAGTTGCGTGATCGAACGCATTAGAAAACAAACGCTTTTAAGGAAAAAAATAATGATTCATAATTTTTCCACGATGCAAAGCGAGGTTAATGTTCGGTACACGAGTCTACTTTTACATGGGTTGCCGGATGGAGGTTGGGTTCTGTGAGAAACGGGGTTTGAAATGACGGATTGTATAACGTAAGCAAACAGAGTCGTCACCGAACTGCCATTGTGTTTTAATGAGCCGAACCTGCAGAGGTGGAAATCCAGGGGACATAAAGTAAAAGTCCTCCCCAGTATTTTGCTCCAATCACCTGGATTTGCTAAACATAATTCTTCAGTGAGGAGGTAGAACTAATTGGTGAAATCAGCTGGCTGAGTCTGGGTGGAAGAAACACATGGTAGGACTTACTTAATACCCTGGATTTTCACCTCTTGGGGTAGCCTACGCGTCTTTTTCAAAACAGATTTTTTGCTTCTATGCGAATTATGCGGGTTAAATAGTTCTCTTTATGATGGCCATGTGAGTTTGCGTTATTTTTGTAGTCGATTTATCTATTTGTTTATTATTTGTTTTTAATTGGTCGATTTTCCATTGAATCTATTTACGCGTAATGTTTCTCTTGTTTGTTTGTTTGTTTTTTTACAAGCAAAGCAACCGAAAATATGTCTCGCTGTTAAGCGACTATTTAAAAGCTATTTCTCAGAAACGCGTTTGAAGTAACCCTTATAAAAACTGTAGGGTACTTTCCATTACATTGGATAGGAATAAATTGGAGACTGACTCGCATCTTTCTGCGATTATTTGTGCGCAGTAACTTTTGGATATTTTTACTTTCATTTAAAAACTCAAGATTTATTAGGTTGTATGAGGTGAAGTTATTTTTAGTTTTCAGCGTAGAGGTTTGACTTACTTCCTTTATAAAAACAAAGGCAACAACCCACTAGGTGATAGATTTAGGATGAACATGGAAATTCAGCAAAGTCTCATTTTCATGGTTATGCACTTAATAGGTTTAGCACATAGGGTATCTGGGATGACAACAAAACCAGGAAGACTGACTAAATATATGATGCCTCCAATTAAGTGCCAGCATGTACCAAAACGGGATATAATGGTTAGGCTAACTTTGTGGAAGACACGTGGGACTATGCCAAGTTGGGGATGAGGCATTATTATTATTACTAATAATAAATAAAGGTGCAGTTCTTTCAGCTTTGATTCATAATAGTTCCCCAAAAGACATAGAAATACAGCACCAAGGACACGAAACCAGTGATTTTCAAAGCTTTCAACCTAGCAGAAGTTTGCAAGTTAAATTTTTTTTATGAAAGTTACATTTAATTTATTATTGGGATGGCAGGTACGCCATCCGCCAAGTTACGGCTTGGCACGGCATGCCCCGTATCTATACAGCACAGAAAGTGTGGCACTTTTCAGGGTTTCCTACAGAAATAATGACAATGGTCACAGGCTCTCAGCTTTTAAAAACATTAACTGTTGTACGTTCTGACCTCATGTAACCACACAGAATTCAGATACAACAGCTCCCCATTGGATTCAACATCTCATCCACCAATGATAACGCCTCATGACTCATCAGAGTATTGCAGGATGCACAGACAAAGGTCCTATATTGCTATATGTTGCCATGAAGCTATGTGATGGCCTAGTCGATCTGAGTCACAAGAATACCATTTTTTAGGTCACCGGTTCGAGCCCCACCAGTTCACAACACTTATTTTCGACCGAATACAATGCGCACGTTATGCTAAGAATGGTTTTTTCACATAAAATAATGTCTTTTTACTGCAAAGGCTAATACATTTCACAATATTAACTGTTAACTGTTTAAATTATATTTAGGGCAGAGGACAGTAAGCCGAAACCGCCCGGTACCGAATTCAACTTCACTCTATATTGTCAATATCACTGCAATTGCATTATAGCTACGTGATGGCCCTGCAGTCTGTCATTAAGATACCATTTTCTAGGTCGCCGGTTCGAGCCAAGTTGCATGAAATAATTTAGGAAATATTGGGTAGCATTGCTTAGGAATAGAGCTAGTTTAATTAGTGTGAGCTATGATAGGCAATATTGTTGGTTGTAACTTGGCCTCATTTTGATATAAATACTTTTTAATGGCAGGCCTAGTTTTTGCAAGTTGTAACGTGAATTAATAACTTAGTGTTTTGTTATTAATGTTTTTTGTTCAGATACTATATTAACAATAGCCGTCAAACTATTTCTTTCTGCACCAAATAGCTGTCTGCACATTAAAGCTTAACAAAGAACAAGGAAGGGAGGTTAATCATGACGAGAACATTGGAAGCATTTCAAATGGAATATTCAAGTGCAAATTATTGGCTGGTTATTAAATAGTAGAGTTAGGGGTTTTGTTCTTTTATTGACAAATAGGATAAGCTGTGTGGGGTGTTCAGTGTTGGGTTTCTGAGCATTACAGTGCTTCTGGCAACAATATAGCCCTCCAAAAAGCAAAGCTTAGAGAAAATGTAAGCACCTGGATCCTGGAATTGTGTGTTCAGTTTAAATGCTTTGTCGGGGGAATCAGCCCCCTCAATGAAAGGTAAAGTTAGTCCAACAAACCTAGTATTGTGAACGAAGTCTTATGCTGCAAGGTGTTTGTGGAGCTTGATTTTTTCTCTCTTTTCCTGTGCATATTATTAGTGTATGTAGTAGACTCTACACGGAATGCCTTCCACTTGATGTAATATTCAGAGAACTGGAATAATCTGTATGTCACGGGGATTGGTTGGACTATGAATACGATTCAAAACCCTCAGAGTTGTACATGAACAGCCTTGATTGGTTGAAGCTGGAGTTGGTGGTCCCTCCTCTTCCAGAGGAAAAAAAATAAATAATAATGTTTAGAGTGTGTGTATTTGCTTGAGCAATAAATGGAAGAGGATCCTAAACAAATCCTACTGATCATTGATTCCACACTCATCTTCTTTCTACCCAGCATGCTGCCAACTTGTAACATTCAAGGACATTGCAGTACATACAGTGTTGTGTTAAAAACGGAGGTTTTATTTCCAATAGATTGATTTATATTGCTTTGCATCTGGACGCTTAAAAAATGTAGGTTAATTCAGCATTTCTAATGTAATCTACATGCGCACCTTATGGATCTCAGAATCCAGCTAGCTAGGTGCTCAGTGATTTGGCATGGATTTGCAATGATAATTCTTGATATTTAAAAAAGAGAAAGAAGAAAGTACCACTATTTTAAAGTGTTATGGTGCTTTAAAATAACCCATGTCAGTCTAAACCAACAGAGTGCCTTCTTACTGCAGCATCGAGAGAATAATGACCTAGGAGATGTTGAATAACCAAATTTTCTGCAGTCACGCCATGGTAGTTTCCCTCAGGGTAGCGAGTGTTTTAGTGAGAGGTTAATTGTGCTTTTTCTAAATTCAGTTTTGTTTGAGAATGTGGCGATACTGCAAGCGGCTGTTTGTGCGTGTGTGTGTTTATGCAAGTTCGGCCCCAAGCATTTTAATCGCTGCTGTTCAGGTCCTGCAGTGCACAAGACTTGAGTTTGGACAGGGTTGGACAGTGAGAGTGTGACAGATTTGTGAGCAAAATACCCTGAGAGTCCTCAAGGTTTCCTTAAACCCACGTCAGCACTTTAAATACGGCTGCATTACAATATTTTACGTTCAACGCACACAGTAAGATAAGGCCAGTAACTTGTCAGATTTATTGGAATTGGAATTTATGCGCATAGCGTGACTGCAGTGTAAAATAGTTTTGCGTAACCTTTAATTCAAGATAACAATAAATCAAAGTGAATTGGTAATGCTGATTTGTGATCGTAATTTGTTGTGGTGTGCACCTGTTATTTCAGTGCATGTTTTTCCCCTTCATTTGCTGTGCACAAATGTGCTAGCCACAAAAGAGAATGCTACCTAGTGACTCCCAAGTGTTGCTTCAAAGAGCAGCGATCTCAAACTGGAGTGCTAGAGGGCCACAATATCTGCAGGTTCTTTCTGTCAGTCAACAGTTCCTTTAGGCCTTGGAAGTGTGGTGTCCGCGGACTCTTTAGCCAGCCAGTAAGCACTTTAGTGTGGAAATGCACTGAAAACCAGGAGGCACCGCTAGCCTCCCAGGGTTTTTCCTGGCTCAACAAGAGGCTTAGGTGGTGCCTAAGTGCGGTGAGCTTGGTCATTGCGGCCAACTTGACACCTATACCTCTTCTATTCCAATTTTATGCTTTGATAGACATAAGTTTTTGGCATAAATTAATACAACTCTGTTCTAGTTTATGCATTCTTCATATTTTTCTATTTTATACATTTTTCCACGGCTAAGAGGACCACAGCTGGTAGTTTGTCCGTATTAATTCATAACTTTATTAGTTCCCAACAGAGATCTTGATAAGTGGCTGGAATCTCACTTTAATTCCATTAAAGATGATTGCCATTGTCTTCGCAATCATGTAGTGAAAATTCGCAATTGTGTCCACAAATATGACCAATAGTATTTTAGTAGTGGCTGGCGTGGGATAGTCTGTGGAGGATGAGGAGGTCAGGGGCTGTTTATTTTGAGACGGACCCCAAGCCAGGGAGGGGGTAGCAGTGAGGGTGTCTCTGTCTTGTCTGGAGTGGGCCTCACTCGCTTTAAAGATCACTTTAACACAAAACAGGGCGGTGGGTGACCCTGCATTAACATGAAAAAAGTGGATGCTGTCGCCGAGCCGTCGTGAATCGACAGCCAGCGGGTTTCCCAGCACCCCGGCGAGACCGCACCCACCACAGAGAGCACACCGTGACCCCCCCCCCCCACCACAGAGAGCACACCGTGACCCCCCCCCCCACCACAGAGAGCACACCGTGACCCCCCCCCCCACCACAGAGAGCACACTGTGACCCCCCCACCACAGAGAGCACACGTGACCCCCCCACCACAGAGAGCACACGTGACCCCCCCACCACAGAGAGCACACCGTGACCCCCCCACCACAGAGAGCACACCGTGACCCCCCCACCACAGAGAGCACACCGTGACCCCCCCACCACAGAGAGCACACCGTGACCCCCCCACCACAGAGAGCACACCGTGACCCCCCCACCACAGAGAGCGCACCGTGACCCCCCCACCACCACAGAGAGCGCACCGTGACCCCCCCACCACCACAGAGAGCGCACCGTGACCCCCCCACCACCACAGAGAGCGCACCGTGACCCCCCCACCACCACAGAGAGCGCACCGTGACCCCCCCACCACCACAGAGAGCGCACCGTGACCCCCCCACCACCACAGAGAGCGCACCGTGACCCCCCCACCACCACAGAGAGCGCACCGTGACCCCCCCACCACCACAGAGAGCGCACCGTGACCCCCCCACCACCACAGAGAGCGCACCGTGACCCCCCCACCACCACAGAGAGCGCACCGTTTCCCCCCCCCCACCACAGAGAGCGCACCGTGACCCCCCCACCACCACAGAGAGCGCACCGTGACCCCCCCACCACCACAGAGAGCGCACCGTGACCCCCCCACCACCACAGAGAGCGCACCGTGACCCCCCCACCACCACAGAGAGCGCACCGTGACCCCCCCACCACCACAGAGAGCGCACCGTGACCCTTGCTCTTGAACTTCAGGGCCCCATTGTCTGCAGCCGGCTCTTCAGCCCTGGCGTTCCCAGAGAATCAACAAACGTTGTCTCTGTAAATCAAGGGGGCTGGGGGGTTGGTTCATTTTGTCTGTGTTTTAACTGCCCCGTCCCCACCCCCCACTCTTCTGTGTTCTTTTTATTTATTTAAGCTTGATGTTGGCTACTATTTATTGTATTTTAAATGTTTTTTTGTTTTTTTCCCCCCACGAAGTAATCACAAAACCTTTAATCCCCCCCACCCCACCCCCAGTGTGAACAGTAGCACTTGGATGTGTCTAATGAGGTGGGGTGCATCTTTGCAGTACGATATTAGCAAAATGCACATGGGAATCATTCCCTAACCTCTACTCCCCAAATACTCTTTTGAAAATGCTCCATATCAATAGATCCCAATCAGTAGATCCCAAGTCTGTACAGAAAGAAAAACATTGTGTTGTTAATTTTAATAACTTGGTCAGGCTTTTATAAAATGCAATTAGGACGCCTTTCAAGTTTTGCCCCAGTAAAATTTCCACGTCTCTTGATTCCAAGTTTACAGCAAACAAGACTCCCTGATTCATAGACTGAGAGAAAAGCCAGGGTTTCAAAATAGAACCGGTAAAAATACTTTCAGTGTAAGACAGACTTGGTTCTGTTGATTTGGAAGAGTGAGGAGTTTGTGAACTCTGCGTTTTATAGGGTTGTGCCGTTGATGCCCGCGGTTGCTGTTGACCAAGAGGTTGACCTATCAAAGATCCCGTGTTTAGCCGCCGTCCTGTGTTGTCCGGCCCCTGGGGTCCCGTGTTAAGGCGGTTTCAGAGTGTTTAAAACAGGGAGCAGACACCGCCGGGTTGTCCGCGGACTTTTGCCTTTCAAAGTCGAGCGTACCAACCCCCCTTTGTAGACTACATTTCCCATCATTTTTGCGCGCAAATTGCCAACAACAATGGCGAACTTCATGGAAGAAAATTACGGTAAGCAGAAGGTACGCTTGTCGGTGAAATGACAGGTCCGTGCGGACACAAAAAACGACTGCTTGGCGGTCGTCCGTTTGCTACGATTCCATATTTTTTTTTGCCGACTGAATCGGCCTCTCGTTTGTGCTTACACTTCCTCCTGCGATCACCGGGGGCACCGTCGAGCCGCAAATTTCTGCCCCTTTTTGTCTTATGTGGAGTTTTAACGCCAATGCCAACGTTGACCCTTGTGTTGCAAAAGAACAGTAAAATTTTTTTACTCCCCACTTGCATCAACAGAAAAGAATGCAGCAAGCCAATGAGTGGGCGAGGGAGGCAGAGACCTTCATGAGGAAAGCGATCCTCCTCAAACCCTGTAAAGCAATTGGTTGCTTTATTCCATGGTGCAGAAGCGAACCTGGGCCCGTGTTTAGGATCGAAGATCAATTTAGCCGTTTGACTCATTTTAGGATATGAACAGGGCAGAAAGAGAAACCGTTTTGAAATGCTTCAGCCTCTATTTTTGCACATCTACCATGCCATTTCAGCCTTTAAAAACAAATGGAAGCCTTTAAAGTTGAAGTTGGAAGCTGAAGACCGGCTCTCCTGCTGCGAGGCGCTTTGTGAATACAGGCCCGTAGAAGCTAAAACACAGGAGTCGGTTGTTATTTCGTCCCACTTGCTTGGCATGGAGATCCAGGTCCAGTGTGTGCTGGTCTCCTGCTGCTACGCTCACATGTCATTCCTGTGATGCATACTTAATGAATAGTTCAGCGTGTTTTTCAGTCAGCAGGTGTTGCTTGCTGGTCACGTTTACGGTAAGGCACAGCGGCGTAAGTACAGTTCAGCACGGCTGTGCCCGTTCCTCCCGGGAGGTCTGACTAAAGCGGCTGTCGCCGCGGTGATGCGGCGTCGCTCCTTGTTTGTCACCTGATTTTTTTCCCGCCTCCTGACCCCCCCGGAGGACAGCTGGTGGCGGCATGCTGGTGTTGTCACCACGGCTGCCTTTTCAAACCTGTTTGTGTGTGTGTGTGTGTGTGTGTGTGTGTGTGTGTGTGTGTGTGTCTGTGCGTGTGTGTGTGTGTTCATTTGAGTGTTTGCTTTCTTGTTTTTTTTATTCTTTCTCTTTTTCTTTCTCACTCACTCTGCAGAGGGATGATGATGAGCGGCTTACTCACCAGTGTGGTTCTCAATGGGATGGGAATGTGTGTCACTGCTAGTGCTCGCTCCCTACCGCAGCTTGAGTCAAACGCCTTAGGACCGCTCTCTCCAGCCATTAGCCAGTGCTTATAAAGCAGTCAGCCCCTTATTAAGAGCTGCCTAGTTGCTTTGGTTGCTGATCTGTATTAATTGGCTGGCCTGTTGTATATTAATGGGCCAGAATTGGATAGTGCAATTTATTTCTTGCTGTTTTTGAGGGAGTAGCATTGCTTCGATTTTAAATGTGAAGGTGTTTTCTAACAGATGAGTGAGTGCAGTTCGGGCAATCTTCTGCTTTTCGTAATTATACGTGTATCTGTAAATTTGTGTGTACAGACACATGCCATCTGTGATGCTAATCTGCTTTAAATGTCGGAACTTGGTTTGATTCTAAACCGCAGGTCAGGTGATCGAGGTCGCCTTACATGGCATGACGTTTTTCCCAGAACGCCTATCTTGGTTGTCTTGAACAGTCTATTTAAGGGTTGAGAGATGAACTCGAGGTAAAATTAAAAGGCTGTTCTTAATGCCAATGGAATTCTCGGTAATGTATCCGTTTTGGTAGAAAAACATTACATACTAAAGGTTTGGCACCGACAGGTTTGGAGATATGTCCATATTTCATTGAGATATTACTAAGAAATGTGTTTCCAATGTTAAGTAGTTATCTTTTAAGGATATCAATAGGAGGTCAGGATGAAAACACCCCAGGCAAAAGCCAGATTATGAAAATATTCACCTTAGTTCTGCTTTTCCAATGCTTTCTACATTTCTTTTAATTTAAAAAAAAAGTTTTATTATTGCTGAAGGCAAAATACTTGTGTGTGTATGAATGCATGTAGGCTGTGTGTGTGTGTGTGTGTGTGTGTGTGTGTGTGTGTGTGTGTGAATTTGTAGGCTGTGTGTGCGTGTGAATTTGAATACATGTAGGCTATGTGTGTGCGTGTGTGCGTGTGCGTGTGTGCTATTATGTGTGCGTGTGTACACAGACAGTATTTGTGTTTGTGTGTGTTGGAGGAGAAGGGCTTCCTGTGGTAGGCCAGAGTAAGGTTATCAATTGCAAACAGGAGTTGTTGGATCCCATTACTGTGCCGGAGATATCTGTTTACTTAGCAGCATGAAAATCACAGAGAGCAGGCAGCAAACCTGCCCTCCCTTTCCCATTCCCCAGTGTGGGTATTGGCTTTGAGCGGGAATTCCTGCAGGCTTTTTCCTGGTTTGCGCTGGTAGGTCACTCACTCACTCACGTTTTGTCCATTCTCTTCATTCACCTTTCCATTCATTAACCCACTGCTAAAATGGACGTGTTTCAAAACGCGTCTTACTGTTGAATCCTTCAGCTGCGTCTGATGCTTTCGAAGATCAGGTTCTTTCTATATTGATGTTCCCCACTGGCTTATAGCTTCAGTCAGAGCCCTGCTTAATCCTCTTCCAAAGAACGGTTGGAATTCCTGCTACGTGCCATGGCTAATGAGATTGACAAGACGGGTTGGATGGGGAGTAATTTGATCTTTCTTTTTTCCCCCCAGAGAACATTCTTAGTAACTCGCCCGCTAACCCAGCCCCGCCCCCCTCTCGCCACATACTGACTCACTCACTAACTCACTCACTCGGTCATCCACTCACCCACTCGCTCACCCGGTCATCCACTCACCCACTCACTCTCACTCACTCACTCACTCACTCACTCACTCACTCACTCACTGGCACACACACACACACATACTCACAGGCAGACCTCGCCCCACTAATACAGTTAATGGGTTTTATTGGCAGATGAATTTTCACATTTCAGATGACTGTTCCCAGTCATTTAAATTTGAGATGAATCAGACTTCCGCCTGCTCACTTTGGTTATAAAATGCCTTTTTTTGTGCTGGTGGTGGAAAAATATTGCATGCAAATACCATGCCATGAATGACTTAACACCAGTACATCCTCAGCCTCTCCCTGCGCCCAAGGTTATTTTGTAGGTCTGACTACTATCATCAGATAGTACGTGATGCATGTACTCTCGTAAATCACTCTGGGTGAGGTTATATGGAAGAGGCAGCTCATTTCGGAGGAGCGTGTGGTCTGCCCGTGTCCAGCGTGGCTGCCGAGTCCACAGTAGGCCATGATTGGATGGGGCAGAGAGCAGTTGGGAGGTGTGTGCAGGAAAGGAAGACTTCCTCCTTTCCTTGGGGCCATGCAAATCCTGCGAGTTCACTGTGGCGTCTTAACGGAATGCAAAGCCGAACGACGTGTCATAACTCGCAACATTTGAATTAGAAAAGCAAGACTTCCACCCCCCCCCGGGTTCATGAACTATGTTTGGAGAGCGTTCTAACGGTAGTTCAGCAAATTTTCCCTCAATGAGAATATCTGGTTCTTGGGGGGATTTTTTTCTTTTTGGAAAGCTTTGGAGCTTTGTTTTTTTCTCCTTTCCTCTGTTCATTTGGAATATTTGGTTAAGGTTTGTAATCTAGTGTCACTAGAGTGTCTTGAATACCCTTCTCTTTGAAAACCACCCTGTTTACACTACAGCCTGTTGTCTCTCACAGCACTGGGCTCCTGCCCTTGAAATCGGTCTTTCTGCGGTGTAATGCTAAAAAAAAACGTTAAAGTAAGGTGCACTTTTACCACTTGGTCACAGGTGTGTTTTGTGAGCCACGTCATCAGGTACAATTGCGCATCTCCCAAGCTGGGACTTTTGTTCTTGTCCTTGGTGCAGTTTTGTTAGCATTCACTGAGTGATCTAAAACGCAAGGCTGTTGAATCGCTTCCAAAGAATGCACTTCTGCCCAGCTAGAGGGGGTTATACAGGTGGTGTTAGGTTCTTTAGTGCACTTCTGCCCAGCTAGAGGGGGTTGTACAGGTGGTGTTAGGTTCTTTAATGCACTTCTGCCCAGCTAGAGGGGGTTGTACAGGTGGTGTCAGGTTCTTTAGTGCACTTCTGTCCAGCTAGAGGGGGTTGTACAGGTGGTGTTAGGTTCTTTAATGCACTTCTGCCCAGCTAGAGGGGGTTGTACAGGTGGTGTCAGGTTCTTTAGTGCACTTCTGTCCAGCTAGAGGGGGTTGTACAGGTGGTGTTAGGTTCTTTAATGCACTTCTGCCCAGCTAGAGGGGGTTGTACAGGTGGTGTCAGGTTCTTTAATGCCCTTCTGTCCAGCTAGAGGGGGTTGTACAGGTGGTGTCAGGTTCTTTAATGCCCTTCTGCCCAGCTAGAGGGGGTTGTACAGGTGGTGTCAGGTTCTTTAATGCCCTTCTGTCCAGCTAGAGGGGATTGTACAGGTGGTGTTAGGTTCTTTAGTGCACTTCTGTCCAGCTAGAGGGGGTTGTACAGGTGGTGTTAGGTTCTTTAATGCACTTCTGCCCAGCTAGAGGGGGTTGTACAGGTGGTGTCAGGTTCTTTAATGCCCTTCTGTCCAGCTAGAGGGGATTGTACAGGTGGTGTTAGGTTCTTTAATGCACTTCTGCCCAGCTAGAGGGGGTTGTACAGGTGGTGTTAGGTTCTTTAATGCCCTTCTGTCCAGCTAGAGGGGATTGTACAGGTGGTGTTAGGTTCTTTAATGCACTTCTGCCCAGCTAGAGGGGATTGTACAGGTGGTGTTAGGTTCTTTAATGCACTTCTGCCCAGCTAGAGGGGATTGTACAGGTGGTGTTAGGTTCTTTAATGCACTTCTGCCCAGCTAGAGGGGATTGTACAGGTGGTGTTAGGTTCTTTAATGCACTTCTGCCCAGCTAGAGGGGATTGTACAGGTGGTGTTAGATTCTTTAATATTTCCATTTTCCGGTTAGCGAATTGTCATTTCCGTTCTTTGTCGTTGGCACTCTGCCTTACTTTTAGGCTCCTTCCCGTTGGAATTGATATTTTGGTACTGTCATCTGACCAATACATCAATCAACCTGTATTTCAAAAGCTATATGGGCATACCAGTTGACAACCATGCACCAAACTTTACGCAACTTATCGAGGGCCAAGCAGTCGAGGAGCGGCGTTTTATCCACCGATCGGAGTGATTTTTGTAATGACCACTAACTAGCAATACTTCTCCCTGCATGTTTATCCAAGTCGTGGCCTCGGTTTTCACCAGAAGTGCTTGCTGAACGAAGCAGGCCGGCCGCACACATGGCTCGGCGGGGGAGGCTCCTCCCCTCTCCACCCTCCTCGGATTTTCATTAATGGCTTCTGTCAACAGGAAGTGAGGACCAGAGCTTCTCTTGACCAACAAATTACTCTTTGTGTTTGAGTTGCTCCACCCTCTGTCTCTCTCACTCTCTTTCTTTCTCTCTCTCTGCCTCTGGCACTCCAAAGCGGAGAAGAAATTCTCAATGAAATGAGAGACAGGCAGCTCCCTGATTCACAAGCGTAGCTCCAGGGCTTTTGTGACGAAAGGGAAAAGCAACTAGTGTTGAGTTGAGTAGTAATCATTTCCTTTTATAAATTTGGGAGGCTGCATAAGATTGACTGAAGCAAATGTCTGTTTACAAAATTTGTGTGTGTGTGTGTGTGTGTGTGTGTGTGTGTGTGTGTGTGTGTGTGTGTGTGTGTGTGTGTGTGTGTGTATGAGAGCCTTGTGATCAGTTAGGGCAGAATCAGGAGAGAAGTGCTGTTGTCAGTGGTGGGGATGTCGTTCTTTTTTTGTTTTTGTCAGGTTGAATTTCCGACATGCGGCAACACTTTTTTATTTTTATTTTTCTTACCACCGCCCAACTGTGCTATTAATGAGGCGTTGCTGTTTGTTAGTCTAGCCACATATAGCGCTGAGGATTTGGTTTGGCTGTTTGTTGGAAGTGGATCCTTTGCTTTGGGTAATTTTAGGCTAAGTGAAGGTGTTTGTTCACAGGTCAGGAATTTGGGTTGTTATGTGAGGATTATAAAGGCCATTTCAATGGACCCATCTTTGTCTCTCAGTAGTGGTTTTGTAACGCCTGTTCTGGTAGCTGGTGAGATTTAATCTCCTGTAAGAACTTAACAGGTTTAGGAGAAGTCGCTGAAATGCCAGGATATTTCTTATCTGACTTCTTTCCTTTTCAAGGTCCATGTTTAACCTTTCAGAAATCTTTCTGCCTATCCACTCCTAGCGACCGCGCTTTCCCTATGAATTTTTTTTCTTACTGATACGTGCACAGCTATGTTTTCCTTTCATGACAGACGGTAGACTTTTTTTTGCTTATCAACCCAAAATGGTTTTTTAAAATTGTTATTTAAAAGTTCCCTCTTTTGGAATAGCCTATTGTACCATCATGCTCTGACGTCACCGCTATGCTTTACTCCAAGCTGAAGGTAGCCTGTGCTCCTCGCATACACTCACCCGTGAGCCGGTGATTTTCCATGCCACGGGCCACACAGGGTACTGCAGAATGGCCGTGAAGCCGAGGCCGAGGCTAACCTCTCTTTGATGACAACTGGTAACCTGCAGGTGCCTGGAGATTCAGGCCCGTCTAGGGCTCCTAAGACTGGTAACCTGCAGGTGCCTGGAGATTCAGGCCCGTCTAGGGCTCCTAAGATTCCGTTTTTAAAAAAAGGCAAATTGGGTCATTCCATATCGAAGGGTCCCAGGTCACGCTCTCAGATTCCCCTGAAAAAATTCACAGGTCCGTCTATACCAAATTTATGGAGAAATCCCAAATATTAGGTCTGTATCTCTAATAGTTTTAACTACAGCCCTTTGAAATTTTAAAAATGTTTATGCATTTTGCCAAACAAGCCTTTCGATCCAACTTCTGATATTCATAGCTCCTTTGATATAATAAAAAATCTTAGCTCCCTGGCTCTTCCTTACGGTTAATGCAGACGTCATCTTCCGTTTCTAACCGCGTCGACCCCTGTTTTGCACAGCCAGGTCTCCCGTGAGACTGCACGCTCACACACAGGTGCGTGAATCAGCCTGTCTGGGAAAGCAAAAAATAAATAAAAAATTTAAATGACCTGACTCATCCGTCATCTCCCAGGAGATGTGCTGACACAGACTGACGATGACCGCTCCCTGAATGTTTACCTTTGTAAAGCATACATTGTTAATGCATGCTGACTGAACTTTCCTTTCTATACTTATGGCACAAAAGGGAGGTTGATCATTTTAAAAATTATTTTCTGTTAGATTGTAGCGTGCAGGAGATGGTAGAAGTTCCTGGCAGATTTCAGTTATTGATTCTTCCTTGTGCCCACCTGTCAAGAACAGTCATTTATAGCTTTTTGGGCCAAACGCATAGTAACTCTGACTAGGGTTGGCGGAGGTCGTTTTATTCACCAATATTTGCTGTTAAGACAAGTATCTCAAATTCCAGTCTTGTGGCAGGTGCAGTGTTTGCAGGTTTTTGTGGTTTCCTTTCAATCAGCAGTCAGTTTTTCGCTTGGAAACAAGATACATGGGCTCTTTAGCAAATCAATGACTTAAATTAAGCACTTAAGTGCTGAAACACACTATTAACCAGTGGCTGTTACTACAGCCCTCCAGGATTGGAGTGTGAAATCCCACCTTTAAGAGGTGGTTTATTTCCAGTGTAAATTATGCTGTTCAATTCTATCAAGAACTATGACACCATTGAGCCTGCAGCTGATTCCCAATTCCAGAATTTTCTATTACTGGGCTTTTATTATTTTAGGGCAGAGATTCCCTAAATCCCTAAAAACCCAGCATGCACAGGGGTCTCCCAATACCGAGTGCGAAAACACCTGTTTTAGGTAACTCCTGAAGCAGAACCCTGCTGAAGATGGGACGTCAGCCTTTGTTATGCATTCTTGCCTATGAGGGGTAATCGAGCACTGTGAATGAATACGGCGCCAAATATAACCAAGAACAAAAGTAAAAGGAGTCTTCGCTGCAATGTAATCCGAGAGATCCGACTTTGTCTGCATTCTGTTTTAAAATTTCAGAGATGCAATTTCCCAAATGATCCCAGGCAGGTTTTCCCCTTCAGTGATAATGGGGGGGGGTGGGGGGGGAGTAGTTTGTGAGCACTTCGGAGTTAGAGAGGTAGGCAGTGGACTTGAGCGGTCGGGAATCCCGCAGCTCTTTTTGCCATTAAGGGAACATGACACGATCAAAAAATAAACCATTGAATACTGGCAAGCCTAACTGTTAACGGATATGATTTTGAACCCCTATAAGTAAATGGTAAGAGATACAAGCTACGGAGTCTGTTTATGCGCTCAAGGTCTATTTGTACCGCAACGGTTACGTGGTGACGGCAGAGCGTGGCCTTTATCAGCGCTATATGTGCGCGCATGAGTTTAATGGACGCCTGCGTCGCAGTATTAAGCGTGTGGCATCCGCACTGCGCTCTTAACGAGTGCAATTTAAAAGGACAGATGAAAAGATGGGACAATAAAATGTGCCCCAGGGAGTGGAGATGCGCTCTTCGGTTCCAGCGCGCGCAGCCCCGGTTCTGTTTGTTGTTTTCCAAGTGTTGCGATGGATAATATTTTTCACAAGGGGTTATACCAGGTCAGGGAAGTGCCACACTCTTCGTGAGAACTTGGAAGTGTGTGCGTGCGTGCGTGTGCGTGTGTGTGCGTGCGTGCGTGTGCGTGCGTGTGCGTGCGTGCGTGTGCGCGTGAGAGAAAATATTTACACTTGTTTGCGAATGTTAATTCAGAGCTTGCCGTTTTAAAAAAGTGGACGACTCGCCTTTGCCTCAAATGACTCAAAATGGTGGCTTGTCTCAGTCGTCCCGGTAAGATTAGAGTCCGTGGAGTTGGTCTCTTCGACTCTCTTAGTGTTGAGCAGAAAAAAGACCTGTAAAAATGTTTTTTAAGTGTGACTATGTTAAACAACAACAAGGATGATGAGAGTTTAGTGGAATCGAGCCAGACAATATGTGACAAATATGACATGCAGTATATTTATCATGTTAAACAAAAATTAAGTTTGTAATCTGAAATGTTCACTTGGCATTTTAGAACGGTGCCATACACTAAGGCCTATACCTACCTTTATTGAAAATATATTGGGGGGGGGGGGGAAAGGTCTCACTTCTGGTTGTTAAATAAAACATGAATAGTGCAACAGTGGTCCTGGAGAGCCACAAGGGTCAGCTGTTTGTCTATTACTTAGCGCTTCATTGATAAAGTAAATGAGTTGATTAGACTTCAGTTTCTTACCTCTGAATTTGTTTCAGATTTTTAATGTGAAAACCAAAACCAGCTGACTCTTGAGGACCAGGGTTGCAGACCCCCTGTATTACTCCAGAGATTTTGTTCCCAATAATTTTTATTGTGGGTTCAGTTTCAACGTTGTGTTCACACTGAGTTCCTGTCGCTTCTTGTTCCAGTATGTGGTCCGAGTATTGACATCAGGAATGACATCAGTGAGTTCAAAAGACTGGAGAACTGCACTGTGGTCGAGGGCTACCTGCAGATACTGCTCATCGGCGACAAGACCAACAATGTTAACCAAGAAGTCTTCCGCACCCTCAGCTTCCCCAAGCTGACCATGGTCACGGACTACCTGCTCCTGTTCCGCGTCTCGGGCCTGGACAGCCTCAGCACGCTCTTCCCAAACCTGTCCGTCATCCGGGGGCGCAACCTCTTCTACAACTACGCCCTGGTGATCTTCGAGATGACCAGCCTGAAGGACATCGGCCTCTACAACCTGCGCAACATTACCCGCGGCGCCATCCGGATCGAGAAGAACCCGGAGCTGTGCTACCTGGACTCGGTCGACTGGTCGCTCATCATGGACGCAGAGTTCAACAACTTCATCGCCGGGAACAAGCAGTCGAAGGAGTGTGGGGACGTCTGCCCCGGAATCATGGAGGACAAGCGCCACTGCATCAAGACCAGCTTCAACGACAACTACAGCTCCCGTTGCTGGACCTCCAACCACTGCCAGAAAGGTACGAACCAAAGCTTGTTTTCCTTAGCGCTGGTTGCACAGATTCCTAGTTGGTGAACGTATGATGAGGCTGAGTTCCATTATAAGAAGGTTGGGATGAACTCAATTTCCCATTCTAGATGTTTGGGTGGACCTGAGTTTCCTGTTTGAGCGGTTCGGGTCGAGTAAAATTCCTCTTAGAGAAGTTTGGCTAGAGATTCCAGTCAAAGGAGAACGTCTAGACTAGATGCGCTAATTGGAAAATGCGCAGGCTGTTCCTCTTAATTCGCTGCAGCAGAAGATAGGATTGTTTTTAGTTTTGTTTCCCCAAAGGTTAGGAAGATTAGTGCTCCAATAATTTGAGCAGTTGGCTCTGTTTGTTTTTCCCTTCTTAAAGCAGGCCGTAGCTGAGGCCTCTTTGATCTGGGTGGGTGGGATTTGGCTCCTGCAGACATTCAGGAATTGTAAATTTTTTGTTGGCGGACAAATACAGTCAATCCCTGTTGCATTTGTGTTTTTTTGTGCCGTCTACTCTGATCATTTTTGAGACTTGTAGATAAAGTTGTTGGTTATGAAAAGACAAGTATAAATGGTGAAAATGTTTTATTGGGGGGAACACATTTTTTTTTTTGGCTCGGGGGGAGGGGGGGCTTTCTTGTCTGGCAAATAAGATGCTTCCTTTATCCTGTAAGTCAAGGGTTATGCTAGTGGTACATTTTAAGTTATCGCTAATGCCTAATGCATAAAAGTGCATTCAAGGAAAAGCTTGGATATTAGAGCTATTGTTTGTACAAGCCTAATCTTATGTGACTGGCAATGATGAATTATTAGCTCAACTGGAAGGATAAACAAAAACATAATTCAGATACCTCAAATGCTTCCTCTGAAGTTCCTGTTTATGGGGGCAAAAAAAGGACAGTGCTGAGTTTTGCATATTTGCGCCGGAGGGTCTGCTGCATTCCGTCATGGTGTTTTTCTCCTAATTTCACGCCAGGAAGTATATCTCACCCCGACACCCATTGCACTACCGGCCTTCGGCATGCGGGCGGTGGAGACCCAGTGAACTGTATTACAAAAGAACTATTTACCCTTCGTAATCCTGTTTTCCTCTCTGCTGCGAAGGGCTGTAGTTGAGTCCGTGTGAAAATGGGAAAGGTCGTCCCGGCGTGAGACCCAACGGCAGCGGACAAGCGTGGGTCCCTCTCACAGTTAAGGACCTACGGGCCGCGGGGAGCATAGTGACAGGCCGGACAGCGGGGCTGCACGCCCCTCTGGGTTCCGCGCTGTGGGACAGTGGAGTGGTTAGCACCTACGTGCCCGGTGCATCTTGGCCTTGGGGCGGCTGATAGCACACACTCGCCAGACTCTGCGGAGATAGGCGTGACTGCTCTCCCCGGCCCCTCTTCTGTCCGAGATATTTGAATGGTGGGAGAATTTTTTCCGTGGGAACCGTCTGCACTACCGCTGCTTTGAAGGCCTGTGCGCGAGCGCCGCAGTTAACCAGCAGTTTGCCCCTCACAACACCCCTGCTCCTCCGTCTCGAACACAAACGGAGGAAAGAACAAGTGGCTTTCTTTGTTACAGCGTACTGCTGTAGTTATTATTCTTCATATCCAGCGTTAATTAAGCGGAAGTAGCGGTTTGTTTTGAGAGGCTTTTTGTCTGGGTTTCCTGCGCGTTTATCGCAGCGATTAGCAGCTGAATATTGGACCTCCGCTGGAAAGCCATCCAGACCACATGTACATAGCAAATAGGGCGGTGGGGGGGATTGTGGCTATGTTTAGGGTGGATTTCCACTTGAAAATGCCACCGTTTTATCATTTCCACCATATTATTTATAACTGATAGACTTTAAGATGCATCTTCTGTCAGTCCCACCATTTTGAAAGATCTACGTGTCAAATATTTGTTGGCACAACTGCAGCAATGGTTTGAGTGCATGGAACGGCTTTCTCAGAAATGAGTGTGTGTGCTGTGTTTCAGGCAGATCATCAGACATGCAGATTAGGCTGTCAGCTGCCAGATTTTGTGTGCTTTCTGGCTTTCATCTCTTCGTTGTTAACGAGAGAGCTGTTTTGACTGAATTTAGCCAACTAGTTTTTTGGATATGATTTGATTCTCGGTTATGTATCAGGCCCTGTCTTCAATGCAAAATGGTTATTTTCAATCCTACCATGTTGGCGACAATCCTACTGCTCATCAGCGGCAAGACCAACAATGACAAGAAGTCTTCCGCACCTTCAGCTTCCCCAAGCTGACCATGGTCACGAACTACCTGCTCCTATTCCGTGCCCTTCTTGAACTCTTATCCTCCTGTGTGTCACGTATTATCTTTTGATAGCCAGGTTTATGAGTGGATGCGGCAGCGTCTTGTAGTGCTTTGGGAGCCGGGCTTGTAACTCGACAGTCGCGGGTTGGATTTTCAGCTGGGAGACTGCCGTTGTACCATGGAACTGGGTACATAACCTGAGTTGCTTCAGTAAAATAGCCAGCTGTATAAATGCACGGTATGAAATAATGTAATCTCTGTAAGTCACTCTGGATAACAGTGTCTGCTAAATGCTGAAATGTAGTGATTAGGGATGATGGCTATGGCATTTGGGATAAACCTGGTTATTTCAGTCTGTTTAAGCATGATGCATCCACAGCAACTCTGATGGATCGCAGAACATTCTCACCAGATATTTAGCTCCATGCTCTTAACATTGCAAGTTCTGGCCTACCCTTGAAGGGAAATAATTTGCGTGGACCCCCTTGAAAAATATATTATCTTAATGAGACTAAATACAGGATAACTACCTTTTTAAATTCAAATTTTATGCATCTTATGAACCTTTTCAAAGGGTAATTACTAAGGAGAATACTGTAGCGCTGGAAGCTCCGATTGCCAACCAGAACCAGTTGTGGTTAAGAAGTATACAGAATGGAAGAAAGGCAGGAGCAGAGTATCTGGCGAGTTTAAAGAATCCGTGGTCACAGTCCATGTTTGCTGAGAGAAGGAAGGAATGGGATGGGACCTGTGAGCATTTGTCTCAGAGATTGTCTCTGGGTGCCTGTCTGTTGCTTAGTTACTATTGTTTTGTTTTTTTAAGTGTAGGTCACCAAAGGAAATAAAAACAAGAAAAAAAGGAAGGAATGGGGCGGTTTTTATTGGTCTCCTGCGGACTTTCCTTCAAAACAAAAAACAGAGTGGAGGTCACCGAGTGTATTCTCTGCAAGGAGAACCTTGAAGTTTTGACGCCGCAGATAAGCAAAGCAACGAGGAGATGGTCTGGCCTCTGATGTTAAAGCCCTCGCAGATTAAAGGTAAATAATAATTTTATTGTCTGGGGTTTGAGGGCCAGACGAGTTGCAGCCTGATGGTGCTGCAGGCTCTCGGCCGATCTGGGTTTAGTCTAAGCGGATGGTGTTGCGGGAGAATTTTCACTTCTCTTTGAAGGGCAAATACTCTACCAATCCTCGCCCCCCTTCCCCCCCCCCCCCCCCCCCACATAATTGCCTTGTTTTTCTTCAGCACAGATGTTCTTCAAGGGCGCACGGTGGTTTCCAGTCAATCTGGACCAGTGCGTTCTGTTGCCTCTCTCTCTCTCTCTCTCTCGCTCTCTCTCTCTCTCTCTCTCTCTCTCTCTCTCTCTCTCTCTCTCTCTTCTCCCCGCCCTCCCTCCCTCCAAACTGTGAGGCCTGGTCTCAGCACTGAGAGTGCCCGTTTTAACGCTTATTGATTTTTAAGGTAGATGGCTGGATTGCTGAAGTAGTTTCCCGGGCCGGACTTGGCTCACAGTTTTCCTATGCACATCCATTCATGTGAATATACGCGAGTCCCACCCACCCTCAAGTTTGAAATTTTTTCCCAGAACAGCACTGGTGCAATGCAGCATCCGAACGGTATTCCTCAGCGCCGTGACCAGCCGTTCTTGGGCCAGGTCTCGCATGTGCGACATCACCACTCGCTGTGCTGGGTAGTCAGATGGGTCAAAGCAATAATGGGCATTGTGGAATGTGATTCAGAAGTATTTCTCCCCCCCAAATGGCAAATGTTTTAGACTTTGAGCTGATCTGTGTCTGCATTCTGTCTGACTGGCTCTTGTTTTTTAAAGTTTTTTTTTTCACGGCTTGCGCAGCCTGCCGCTGTGTGTGTTTATGCCGTAGACTGTAGAAAAAATATGGAGAAAGTGACTGTGATGTCACCCATTGACTTTCCATGGGCTTGTGTGCCACGAAAGTGCAGTTTTGTGCTGCCGCCATGTTGTAAAAAAAAATTGGGCGCAGGGGGACTCTTATATGGTTAAGTCTGTGGCAGGTCCAGGTTGTCCACTAAGCGTATGAGATACTAGTAACGTGCTGTGGCTAGGTGTCCAAATGACAGAATATTAAATCG
The DNA here is from genome assembly GCA_022702515.1 of Ilyophis sp. 1 JC-2022. Lineage (NCBI taxonomy): Eukaryota > Metazoa > Chordata > Actinopteri > Anguilliformes > Synaphobranchidae > Ilyophis > Ilyophis sp. 1 JC-2022. Next base: position 28,934,494 of record CM040400.1, read on the forward strand.
GCACATGGGACTTGCAACTACGTGTCTTTGGGGGGGAGGAATTTATTGACTTCATATTTTAACCGCATTGGTACCATTGGTACCACTGAAAGTGAGCTTCAACAATGAAGCCTGGTCTTGGCCCCTTAGTCTGTGCCCACACGCAAAAATAATTGGTTGTTCTCTTGTAAGTTGCGCATATTTTCTTTTTTCATTCTTCTCTAAATGCTCCCATATTTTCATGATGAAATGCATAGCCATCACCCCAAAAAATGTTCTTCATTTTTAAGTTTTGATGGTGGTAACGTGAGGTAGCATGACGGTCGCTCTTGGCGTAATCGAGACGGATTGCTGTCCCCCCACCCTTCTCCACGCAGGCTCGAAATCCAGTGCATCCTTGCTGATTTTGAATAGTCTTGGTAAGAAGATGCTGGTGGGCTAGAGTGTGTCCGGGCCGCCCTCTGTTCTAGCTCGAGTCGAAGCTTTCGGGGTGCACCCTGCAATTCGGTCATGTGCCCAAAAGGGGCCGTCCCGCAGCGACGAATAAAGACGTGGAACGAATCAGCTGATGGTTGCTGTGCTACCTTTAAAGTTGGCATTTCGCACCACATATTTTTACTTTCTTTTTGACCTTAAACCGAAAAGGATTTCTGCTTAGGGCATACACATTTTGTTGATTGTTTTAGGCATAAATCTCAAGTTACTTACTTTTCATAGTTGCTTCGAGCCACCGCTTGCCTTTTTCAAATCAAATATATTGAAAAAGGCCTTAAATGTTTTTTCCCTGAAATTAAAAAATGTTGGCATTATTAACGCAGAAGTGAGGTTTCCCCCCTGTTGGTGGTGATATTGCGTTTAGCTCTGCTTTCATTAACATCTGAGCTAATGGAACATTCTAGTAATCTTCCAGTTTTTTCACCCTGATGTAGCCTAATTTGTGTTAATCCGAGTAATAGTCATTAACTTTAAATAGGGGTTGTTGATATCGTGGACAATCGTAGTATTTATTTTTGTTCTCTGTCAGTGGTGCCGGTTGTCAGAACAAGTGAGGAATGTCAAGTGACCTTGCAGAACAGAGTGAGTTCAGGCATTGTGTAAGGGAACAGCGGCCACACAGACTTCTGCTGCCTCCTGCTCTCTCATGCTCTCTGTCTCACTCACTAATATTTATCATGTTTCTCATATTTGTCATGTTTCTCATTTCTTCCTCCAGCCAGTCTTACCATTGTTTTTCTCCACTCTTTCCCCCCCTGCTCTTATCAGTAACTGATAACAGCTGTAGCCGTTTTAGATAGAGCTTTGCGCACTTTACAAGTGGTCTGATACACTTTCAGGCCTGCGCCTGTGTTCTTTATGTATTGAGTCGGAGGGCGTATCAGGGATCAGTTTTTCCTTTTGGCCCGTAATGGATAAGGCTATAATATGGACAGGGGAGCCTCATTCTAGATCAGCTTAGGTCAGCGTGGACGGTGCAGCTTGGTGCCTGTCGCTAGAACAGAAATATAAACATTCGGCTTCAAGATCTCTCATCGATGATTATTGCGGTAGGAGGTTGGTCGGGAGGGCAGTATTCAAGCTCTCAATAATTAACAGGAGGAAATTAATCATCTGGAAGAAATATTCTTAAAGGAGCACCTAAGAACGCTGAATAACAAAAAGGATTATAATTAATTTGTTTTATTTTTATTTGTTTTCCATGCCTGACCCGAAGTGTGAGTGTGTGAGCACAGACTCGCTTTCGCGGCTAGTGCGGGTGCGATTTTGTGATTATTCCATTTTTTTCTTTCTGTCTGGGGAGCTCTTAAATGTTCCAGGTTAACATTATTGAAAATGCACATCGCTAGTTGGTGCTTGGGTAAAATGACCAGGGCAGTTCATCGGTCCAGCCCAAACGGGCACTTTGGACGTGATTTTTTCCAGTTCACCCAGCCCAACCTTGCCTGTTATGTTGCGTGCAGTATGCGTGTTTCTCTGCCAGCGTATGTTCAAAGTAAGCCAGGTTTGAAATTTCAACTTCCCAGGAAATGGCTAAAGCTTGATTGTGGTATCTTTTTATTTATTTTTGTGTGATATTTTTTTAACGACTTAACTGCTACTTGATTGGCTGAAATCAAGTCACAATCATGGAGAATACTAGGCCTGTGACTTTCTTCTATCTGCCAGTTACGCCCCTACCCCCCATCCATCAAATGTCTTTAGCTCCGTGCTTTTTCAACCCGGCCTGTTTGTGTAGAGTCTAGAGTCAAGGTTGCAGTGATCTGTCCCTGGTTTTCAGTGCCAACCTCTCCCTGACCTCCCCGGTGGCGAGAAACCAGGGAGGATCCTGGCAATGTCTGTGCTGTGAAAGAATTACCAAAGACGGCCTTGATATCCCTGTCTCCAGTGTGCTTTGACCAGAAGCCTACCGCTCAAGGCCGGGGAAGACTGTCGCTGGGATAGTCTAGACTACTGTTGTTTTGAGGATTTAGAACCAGTTACCAGCTACATCCTCAAGGATGGAAGGTAGACATTTGTTTTACCATGTCTTGGTGCTAGGTTTCATGCCTACAATGCAAAGGTATGTTTATCTTGGGGGCGGGGGGTGGAGGGGGGGTTGTTGTCCTCAGAAAAAGCAAACCGTCTTGCTGGGGTTCGTTTGGCGAGTACGTCAGAGAGAAGCACGGGATAGTTCGGTCAGGGTTAAGGGGGTGTGGGCAAGAGGTGGCGCCTGTCCCTTTAAGTGGCTGTATAATTAGGCAGGAATTCCAGCTGGCTTAGTCACTTCTATATGGAAAGGATAAAGGGTGGGGGAAGAACACAGGCCTCTGCTCTATCATTCCCAAAGAATGCGTGTGAAAATAAGACGTGGGGTTGGGGGGGAGGATGCTAAGTGACCTTGATGGCAGTGAGACGTGTTCTGTAGTGGTGAGGGGGGGGGGGGGGTGGATTCCAGGTATTTGCCTTGACATGCCTGGGAAAGAGGAACAGGTAAGGGATTGGTAATGGGAAAAGGCTGATGGGGCGTCTGCGTCTCAGTCCAAAGCGCGGACCTCCGGTGTGACATAGGGGGGCTCTGAATAAAACAATCACATGTTCCGTAATATACTATATAGTAATCTATAGTATATATGTGACAGAGTGCATGAGCGTTTGATTGACAGGCACAAACACTTTTTTAGGCCACCAGGAGGGTTTCTTTTACCTCTGAGGATATGTAGCGGATATGTCCTATCAATATTTAATATTCAGATATTCAGTCAATATTCTGCAGGTGTTAAGATACGCCCAAGTCTGAATCAGGATATGATTTTGAGTCAAGTGCATAAGTGTGCTTAAGTCTGCACTTAATTCTCCAAGTCAGGATTCCCCCTGTATTATCAAACAGTAAAAGAATAATAAGGTGAATTGTTACAGAACCATGTAGCCTAGCATTTTATTTCCAGTGTACATACGATTACATATTATATATTATTGTATTGCAATCTTATCGTACATAATATAGAATATGGCGTATTACTCTCTCCCTGGGCTACACTTGTCACTAAGGGCATGGAAAACGCTAATTCCAATTTACTGTGTTCTGATATGTGCTAGATGAATGTAAAATTTCCCTTGGAGTGATTATGAATGCCAACAATTCTGGGGGGGAAAAAAAACTAGAGAGAAATGTCGTCATCCTCTACTTTAGAGAGAAAACAACAAATTGTGTCTCTGTCCAAATACTTATGGACTGCACTCTATTTAGGTGTGTTTACCAGTGTGATATCAATGTTTTAATCTTAAACCATCATAAGGGACACGTCTATATGCTTCATAGTGAGTGGACAGAAAGCATTTTATTCATTTTATGAGGGATTTTGGATTGGTTCTGGATCCATAGATCTATCCCCCTGTACTGATGAAAAGATGTGAAAATGATACAAAAGTGACTTTCATGAGTCAAAACATTGATTTGTAGTTAAATGTTTGATTTTCAGCCGTGCACAATTTAGTCATTTTGGATAGTTTTGGAGACACTAAGGGACAACAGGGAAATAAACTATGAAAATAAACTAATATAAGTATTGTAAATTATACAACTGTCTTCCTTCGTTTAAGCCATTTTTCTATGTTGCTCGCACCTTGAGTTATAAAGCCTTAAATGGAACACCCCCTAAACTTGTGAGAATTGACCAAATTTCACATCTGTGCGAAGGGCTTAATATTGCAGACCAGTGAATCTTAAACTGCGGGCTGCCAAAACGCGTGGGTGAAATTACACATGAAAATTGCTTCAGTGAGTAAGTAGCTAGCTGGGCTACTGTTCTGATACTGTTAAGGCTTAATTTCAAGCACACACTTTTTTTATACTAGGAATGTGTACTTTGGACTGCAGTGGTATACAGCATGGCTTGAAAACTAAATGTTTTTTCTATCCGTTCATTCCGAGCAGAATCTGAATTTTAGCATTTCTGTTCTTTTGTTCCTCCTGCAACGTAACGTTCCTGAACCGATTAGAATAAAATAATAAATCAAAAAAACTTTATTTTGTCCCACTTCCCCAACCTCAAAACCAGCCTCGTAACCTGTCTCAAAACATATTATCTTTGTGACCGTGTTTCCGAATAAACACAAATAAAGTGAAGTTATTTTTTAGTTGTGCAGCAGTCATTCTATCATTCTATGATATGCCCATTTATTTTTGACTGTTGTATTAACCTTTTAAAGCATACGGTCACACTGGCGTGATGAGAACACAAGATTAGAATGTCTATTTACGAATGACGCAACAATAAGCACCTGGGTTAAACCTCATTCTTTCTTGGACTAAACACACTTATGTTCCACAAAACATTGGACCAAATAAACTCTTCAATTTGTAAATGCCATGTCGCATCCAACAATCGACTTGAACATAAACGGACGGTAACATCAACATTATCCATGATGAGAGCGAAGAATCAGCATTGTTGGTACTAGCAAATACACTGAGAACTTGCACAGTAGCCAAACATTAAAAATTAAATGATACCACTCATTGTGATACCACGAGCATTCGCGCGGCGGCAAATTATTTGCATTTCATTTGATGTCTGAATAACTTTTAAATACAACAAAATGTTTAATTAATTTGTTTATAGGTTAGGGTTAGTTGTGGCAGTTATATCAGGGAAATGTGATGTAAAAATTTGTGAAAAACGTTTAACGGTTACCGAAAGTTTCACTTGAAGTTTTTGCTCATGAATGATATTGTTCATTTTGTTTCAGTTTTCGTTTTTGTTCCTGCAGAAATGGCTTTTTCATTTTAATTTTAATTTCCAAGCCCTGGTATGCAGCCCCTTAAATATTCCTAAAGAATATTCTTTTGTATTTTTACTTGAGCCTGGGAGGGAGAAAAAAGCAGGTTTGGGTGCTCTATTTGGTTGTTTTGGTTTTTCTGTTCTGTTTCATTCTAAACTTCTTGGTGCACTGAAGGTGTTTTTTCTGCAATTTATGCTGTGTTTTCAGTTTTTATCCCGTTTTCTGGTTGAGCCTGTAGTGCGGTAAAGTGGTGGTTTTGACGCAGCGACAGCCTCTGCTTGTTCGATCTTGCCGGCTATAATGATGGTTTATGGCCCAGCAAACAAGGTATTTTTACAGATGTGCTTCCTTTGATTTAGTGAATTAGACACCCAACTCTTTCTCTGCACTGTTTTTTCCCCTCAAAGGAAATGTCAGGATGTTACCATCTGATCATGGCTCAAGAACCCCCCCCTGGAATCAGGTGTGGCCCTCCTGCTGAGGAAATTTCCAGCACTATGGTTCAGGGAGTATGCAGTAACTGGCCCGCAACAACTGCGTTACCGTGGTGATATGTCACCTAAATATAGAGAAGTGGTTTTAGAACTGTATGTACCACCTGGATTACATACAAACTCTTCAACTCAATAACTACATTCATAGAACACTATGCACTCTTTCACTGCTAAGATGGGATCAATGATTAATTAAAAAACGTAATAAAAAAAGGTCATTTCAGAGAAATAGGGGGGGGGGGCGGGGATTAAAGGTGTGGCTGTCCCTCATAACATAACCTGAAATCATTAAAAACATGGCTGATGCTTCATCCCACCCCCGGCCCCCCTCTAACCAGCTGGAGGACGTTAGCAGATAGCCCAGGGACGCCAGTGCGTGCGTCTGGGTGAGAGGCGGGTAAGAGCCTGGCGTGGGGCTGCCTGCTGAGTCACAGGAGGGAGCTCTGACTCATCCTGCTTTCCGCTCTCATTCATAAAATCTGCACGATACTACAACTTCCTCTGCTGTGTGCCTCCCTCCCTCAATCTTTTCCCCCATCAGTCTCTGTCTCCCCCTCTCTCCCTCTGTCTCTCTTACTCTCTTTCTTCCCGTACTCTTTTCTCTTCTCTCTCTTCCTTCTTACTTGTTGCATGCTCCTCTCTCTCTCTCTCATTCACTCACTCTCTGGTGAATTCCGCTCAGTCATGGTTACACAGTTGTGAAGTTTTATTACTCTGCCAGCTGCCATTTGGCCAGGGGTAGAAGTGTCGCCCGCGCCGGACACTCTGGCCCCAGTCCTCCCCGGCCCCAGCCCTCCCCGGCTGGGCTGGGCTGGGCTGGGCTGGGCTGGGCTGGGCTAGGCTGGGCTAGGCTGGGTTGGGTGGGGCAGTCTGTCCTGCTCTTCTCTGAGCTTACTGACTCACAGACAATAGGGACTTTTATGCTCTGTGTACCCCAGGCTAGGGAATGCCTCCAATGTTATGTACCTTCAAACAACACGACTGCTGAACTGCTATAGTGTACGTTTGGAAGACAGGATTATTCATGTGTGCATTTAGGACTGTTTAATGCCCGTCGCTGTATGGGAGTAAAGATTATAGCAGTACAGAGCTGCAGCATCCCTATGGCTCATTTCTGTGGGACGGGTGTTGTGAATGGGTGTTGCCATGGTAGAAAGCTGGTGTCTGGGCAGATGAAGGTAATTATAGTAATGCCTTGCATTTATGTAGCGCTTGTCATCTCACGATCTCAAAGAGCTTTACAGTGAAGTGCGTGATGAGGCCGCGGGGCATGGCGTCGGCGCGACTGCCCGGGCGGAGAGGCGCGCATCCTTATCCGCCGCGTTTCGTTTCATTGGCATCGTCGGAGTGGAGGTCCGCACTGGGCAGGGTGAGGTGGGCTGGGGTCGTAACCGGGTCACCAAGGGTCGCGGGACTTCAGACCAGCTGGCCGGCAGAGTGGAGATGACCAGTTGCTACGGGACCGTGGCAACTGTTGCCTCTAGATCTGACCTCCACTGACCCTTCCCACCCACCCTTTTCCTGGTTGTAAGACTGGTAGGCAGTCTTATGTGTATCAGTTTCTGAAAAGATGTAAGAAATGATCTTGCCTCCCTTGTTAAGACCAGGCCTTTCCCTGCCTGACGGCTTTGTTCAAGGGGTTCTGAAAGGTATGTTGGTCAGGAAAACTGGACTCACTGCTGTTTTTACTGGTGAGGTAATATGTCACGCTGCAAGCAGGGAAAACTCCCCGGGGTAACTGAGCAGAAATGTCCTATCTGAAAAAAGCTTGGCGTGAAGTTCGGGATTGCTGTGAGCAGACTTGCATAAAAGCTATTTTTGGAGTGGAGCGAAAACCACTTCCACTTCTCTGTGGACTGCACAGTCCCCGTACATTGCAGGTATGTTAGACATTTACACAGTTTCATAACAAAAATCAAGAATTTCACGCATGGGTGGTGAATGGTGAAGCCAGTCTAAACAAAGGTTCACTGTAGATTTCAGATTACTGTAGCTTCAGGGCAATTAAAAGACCCTAATGTTTCCGACCCTAATAAATGATGATTATGACCGTTCGGTCTTTTATGGAATGAAATGGGAAGGTTGTACTTTTTATTGAAATGTATTGGTTGTAGTAACATGAGGTTCCGCGGCACATGCTAAAGAAAGCCCAAATGTCTGTATGCGTGTGCGCCTCTCTGTATGTGTGCTTTCAGTTGTGCGCGTATGTGCGTTTGCATCCGTGTGTCTGTCAGGTTTTATACCTGTGTGCGTGCATCTGAGCGAGGGTACAGAGAGCTTTCCCTGCCTGGAGGTTCGGCTTGTTTCTCGTCGCCGGCTTGTTTGCGTTGGGAGATGAAAGGAGCTTGTAAAATTACAAAGAGAGTTCCTGGAGGTACTCAGCTAATTGAAAATGACTGACGCCAGCATCCCCCATTAAGCGTTGGGTAGTGGGAGGAGAGCAGTCTGTTTGACGGGAACACAAATGCCCATGATGCCATTTCAGAGAGACGCGGCGCCGCCCCGCTCTTCCGTGGCCCTGAAGTATTCACAAACTCATACAGCTTTAATACACATTTGGGTTTTCAGTAGCTCTCATTAGCTCAGATTCTATCCTCTTTTTCTGCCACTGCGGTTGGTGCAGAGGGGCTTCAAAAAGGAGGAGGAGGATGATGATGATGGAGCCATGCAGAGAAGGGACAATGTTCAGCTCCGCAAATGGTGGGACCACCCAGTAATACAGCTGTTAAGCACCGTAAGCCCATCTCGCCGCACACTCTCACGGCAGTGAGACCGTCCCGTTGACAAGAATTAAGCGTCGTGAAACCATCCCGCTGCACGTGCCGTGAGACTGTCTGTGCCGGACTCCCAGTGCAGCGAGACGGTCAGAACGATCAGGCGCAGTTGTGCTGCCATGGCGATGGCCCCACCAGCAGCAGCTAGAGAGGGAGACGGCTCCGCCTCCAACTGTCCCCCCCCCCCACTGCACAGGCCCCGTTTGATTTAATTCTCGCTCACGTTACGCTTGTCAGCACCCTCGGTAATGGGCACAGGTGCATGCCCTGTGGCGCGGGGTCCCCCCAGTGCCCGCCCTTCCTGGCACCCCCATCCGCCTGCGGCGCGGGGTCCCCCCAGTGCCCGCCCTTCCTGGCACCCCCATCCGCCTGCGCTGCCAGCCAGCAGCAGCCTCCCATTCAGTTTTGTGCCCACCAGTGCACTCAAATACTACACACTGCTTCCAAGTGTAAGTGTGTGTAAGTGTGTGTAAGTGTGTGTAAGTGTGTGTAAGTGTGTGTAAGTGTGTGTAAGTGTGTGTAAGTGTGTGTAAGTGTGTGTAAGTGTGTGTAAGTGTGTGTAAGTGTGTGTAAGTGTGTGTAAGTGTGTGTGTGTGTGTACAGTGCAGTGTGTAAGTATTGGGACAGTGACACATTTTTTGTTGTTTTGGCTCTGTTGTTTTGTTGTTTGAATTTCAAGTAAAACAATGAATATGAGCTTAAAGCACAACTGAAGTTTGGTAGAACTTTGGGTTGTGTAGTTACCTGGCCATGATATGAGTCCAAATAGTGGCGAAATATGTTCATTAGTTGCTCTGTGCTCCCCTGGGGTGATAATCCAGAATAGGGCATTTATCGCTCTCCATTCACTTTTTTGGGGCAGCGAAAACGGTCTCAAAATGACACTTCTAGCACGTATACGACCGGGAAAAAAAGCGGTATTCTGTCATTTACAGCAAAAAAACAATTTTCAAAAAGAAAAAAAGTGATCTAGGGTGTAGTTACCCTTTAACAAAAAAGCAAAATAAGGAAACATAAATGCAAAAATATATTTTAGTAATTTTTTATCTATGACCACAAATTAGATAGGCCTATGTATTAGGAATAACTTAATCTTTTGATTAAAATAAGGTTAAATAAAATATTGTAACTCAACCACTGCTAGCTTCATGTTCAGAAAGAGACAATCCTCCTCAGATTCAACTTGTGTGGTGTCATCTTTGATGGGCTCAAAGAGTTTCAAGTTTGACTTAGTAACCACCAGTTTTTTAACTCTTGTGTTTGTCAGCCTGGTGTGCACTCTGCTGTGTGTTCCACCAAACAGGGACCAGTTCTGCTCTGATGCAGCTGATGTTGGAGGGATCCGAACAATAGTTGTAACAATGGGGGACATGGCTTCACGCTTAGTCTGTTCCACCTGGTTGCTGCCTTGCTTTGTCTGCATCCCAGATGGCATCAGCACTCCACAGCCCTTCCTTATTGGAACATTTCTTCCGAGAACTAACTAACTTCCACGAACTTTCCCTTGATCTAGATTATGGTGCTGTGCAATGGCAGTGATGGTACCATATGCTGTAGAAGCCTGCTCTCCAGAAAGGACCCGGGCCTGTTCAGCACATTTTTTTTGTTTATTGTTTTCTTCAGCTTGTTGCGTTTTATTAACTAACACAAATAAACCCCTTGATTAAGTTACTTGGAAATCCCCTCACATTGCAACCCTAGTTAAAGTGCAGACTGTTAGCATACTTACGCACTGCATTGTATATACGCTTTTGTGTGTGTGTGTGTGTGGTTGTGTGTGCGGTTGTGTGGTTGTGTGTGTGTGTGTGTGGCGCGCATCTGAATCCTTTGTACCTTTTGAACTCTCGGTTGCCTGATCTTTGCTTCTTTGCTGCCAAGAGCAGCCGCAGATGTGCGCCTGTGTACCTTCAACACAAAATATCATTAAAGTAACTTGACTCAAACCGCGTTTCCACCTGTTTCGTGTTTCCAGCAAATTCCACAGGTATCTGAATGATGGAGAGCAGAAAAATCCTTGAATGTTCTAGCGATTTCAACTTGAAAATGTCACAGAAAAGGACTGAAAGATAAAAGTGAATGCAGTGGTACCCTGACACCAGTGTGCTTTCAGCTGAAATTTTTTTCCCCATGTGACAGATTGCCCCTCCTCTCTCAACACAGTCCTCCTGAATGACAGGCTTTGCGGTACCAGCCTGTCGCCCTTGAATCACTCTTTGATTGCCAGGTTGTTGTGAGTGCAGACAGTACTGTTAGTTTTAGTAGTTGCCAGGTTGTGGGAGTGGAGTTTAGTGGTTGTAATTATCCTGTTTATTGGCAGATCCTAGAGGTTGCCATGTTGTGGGCGTGTAGTTTATGGGTAGTTTTAAGTTTGCAGGTTGTGGGTCCAGAGTGTAGGGGGTAGTCGTAGAGGTTGCCAAGTTGTGGGTGCAGAATGTAGTGGTCACCTTAGAGGTTGCCATGTTTTGGATGCATCAGTTTTCAGTTGTGTTAGAGTATGCCAGCTTGTGGGTGAAAAAGGTTAGCTGTAGTCTTCAGAGGTTTTGGGGGTCGCCAGGTTGTAGACGCATAGCATCGTTTCCCTTTCACTCGGCACAAAGCAGAGTCAGGAAAGACGTGTGCTTACTTGTAAATAAGCTCGTTTTTAAAGTCCGTTCCCCTCCATCTCCATTTAGCCTGTCCTGCGGTTTGACTTCATGTTTTGTCTGTTTTGTTTGTGTGGGAAATGACATGCAACAGCGCTCCCGCAAAGCAAACTGCATTAACCCCCCCCTCATATCTCAGATTGCTTTATTAAGAAGCCGCACGCTAATCCCGCATGACAGCCATGCTGCTGCTGATAGTCTGTGCGTGTCTCTGTTTCTCTGTCTCCGAGAGAGATGGAGGGTTTGTTTGTGTTTGCACATGTGTGTGTGTGAGCCTGTGTGTGTATGTATCTGTGTCAGAAACGGAGTGCTTGTGCACATGAGAGAGAATGTGTGTTTGTGTCTGTGGGTTTTGGGGTGGAGAGGGGGGATATTTAAATTGAGTGCTGTCATTCAAGCCTCACATAATGCACAATACGCAGGGTGTTCCCGTCGTGGCGAGACACAGCGGCCCTGGAGACATGTTCATTCCTGGCACGAGGAAAGAAAAGGTTTGAGTAATCCCGTCGCTTGCCGTGAGGCGGCTCAGGGCGGAGTACGGCATGGTTTAATCTAATCGTGGGACGGGTGGGGAGCAGCGTAGAGCTCACAGGCTCCGACCCCTTCCTGAATGCTCCCTTTCACAGGCGCTCGAGCAGTGGAGATTCGTGCCGTCAAGCTTCCCCTAAACGCGGAAGCCCCGCTCCATATGTTGGGGGGGGGGGGGTCACGGAGCTGCGCACGTTTGCTTGCTCGGGAGCACAAGGAGCGCTTTGTCCGTCGGGGCCTTCGCCAATGTCGCTTCGCCAAGAGTCGCGGTCTTTCATGTTAGCCACTCTTTCACACGAGTATCTTCCAGTGCCATACTCATGCATCCACATTTAAAGAGCATAAAAATATAAATTAAAAAAATAGCATTATTCATGATGGTAAGGGCAGGACATTCAGCACATCTAAGCTCAGACGCTTGCTTACAGTCGAGTAACCAGCACTGTGTCCAGCCTGGACTTCAACTCTCTTGAGGGTCTCTGCCACTAATACATGACCCGGCCGTGTAGCGTAGTGGTTAAGGAACTGGGCTTGTAAGCTAAAGTTTGCAGCTGAAGTGCATTTCCTAGGTAGGACACTGCAAGGTAAACTTACTTCAGTTAATGTCCAGCTGTATGAATGGAGTATGTAACAACGTAAAAGAAGAGGGGGGGGTCTGCATGGTGTTGGAGAAACATCATGTGACCCAATTTCACAGTTTACACACTGCAATCTTGCTCTCTCTCTTTCTCCCTCTCTATTAATTTTTTCACTTCTCTCCCGCCCTCTTTCTTTCTCTTTTGCCTTCCCCCTCTCTTTCCATCTCCCCCCGCTCTCCCTCTCTTTCTCCTGACCTATAGAGTTCCTGCTGTGAGTTTGTTTCCTGTGCCTGATGGTGTTTATCAGTAAGAAGCTGGGCAGCCCAGCTCTGTTTATACTGTAGTATGTAGTGGAACAGAGTCCTCAGCGCAGCGGCCAGGGTTTTTCCGGAATGTTCTTTCATGAACACTACTACCAGGGTTCCTTGCTCTTGCTCTGACCCTGATGTTGTGGTAGCGCACTGATAATGCGGCTGCATGTGTGTGTATATGAGTGTGCGTGGGTGTGTGAACGAGCATGAGCACTTTTGTGTTAGGTGTGTGTGTATGTATGTATGTGTGTGTGTGTGTCTGGGACACACAGCAAGCCCACCCTACGTCATTCTGGGCGGCTCTGGCTCGGTGACCAGTCCCCCTGAGTGAACCATAGTGGCGATGCAGGGAAAGCCATTTATTTTCTACCTGGTCTTTGTATTGTGTGATTCACTGGACACCAAATGAAAACTCACCAAGCTTGTATGAATATAAAGACAGGAGATGCCTATATGCCACGAGGGTAGGCCTTGGAGAAAGGGCCAGTCAAGCCCTGGCTTCACTGCATTACCCAATGACGCCTGGAGACTGGACGTACAGCTTTTTTTTGACCTGGGCCATACGTGTTCGACCTCTTCTCCGGCTAATTCTTTGTTGTTTCTTGTGCTGTTTTTGATTTGACGTGAAGCAGGATGTCGTAATGCCTTCTGCCTATCTGAGAAAATGCCTGGGTGCGTCCAAATATTCTTCACCTCCTTTCCTCCACTCCCACTGCCACTTCTCTACTACCCGGAAGTATGCAAAACTGCCTGAACGTTTAGAGGACAAGTATTTGCATGTTCATTATACAATGTACCTGACATTGCGCTTTGCGTCGAGACATTAATTAATATGTAACCATTAATACTTAATTAAGATGTAATCGGCAACATTAGATTAAAACTCAAAGATCTGTTTCTGGGGCTCGGAGGAGAGGAGGTGGTAGTGGAGGAAAGGCGGGTGCATTTTCGAGCATTGGGGGAGTGGAGGAAAGGATGTGGGAAGTGAAGAATATTGGGACGCGCCCCCTGTAAATCTGAGTCGGCCTGTGCCATGGAGCTCTCTGGAGGGTCCTGTGCTTATCCCCGCCGCTAAACAGGTTTAGGGTTTTTTCTTTTTAGGTTTTTAAATTTTAAATTAATTTAACATTTTTTTAAAGGCCATCCCAGCCCCACCTCTCCCACCCTCCAAATTTTGTGTGCTATTTGGCAGATCAGAAACTTCAGATTTATATAAAAGCCCAAATGCGTTTAGCGGCTTTTGTCGTCTTTGGTCCTGTTTCTCCTCGTTAAGCCAGAGAATAGATTTTTTAAATAATTTTTTAGAATTGGCTTAACCCGCGGGTGCCGGAAAGTGCTGCTCACACCACACGAGTATGCGTTTGCAGCTTTAAAGTTCAAGCCGTGCCCGCCCCTCTCCCCAGCCCATGTGAAAAGAGAAGTTGGAGGTGGGTGGGCGTGGGGTGCGTGGCAGAATACTGCCGTGCCGGTGTTTGTGGGGAGGTTCCCCGTGCACAGCCCCACCCCCAACACCCTCTGAATTCAGTGCGCTTTTTGGCAGGTCAGACGCTTCAGATTTCTATAAAAGCCCAAGTGTGCCTTAAGCGGTGTCTCACCCCCTCCTTCTCTGGTGGCGCGATCCATTTTAAGATTGATTGGGTCTCCAATTGGTTGGATAATAAGCTTTTCTCGTATCGAGCACTGTCGCTTCATTCATGATCATTTCTTGAATCCACTGGAGAGGGAAGAAACGCTGCACTAACATCAAATGTTGCTAATAGCCGTTTATGGTTCCTGAAGTGGCCTTTTCCCAGAAGACTTATCCTCATTCCACAACTCATGGCCGTCTCTGTTAGACGTTTCTGGTTACAGGTTTTTTGAGCAAGACAAAAGACGTTACGCGGGCATTTTGGGGGGGCGGGGGGGTTCTCTCTGTTGAAGTGAAGGAATACATTTTATTTTTTTTAAAATCCGTCACTGCTAAAGAAAGAATAAAAAGCAAACAAGCAGCAACAAAAAAAAAAAGAGGCAGACGTCTCTGCTATCTTAATTGCAGGGATGACGGCACGCTGCAAGTGTGACTGCGACTTGGGGGGGAAGAGAAGAAGAAATCTTTGTAAACTGACACACCCATTCTAGGAATCTCGAAAAGAACGTTGGTGGTTATACTGTATTTAGCTGACCCATGTAATTATGTGCCCTTTTCACTGAGGGGCAAAGATGAGGTCTATCGGAAGACGATTCCGATTAGCTTTGGCGGTCACGGAATCCCCCTTCTGCAGTGCGTTTCCTGAGGGAGGGGCACTAGTTTGGGACATGGGGTAAAATGTTCCGTGTGAGAATTATATATCTCAAAATCTGAGAACGTCAAGCTTGCAGTTGAACGCAGCATTAAAAAAAGGCAACCGAGCCGATTTTTCATTGAAAGTCAAAGTACGTTTATGCCAAGGGGTTGGTTGTGTTACCCCACCTTCCTGTACTTTTGTTGGTGGGGGGAGGGGGTGAAAAAAGTTAACAACAAAAACAAAATGACTCCCTTGTTATTTTTGCATGCTCTTCACTCCTCAGGAGGAGGGAGCAAAACATTCCCTCCTCCTTCCCGTTTATCTTTCTCTCTCTCTCTTTTTTTCTGTTTCTCACTCGCGTACACACACGCACGAAACCCTTTGTTCTTATCAGCATCCTTACACGTTCTAAACTGTCGTCCCATTTCAAAATTGTTTCCATCTTATTAAAACTGTTCCAGACTTGCTGTTGAAGCAGTGAGTTTCGACGAGCTGATGCCCTGGAATTAAAATCAGGTGACTAGCTGTGAGCTCTCAACTGTGGCGTATCAACAGTACCGATGTTAACGAAGAGCGACGTTGTCCACGCGTGTCATTAACACGCGTGGGCCTAAACCTCACGTCCATGTGTTATCGTTCTGCTCCCCCTGCTCTGCTTCGATCGCACCAAACATGGTTTAACCCACGCCCAGATTCAACAGGTCTCATCATGTTTTTCCTCTTCCTCCTGCCATGTATTTTAAAGGGGAGTTCCATCGAAAAAAGGATGTTTAATTTGTCGAAAAGTATCTCTCCTCCTGATTAAAATGAGCTTTCAAGAACTCAACCAACTTTCTACCTGTAGTGAGAACAGAGATATAGCCCCAAACTACTGTGCATGTACCAGGTACCTGCTTTACTGTGAACTGGCCAAGAGCGCTTATAGTTTATAGGTGGTGTCAGACCGGAGCGGAGGCAGGGTTGCCAGATCTTGCAAGAGTTTCCAGCCAAATGGCGACTAGAACTAGCCCAAAATATATTTTTTACCGAAACCAACATATTTTAAGTAGAAATCAACGTATATTTTTTTTCTTTTAAACGTGTGTGCTTTGTGACTTAATTTTTCCCCGCGACTGTACTTGGAAAGTAGTCCAATTTGGCTGTCAAACCGCGGACTTGGCTACACTCAGCAGAGGGGCTCTGCGAGTCCTGCACATATAGCGTCTCTTTTGAGAGAGGCCACGTTGGGCACTCGCTGGCAAGTTAGCCACTAATGTAACAGTTCTACTGAAAAACATACCACTACAATTAGCTAGAGTCTCCAGAAAAACGGGGAAATACGGCCATTAATTTAGGAAAACGCAGCCCTTCATTTGTCTATGTTGGTATCGTGAAAACATTAGCCAGCCTAGCCAGAAGTCTGTAGCTAACACTTAGGCTACTCATTTCTCACCCCGGTCTTCAAAGGAAAACGCCCTTCCAACTAGGAGTTCCATGTCGGAAATCAAGGATCGGGAAATCAACCCTGACCTCCCGACTAGGAAGAACTTGACGTCATATCATTGTGGCAGCTCACACAGCGACCCACATTGTGATCAGTAAACAAACATTACTTTCAGACAATTTTAGCTTTTCAACTTCCGTTTTTCAGTATGAAATGCTTTTGTATCAGGCAACGTGCCGAAACAGAAGGATAAACATATAGCTACAATTAAGTTAAAGCATTATTGTTGTAGTTGTTAGCTGTTTTAGCTATATTTGCTAGCAAAGCCATAACTTTCCCAGTTGTGCAACTTGAACGGAGGCCATTGAGTTATAGCCTACTGTTTGTCCACTGTAACCTGTAACCGACAGCATTAGAGTCCTGTTCTGTTTAGTTTGCGAAAAAAAAACCTTTAAGGAAAGAACGTATCAATGTAATTTTCTGACATTATAATAAAATGGCTAGCTTGAGCTACGATATGTCCGTACTTAGAACAGTGACAGATACAGCAATGTTTCCTCCCTCGCTGGCTCCGCCTACGTGCCTATGTAATTTACACGATCACTTGACGCCACTGTGGTCTTTCAAAAACGAGGAAGTGGTAGAGGTGTACATCATTTTGACGTATACCTCTACCAAATTTGTCATTTTAGCTGCCAGTATTTCCGTTCACATATTGATTTGGCCAGCGACAAAGAGAGACTTAATTAGTTGCGCCTTGATCTGTTAAATGTTGTTTTTCGGTGGAACTCCCCCTTAAGCCAAACTACTCAGCGAAAATTAATCAGATTTTTCAGTGCCAGTTGCAATTTAAGAGTTGGGATTAAAAAGCTCTTTATTTGGTTTACAGCTTCCAGAAATTGTTGAATGCTGGTAATCCAGTTGGGTGTTCAGCGTTTTTTTAGCGGCGGAGAATTAGCTCAACTTGTCGGTTTGACTTTTTTGTTGCAGTTTGTTGTTTGTGGTCAGAGGAAAGCGGTGACGTCAAATAATCTTTCCTGAAAAATAATGCCGATACCACCTCGCCGTCAGGCAGGCTAATGATAATAATGTTGAGAGAACGCATTCCCAAAGACGCTATGAACGTTTAATTTTAATCTAGAAAATTTCTCATTCTAGTCTGGGTCCCCATAAAATAAAACGAAAGGGGATAAGGTGTGGGATCCCTCTGCCGTTAATAGCTGAGAGCAGTCAGTGGATGTCGTCCGCTTCCTAAGATGGAGCTTCGTTGACTCCGCTCACTGAGAGCCAGAGTGGCCAATGACGGTGGTTAGGATGAGGAACCTCATCGGGGAACCAGTATGCATCTTAGAGTGCACGGTTAGGCTTTCCTCCCCCAGAGCTGTAGTTTTTGACAGTGTTTCTAGCTAAAGAATCTAAGTTTCGGTGGTGGGGGGGGGGAGGGGAGGTGGGGTGGACTTCACTCTGTCCAGAGTTTCCATGCAAACTGAAAACAAGATGGGTCTCTAGCCGATGGCAACGATGACATCACAATGGCAGCATCATTCAGCTGTAGCCCGAGGGAGCTGTCTCTCGACAAAGGGTTTCGCTGCTTGCCTTTCGTTTGGGGTTTCACGTGGCCAATTTTTCAAACGTACGTGCTCCGGCTGACCGCGCCGCGCAGCGAAATGCATTTTTCAAGAACTCGCAACCGAGAGGCCCCGTCCTGCAAGTCGCTGGCTCCTGGCGCCCTGGCTTTCAAGGCCACAGTCGGAGCTCATGTGATTCTGAGCCCAGCTCTTACCTAATGACACCGCCACCCCATGCTGCCCCTGTTTTTTGTTCCAGGAGAAATGAGGAGTATTAGGTGGAAAGCCGTTATATTTTCAGCCCTCTTATTCACACCCCTAACCCCAATCCCATGCGTTTTTCAGTCACGGCCAGTCATGGTTTTACAGTTCAATTATGTTTCAATGAGGCCAGTTGAGTGAAAAAACATGTTAATGGTCACTGGTGAGGCATTCCAGCAGTGACTAATCTTAACTGAGCGGTTTTTTATTTTACCTCTACAATAATAAAAAATGAAAAAAAAAACTAAATTGAGGGGATTACCTGTTTATTGTAATGAAATGATAGTTGCGTTCCGGCTTGAAGTTTCACCTGTTAAATGCTTTTAAGAGTGTCCCTGTTAAATGCTTTTAAGGTGTTGGTTTTTCCAGGAAGGGGTCAGCAATGTTATTCTAAATTCTCTCACCATTAAATTCCTTTGGAAGCCTTTGCGCTGCCATGGAATTTATATGGAGCAATGTCCCTGCCTTTTGGGGAAGAAGTGATAATGGTGCTAGTCATCTGCCTTAAGAGGGCTTGCCTATTGGCCCATGGTTTGCATAGCGTTTGTGTTCAGTGCTGTGGAACCAAAGTCTGCATATGCCCTTTTGTTCTCAGTTGTTTTTCTTCCTCATTCATTTGAAAACACTTCTCCAGGTCAGATTTTCCCTTTGCATATTGTTTTTGATTTGAACGGTTTGCGTTCATTTGAAAAGGAATTCTGTCTTTTTCAATGTATTTGAGGAATTTAGATCAAGAATTTATGGTTCAGGATCCACTTAGACCAGTGATTTTCAACCACTGTGCCGCGGCACACTAGCGTTGCCGTGAGAGATCGTCAGGTGTGTTGTGGGAAATTATCCAACTTCACTTAATTAGTAACACTTTTGGTTGGTGGTGTGACTCAGGATTTTTTTTATGTAAAAAATGTGCCTTGGCTCAAAAAAGGTTGAAAAACACTGACTTACACAATCCCCTAGAAATGCAGTTCTTCATTTCTTAAATCCCCAACCTATAATTTATATTCAGTAAAAAAATAAAAATAAATACGCAAGCAGCAGGTGATTAATTTGGCAAATACCAGCTGTGTTTTGCAAGTGTCTAATGACTAACGTCTGCCGGGGCGAGCTGATACTTAAAAAAAAATTGTGTTTCGGGTGCGGCTCTTTGGAGGGAATGCCACAGACATTCTTTCGCCCCCCCCTGAGCAGGATCCTCGCAGTCAAACGGCGGAGGTATTTGGACATCAACGGCGGTGACCCTTTCCAAAATCACCTCGAGGGTCAGTTCGGGAGGAGTTTACGACACTGTCCCGGACCTGGGGCAGGGTGTCCTCCCCGAGACATTCCGGGGATTCCTCCGTCTGTCTGCGAGATGAGTCCTGGCAACAGACAATGGTGGGGTTTGTGAGGTGGCCTGGATAGTGTGAGGGAGGGGCGCTGGCATGAGGCAGGATTGGGCTTAAAGGAACTGGCCTTGTCCTCATTTTTACTTCACAATGTACCTGAGAGCCACAGGTGGCACCGTTTTCCCCTCGCACTTGAACACGCGTGAACAGGGCTCCATCTACCAGGCGTAGATCTGAGCAAGTCTAGCCCATAAATCGTAACGATAATTAACAATAACAATCGGCACCACCATGTGACCAATCAGCTTTCTTTTAATCCTTTTTCTTTTGGTGTGTGTGTAATCATACCTGATGCAGTAGTGAACCTCCAAACATACACATACACCTGAACACACCTTAGTTCCCCTCACATACACCTGAACACTCCTTAATTCCCCTCACATACACCTGAACACACCTTAGTTCCCCTCACATACACCTGAACACTCCTTAATTCCCCTCACCATACACCTGAACACACCTTCATTCCCCTCACATACACCTGAACACACCTTCATTCCCCTCACATACACCTGAACACACCTTAATTCCCCTCGCATACACCTGAACACACCTTAATTCCCCTCACATACACCTGAACACACCTTAATTCTTCTCACGTACACCTGAACATGCCTTAATTCTCCTCACATGCACCTGAACACGCCTTCATTCCCCTCACATGCACCTGAACGTGCCTTCATTCCTCTCACATGCACCTGAAAACACTCATTCCCCTCACATGCACCTGAACGTGCCTTCATTCCTCTCACATGCACCTGAAAACACTCATTCCCCTCACATACACCTGAACACAAACTTAATTTCCCTCAGGTACACCTGCCTAGCAGTTGCCCGGATAACTCCCCTTTTCCGAGGGAGACCACACACCATTGCTTCTTCTTCTCCACCGTTTCCTCCTTCAGTCTTAGATGGGCGGGGGGGAGGGGGTGTGAGGTCGGTCATAGACTCCGGAAGGAGTTCTCACGCTTTCAGCGGCGCAAGGTTTTAGCAAGTAATTACCACACGCTTAAAGTTGAAACCAACATGGAAAACGAGTGTCAGAAAGGAAGAGGAAAATAAAAACCCTCACAGGTATTTGGTGAGTGTCTGAGATGACACGCGGCTTCTTCGCCGTGAAAAGAGGAGGGAAAAAAAGGCCATCGGTGGAGTTTGTTTTTCTTTTCTCTTTTTGTGACTCCTTTTGTCCTCCGAGCCCGCCCAGGTCGAGGGACTCGATACGCTCTCCCTCCCTCTCCTTTTGTGTGTGCATTTATGTATTTTCTGTTTGTTTTTTGTTTCCTTCCCCCTCCCTAAACCCGCGTGCGTGTCGGGTTGCGGCTCGGGTGGCAGGCGCCGGGGTTGGGGGTGGAATCGGGGCGGGGTCGCTGCTTCACGGGCAGTCTTTCCACCGCAGCCCCATTCAGGCTAGCTTTTCTTTACGGCGACCTCAGTTGGAAATTAAGTTTGTTTATTGTTACAGAGTTATGGGAGTCGGAAGTTTATCTTTTTGTTATTTTCTAACTGCGCCTCTTCTCTCTTGGGGGTAGAATAGGGAAGAGGCAGATGGAGTTACTGGCTCTATCCCGTTTGGACTGCCACCAAAGCATCATATTTGTTTCATTGACTTCATGCTCACCTTCCCCCTCCTCATCAATCACCATCGGCATCCTACATCCAAGCTGAAGTTGAAGTGGTTTTGATTATTTAACATTTATTGGACATACACACTACCCAATCAGCTGTATGAGCTGCGTGGACGTTGTAATAATTTGTTTTTACCTACAATGTTTCTTTCTGTCTGAAAATTCGTGTGAATCACTCTCACTCTTTCTCTCTCTTTCTATTTCTCACCTGTCTCTCTCTCGTATTAGTACAGTGCGCATTCTGCGGTTTTCTTCAGTGCACTGCAGTTGGCGAGGCCGTCCCGTGTTTCCACGGCGACGGGCCTCTTTCTCCCCTCCAGCCCTTGTTTGTCCGCGCGGTGCTTTGTTAACGGCGGGTGAATCGGCTCATTATTGACCCCGTCTGTGGAATCGCAGGAATTCCGCACGGCAGAGAGGCAGAATGGCACGGGCTGAGGGGGAAAATCGACTTTGTTTGTGGGACGTGCACCGCAGACGGAGCAGAGAGTCTCTCGGGGCCCGTTTGGATGACTGCGGCCGGGTCACCTGACCGAGTCCTGTGCACTGCCCGTGACCCTCAGCCCTCTGACATCACTCGCGTGACCAGCATTAGAAGCGTTAGCTGATTACGGCAAACCATGCCCTAACAAACAAACGTTTGACGTCAAACAGAAAAAATATATTTTTGCCTCGTGTTTAACTCCTCCGTGATGGCGTAAGTCGCCCCATCACTCAAGATTTAGGGGCTTTATTTTTTGGCCACCAATCTGGTTATTTACTTCTTTTTTTTTTACACATTCCAGCATGCTTAAAATAGTTTGAAACGGTTAATCAAGTTTAGTTGGTGTAGAGCATTGACTGGGCCATCCTTTGTTTTGTCACGCACTGAGAAATGGAGCGAGCAGTGGCGTGATGGGGGGAGCGTGGGGCCTGCTTTTGAGTGATGGGGCAGTGGAGGGTTGAGCTTGCTGCTGAGTGACTGGGGGTAGGGGGGTGGAGCCTGGTTTTGAGTGATGGGGCAGCGGAAGGTTGAGCTTGCTGCTGAGTGACGGGGTAGGAGGCGGGGTCTGGTAGTGAGTGACACGGGAGACAGGGACAGGACCTGCTGTCTCGCACATTGTGTCAGTGAGTCAGGCTGTGATGGACGAGCCTGCACTCGCCAGGCCCGTCTCAGCGGAATCTCCCAGGCTCTCTGCCCACCGAGCGAGGGCACAGTCGCTTTCTCGTAGCCTTTACCCCCCCCTTCCTCCCAGCTGTAAATAAAGGGCGGGGCCACGAGCGTGAAGAAGAACGCTGAACTGTGGAATGAAGTAGGAGCAGAATTTCTGAAATGCCGGCAAAGGGAGGGGAGCGGGGGGGGCTTGTTTTTGAACCACAAAGTCCTGTCCTGCCACTCAGGGGGGCCACCACAGCCCTCATTCCAAGAGGTGAGCGGACGGGGTGCTGCACGTGTGATCTCCCAATGGCAACAGGACGGGTTGCAGAAATGGCCTAACTACAGCCCCTGGTTTTGGGCTATGGTTGACATTTGAGCGCTCCATTGCTCTGGCTCTGTAGTAAGACGGCTCAGCCTCCGGTTTTGAGAGCTTCCAGGAAGCGCGTTCAGGCTCGTGGGGCAGCCGGCCCTGTTCCATGCCTACAGAGCAAGCGTTAAGCCTTTTATTAAGTGTTGAGCATAATTTATACTTCCTGTTAAGCGTCGTGTGACAAAAATGAGATGGAGGGAAACAGTGTTGCACGACACATTTTCTCAATTCCACACACCTCCAGAATTTTGTCTTTTTTTGTTGCACTGTGTGATTGGACAGTTTACAAATGTAAACAAATGGTTCAGGGTTTTGTGTCTCGTTACCATAGAGACAACGGAACTCTTTCTGCAGGTCTTTGCAGAAGTATAAATGGCAAATACCGTGTGACACCTTCATTTTTGTGGAACGACACTTGTCGAAAGTGACATGCGACAAAGCGTAAATTAGTTTCTAGCCTACTGCTGCTGTACAGAAGGTAAACGCAGTGTACCGTGCAGGACAGTGGCGAGCCGATTTTGCGGAAGGCGGGCCCGGCGGGGGGACAGTGGGCACCCCTCGGTCGCGACCGGGACTCGAAGAGGTGGCGAGTCAGATGGGACAGGTGGTCAGGCAGGCGGAGAAGAGCGGCGACGCGATAAGCCCATTAGCGCTCCTCTGCCTCGCCCAGCAGATCGGCCATAAACCCGGCTATAAACCCCGGATTCCAGGAATTTTAATGGTGTCTAAAGGGTTATTGCCCTCCTCACGGTACACAATTTTTGCTGCAATTTCGCCGGCTCAGACAAAGTTTCAATGTTGGAAAGAAGTCATTACAGTTTTAGCTTGATCAGGGCAACGAAAGACCGGGGATTTAGGAAAGTTGTTAAATGTGAGAGAGCAACCGACATCAGTCATCTGAAACCTCATGTAATATGCGGGACATAAGGTGTTCAAGTGACGTATTTGATGAACATCAGGTTGTAAAATGGCTCTCTGACAATACTTAATGTGTCTTTTCTGTATATTTTGTGTGTGTGTGTGTGTGTGTGTGTGTGTGTGTGTGTGTGTGTGTGGAGGAAAAGAGCCACATCCTGCATTTAGACACACCCCCTCTGCTGTGTACTTTCTCTACCCTGTCGACCCCGCCTCCTCTACCCCCCGGTCCCTCTGTTTGGCTGCTTCTGCAGGCCGCCCCTCTCCAGCCGTCAGGCCTGGTGCACGCTGGGGCCCCTACAAGAGTCGGGAGGAGCCGGTGGAATGTGCCGGAGGTTGTGAAGGGGGCACGGGCGCATTTAGGGGGGTAGAATGGTGCTCCACTCCTCCCCTGCAACCCCCCCACCCTCACACATGCACACACACCCCCTTCCTGTCTGTGACACAAACGGCCCTGCCCGGCCTCCTCAAAATTGTGTGTGGACGCCAAGCTCCACAATAGCCCACTTTCACTAATAACGAAACAGTCTTTTATTTAAAAGCCATTCTGCGGGCGTCCGCTGAACCCCGGCGCCCCTACTTCTCTGCACTCACCGTAATAACCACTTAAAATATTGATACTACAGAGGGAAAGTGTGTGCGTGTGCGCCCTTTTATTCCCCCTCTCTCTCACACTCTTTCTTTTGCCCCCTCTCTCTCTCTCCCTCTCCCTCTCCCTCACCCTGGTCTCCTCTCGTCGATGGCCGTGTACGTGTGAACGCCCCCGTATGTTTAGCAGGCATCATGGTGGTGGTTCTTACCGTTCTGAAAGCAGTAGGCCACTGGTCTTTAACTGATGTTCACATTTTGTTTTGCATTTTGTTTTGTTTGCGTTGTAATGGTAGTTCCAGCCAACACTGTAGTGATATTTTTAGCAGCAGAAGCAGCAATAGTAGTTAGTGGTAGTACAGGGTTTCCCCCAGGAAAATAGTTAGCAGAGGGGGCCTCAGAGGGTGAGCAGCGGCGGCATGAGGCGGCGAGCCGTGGTATTCACACGGTACAGCCGACACCTGACCTGGTGTAAACATGACTACACGGTGATAATTTTGTTAAATAGCGCCACTGTGCCTTTTTTTTACCGTTCCATGGAGATCTGAGTCTGAGGTTTTATAGATTTTTTTTTTTTCCTCAGATGTTTGCGGAGGCGCTCGTGAATTCAGCAGAGGCGCAGCGGCTCCGTTATTGATACCTGGGAGAAACCCTGTAGTAGCTGTAGTAGTAGCAGCATTAATAGTACTTGCAGTAGCAGTAATAGCATTAGCAGCAGTAGCTTAGCAGCAATAACATTAGAAGCATGTGTAGTAGGCTAGTTGAAGTATTCGCAGCAGCAATAACTACTTATGTAGCAGCTGTACCTGTACTGTAGCAGTATTTGCTGTAGGGGGAGTAGTGATGGTAGCAACATTTGCATCAGCAGCAATAGTATTAGCAGGGTTGCTGTAGGAGGAGCGGTAGTAATGTTAGTAGTAGTCGCTGAAGCGATGAGTTGGTTGTTTGTTGATGCAGTAAAACCTTTCTCTGCTGGGATTCGTTTCCAAAATAGTGCCTAATTGAAGTTGATTTGACTGTCTAAGAGCACGTGGAGCAGTTTCAGAATTGCACTGAAACCGAACGGTTTTTCTGACTCGAGGTGAAGCGCTGCTCTTTATCGGCCTGTTGGTGACATCTGCCTCGAAATATCTCCTCGTATTTCTGTTTTCTGTTTGTGTGTGCGTGTGCGTGTGCGTGTGCGTACGCGTGTTGCATGCGTGTTGCATGCGTGCTGTCTGTGCCTCCCCCTGTGTGTCTGCAAGAGTGTGCGTGTGTGTTTGTGAGGGTTCCACTGAGCATCAGTGTGTTTGAAACTGAATCCACAACGGCCGTGTTTGTTCCCATAGCGATGTACTCCAGTTCTGTGCACACATAACAGGGCCGGGTACGATGACCACAATCTCCCACTGTCTCCAGTAGGTTTGGACCGCCACCAAAGCATCACATTTGTGATTGACTTCATGCTAGTCTCTTTCACCCTCATCAATCACCATCGCCATCCTACATCCAGCGAAAGTGGTTAAATTTTTTTTACATTTATTGGACATGCATGTTTTACCCAATTTTAGTGCTGTCTGAGCTGCATGGATATATTATTCATTTGTTTTTACCATTTTACAATGTGTCTTTACACTGAACATGTAGCTTTTCTGTTGGGAAATCTGTCTGCCTTTACAGTGCAGGCTTGGGGGTATTTAGTGGAAGGAGTGATGGGGTTTGGGGGTATTTAGTGGAAGGAGTGATGGGGTTTGGGGGTATTTAGTGGAAGGAGTGATGGGGTTTGGGGGTATTTAGAGGAAGGAGTGATGGGGATTGGGGGTAGTTAGGAGAAGGAGTGATGGGGATTGGGGGTATTTAGGGGAAGGAGTGATGGGGATTGGGAGTATTTAGGGGAAGGAGTGATGGGGATTGGGAGTATTTAGGGGAAGGAGTGATGGGGTTTGGGGGTATTTAGTGGAAGGAGTGATGGGGATTGGGGGTATTTAGGGGAAGGAGTGATGGGGATTGGGGGTAGTTAGGGGAAGGAGTGATGGGGATTGGGGTAGTTAGGGGAAGGAGTGATGGGGTTTGGGGGTAGTTAGGGGAAGGAGTGATGGGGATTGGGGGTATTTATGGGAAGGAGTGATGGGATTGGGCGTATTTAGTGGAAGGAGTGATGGGGATTGGGGGTATTTAGTGGAAGGAGTGATGGGGTTTGGGGGTATTTAGAGGAAGGAGTGATGGGGTTTGGCGGTATTTAGGAGAAGGAGTGATGGGGATTGGGGGTATTTAGGGGAAGGAGTGATGGGGATTGGGGGTATTTAGGGGAAGGAGTGATGGGGATTGGGGGTATTTAGTGGAAGGAGTGATGGGGATTGGGGGTATTTAGTTGAAGGAGTGATGGGGATTGGGGGTATTTAGTGGAAGGAGTGATGGGGTACGGGGGTAGTTAGGGGAAGGAGTGATGGGGTTTGGGTGTAGTTAGGGGAAGGAGTGATGGGGATTGGGGTATTTAGGGGAAGGAGTGATGGGGATTGGGGGTATTTATGGGAAGGAGTGATGGGGATTGGGGTATTTATGGGAAGGAGTGATGGGGATTGGGAGTATTTAGGGGAAGGAGTGATGGGGATTGGGGGTATTTAGTGGAAGGAGTGATGGGGTTTGGGGGTATTTAGTGGAAGGAGTGATGGGGTTTGGGGGTATTTAGAGGAAGGAGTGATGGGGTTTGGCGGTATTTAGGAGAAGGAGTGATGGGGATTGGGGGTAGTTAGGAGAAGGAGTGATGGGGATTGGGGGTATTTAGGGGAAGGAGTGATGGGGATTGGGGGTATTTAGTGGAAGGAGTGATGGGGTTTGGCGGTATTTAGGAGAAGGAGTGATGGGGATTGGGGGTAGTTAGGAGAAGGAGTGATGGGGATTGGGGGTAGTTCGGATAAGGAGTGATGGGGATTGGGGGTATTTAGGGGAAGGAGTGATGGGGATTGGGGGTATTTAGGGGAAGGAGTGATGGGGATTGGGGGTATTTATGGGAAGTTGTGATGGGATTGGGGGTATTTAGTGGAAGGAGTGATGGGGATTGGGGGTATTTAGTGGAAGGAGTGATGGGGTTTGGGGGTATTTAGTGGAAGGAGTCATGGGGGTGGGGGGTATTTAGTGGAAGGAGTGATGGGGTACGGGGGTATTTAGGGGAAGGAGTGATGGGGTAAGGGGGTATTTAGGGGAAGGAGTGATGGGGTTTGGGGGTATTTAGGGGAAGGAGTGATGGGGGTCCGGGGTATTTAGGGGAAGGAGTGATGGGGTACGGGGGTATTTAGGGGAAGGAGTGATGGGGTTTGGGGGTATTTAGGGGAAGGAGTGATGGGGGTCCGGGGTATTTAGGGGAAGGAGTGATGGGGTACGGGGGTATTTAGGGGAAGGAGTGATGGGGTTTGGGGGTATTTAGGGGAAGGAGTGATGGGGTTTGGGGGTATTTAGGGGAAGGAGTGATGGGGGTCCGGGGTATTTAATAGAAGGGTTCAATTCCAAAATTACTTTCTTCAGCTAATAATGGGTTTGATATTAAAGTGCTCTTCTGTAAATTGGACCTCATATCTGTTTAACTAAGATGTTCTTCCATTCAGTGATTAATGAAGTGGTGAATTGACTTGAGTTTATACCTCTGCCATCTCCATCACTTCTACCTTTCAATTTGTATCTGCCGCCGGTGCAGGTACTAAAGCAAATTAAATTTGTTAGACCGTTATTATCACCTTTCAATTCACTGGATTCAGAAGTCATTGAGTTTTGCGTATTTAAAGGTCATTTGACGATAATTTGTAGCCTGTTTCACTAATAAATTGAGTCTATTTGCGTGTTCCAATTGTAAAGTGGAGGGAGGTGAACATATTTTCTGTGGTGGCTTGCATCTTCATAATTTAAATGATCAATTCACCCCATGTTTCAATGCACAGACCTACAGGGAGGGCCAGAATTTCATTGGTCAAATAGAAACAAAATATGCGCTCTAATATAAACAGCATGTTTACACACTGAGTGGCTGCTACTTGTTTTATTGTCTTCCGTGTCAAATGGGCCTCCTGCAAAAAGTCCCAAACTAAGCAACTTATTTACGGCCAGGACGTTTCATTTAGTTGTTGGCTAAGGTCTTTTATTCAATGATTTACGGCGACGATTTTACGGTGACTTTTTACCGCGACCGCCAGAAACTGCCTCTTGATTTTCACCAGTGCTTTAATTTAATAATTTTCAATAGTTAAGGTCTCATCTGTGTTCAGAGGAGTCAGATATACAAGTCATGCAGTTTAAGTGGAATTCTAGTGGCGGTATTTTTGTCCACCCACGGGCATGTGCTTAACCTGAGCAAATTTACATTTTCCAGTGCATGAGGAAGAGCGCCCCAATATCAAAGATAAGCACGTGCATACAGTAAATCTGAATACCTGCTTGGAAAACACAGGCAACTTTGACTCGTGCTTAAGCACAAAAGCAAATCGGCTAGGGACTCTGAATTTACACATGTAGAGAAATGTAGCTGAATTTAGATTTTTGTGGTTCTTAATTCACTGCCTTTCAATAGCGTGTGCTATTGTAAACATTTCAATAAGTTTGTAATTATAATGGATAACTTGCAGTTATTTATTTAAAAACAGTCAGATGTCTTGTTGGACAGACCGTTTTGCCTTTCCAGTGTGGTAAACGCTGGTTACTTTAGCAACAGACTATCTTTGCTCTTGGCTCTCTATACATCACTTGGCATACACTTAACCCTGGTGCACTGGAACCAACATTCCTGGTTATATAGCTACAGGCTTGTTTCTTTTTAGCTCCGCCCCTTCTTTTGACCAAAATCTACCCATGTTAGCTAACATGTTACCAGCTGGCTTTGGAGATCTGCCCGCTGCTCTCTGTTGAGCAAAAGGGTTTCCGCTGTTGCAGTCTGCTCCGCCCCCACCTGCTAGGAGGCGGAGCTGAGGGGACTGCGGACTGTCATCATGGGTGGGCAGCACGACGGGCTGTCTTTGATAAGGAAGGCATAGCAGCCGATCATGATCTGTAAGAAGAAAACATCCGAAAGGCGGTGAGTGAAAGGATGCTGGGATGCAAAAGGAGGGTTGGGTGAGGGGGCGTGGCCTGTGTCTGTGGTGAGATGCGGCCAATGGAAAGTCCTGATTGCATCTGAACAACACTCGGTGCAGTAATTGGGAAAGAGTACATGCGTCGTCCACATCTTCACCCGCACGTTTATTCACCAAGGCAGGTACTGTCAGAAATGGACCATTCACATTACGCTGCATTTAAAAAAATAAAATAATAATTGCATCTCTTTTTTTAACTTTCATGGCATGTCAGATTTTTACATTTTTTTATTTTGTTTTGTGTGATTTTTCTCAAATGACAAGGTCTAACTTCAGGTAAACTGCAGCAGCATTATTTCATAAACGTGCATACAGGTCTGCGGTTTCAGGATTTAAATGAAAAATGTAAATTTCATGATTTGCTCGGACGCGTGAGGAATCGTTTCCCTGGTTTCTTCTTGATGAAGAGAGCATGAGGTTTTTGAGCCAAAATGTCGTGGGTGCACGGCGTTGCTGGCAGTCGTTCCATGTCGAGACGAGCCCCGCCTCCCCTCCGCTCTGTAAACACATGCCGCTTTGTCTGTCACACGTGCGAGTCTCGCACCCCCTCTCCCCCAGACTACCCAATACAGACTACCCAAGCCTGCTGAAGGGGGGGGGCAGGGGTGTTGGAGTGTTGGAGGTCGGAGGTGGGGGTTGGGGCAGTCAGAAACGGCAGTTTTGATAGCCAAGCCAAGCGGCCCCTCTCTTGCTTGACTGAGTTTTAATTTGTTTGATAGCAGCAGAAGACGCCACGTGGATGCGGCACAAACAGCCACTCATGTATACACGCACGCACGCACACACACTCACACGCACACATACTCACACACTTGCATACACGTGCACACACATACTCACACACACACACACATAGACGCGCACACACACGTACTCGCACGCACACACACGTACTCGCACGCACACACACACACACTTGCATACACGCGCACACACATACTCACACACACACACACACACATAGACGCGCACACACACACACGTACTCGCACGCACACACACGTACTCACACGCACATACTCACACACACACACTTGCATACACGGGCACACACATAGTCACATATACAAACACACGTGCGCTCACATGCACAAACGTACATACACAAACACACGCACGCTCACGCACACACATGCGCGCACAAACACACGCAAAGCACATGCTCAGATACACACGCATTCTCACATGCGTATACACACACGGGCATATGCGTATACACACACCCACACGCTCGCACACACGCACACAGGCATATGCATACACGCTCGCACTCGTGTACATAAATGCGCAAATGCGCCATTATGGAAGCCTTACACCTGTCTTTGACATTGCAGTCAGTTTCAGGCAGTGGGTGTCAGCAGTGTCTGTGTTGCCCTGTTTGATAGGTCATTTGGTGACTGCAGGCAGAGAGCAATGAGGCTCCACTGCTGAGCGTCAGCGCCCCCTGAATACTTTTTATCGCGCCCTTCTCAGGCGTAGAATCGCACAAATTAGATTTATTTTCTGAGCTTCAGAATCACGGAGACGCCCTTTTGAAACGAGACATCCAGACCTCTTTCTAATCCAAACAATCCCAGCGTTCTCCCAGGGGCGTGATGTCTTTTTAATGAACGGAGGAAGGAGAACGCCTGTATGGTCACCCCCGCCCCCCCAAATGCGATACGATACAGATAGAGTACGGTAAGGCACCCTCCTGTTTCCGAGCATGAAAATCCATTGCCATAGGATTTTTAGTTCAAACTTTCAATGTTTCAGGGTGCTTGCAGTCCTTGTACAAAAACAAATCCTGGGGGTTCTTTAAAGAAATTGAAAAAAGGGGCAAAAAAGGAGACTATTTAAACTACACGCCCTCTTCTGAGCGGCGAAGGAAAATCCCCCCCCCCCCCCCTCTTCTCTAGCTTCCATCCACAGGTCTCTGAGAGAGAATCCCGCCTGCTTTTAACAGGAGCTCCTGTTTGCTTTTCAGTTCCTCCCAGGACACCAGGGGTATCAGGTTTGTTTGGTAGAGGCGGGGGCAGGGGGGGGGGGGTATGAATTATAAAGGGGGTAATGAAAGAAACGTGTGCGAGGACGCAAGAGAACACACGCGCAGGGCGCGGGAAATGCTCCCCCCAATCCCCTCATCAAACCCCCCCCCCCCCCCCGCTCCTCGTCTGCGACAACCCCCCAACCCCGTCCATAAATCCCACAGTAAGCAGATGGAGTGGGTAAAGCCGCCATTTTATGAATGTCGGTAAAAAGGGGGCGGGAGCGGAGGTCTTGATAATGCGCCGTCGAGTCGGTAGGGCCGCGTCTGTCTGACTGTCTGAGTGCAGGGGGGAGGGGCGAGGGGGGAGGGGCAAAGGTCCGTCGACTCGACTCCGGGAGGCCCTTTTCTGTTTTTGTTTTGTTACTTGCAAGACTCTCTGCATTCCATAACAAAAGCCCGACCCCACCCCCCCCCCCCACACCGTCCCATCCTGTCCCGCCTCCCCTGGTTTGTTATGGCTGTGGTGGCAAACACGCACACACACACAACCCCGCTCAGATCACAGGCACCACAGCGAGGTTACAAACAGAAGAAAAATAAAAGGAATGACTAATCCACCTTAATCCATTTTTGCAGACAGGTCGACATGTTATAGTTGGAGAAGAGGGTGTGTTTCTGCAGGTCTTCACTTGATGATATGTTGTTTTGAGTACCTAACTGTTAGGAGCAGACGTCCCATTTGAAAAGTTATGAAAATGATAAATAACTGATGAAATCTATATTTTATGGACAAATGAAATGGATGTTTTTTGCGTTCACAAAACACGGTGTCACAAGCTCACTGGAACAGACTTGAGCAGCATGGCTCGAGTTAGCTGAACTTAAACAAAAAGATCTTTTTTTTTTTTTTCTTTCTTTAAAGACCGGATCATCAAGGATGCGACCATTTTTATGTTCCAAAATCTTCTTTAAAACGTTGCCTTTCTTTACAGGGTGGGTGGCGGCAGAACAGGCCCCGTCGTGTTTTCTTTTGTGTTATCATGAGGTCACAGCGAGTTGACGCTACGCTGGCGTCTTTATGGAGGTGGTATGTCACGCAGGCGTCCACGACGCACTATTAAATTTCCAAGAATTGACTGCCACGCTCCCGTTAGAAACCCAGCCGTTTCGTATTCTTGTTTTCCATCTGCGTGAGATGAGCAGCTGAATTTTTTTATTTTTTTTTACGTGTCTGTTGCCATGGTGCTTCTCACCTAAACCACCTCTTCCCGCGGCAACAGCGGGTGCTTTTTCCAGATAGTTTGCATGGTAATCGGAGACGGGCCGGGTGGTGTGGCACGTTATACCTCCAGCGGGCGGTAGCAGGCCATGTCTTGTGCCACGTGGACATGGTGTTATGTTGTCCTGACTCCGGCCGCATGCATTAATTCCCCACTGTTCCTCCAGTAAACCTGCTGTTTGGTTGTCTCCAAACATTTAGGCTAATCTGTGTTGTGTAAGAGTTAGTGGACCAAAGTACAGCTTGATGAGGATTTGCATTCTATTTTTACCAACCCCCCACCCTCGAATGTGCCTTGAAATATCCCTTGCAGTCTGTTCCTTTACAATTATCAAATCAGTTTAATGTCATGCTGTCTAAATGTATATGCTTTGTTTTGTGTTTTTCTGAGAATGCGTTGATTGTTTTTATTTGAACAGTGAAAATTGTACTCTTCTTGGCATGAAACATAATTTTCAGGCCGAAAAACTATTTGAGATATATTTCGTTGAAAACATGTTTTATCAAGTGATCACATTGCAGAAGAGGGTGGTATTCTTGGCATGGTGTGCCTCTTGGAACTGTCTTGGGTCCCATATATTTTATGTTAATAATGTATATGGTGTAGAGACAGACAAGTGGTTTTGAAAGAAGTCTACCAGGAGTAAGTTGTGTGTGTTTGTCTCAGTTTGCGTCTATGCATGTGTGTGAGTCAAGCATGGCAGAAATGGCAGTTGCAATGTGCCCCTTGTTCGAACAAGTGAAGCTAATCGCCGCAAACTGTGCGTGCCAGGTGCCAGGTCCGGTAGCTCATTTTTGTCTCATGTTTATTTCAGTGTGTCAGGGAGGCGGGTAGACGATGACGTCGGTGCTTTTTAAGCTTTTTACTATTTTCAATCCGCCATTACCTGTTACACTGCATTTGACTTTATCTCAGGATAAAGGGGTCAAAGTATGACGATAAAACATGGCTGCATCGTAATAAGTCTTAAGTGATGATTCACGTAATTCTCCCCAGAGAGTGGAGGGAATAGAAAAAAAGTTATAAATCTTCACAAGGTAAAGCCTAAGGGAACCACAGCAACAGGCTGAACATACTAAGTCCAAATGAGATGAGCAAAGCTTCATCAGCCCTTGACCAGAGGCTTCAAAATAAAAAGATCTTCACACCTTCACATGGCTTTGCACTACACACATTTTTGCTGACTTGGGCTTCCTTATTATGTAATTTAATTAAAATTTTCTGTTTTTCAGTCATGTGATGATAAACAAATGGGAAAACTGAAGTAATATCAGGTGAAAAAGAAAATCATAGGCAACATTAAGGATTCATGTGTTACTGACTTCCACCTCAGAGGTCTGCTCTGAACATGGAAACTTCAGGAGATGTAATGAAGTGTCTACCCTATAACATAAAAAATGAAAAGTTCATGTGTTTTTTGCAAATTAAGGTTTAAGGAGGAAAAAAATCACCTAATTTGCATATTTATTTATTTTGGACCAAGCGTATTGAAATTGTGGATAACTTTTTTGTAAGCTTTCCGATAATAAGAGAACCATACTGTGATGTTTACTTTTGAAGAAGATATCTGTCTTTAGGTAGGGTGGGCAGTCCAATATGGGTCAACTTTGAGGGCCCCGGTATTCTGAATGGTTAACCAAACCACATTCTAACATTCTTTCATGTAGGTTAACATGTACTGTATAAAAAAATGTGTTCAAATCTAAAAGGGTGAGGTCAGCAAGTGATTGATTTCTGACAGAATGTCCCCTACACCTGTTTTCAGATTTTTCTCTGATGTTTGCAGAGCGCTTGTGAATTTCCGCTGTTAATACATGGGGAAACCCTGAAAATGTAGCGATACTTGAGCTGAATATTACTGACAGTTGCTGGTGGAAACAAGCATCATTGTGTGATAAACAGGTCAGCCAAGTGCATTTGTTGTAAAAGTGATTTAATGAACAAATAGTTTTGGGCCAACATGGAGTATGTGTTTTTACTGGTGGGGATTTAAATGAATCCCCCGTCACACCACCGTTGGGGGGAGATTGTGGACCATACAACAGGAGGGAGGGCGTCTTCTGTCGGGAATGGAGGGAGAAAGTGTGCTCACGCCGCAGGCCGGGGGCGAGTGTCCCGTTAAAACCGCGTGAGGCAGGAATGCATTCGTACCGCAAAGCCTCTTCGCCAGAAAACAATTCAGTTCATCAAATTGGATAATTACTCTGGTAATTTTTTGGGGGGGATTTTATCCCATTTTAAAAAGGTACCTGCAGTAGTTTGGGTTTATGAGAAGAAAAGGCATCCACAGGGAAGGTTTTGGCATCAAGCATTTGAGTCGAGTGCCAGTCATCTGGAGTTGTCAGGGTAACCGCGTGTTTTAATCAGGCTGTTTGACGGCAATTTTTTTCATGCATGATCGGGGGCGATGGTAATACTCCATCAATGTCATAGCCAGCTGCACTGCACAGGACCAGGGTTGCAGGCCCCTGCTGTATAAGAATAACTTGTAGAATCGTTTTTTACCCCCATCATTTTTAACATCTTGTAAGGATTAGAAGAATAACCATGTTTATTTTTTTTGTACAGTTAAAAAAATTACAGGATCCTGAAAAATGTCCCCAAAACGGCACCTTTCTCTAACTAGTGGGAGAAAGGACACTGCAGGTGTAGACTTGGAAATAGTAAAAAAAAAATACAAAAATAAACTTGACACATCATAGAGCCCCAAGCCCCCACACACATCAAGGGGTGCTGTGCGATGGAGGCTGAGCCTCAGTGCTATGGGTCAGAACCCCAGACGGGGCATAGAAACGCAGGCACGTCCCCCTTTCACCTTTTTAAAATTCAGCATGGCTACACTGGCTCTAATCCACCCCTGGTCCAAGACCTCCTCAATCACAAATCAAGCAAAGGCAGCAGTGAGAAACCACGCGTGGCCCCCCTGCTGGCCAGAGGCGGCACTGCGGCAGGGCCCGCTTTGAGCTGCGTGAGGTCTGGGGCCAACAGGGAAACAAAGGGCATATTTTTCAGAACGGGGGGCCCCCCCAAATGAGCCTGTGAGTCTCGTCAGTGTCACAGCTGAGAGGGTGTATGAGGAGGGGGAGGGGCGGGGGTGGGCTGGGCTCCTGCACGGAGGGAGGGAGGAAGGGTGGGGGAGGCCTGCTTTTTTCAAAGCCAGTCTTTATGTGCTTCGACTGCGTCCATGGCAAAACATTGCACAAAGGAGCCATTGTTTGTTTGGGGGGGAAAGAGACGTCGTACTGTTTCAATCATTTATGGAAGTGTGCGTTTGATGTGGGGGGCCGGCCTCGCTTCCCTCCGGCCGCCGGTTGCAGTCACGCTCTCTCCCTCCTCTCCCCTGCTCTGCTCTCCTTCCTCCATCCCTCCTTTCCCTGCCCCTCTACCTCTACCCTTTCCGGGGCTCCATGTCGTTTCGCTCTAGCCTTTTTTTGTTTTTCCTCCCCTCCCTGTTATGTTTATACATCTTCCTCATCTCTCTCTCTCGCTCTCGTTCTCTTTCTTTCTCTCTTTCTCTCTCTCTCTCTCTCTCTCTCTCTAAGTGTTTGTGTCATTCCAACCCCCCCCCCCAAAATGGTCCTTTAGGGGGCAGCACTTGTTGGGCTGACAGTTTTGTAGTTTTGTAGACTGCAGAACGCGTAACTCCGGCTCGCCTGCCTCTCAGGAAAGCCTCAGATGTTGGAATGTTAAGGTCCGTGGGTCCGCTCGCTCCACAGCTGTGAGAACGAGTTTGTCGGGACACAAGCCCAGAGGAAGCCCCTTTCTCCAGCGCGCGCTGTGTGCTCTCTCTCTTTCTCACACATTTTCTTGCTTCCTCTCCCTCTCACACTCACACGTTCTCTCGCTCTCTCACTCTACTAATGGTATGTATTACAGTCGGCGGAGTCCCCCCCCCCCCAACGCGGTCACATTCGTACCCATGCTCACGGATCCGGTATCCCTACCACCTGGGGGTTTAAAAAAAATAAAAAAAATTTTTATAAATAAATGTATTAAAATGTTCTTCTCTTGTCCGTATCTCTATCCTTTGCTCTCAAATTTGCTGCTTCTCTCCTGCTCTCTCTCTCACATTTCCTTGCTCTCGCGCTCTCACACGTGCGCGCTCTCTCTCTCTCTCTCTCTCTCTCTCTATCTCTCCCGCACATGTCTTTGCTCTCGCGCTCTCACTCGTGCGCACTCTCTCTCGGCGGGTGCATGGTGCTAGGCGGAACAACCAGAAGGCCGTAGGTTCAGATCCCCGGAGGACCGCTGCTGCTCTCGAACCCCCGGCCTCCGCTGTGGGACTGCAGCTGAATTGGATGAATACCCAGCTGAGTTAAAGGGCTAACGTACGGCGCGATAACGACAGCTGTGTAGCTCACCCCGGGTAAAGGCCGCCGCTGGGCCTCTGCTAGGCAAACGAAACCCCTAATCGCGGCTTTTCATCGCCTTCCTTCTTCCGACAAGGTTTTTATTTTTTTATTTTTTAACTGTATAAAGGCCGCACATTTTCTACATACGATGTTTTACAAGAAGTATAAAAAGACATACCTATTTGTATACAAAGTAATATACATTCTTAAACAATGCATAGTATAGTTAGTTATTGTCGGAGCATTCCATTTGAATTTGTCAAAAAACTTGATTTAACAGAACTATTCCATATAAATTCTAATGGAGAAATGATATATGATACACTTGAGATCTGGTTCACACTTATTAAAACAATTAAATCAACAATGTGACTTTTTTGGTCGTGTAGGAGCCTTTTCTAACACGCTTCGTTTTTCAATTTAAAAACGGAGAATGTTCTGTTAAATTTAAAATAATTCTTGTTTGCATTTTCTGATAAAACTCCCTCCTCCAACATGAATGGGCTTTTACTCAAGAGGCACCTGAGAAGCCAAAATAATAGACATATTGATAATCATTTTCAAAATGAAACGATTACTGTATAACGGGCGTCTGCAACCCTGGTCCTGGAGAGCCACACGCTCTGCTGATTTGTGTTTACACCCTCAACATTTTGAACATCCTGTCAGGATTAGAAGAATACAAAGAGGTTATTTTTTAAATTTTATTTCCCATACAATGTACAGTTTAAAAAAAATTGCAGGGTCTTTGATGGAAGCGCCAAAAATGGTCCAAAATGGCACCTTTCTAAGTGGGAGGTATTTGACACTGTGCAGGTGTAGAGTTGAATATAGTCCAAAAAAACTTTTGAAACATCTGAGTAATACCGAAAGGCATGAGTAAGTGATGGACGGCAGTTGGCCAGCCTGGCTGCCGTTTGAATATCCCTGCTGTAATGTAACCCCCCCTTTTTTTAATTACATGTAGTTTTTAAAGCCACTACGCTGTGTACACTCAGGCACAGAGTTGGCGTTGTTCTTCGTCCGGTAACTAACAGTTGGCCATCTGCCCCCAGGTCAGCACCCCCCCTACTTCATGCGCCCGCCCCCCGTCTTAGTACCCCCCACCTTGATTTTTCTCGCAGCGCTTTGACGACATTTCACTTCTTAAACACAGAGCGCTGGCTCCTTCTTAATCCGGCTTGGGCTAATCTCTCTCGCTGGGAGGGGTGTGGGGGGGGTGGCGACGGTGTGGCTGCACGATGTGGGGGCAGGGCCGGGAGGCTCCTGTTGCAGGGAGCAGACTATATGACTCACACGCTCTCTCTCTCTCATGATCCCTCCCTCCCTCCCTCCCTGCTAGGCCAGACAAGGGACACCTGTGTGAGGCAGGGATCTGGCCTGTCTGAGCTGGCCTGTTTCCCCCCCCCCCTCCACCCACCCCCATGGGCCCCCGCTCTACAGCTCGGAACAAAAACCAGCCCGCCAAACTCGCGGAAAGCGGGTCACATCTTGATTCTGAACCAGAACGCACACACAACGTAAGGCACGCTGAGTTGATTGGGAAAACCCTAAAAAACGGGTTCAAAAAAAGTATCAAAGTGAACAATGGGCAGTGTTAGGTGTGGGATACTCAGTACCCTGTGTAGCATTAGCAACGGCTACACAGTCTGCATGTGCTGTATGTGTCATTTCGACCCGCTCATCGGCATCGCAGAGGGCGATGCGACTGCATGCCTGGTGCAGTACTCTCTGATCTTCCCGTAAACAGATGGTAAAATCAGGTGGAAGAGCAGGAATCACATTCCTCAAAGCGCTGGTTTTCCACCTTCCCCTTAGCCGCTGGGAGGCAGGTGTGAAGACAGTCTGGCCAATCGGTAGCACTAATTGTTCAGTTAATAACCTGGGAGCAAGAAAACCAGGGCCGGATTTGGATTCCAGGTCCAGATTTGAATATCCATGTTTTAGAGGGAGAGGAGAGGGCAGAGCGAGCCAGCGCGCGTTGGGGATCAGACCTTCCGTCCCATTGGGTGAGGAGCACACCTGGTCCACGGGGGCTAGAAATAGCACGTCAAGCTGGCGCGGTCTAAGTTTCGACTGACCGCACGCTTTACCGCGAGTGACCACAGATCAGAAATGAATGGTCTGAATCGCAGTCGACTGCCCCCCCCCCCAACGTGGTCACATTCGTGCGCATGCTCGTGGGTCCGGGATCCCCACCACGGCCTGGGGTTTTAAATTTTTAAAATATTGTTCTCTTGTCCGTATCTCTATCCTTTGATCTCAAATTTGCTTCTTTTCTCCTTTGCTCCCTCTCTCTTCCAAGGGTGGCCATGTGAGCCTTGGAGGTCCCAGAAAGGGGGCAGAGGGAGAGAGAGAGAGAGGAAAGATGGAGAGAGGGGGAGAGAGAGGGGTAGAGCAAATGCAAACTGCTCCCTAAAGTACTAAATAAATAAATAAATAAAAATTATGTCACCAGCAGCCAATGAGGAGTGAAGGCAGGCGAGGGTTAGGGGGTTATGTTCTTTGAGTGGGCGGAGCCTGGGCAGTCAGCTGTCCCACTCTGTCCACATCAGCTGTCTGTTCCCCCCTCGACACCCTGCACCCCTCAACCCGAAACTCCCTCGACCCAACCTCTTTTCTTCAGTGGGGGCGGGCTGTAGGGGTAGGGGGCGAGGTCGTTCCCTCAAGCCATTGGGCAGCAGTGTGGCATAATGCTTCGGGAACTGTGCTTGTTGATCACAGGTCGCATGTTCACTTCCCAGGTGGAAGTGTGCTGCTGTGCCCTTGGGTCTTCGCCTGAATTTGCTTCAGTAAATATCCAGCTGTCTAAATGCGTTCTATTGGAAAGAACATTTAAGGTCTTCAAGACATTCTGATTATTAGAATATCTGAGTATGCGTGTAAATTTTTTTCCGATAAACTGTATGTACAATCTAAAAACATGCATGTATGTTGTAAGTATGTTCAACGTTGTACTCGCGGCTTTATTTGGAGGACCGTGACATTTTTTCACCAGTCGGATGAAGCCATTTTCCCCCATTCCGTCCCATCTCTGGCTGAATACTGCTGCTCACAGATGAACGGCTGGAGGGGCTTCCAAACACCAGTGCTGTCTGGCAGTGGCAGGACGGGGCATCACAGCTCTTTAGAGAAAGAAGCGGGGGATAACATTGAAAAGCACCCCTCAGTGTCTCACGCTCATATCATGTAAAAATAACATCTTCCATGAGTAATATTGTATTTAGACACTGGCTGGTAAGGGTTGTTCTGCATACAGCCAATTGTTAGGGGCCGTATACCTTAATCGTGATGTAGAACGTTGTGAAAACGTTGCGACGCGGCAGGTGTCGCCGGTTTTCGCCCCCAGCTGCGTCGCCTGAGGGGAGTTAACCCTGCCGTTAGCTCGTAGCACCCAGGAGCCGACGCTGCTAACAGAAAAACAGCCGCAGTCATATACAGCCCCTGCATCGCCCAGATTCTAAAAATAAACCGAGAGGGAGAGAGGGAGGGGGAGACGGAGACAGAGTGACAGAGGTGCTGGTGGGAAAAATAGAGAAAACGGTTGATAAAGAATAGAGAGTGAAGTGAAAATAGATTATGGCCCAGTTCATCTACGATTGATTGTAATATTCACATAGGCGTACATTTATGTTTTCTTTAGTTCTTGTTCTATTTGTTGTTTTATTTGGTCTTCAGAGGCTTTGGCAACATCAGCATGCAGTTGTCATGCCAATAAAGCAAATCTGAATTTGAGAGCAGGAGAAAGAGGCAGAGAGAGATGTAGGCTGGG
The DNA here is from genome assembly GCA_022702515.1 of Ilyophis sp. 1 JC-2022. Lineage (NCBI taxonomy): Eukaryota > Metazoa > Chordata > Actinopteri > Anguilliformes > Synaphobranchidae > Ilyophis > Ilyophis sp. 1 JC-2022. The sequence goes on from CM040400.1 coordinate 28,975,062, forward strand.
GACCTGCGACAGACAGCAGATTTGAGCTCTCTAGAAGGTGGATAGAGAGGGAGTGAGAGAGAGAGGCAGACGCACGCTTGGTGCCCGGAAAAAAAAAAAAGCAAGGCGGCAGCCGCACACTGCAGTCAGGACACCTCACGCAGTCGAGATGCACACTGCAGTCGGGACGCAACCCGCAGTCGGGACGCAACCCGCAGTCGGGACGCAACCCACAGTCCCACAGTCGGGACGCAACCCACAGTCCCACAGTCGGGACGCAACCCACAGTCCCACAGTCGGGACGCAACCCACAGTCCCACAGTCGGGACGCAACCCGCACACGCAACCCGCAGTCGGGACGCAACCCGCAGTCGGGACGCAACCCGCAGTCGGGACGCAACCCGCAGTCGGGACGCAACCCGCAGTCGGGACGCAACCCGCAGTCGGGACGCAACCCGCAGCCGGGACGCAACCCGCAGCCGGGACGCAACCCGCAGCCGGGACGCAACCCGCAGTAGGGACACAACCCGCGATGCACACTGCAGTCGGGACACAACCCGTGATGCACACTGCAGTCAGGACACACCGCGCAGTAGGGATGCACATCGCAGTCGGGATGCACACCGCGCAGTAGGGCTGCACACCGCGCAGTAGGGATGCACACCGCGCAGTAGGGATGCACACCGCGCAGTAGGGATGCACACCGCGCAGTAGGGATGCACACCGCGCAGTAGGGATGCACACCGCGCAGTAGGGATGCACACTGCAGTCAGGACACACCGCGCTGTCGAGATGCACACTGCAGTCAGGACACTCCGCGCTGTCGGGATGACTGGGGAGTAGGCATGGGCCAGTATGATGAATAATACCACGGTTTCATGGTATCATGCACCTTGTGCAATTAATATGTTATTGTAAAATCACCAGGTAAAAAAAATAAAAAATACTATTTGCCATTGAACAAAATTTATTTTATTTTCAAATAATATAGAAAATTTGGAACATTAGTGAACATTATATATAAATATATAATTGAATTGTTTTCTGCAAATAAATAACTTAAATAAATTTTAAATAAATGCAGTTTCTGTACATTTTGTGCTGCTTAACCAGACTAGCTAAGTTTTGGATACAAGCCCACTTTCAGTCCAGGTTGTGATGCAGGAAATTCATAAAAACTTTATTTCACAAAAATAGATGTGTGTCCCTTAGTAATACAGTGCGGTCTGTACGTATTTGGACTGTGACACCATTTTTGTTGTTTTGGCTCTGTACTCCAGCACATTGGATTTTAGATAAAACAATAAATATGAATATATACTACTCAAAAGAATTTAAGGGTCAAAAATATTTGTGCATATAAATATAAGCTAACGAGCTAAAATGGTGACGACTAATGACAAAATAATTATTTGATGGCTCAAGAACAGAAAACAGAAAACAAAAAACTTTTGATTAGACAGTTTATTACCCTGATGAAAAAAAGTCATGCACCCCCCAAAATGATGATGTGATGATGAATGGAAAATGCTCAGCTATTTTATTGGCATGCATGGAATGACACTTGTGCAAAACACGTGCAAAACACGTGCAAATGGTGCATGAGGTGTCACAAAATGGAGAACACTCCAGGACATAGGCATAGATGTGCCAAAGACTGATATATACAGAAAACTACACCAGCATAACCTCAGGTTCAGAGGGTTCACTGCAAGATGCAAACCACTGGTAAGTCTGAAGAACCGAACGGTTTGCTTATAAGTACATTAAAAAAAAACTAGAGTTATGAAACAAACCCTTATGGACACGTGAGATGAGTACTAACCTGTACCAAAGTGATGGAAATGTGGAAAGAGAAAAATATGAAGAAAGAAAGGAACTGCTCATGATCCAAAGCACCCCTTCTCATTTTTTTAAACGTGCCGGGGGTGTTACGACTACCACTGGAACTGTCTCGCTTGTCTTTACTGATGATGTGACTGCTGACGGCAGCAGCAGGATTCATTCTTAAGTGTACAGAAATTGTACTTTCTGCTCAGGTCTAACCAAATGCCTCAAAACTCATTGGATGGCACTTCATTTTTTGACTCCAAACACACTGCTAAAACAACCAAGGAGTTTTTCAGGGCCAAAAATGAGAATGTTCTTGACTAGCCAAGTCAATCACATGACCTGAATCTAATTGAGCATCCGTTTCACTTGCTGAAGACGAGACTGAAGTCTAAAACCCCCCTGAAACAAACGGGAACTGAAGATGGCTGCAGTACAGGCCTGGCAGAGCGTCACCACGGAAGATCCCCAGCGTCTGGTAATGTCTGGGTCGCAGACTTTCTGGCAGTCATCGAATGCAAAGGATTTGCAATCATGTACTAAATATGACTACTTTATTGAAGATTATGTTCATTTGTTGAGTTACCTTTGGTCTCCTAAAATGGGGGGGACTATATGTAAAATGGGTGTATTGTGTAATTCCTACATGGATCACTGGCTATGGATACCCTTACCCTCTGCACTTTAACCTCATTTTCAATGTTTCATTTCAGCATTGTGTTTGGACACTGAGAAGTGGAAGGTCTTTTTTTCCCCCGCACTGCTTGTTTTGATTTTGCGATTAAGCTCTACGTGAACTCCGCCACGACCAATGAGGACCCCCGCGTCCCTAATCCTCAAACTCTGACCTGAGCGTATTCTCAGCCAGCTCAGTCTGGCTCTGCCTGGTTCCTGATCAACCGTTTATGAGCATAAAGCCAGTGTGTGATATCAGTGTGTGGACTGGGATGCGGGTGTGTGGTACCAGGGGGGTGTGGTACCAGAGGGGTGTGGTACCAGAGGGGTGTGGTACCAGAGGGGTGTGGTACCAGAGGGGTGTGGTACCAGAGGGGTGTGGTACCAGAGGGGTGTGGTACCAGAGGGGTGTGTGATACCAGGGGTGTGGGGACTGAGTCGGGGCCTGTACACGTCTCGACACACCTGCCAAAGTGAGTGAGTGAGTCGGCCTGTAAGCAAGACTTAGCAGGGCTGCAGCCTGCTAGCGCATGGGAGAGAGGAAGCAGGGCCGTGCCACTGTGGGGGGGAAAATAAGGTCCTCGTTTCTCAGAGGAGTCTGGCCTCCTCCGCCACCGTGGGCGCACGCCGAGACGCAGCGGTTTATTTACCGCCAATAACCAACGCGGACACGCTGTAACGCGGAACTCGATTTGCAGAAAACACTTTTCCGAAACCCGTAATTTCCGTGTTTCCTCACGTTTTCTCCCCGTGGTCTGTGACGGGCCTGAGGAGTCTGCAGCCACATTGTGAGTCGGCAGGTTTGGTTCGGCAGAAAACGGCAGCGCGTTTTCAGCGGCCGCCTGAAAAGATTTTGTGCTCAAGGTTTCAGCTGCCCCGAGAGACCCAAGCTGTAAATTTGGGAAATGGCGGGGGTGGGGGGGGGGGTGTCCTCGATGTATCGCGTCCGTATTTTCAGGGCCGTGGGGAGAGAGTGAAAATTGTGCGCAACATTTGTGTTTTTCACAAACGCGCCAAAATCAGCAGCGAGGAGATGTCCTCAGATGAACCAGCTTTCCTGGGATGAGCCTGAGACTGTGCTGCGACTGAGGCAGGAAACTGTGCTGTAAATGAGACGATAGACTGCGCTGTTAATATTGGAGGGGACTTCGCCATTCGTGAGGCGGCAGTAGACTGTGCTAATAAGGCTGTGCTGTTAAGGCTGTTTATACAACCGTGCTGTAATAAGAATATGCTGTGAATATTGGAGGTGACTGTGCCTTTAATCAGGTGATGGACTACTGTTATTATGGTAGGAGACTTGTTAATATGACTGTGCTGTTTTTAATGTAGGAGACCTGCTAATATGACTATGTAGATGAGGCAGAAGACTGCTCTCAGTGAGGTAAGAGGACAGTTCTGTTAAAACCGCCCGCACTTATGATACGTCTATGACACGTGAGAATAACGACAAACGTTTAATTCTGGACTAATTCCTCTGCAGAGGCGTCGAATCTCTCCGCTTTCGGTTCAAATGAAACGGCGCGGCGGGCAGAGCAAGCGGCGCATAAAGAGAACAGGTTTGAAAAGAAAAGCCCCCGTGCCTGGCGAGTGCCTCACCGCGCCGCGCCTCATATTCAGTTATCAGACGCTCGCCGCATGAATGAAAAGCCAAGTAGGGCCGCGTGGGGCTGGGGGCGCTCTCATTTCCCTGGTCTGCTTACGCATGTATTTTTCATTGAATAATGCACCCACGCCCTTAAAAGGACTTCCTCAGAATGAGTAGACAAAATTCTACGAGCAGGTGCTCGGTCAGCCGCAGATGTAGAGCGGAGGAGTTTCCAGCACGCTCCATCTTGCGCGCGCACACTCGTAAAAGCATACACGCACAGACAAACGCACATAGACGCACGTACTCTCACATGTACAAATGCGCACTCGCGTGCACACTCGCACACGCACTCAATCCTGCTTACGCAAAGACCCTCAAAAAACGTACATACGCGCTGACAAGCGCACACCACTGAAGCAAGCACATACACAGACACGATGTATACACACTCACACAAATTCCATAAATATCCGAATGCGACATGACCCCGCTTTAGCGTTGGCGTGGACCCGTGGAGGAGGGGGTCCAGGAAGTGGAGGAGGAGGTGCAGGAATTGGAGGAGGAGGTGCAGGATAAATCTCTTGCATTATCAGCAGCAGTGGGCAGGAGGCTAAAGCTCAGAGGAGAGGGAGGGAGGGGCTGCGTTGTTGTGACTGATCTCTGGCCGCAGGAAATGCCCTGCATGCCTGAGCATAGAGACCAGCCGCGCATACCTCAGAGAAAAGCGCCGGGGCCCCCCGGGGGAGGGGGCGAGGGGGTCTTCACGGCGGACAGACGCATCATGCGCCGAGGAGGGGGCGCGGTCACATCACAGGAGGGGGAGTCTCGCAAGTTCGGCTGTGAACATTTGATTCATATGCAGACGTCAACAAAGGTAACAATGTGCACTCATCTGAGTTTGAAGGGTGTCGCTGTTGGACACTATTTGTCTGAAAAACTGCACAGAATTAAACGCAAAACAAGTCTTTGCCAGAGTCTTGTTCCGAATACTCATTTATGCACTTGTGTTTTATGTCTTTTGGGTGTGATGAGCTCTGAGAGATTCCCATTCTGCTTGCGGCTGCATCAACCACAGGCCCCGCCCCTTCACTGCATTGCCCTCCCTCGGCTGCGGAGCGGGGTGGGGCTAGCGCCCGCGTTCTATGAGACGCGGTGCGTCGGGCGCTTGCTCGTTTTCCATTATGAACTCAGCGTAGTTCAGTACTTTTGTAAATGCTGCACGAGACTAAAATGGACAAATGAGGACCATTAAAGGCAGCTCCTCCTGCTGAGAAATTCCCCATTGCGATGAGGCGTCAGGAAGTGTACAGGGACCGTGGATGGGAGCAGAGCCTGTTTAGTCCCACCAGTGAAGCAGGCAACACCAAGCGCTCCTTAGTTTTAATGTCCTTCTGAATCTCTGTGTAAACTTTTATTTTTTGCCAATTTACGGGGACCCAGCAAAAATAACCGGAGGATCTCAAAATCAGAGTACAACTGAGGAACGTCATTTTGATAAACAAACATTTTTTTATTGCATTTCAATAGAAACGCCTTGAAGGCGTCACGCCATATTAAGGACAGGACCTGACAGCATTCATCCAGGTGGTGTCAGAGGACCGGGGACCTGCATGATTGTACACAGAGGTTTGTGTGGAGTGCAAATCGATTCTTGGCTCACTAACTGCACTGGACAACCACATAAACTGAATCACAACATAAACATTCACAATAACTGCCTTACCAGTGAAGCAGAAAAAAGCTATGAGATGATCACTACAGTGTGATTGCTGTACGGATTATTTTTTTCTGAAAAGCCAGAGAGGCAGCAGTAGCCTGTTTTTGTAACTCGACCAGTACCCATACCGTAGACATGACCAGGTCTATGCCGTAGTCAAAGAGCGCTCATGATTTTTTGCCATGTTTAAAGAAAAAATAAAGAAAAATAAGAGCATGTTGGAAACTATTCGCCTGAAAAATCTTGATTGATGTGGCCCTCCGTGTAGAAGACTGGACCGTCCTACTTTAGCCTGCTGCTGGGGGTTTATCAATGAGCCTTTTATTAAAGCTGGGTGTTGAACTTGCTTGTCTACCGCCCCTTGTTTTGGCAATGGCCGGTCGTATCCGCCGTTTGATTTGGCAGCAGGTTCCCACAGCCGGAGCCAAATGGACGAAAACGTTTCTGAAAAGGAGCTTCGGCATGACATCACCAAAACACTCTTCTGTTTTTGTGTTTCCCTTTGTCTTCCTCTTCTTTCTCACAGGAAGCTGGCTGGTATACACACACACACACACACACACACACACGCACACTTCCCCTCGCACATGAATCATCGTAAAACTTGCTGTTTTTGAAAAGTCAGGTGACCCCAACCCCCCCATACTCGGGGTGCATTTATGTCTTTCCAAGAAATACCTGGTCGTCCTCCAAGCTGTTAACCCTTTAATGGCCCTCAACCGTTTGGTGGAGCACGTTTTGGGTCTTGGTGTCTTGTTGGGGAGCGTGTTGGACTTGACTCATAAACCAAATGGTAGAGATGGCTCAATCAGGTGGGGTTGGGTCTGGCATGTTTTTCGGAAGGATATCAGATATCTTCAGATGCCATTTAAAAACGTCACTTTCATTTATTTTATTTTTAAACCTTGTCGGGTATCCAGGCAACTGGGGCGTAGCAGGATGATGATGTCATCAAGACGAAATCAGGGAAGGAAATGTATTTCTGCCGGAGCTAGTTCACTGTATGGACGAGGTCACTGGAGTGTGTCTCTCTGATTTGATTTGTTTGAATCGTGATTGGATTAGACAGAATGCTGCTATGCTTGTGATGGAAGGGGAAGTGATTATAGCAATATCCACTTACAATTGCACACAAAAAAAATAAATAAATGAATCTCTGTCAGACCCCAGCCTGGTCCGGAGGTCACGCAAAGATTAGTCTAGGCGCGTTACATTTAAAAGCACTTCCATTTTGCAATGTTGCTCATAGTCTGGGCACATTGCTCCAAAGACTTCCAGGTTCCAGGCACGTTTGGTTAAAACGGCTCCAGTTTGACGGTTTTGCTCATAGCTTCCATTGTTTGTGTTGCGTGCATTTTAATGGGGGAGGGCTCGTGCTAGTAATGGGACAGTGCTCTGTGGCATCCAAATTAAAACATCAATCGACTTTTGAACTATAACTCGGGATTATGACGATAATTGTAGCAGAACCGAACACTGACGTGTTGCGTTTCTAGATATTTACCAGAACCCATGACTTTCATGCACATTGAGCAGTTCTCTAGCGTGCTCTAGTTCTCAAGTTGAAAAGTGATTTAGGCTCAGTGCAGTAACCCTAGCAGAGGTTTGTTCCTTGAGTTTAGACCGCAACCGTGTATTCTGATTGTTCTGGATGTTCCTAATATTTAGTTTGCGAACAGTCAATCCATATATTTTTGAAGAGTTAAATGATTTAGAGGTTTAAACTTGAGGTCTAAACCCCTGCCAAGGCTGTTGTGTTTGGCCCCATTTAAACTGACATATGTAAACATCATTTTAAATACGGCTGGAATTTAAGGCTAGGGGGTCAGTCCCATATAGACCTAAAGATTTAGAGGTCTTGATTTAAAGTCATAAAATGCTAGAATTTGTGCGGTCTCATTGTGCAATATCCAAATTTGCTTTGAGAAATGACACAGATGTGATATTAACCTACTATGTGGCAATTACAAATTCAATTACATCTATTTAATTTACTTGTTAACGTTGTACTTAATTTGCAAATAAATGTGGACAGGAGCGTTGATATACAGAAATGTGTTTTGAGTTTAAAAATATCACTCGCATCCTATCGTCGTAAAACGGAAATTACTTTAAAGGGAACTGTATTTTTCTGCTGCAATTGGCTTCTTGCTCGTTTTAAGTTTCAAATCTAAACCTTACAATGCAGAAGGACAAAAACACATTTTCATTTTGATTTAAAAGTGATGAATGTTGTTTAGAATATCACTTGATTTCTCAATTGTCAGCTAAACTTAAAATATATTTAAAACGTTCCAAGTTAATATGCTATAATTTGCATTTTATGTATTTTTTGGGGGTGTGATGTGTAATCTAGCACGTTTTATCTATTAATACGCAAATTTGTCTTGGGTTTGTTTTGATGTTATGGGGGATCACTCTTGTGAAATGCTGATATGCTGTCTTCTGACAGCAATATGTTAGTGAAGTGCAGGAACCAGGCTGGTGAACACATGGTTGACGATGGGGGACATGACGATTAAGGAAATATTCACTTGTCCGCGTAAATTAATAACCTTGAATCTACCTAGGTCTCCTGATGAGGATGTATCGATAAACAAAACCAAAAAAACGGAGGTAATGAATCAAGAATGTATAGTTACAATCGTGTTTTTTCTTTGTAATTTATCCTAACCAAATTACCCCGCCCTCCTTAAAATGTGTCCAGCTGAAACACTACCTGCAAAAACCCATAAGTCATCGCACGTGACAGAATGACGATTATTTAACTCCCTTTGAATACTGGAAACGGAGTTAATTCCGAAGCGCAGCTGTTAAACTGATCATTGTTCGGTGGATTACACAGAAGGCTAGAAACGAAAACAACATATTTTTAAATAGCCACCTCTTCCCCTTTTCGTTAAAAAAAATGCGTTACTCTTAAGTCGAATTCGTGCTGCGTGACGTGAAGGTTGTGGTGTCCTCTGACTGAAAGCACCAGGATGTAAACGTCTTGTCAGGCACTTACTGTAGCAGGTATTGTAACACAGTCTAGGTGGGAAAGGGATATTTAATTACCATGGTTACCAGTCCCCCCTCCCTTGCTATAGAGGACTTGTTTACCACATTTCTACTCCAGACTCAATAACATGCCAATCACAGAGACCCTCCCACACTCGCTTGCGATTGGTCCAGGAGAATTTCCACCCCAGTTGTGCTACCCCTCCATAAAACAGATGATCCGAGCGATTTGGGCACCTCTGTCCTACGCGCAGAGGAACGAGGAGCGGCGCGTGCGTTCACCGCGAACCAGTTAATTTGACTGTGACGGCGATTGAAAATGAATATTAATAAAGTATGCACAATACGCTGAGATTATTGTATTAGAAGTTACAGTTGGATGCCTTCTCGGTCAGAACTAAGGTTATTCTTAATGGCAGTGGTTATTCATATGTATGCAGTATTTTTTTTTATCGACAGGGACGCGTTTGGACAGCTCCAAAATCCGTTGATTGTGGTCGTTTATGTTATCCGCCTCACCAATACTGTGCTTGCGAATTTGTTCACCAGGGCCTTTTTACTGCTGAAATGAAACGCACTGTGTTTATCTGTAAAAGTGGCGGAAGTTATGTTATTTATTTATAGTAAATTACTATAGGCTTCAATCACATATAGGTTTACTCTGGCGGAGGTTACACCTTTTCAACCTGGTGTTTGAATCTGTTTCCGCATCCAAAATGCAGTCGGTTGTTCGAGAGGCACGCATTTTACTAGATTATAAGGGGCTGCTCTCCGCTTCATGTATCCGTGTGTCATAGCAGGTCTTTCCTACCTGCTTCTGCGACCTGACTCAGTCCCCCCGCCTCCACTGTTACGATGCGCTGTTATTTAGAATGATAGCCTAGGCTCCGGTATGAATTATTTGTGACTAGGCACTCTGGAATTCCTGGAGTGGAGTTCGGTTTTACTGGCACAGGATCCGCATTGCAGCTATTTTATGTAACGCACGCGCATAAAAATAAGGCAAACATCAATGTATTCGAAATTATTGAGGAACCCTATATGAAAAAGGAAAAACATAAACTATTACCATTAATCAAATAATACTATTTTAAAAAATGAATAAATGTAAATATTTATAATATGGAATGTATATGTAGATTGTAGAATGACTCTTCATTATTTTACAATGTGCTCAGAGCATATATAACGGTCAATGGTTGTGGGATGGCAAGCGTTTTTCTTCAGTCAGTAAGCACTTTTAAAAGTTTTTCCCCTTTGGCATGAAATCTGAAATGAGAAACTTTTATTAATAGTCGCTGAGAGAAATTTGTTTGTGGACATTCGAGGGTCAATACATACATAATACATGTTAAAATAGAGAAGGATGGGGAGAATAACATCATATGCACGTCATCCAATCACTTATATCTCTCACACATGTGGGTGTTTCCCCTGTGTCAGATATAAACTCTGTTATAATTATTGGGAATGCATTTATCAAATGCCCTGCTGTTGTGCCAGTCAACAAATCTTGCTTGTGTTACCACAACAAAAGTTGGCTGGATCTCCCAGCTTTTATTCTGGAATGTGATTCTCCTGATTAATCAGGAAATACTTCTTATTAGACCCTAATTGTCTCTGCGGTCACAAGTGTTTTACTTTATTGCTGATTTTGTCATTGTGTTGAAACAGAACTGTCAGTATTTTTGCACAAATATATTAAATATTTTTATCTAACATTTGTATTATTATTATTTTTTCTTTAAGAGCAGCGAGGACCAGCAGTCCCCAACCCCCCCCGCTGATATTGACGGTAAAACTACACTATTGCAATGGAGCATGATGGGTCAGATGCCTTTTTTTTAAGGATTGTTGTAGAAATGGCGTTCTTTGACTTGGCTCTGTATTGGAAATAACAGGAAGGAAGTGGGAATGAAATGTTGGATGATCCCCTCTGGCTTTTGGGGGTGTGCTGTGCTGTTATTGTTGCTGCTGCAGCCTCTGTTGGTCAGCCCTGACCACTTTAACACTCGGCCCGGAAACTCGGTAACCAGAATCAGCCCACAGACGTATCTGCCATCATAATTACTGGAATATATTAACATCGCAGTGGTCAGGTGTTGCTAATGATACCATTACTGGTATCGGTCGGGTCGTCGATGCCCCCCCCCTCATTTGGATTACCAGGCTGCACGGGACATTAATTGGTTGATTGTTATTGTAGAATATCCCCCGTGCCACAGTACTTAAATATAGACCCCCCACCACCATCCCCCGCTCTGCATAATTGACTTCCGTCGACTCACTTCTCAGGTGTGTTTGTGGTGTGAGTAAGCTTGTCGGCTTACCCCACCAGTTCAGGACTCTGTCGGGCTGGTGTTCCCTTAAAACAGCACAGCAGACGGTGAGTATCGATTCCTGTAGCGGGCGACTCATGACTCACTCTTGTTTTCGTCTTTTCCTCCTCAGCTCAGGGTAAAGGGATCGATCACCGGAATGTTTTCACGACGGCGTATAGCAATTTGAAGGGTTTCCTCAGAGGCAGACGCCGATGAGGAGCAGGGGAGGAGGGCGCGCGTTAATCACAGCACACGGTGACGTTAGACCGAGGGCTAGACGCTCGCTGTGGCGCGGATCGGAGCGGCAGGGCGGGCGAGGAGAGACGCTGGCTGAAACGAGGCGGCCGTGTTTTCCCGCGCCGTGAGAACATGGGCAGAGCGTGCTTCACCTCGACCGAGAGAGGAGCCCGAGCGCGGAAGGAGCCGACCGTTAACCTCATGCGCGCAAGCACGTGCGCTCGCTCGACGCGTGACCGAAGAGGGGGGGCTTCCACCCTCCTGCTCTCTCGCTGCGAGTTGTAAACACTGTAGTACGCATGCACCCTCAGCCCTGACGCAGAGGGCTGGAGGAGGGGGGGTGAGGAGGAGGAGGAGGAGGAGGGGGGTATTGCAGGATGAAAAGGTTGCAGGAACAATCTTCAGTAGTCTGTTCTGTTTTGAATCCATTTTTAAACTCTATCTCTGAACCCCCCCCCTCCCCGTCGCTATCCTCCGTGGGTGGCTGTGTCCTGATTTATACCCCCTTTCCCCCCTGTGGCGGTGTGGCGTTCAGGCACTGCAGAACTGCAGAACACTGGCGCGCTCCCTCGCCCACTCACAGAGTTTTACCGTCTCCCCATCAGGCCAGACAGAGCTGTTTGTGACAGACTGAGGTTGGGGGGTGGAGGGGTCACATGATCCGAGCCCAAGATCACAAACAGCCCGGGATCACATGGCCAAGGCCAGACTGTGTACTCTCTCTCTTTCTCTCTCGCTCTTTCCACACAGTGGTCTGGGCTGTGTCTCTTCTGCACTTCCCTGGACTCCTGTCTCGGCCAATCGGCATCTCCGCTGCCCGTCATGACCACTCTGGGACCAGAGCCGTGTCGTCGTCACCCCCCCCCCCCCCTTTTTTTTTAGAAATGGCACTGGGGCCCTTGTTGTTTTGGCTTCGACACTAGCGCCGCCGTTTGAACGCACTCACCTGGAGCCCCTTCGAGGCTTTTTGGAATTCCAGTGATTTTGTTTTTCTTTTCCCCAGCCCCTCCCCCTTCACGTTCCCGTTGATGCAAAAGATTAAATGAACGTACTTTGTCAACTTTATTTTATTGGAAGTCACCTGCCAAACATCCGTGCATCTGCCCTCCTGCAAAAAAACGACACAAAAAAACATGCACCTTTTTTGTTTATAGACAAGCTGATTTAACAATTTTCTCAGGATTAGCCTGAGCTGATTTAGCCTGAAGTGAACTCGAAATTAATTGTGGTATTTCTGGCATGTTCAGTGGAATCCTGAAGTTTTTTTTGGACCCTCCTGCTGATCTGTGATTAAACATCTCTGTAATCCCCTGGACCCAGAAGCCCGTTAACCCCTAACCCTGAATCTCGCAAGCGTTTGCCAGGTGGCTGAAAAACCCTCAGAACACACGATGTATCTAAAAATGTTTAAAAAAACTCTGCCTCGTCACTGAAGGTTGCATTTAGTTCCAGCCTTACTCAGTTATTTACATACCAATAATGGTTGTGAGACTTGGACATGGTGCCCCTCACTAGGTTGGCCGCTGAACTGTGAATAATCGTGATTTCATTCACTGATTGCAGTAATGAATTCAGTGTGCACGCTTGCTCCACCGAGACGGTCACCAAAACATTTCGTCCATTCAGGTGAAAATTTCCCTCATCTATTGACTCAAGAGGAAGAGATGCACACATATCTGAGCCCTACATACAGACGAGTAAATAAATAATTGATCAATCACAAAAATTATGTTTTAAGTGAAATGTTTGCCAAAAGCCAGGAAATTAAATTGATCAGCCCTAACGCGAACATCAGCCTACTGTCCATCAAGATGTATCAGCTCAGCTTTGACAAACTGCTACAGCCCTGTATATGTCTACTGTCCATCAAGATGTATCAACACAGCTTTGACAAACTGCTACAGCCCTGTATATGTCTACTGTCCATCAAGGTGCATCAGCACAGCTTTGACAAACTGCTACAGCCCTGTATATGTCTACTGTACATCAAAAACTCACCACTGGACAGGTTGCTTAAGATTCAAACCTTCTCTCAAAGCGCCTTTTTTACTTCACTGAAATAAAGGTAGATGAACGGGTGTCCCTGTTCTTCTCACAAGGTTTGTCCCCGTTACTGGTGTCCAACTTAATATTCTGCTGTCTGATTAGACTCTTGGCAGGGCTGTTCCGGGGCATTTCTTGCATAGCACACTGGCTTGGATCAGGAACAACTTCTCAAAAACAAGCGCATTTCCACTAAATGTTTATGTTATCAAAATATTTCTGAAAATTTCAATTGGTCAATTGACTGTAGCCATGTCCCGGGTGAGGGGACCGTGTCGCCTACTGTTGTTGCTACGGTAGCACTTTACCAGCTGTGACTCCGCCTCCCATTACCGTCGTCCTCCGTTACCGGGTAACGGGTCGCGCATCCTGTTGCGTAGTAACATTGTAACAATACAACGTTTTTCTTGAACATTATAACACCTTTGGAGTTTTTGCGGGGCCTTCCCAGATTACACACGGAAATGTCACGTAGAACACGGAGCTACTATTAGCCAGTGGTTGGATGCTGTAAGTGTGAGTGCATTTTCTTTAACCGCAGGAAAATAATTTGCAAAGTGAAAGCGTGTTTGAATTTGGCTCTTTTTCCAAGAAAATACTTTCACTGTCGTGTTGTTGCTTATCCCTTCCGTCATCAGTCCGAAACCCCCTACCTTGCCGAACAGCCCGAGCCTAGGTGAATTAAACGGGCGGCCGTTTCGAGAGGTGGGCGGAACGCCGCGGCCTGACCCTCTTTGGACTCCCAAAAGCGTTGACGGGAGCGATGCGCTCCTTGTTGGGCTGCGGCAGCGTCCCGCGGCGAAACCCGCGATGCCTGGCATAGCTGCGGGTAGAGCAGACGGGTTCGGAAATAGGCCCACACTGGACTCCGGGGAAACGGCTATAAATACAGAGCCATATCCCTGATACCGCAGTGATTTTGTCGTGCTGGGGGGCAGGGGTGGGGTGTGGATGGCGTGGGCATATATGGGTGGCAGGGTTGTAGAAAGAGCTGGCGGATGGTGGTGGTGGTGGGAGGGGTGTCACACTAAGAATTTTATCCTCATTGAGGAATTTGCGCAAACGATGCGTAGCAGCCTCCCCCCCTCCCCGCTCACCCAGGATAACCGTCCCGCCTCCAGCTCACCTTCCTTAAATAGCCAATACACGGCCCCACGTGGCTATTTAAGGAAGTGAGTGGGTCGGACGATCCAGTTCCGGCCTTTACCGAATTCCAGCTCCCGCTCTCTCCCTTGTCCTTACATAAATGCTACACGCGTCACCACCTCGGCTTGCCACACGGAAGGTGTGTAAGGAGATATGCGAATAAATCTTTCCAGTTTGGAATATGTCCAGCTGTGACAAAAATAGCCAAGGTTTTTTTTAATTACTAATATAGCGCCGGCCCATTAATCGCAGCTGATTTGCGTCATATCTCTGTATTTGGTTTCCGTACAAATGTCTTCCAATCTCACCATGAGGGTTTTTGTGATTTGTCATTTTGGCTCATTTTATTTGGCTAGGAGGGAAACAAAAAATCACATGAATCGGTTAATGTCCAGAATGTGAAATGGCACCCCCTCCCGTCATCAAAAAAGCACATTTTGGCCCTGATTTACTAAAACCTTTAGCATGTGCAAAACTTAATAACACAGCCAATGATTGGTGAAAAACAAATACCATTAGCCATGTTATTGGTTCTGCAAGTGCTAAAAGGTTTTGCACGTACTAAAGGTCTTAGCAAAGCTGGCCCTTCAGTGTACAATTTTGTATCCGCTTATCAGCCGTGAGTGCGTTTGGCGTTTTGGCACTTTTGTTCCGCTGGTGCCAAACTATATGAAATATCCAGATTAGCAATTTAGCAACCGTGGCCCCCGCCCCCATCCCACCCCCCAACGCCCATCCATAAAGCCTACAGTAGTGTATTTTGACGTTCCCATTCTGTCTGTGAACAAATGTAGAAGAATCCGAAGCGTACACACACACACACGCGAGCCTTATATATACAGGGATTACCATGTGCTCGCGCTTGTCACCATTTAGATTCATTACCCCAATAAACGCAACTGCCAGGTGTCTTCATAACTCCAAACACTACTGTATATAGGAATAAGTCAAATGTGAAAAATCCCATTCAGACACGGCCGCTTCTCTGGCGCAGGCTCGCTCCGAGCAGGCTGGGCGTGGTGCCAGCCTGCTCGCCAGGCGTTGCTAGGAGACGCGGAGCAGCGCGACCACAGCGGCCCGGCGGGCTCTTCCCATAGGCTGGCGTGGGGGCATTTACCTGAGGGCCTCCTGTTACCACGGGAGGGGGCCGGCCCCGCTCGCTCAAACGCGCGGTCCCGCTCGCAGTAACACCTGCAGAGGACCGGAGAGGAGCAGCTGATGTCTCATGACTGCCTCGCACAGCAGCATGACCTGGTGATACCCCAGACTGTGTGTGTGTGTGTGTGTGTGTCAGTGTGTGTGTCACAACACCGACTTTATCAGTGACGTATTTTGAGGCAGTTGTGTTCACCCCAGCAGCTGTCCGCAGTCGGTGGGAAGTGTGTTTTGTAATGCGTGATGCTGAAATCGTTAACTCAAAACACATGAACAGTCTCCATGGCTTGTTCCACTCCCGCCTCGGAAACACACAGGAGTGCGAGGAGACGCACAGAAAACGAGGTGCTCCTCTGGTCCAGTCAGTCCCAGTAAACCTCTGTTAGGTCCAAACCTGCAGGAATCAATGCTGCTGTGTCTGAAGCAATTGTTTGAACACCTCTAATGGGTATTATGCTTCTCACATTACAAGCTTGTACATTCTTTGCTGTTTAAATAGGAAAATATTACCCGTTAACTCCATTTATTTAGTTATGTATTTATTCATTTTTGCATCAGGATTTGGCATCTTATCCCATCTCTGCTTCCTGCCCACACACACACCTAATCTTCAACCAGCCTTGAATGTACGTCAGACCTGTTCTTTTTGAGTAGGGTACGTGTACCTATTAAGCCCACCCAAATCTAAGTTTAGACATTTTTTATGTATGTTGCTACATTTTGTAAAGACAAATTTGAGTAAAATTGATTGCTCAGTCTCTCCTTTGAAGCCTCTCTTGATTTATAAAACTTGTGGGAAATGTTCTGGGAAATGGCTGGGCTTAATCGGTACCCATAGGTGTTTCAAAGAAGCCCACCTCATAAATTATTTATACAACATCTGGTTACAGAATATACTTTTTTTTTCTTTTCTTTTTTTCTCTTTACAATGAAAATTTTTTAAAGAACATTGTCAAGGTCAAATATAGAGCCACTAGAAAGTCTACATCCCCTTCTGGACTTGGACTAGACACCGTACTCTGCCTTCAATGTCAAAGTGGACATTTTGAACCCAGAACCTCTTTCTTGCGAGGCCCCCACCGTGCCACCACAGGGCGATATGGCTAACTGTGACTAGCACTTGTAATGGTTTTGTGCTTAGGCCTATATCTTACATTATTCCTGACTGTTCATTACTCTATAATTTTCTGTCCACTTCAAAATACCCAGAGAAGTGTCTCGCCGTGCCCTCTGAGGCCAAATGCTTCTAGCATGCACTGTATGGCCGTTAAAGGCATACTGAACTTTGTTAGAACATAATATTGTATAGCTACCTGGCCCCGATATGAGTCGTAATATTCACACTCATCTTCATGACTTGCACCAGTGGTCAGCAACTGGCCAACAGAGAATTACTTTCTTTTTCTCTCCATTGACTCCCAAAGCATGACGAAACGTATCTCAAAAGCACACTTATAGCACATAAACGAATGCAAACAACGCAGATTATGCTGATATATAAAATCACGACATCCAGAACCGAACGTTTGAAACTGTTGAAACAAATTTTTGACTATTTTCTGAGAACTAGTTTATTTGCTAACTTGCTCGGTTTGTTTACTAAGTGGGTGGGAGTTCTTGTTCAGTTCTGTGGTGGGACCGTTACTGGTGCGAGAACGAAACAAAGAAGTTCCTCATAAGCTAACGACCTTTGTTTAGAAAAAGTGTAAAATATTATGAATGGAGCTTTTTATTTTTTGAAACGTTCGGTACTGGATGTCGTGATTTTATATATCGGCATGACCGCGTTTGCATTCGTTTTTATGTGCTAAATGTGCACTTTTGAGACCTGTTTCACCATGCAATGGGAGTGAATGGAGAAGGAAAAAATGTAATTCTCAGTTGGCCAGTTGCTGACCACTGGAGCAAGTCATGAAGATGAGCGTGAATATTATGACTCATATTGGTGCCAGGTGGCTATACAATATTATGTTCTAACAAAGTTCCGTATGCCTTTAAATCATAAGTCCATGTATTGCAATACATTCTTATCAACTGAGCTTAATAGGGAGTCGGGACGTGATGGTTTAAACTGGAACAACCGTTTCATGGTTGAAAAATGAGTAATAAATATAAGTTAAAAGATATTTAGAAAACAATTGCGCTATTAATATAATATTAAAATATGAAAATAATTTTTTAAACATTTTAATAGTACTTTAAAAAATTAAATTCTAGATATATTTTTTGCTGTTGTATTGCTAGTGTTTTCACTGACATAACCTGACTGATAAACCCACCTTTTTGCAGATATAAAGTAGCGCAATCGTTTTTTGCATAATGCATTAAAAACCAGCATGTGCGGCAAGAAAAAAAAGAAAATACCTGAAGATTGTCACCTTCTGAAGGTCACCTTCAGAGCAGTTTAGCACAACTTTGAAAATGAAGGCAAGGAGGCACGCGACCATCCATATTTGAAATAGATAAATAAATAGATGAATCCGATTGGTTTAGAATACAAACTGGCATGAATAACAACCTGCGAGACATTAAGCTGCACAAAATTAAATAGTTTATTTTTTATTAGTTTGAGTCCAAAAATGCAAGTCTGCTTAATAGGTATACTTGGTTTATGAGCCTGACAAGGTGAGACTAGCTAATACTAATATTTACTCTGATCAGATAGTGATTCACTTTTGTATGAGGGTCGGGGGCACCTACATTAAGTTGATCACTAAATTAAGGCCCAGAAGATGAGGAACTGGAAGTCTCTCTGGCAGTGTATGGATATGCTATCGTCTAAGGGTGTGGTATTCAGTAAGTGCTCTTAGTCACTTGATCGATCAACTAAAGCAGTTGATAACAGTTAATTTGCCTCACTTGGATTATTGGGTCTGAATTGGCTGCTGATTTTAAGGTACAACCCAAAAACCAGCAGACCCTGTAGCTCTCCAAGGGCAAGAGTGAATACCACAGCTTTATTAAATCTGAGTTCAAATGGAGCTGCCAATCACCCGCTGTGGTGTGTGGTTAACTCCTCCTCGCTTCTCTGTGTCCTTTCATTTCCGCTCAGTTCAAGTGCTTCATTTCTATGACACATTTTGGAATACGTAAAATATAAGCCCCAGCTTGTCATATATGCTGCCATGATATTTATTTATTCGGTGTTGAAATTAACCATAACAAGGAAAAACACATTGGCGGTGCTACACGTCGGTGGTGGTTGAGGCGTGTTTCCCCCTCACCATTGCAAGTGTCCTTGAGTTTCTTGTCTTTGAGGATCATGTAAATGTAAAGTATAAGAATATAATAATAATAACAGCCTCTCTCTCTCTCTCTCTCTCTCTCTCTCTCTCTCCCTCTCAGTGTGCCCTAACGAGTGTGATGCCCGCGCCTGCTCGGAAACGGGCGAATGCTGCCACGCCCAGTGCCTGGGCGGCTGCGCGGAGCCGGATAGTGACATGGCGTGCGCGTCGTGCCTGCACTACTACCACGAGGGCCGCTGCGTCCCCGTCTGCCCGCCCGACACCTACAGCTTCGAGGGCTGGCGCTGCATCACCATGGACCTGTGCGCCCTGGTGCACCTGCCCAACGACTTCGACCGCTTCGTCATCCACGAGGGCGAGTGCATACCGGACTGCCCCTCCGGCTTCACCCGCAACGAGAGCCAGAGGTGAGCCCCGCCGCGACCGCGCACACCACGGCGGCTCGCTGCCCATCTCCGTTTCTCCGTCTCTCTGTATCCGTCAGCCAGTCTATCTGTGTCCGTTTGTCCGTCTCGGTCTGTCTGTCTGGACCGTGACCGTGGTGGTCTGTGTACGTCTTTCTCGCTGTGTCTCCGTCTCTATGTCTGTTTGTCCGTCCTCACATGACCACTGCGCTCAGGGAAACTGTCCGCCCCCGTTCTCCGTGTCCAGCGGTACTGGTTTTCTGTATTGCTGGACACAGAGCAGACCGTTTTCAGGCAGAGGACGTTCGCGTGCCTTAAGTGCGCTCATCAAAGTGCTTTTGCACTCATTGCGGGAGAGTGCTCCGCGCAAAGCCAAATATTAGCGATAGAGATAATTACGGTCTGAAAATCAGCATTTCTTTATTTAATGAGGAAAAATCCCATCCCTGCGGGAGGAGGCGACTGCTTGACCTGCATGATGTTGCAAAAGGTTTCAGTTATTTATGACTTCAAAAATGGCCGCCTACTGTCATAGAGGGTCCACTCTCAAAAGAGTGTGAGCAAAAGCAGGACCGACTAGCTCTTATTAGGCTATCACGCTGATCAGCAATGAGCAGGATGCTATGGACTGCTTATTATACATAACGTGTTCTAGAGTTTTGGAGCACAGGAATACCGTGCTGTGTGCTGACGGTGAAACTTGATCAGGATATCCCGGTAGAGGCCAAAAACAATTCGGAAAACAATCCCACCGTTGGACCACAGCGCAGGGCATTCCTAGCGAGCAATCCGTAATTCAGTAAGCCTATTTAAAGGCATCTCGGGGAGTACAACCCGTAGCACGGCCTGTTTCTTGAGTAGGCTATTGCGTTTAAGTCTAAAATATCTGCATGGTTTAGCCCCGATGAGGTTTAAACCGTAAGTCCGGAAGGAACGCACACAGTTTCATCCTGGCTGGCCGAACTGGACTGCCAGCGTTTCAGGGATATAGTGACTAAGGATGTTGATAACGGATAGTTTTGCAACCGGTTAGCCGACATAATTATTCGGTTAATTAACGGTTAGAAATGCTGAAATGCTGACCCACATAATACTCAACCCAAAACCCCCAAATTAAAAATGCATGCATACACAGAATGGATGTTTCTCAGAATGGTATTTATTACTCTCCAAATGTAACATTCAACATAACAAATTATAAGTTTTAATATACATTGTATAGACTACAAATAGCAGCCTACGTTGTAGCCCTAATTATTTTTAAATAAACATCGGCACATGCTAGCCTATGCTATAGCCGGATCTCTTCAGGGGGGGAAAAAATCTAATTAGGCTATGATGTGAACTAGGCTAAACTAAATCAAATTTAGTCTACTTATTAGCTAGCCTACACATTTCTGTTCAGGAAGATTAACATGTTGACATGTTCTGGTGTTAATCTGGTGCGTATGCTAGTCTGTTTACGGTAAGGTTCGCCGCCGAGAACACTCCTGGGGCACGGATGTCCCCGGCACACGAAGATAGCGTCTGGCTAAAGCTGGGGACACATTACACGACTTGTCCAATCATAAGCGACAATGACAATAATGAGGACCGCACATTTAACAAATGTCATATGCAGATTTTCAGTCTCTTGTGTCGCACACACATAACGACAACTGTTTTTCAGGAGCACAAATCTAAAAGACAGAGAATTTACGCAGACGGATGTAGTTCTCTGGCGTGAACGTGATTTCTCGCGGTAGACCTGCACTCGCGATAATGTCTTTTTTCCCCAATATTTTGAAACGAGAACAAACATGGAGCTCATTAAGCTTGCAACTTTGTCAGCAGGCTATTGTTGTGGTAACTTGCAGAGTTGACATTATACAGGCAGACACGCTCATCTGTCTGCCACAAATCCACAAGTCGCTCCTAATTTGCAGTATTCCAAAAAACATATTTATTCGGCTCAGCCATCCGCACGTTGGGTTTGATGTTTACTTCCGTATTTTTCCACCTCTGCCTTCCTCTGTCGCAAGCTCACTTTTCATTGGCTATTGAAAATTTCCGTAGCGATTTCAGTCTTTGGCTAGTACTGATGGGCAATTCCGGCTCTTTTCAGTGAGTCAGATCATTTGCCTCAGCTCACCGATAAGAGCCCGGCTTTTTCGGCTCCCAAACGGTTCTTCATTCAGTAGCATTTCCGGTTTTTCAAAATCGGCCAAAGTTAGCGATATTCTGACCTATGATTGCTGTTTGTGCACATCTATCACTTCAATTATTCAAAGGAATCTTACTCTACCTTCTAATAACATTATTTTGTTTGTTATAAAAACTATTTAAATAAATGTAAAAACTGTAAGACGCTATTACACGTGCATTGAAAGTAGGGCTTTTTTATTTCTAGAAATAAATTGCACAATAAACACAGTGCGTAGTTGAATATTTCAAAACAAAATAGACACTCATAAAATAGAACACAATATTGCATCATAACAAAAAAAATAAAAATAAATGTGCAGCATCAGAACAATTAAACTGACCGTTTTATTTATTTTTGGCCTAAAAAATGATTCTCTTTGATTACAGATGTAATTTGAAGAAAAAAAACAAATAAAAGTTCCACCAAGACCACAAGTACACAACTAAAATTATGACCATAATACCACTGTACCACCATTATCTTTATGACAGGTTTTCATTCAGAATTGTCTTGTGTTCATTTACAAAACAAATCGGCTCTTCAGATGCGAGTCGGCTCCCAACGTTCACCTAAAAGAGCCGGCTCAAAAAGCCGACTCGTTCGCGAACGACACACAACTATTGGCAAGCGCAAACCACAGGATTATGCAAAGACTAACCCCGATAAAATCAAACGTGTTTGATAAAATCGCGGCGTTCCCGACTGGGATCGTAGGAGACAAAACTACAGTATTTAATTCCCACCACATCATGATTACAGCTGCGACTTTACAGCGCAACTAGCCTGTATTAGCCTGGACTGCCCTGGACTACCACAGTCTCTGCCCCACCTCAAATCGTGTATTGTGTCCCCAGCTTTAAGGTAGCCAGTCTGGGGAATCTGAATCTGTTAGCTTGTCTGGTTGGACGCCCGGGTGCCTGTATTTTAAAGGATTCAACATGTTGCTCGTGCTGCTACTGTATTTCAGCACCCTTTCGCACAATTTACACTGAACTTGGTCGTCCCCCTTCTTTGTAAAATGATTCCAAGCCAAGCTACAGTTTGTGAGTTTCATTTTGATGTGTGGATGCTGGCTATAACGTCAGCAACAGTAGAGCAGCTTTCTCGCTTAATCGCTCGCCACCCGTTCTGATCTGCTAGCAACCTACCGGAAATAGGACAACTGGTCGAGTCTGAAAGTACTCTGCTACGTTATTGCGTTATGTTTAAAATAATGACATCTCCCCCATTATTTAACCCAATAACATCAACAACAAAATGCAGAATTCTTTTTATTATTATGCAAAAACACCAATAATCCGTTAAGCATATTCGGATATTTTTATTTTTATGGCTAACCGTTGACATTCCTACACGTGACCTGGGGTAACTCTTGGGACGAACCACTCTCTTCTATTTTCAGCATAATATGTTCAGGCGGGTGTTTGTCTGAAACTGTTTTTTTTTCTCGATTGAGCTTGAGGCCTCGTAGACCAGACAAAAAAGGTTAAAATGTGCGGAGTGGAGAAGGTGTGCCGAGGATTAACGCCCTTCCCCAGATCCTTGGCGCCGCCCAGGTCAGGCGTTTCTTGGGTCATACTTCACTGCAATCTGTCTCACTCTCCCTACAATTATTTTTCTTTCCCCTCCATCCTCTCTTCTCTCTCTCACTCCCATCCCTCTCCCCCGTCTCTCTCCCTCTCTCTGTGGCCCTCTGTGTCTCTCCCATTTCACGCTCTTCCTCTGTATCACTCACTCCTTCGGTCCTTTCTCTCTCTCAGTATGTTCTGCAGTGCCTGCGACGGTCTGTGCGATAAGATCTGTGATGAAAAGATCATTGACTCTGTGGACGCCGCACAGTCGCTGAAGGGCTGCACTGTCATCAAAGGCAACCTGCACATCAACATTCGCCGTGGCAGTGAGTACCATGGGCCAGGAGGGGGCGCTCACACACAAATACACACACACACACACACACACACACACACAAATACACACACACACACACACACACAAAGGCAACCTGCACATCAACAGTCGCCGTGGCAGTGAGTAACACACACACACACACACACACACACACAAATACACACACACACACACACACAAAGGCAACCTGCACATCAACATTCGCCGTGGCAGTGAGTACCATGGGCCAGGAGGGGGCGCTCACACACAAATACACACACACACACACACACACACACACACACACACAAATACACACACACACACACACACAAAGGCAACCTGCACATCAACATTCGCCGTGGCAGTGTGAACCGTGGGCCAGGAGGGGGTGCTCACACACAAACACACACACACACGTATACACACACACGTGGACACACAGTACTGCGGGCCAAGAGGCAGCGTTCATCTCTTTCTGGCCAGCACATGCACACACAAACACACACACGCCCCCACACATTCACGTACACACACAAAACCTGCGCAAGCGCAGCCATGGACGCGCACAGACATGCCCGCACACATGTATGCAAACAAACGCTTACACGCAGGCACACATTCACACGATGCACGCATTCGCACACACATACACTAAGAGGCATTCCGTAACATTGGAAATTGGCAGGAGAATAAAGTTGGGATAGACAGGTATGATATAAATGTACGAGTGAACATTGCTGTTGTATTACTACAGAATATATTACTACAGAATGTAGAGTTTATTACTACAGAATATCACAGAGATATTCTGTGGTGTTGAAAATTGAGAGGAGAATAACATTGGGATGGACAGGTATGAAATGTATGTACAAGTGAGGATTGAGTGGAGCTTTGGGCCTCACCCCACAGATAACATCGCCTCTGAACTGGAGAGCTTCATGGGCCTCATCCAGACGGTCACCGGGTACGTCAGGATCCGGCACTCCCACACGCTCAGCTCGCTGTCCTTCCTCAAGAGCCTACGCTACATCAACGGCGAGGAGCTGATGGACGGGTACGCCCAGGCGCCTCTCTTTTCGTCTCCCTTCTTTCCGGTCTCTGTTTTTCTCCTCTCCCGTTCTCCCTTATTTTTTCTTACTCTTCATGCCAGATATCTGGATATCCAGAACGTCATCGGTAATGTTCCCCTGTCCCATAAATTGTGATGGCTACGATTACCGCTACACCATGGACATTAAAATCTGGCCCTTGAATCCAAAACCGGCCCCGTTTTTAGTTTTCTCCTAGGTAATTAACTGAACAATTAGTGCAGACTGTCTTCACACCCGACTCCCAGGTAAAGGGAGGTGGAAAACCAGCAGTTCTCAGCCCACGAGGACCGTGATTTGAATAACAGGTCAGCATACACCATACACCATGTAAGAACACTTAGAATTGTGCATTCAAAGCCACTCGAGGGAATGAAGGGGCCTCTCAAAAAACAAAGGGGGTCTGAACATAATATTTACAAGACAAATGGCAAAAAAGACAGGTTTGGGCCTGGAACAGTACTAGGGCCCTCTTAGCAGGCTTAATAGTTATGTCCAGTCGCGTCTGGAACAGGACTGTATGACTAGGGCCCTGTGAGGAGGCTTAATATTTATGTCCAGTCACGTCTGGAACAGTACTGTATGACTAGGGCCCTGTGAGGAGGCTTAATAGTTATGTCCCGTCACGTCTGGAACAGTACTGTATGACTAGGGCCCTGTGAGGAGGTTTAATATTTATGTCCCGTCACGTCTGGAACACGACTGTATGACTAGGGCCCTGTGAGGAGGCTTAATATTTATGTCCCGTCACGTCTGGAACAGTACTGTATGACTAGGGCCCTGTGAAGAGGCTTAATATTTATGTCCCGTTATGTCTGAAACAGTACTGTATGACTAGGGCCCTGTGAGGAGGCTTAATAGTTATGTCCAGTCGCGTCTGAAACAGTACTGTATGACTAGGGCCCTGTGAGGAGGCTTAATAGTTATGTCCAGTCGCGTCTGGAACACGACTGTATGACTAGGGCCCTGTGAGGAGGCTTAATATTTATGTCCAGTCACGTCTCTTTCTTTGAACCTGGATACATCCTGTTCTTCGAACGGTCTAGTATGTAGCTCCACTTTTTGGTCAACAACGTCTTCTTCGAAACAATGAACAAGAGCGCTGTGGGAGGACGACAAATAAAAACCGCACTCTTCGCTTGTCCCGCACCTGTTCGAGCATGCCGGGTCGTAAGCTCATAGAAAAATAAACAAAGTCTGTGCTCCACTGCCTGCAGATATGATGTGTAATCAGTAATTCACAATGGTTACTTAAACATTCTCAAAGGTGCAGACTCGTCAGCAGTCAAATATATATTTATTTCCATTCTGATTATTGGTGTACACAGTATCTGAGACATATGAGCCTTCGGGTAACAGAAAACCTAAGCCGGATTTATTTATTTATTTTTAAACATTTAGTTCAGAACATTTTTATAAATTATTTTTTTACATGTTTTGTGGACAGAACAGTGACACAGTTTAAAAAGTCAGTGTCATAGTCTGTATAGCTAAGGCTCATTTCCAGAAACTGTCCCAAAATGGACATCACAAATAAGGGGACAGTTTGTTGAGGGGGCATGGGGTTTGCCCCTGCTGTCAGAAGCTCCAAAAACAGTGGAACACAGTCACAAACGGGGCAGTGTGTTGCTGCAGCGACTGGAGAGCATCCAGCGATGGCAGAGAGGGTCATGGGAAGGCCTTTGCCCCCTCTGCTTGTTGTCTCTCCCAGGGTAGGGTTACAGACACAAGAATGTCACAGAGGGAAGCCGGCATTCCGCGCATTCCTCAGCGTTCGGTGCAGCTGAGCCCGTTTTAAAGCCGCAGCGGCTCGCTGCCGCAAACACGCCCGCCCCGGCCTGCCCCACTGAGCGGTACGCGCTCCGCGTTTCCTGAGAGGAAACTCTGCCCCTGGCAACTCACCCATCCACCCATTGGAACCTGGAATCCCTCGGGTTTTGTCCTACTCGATAGTCTTCTAGACGCACGCGGACTTGCTGTGCTGTTGCCCATTCCCTTGTCATTGCGTCACGGAACACGGTAGAGTTCCACGTTCTCATTGGCCACATTGTTCCAGGATCATCAGAACATCCTGTGTTAATATCGCTGCCATTGTGCGAAAACCTTGCGTTTCCACAAAATAGGAACAGCACAAAATAGTTTACCAGCATGGCATTGTGGTTTATTATCATGGGTGGTTGAACCTTTATTAGTCATTTACTGCACCGCTGGCTGAGAAACCACTGGATAAGAATATTCAATGTGTGTGTAAAAAAATTGTCGTTTTTGTGCGACAATATGTGCATTATATGTAAGTTAATGACTCACTTTGTTTTCTTCTTCTTTTCTAGAATGTATTCTTTTTCCGCTCTGGATAACCAGCACCTCCAGCACCTTTGGGACTGGACCCAGCACAACCTGACCATCAAGGCCGGGAAACTCTTCTTCCGCTTCAACCCCAAGCTGTGCGTCTCCGAGATCCGCAAGATGTGGGAAAAGACGGGGATCACCGAGAAATTCGAGGAGGACGAGTTCCGCAACAACGGAGACCGAGCCAGCTGTGAGTAGAGCGCCCCCTGTCTTCGGTTACCCGCGCACCTGAAAGCTCGCGCGAATCTCCGCTTTCACATTCAAGAATGAAGCACTCGGAAAGCTTTGTGCCATTCTGTTTTTTTTATTTTTATGAGATTGCGTAGGTGTTCTGAGTGTTTCGAGTTATCCCGCAGCCCCCCCAGAGGTGAAGTCGCCTTTTTCCGGACACCAGTGGCTTTTAAGCACAAGAAGTGCTCTGTAAACTGGGTCAACACTGTCTTTCCCACTGTGCAAAATTGAAAAAAGATCCCCCTTGTCAGTGTTGATATATGTGGGAGAATGCCGTCGGGGTCGGTGACATCACGGCGACCCGCACTGATGGAATGCACAGAGCACTGTACGGACAACCATGTTGGCTTTTACCTCGTAACTCTCCCACTCGTTTCCTGAAATGTGCGCTCGCACGCTTGCCTGCTTGCTTCGTATTTCTCTCACACGCACGGACACGCATGCATTGAAATCTCTGTACGCATATGTTGTACATGCACATGCGCGCGTATACTGGATTTAATCAACACACACGCGTGCTCACGCATGTACATGCACAAATCAAGCAATTTGGCATGTCGATACATTGTTCCTATCTTTTCAACTCATCTTGCAATCTTGAGTGTAAGCACTAATTTCCATTCTTCCCTTGCCTCAAGCTGCCACATTTCATTACAAAATCATTGCCTATGATGTCAATGAGATGTTCGTGAAATGTTTAATGGGAATTGTGTTTTAAAGGGTATGTTCCGGAATTTTCAAAAATCAAGCACAGCAAAGTTTTACCTTCAAGGCGTTTAGATGTGATAGATGTGTTTCTTTTTCTTTCCGTGCAGGTGAGAGTCACATCCTCAAGTTTAAGTCCAACAGCACCATGAGTAACCGGATAAAGCTGACGTGGGAGCGGTACCGACCGCCAGACTACAGGGATCTCATCACCTTCATCGTTTACTACAGAGAAGCGTGAGTGCACTACTGCTGCTGTAACAAACCAGAGCTTATTTTCAAACTTTATGGCTGAGTCTGCTCTTTGCGTGCGTGCGTGCGTTTGTGTATGTGTGTGCGCGTGTATGTGTGTGCGCGTGTATGCGTGTGCGCGTGTATGCGTGCGCGAGTTTTGCTTCTTTGGTTTTTTTGCTTAAAGGCTGCACTCTTGCTGCTTTGCAGACCCTTCCAGAACATCACAGAGTTTGATGGGCAGGATGGGTGTGGGTCTAACAGCTGGAACATGGTGGACGTGGACCTGCCGCAGGATAAGGACGTGGACCCGGGTGTCCTGCTGTCGCCACTCAAACCCTGGACCCAATATGCTGTCTTTGTCAAGGCCATCACCCTTGTGGTAGAGGACAAGCATATCCTGGGAGCCAAAAGCGAAGTGGTGTACATCCGCACCAATCCCTCAGGTACATACACACCTGTATCTACCCCTCAGGTACATACACACCTGTACCTACCCCTCAGGTACATACTCACCTGTACCTACCCCTCAGGTACATACACACCTGTACCGACCCCTCAGGTACATACACGTCTGTACCAACCCCTCAGGTACATACACACCTGTACCAACCTTTCAGGTACATCCACACATGTACTAACCTCTTAGGTACATGCAAACACCTGTACAAACCTCTTAGATACATACACACACCTGTACCAGCCCCTCAGGTACATACACACCTGAACCAACCCTTCAGGTGCATACACACCTGTACCAACCTTTCAGGTACATCCACACATGTACTAACCTCTTAGGTACATGCAAACACCTGTGCAAACCTCTTAGATACATACACACACCTGTACCAGCCCCTCAGGTACATACACACCTGAACCAACCCTTCAGGTGCATACACACCTGAGCCAACCCCTCAGGTACATACACACCTGAACCAACCCCTCAGGTACATACACGTCTGTACCAATCCCTCAGGTACATACACACCTGAGCCAACCCCTCAGGTACATACACACCTGTACCTACCCCTCAGGTACATACACACCTAGACCGACCCCTCAGGTACATACACGTCTGTACCAACCCCTCAGGTACATACACACCTGTACCAACCCCTCAGGTACATACACACTTGAACCTATGCCTCAGGTACATACACGTCTGTACCAATCCCTCAGGTACGTACACACCTGTACCAACCTCTCAGGTACATACACACCTGAACCAACCCTTCAGGTGCATACACACCTGTACCAACCTTTCAGGTACATCCACACATGTACTAACCTCTTAGGTACATGCAAACACCTGTACAGACCTCTTAGATACATACACACACCTGTACCAGCCCCTCAGGTACATACACACCTGAACCAACCCCTCAGGTACATACACACCTGAACCAACCCCTCATGTACATACACACCTGAACCAACCCCTCAGGTACATACACACCTGTACCAGCCCCTCGGGTACATACACACCTGAACCAATCCTTCAGGCGCATACACACTTGTACCAGCCTTTTGGATACATACACACACACACCTGTACCAACCATTTAGGTACATATACTCACCTGTACCAATCCCTTGGGTACATACACACCTGAACCAACCCGTCAGGTACATACACTCACTTGTACCAACCTCTTGTGTACATACACACCTGAACTAACCCATCAGGTACATACACACCTGAACCAATCCATCAGGTACATAAACACCTGAACCAACCCGTCAGGGACATACACACCTGTACCAACCCGTCGGGTACATACACTCACCTGAACCAACCCGTCAGGGACATACACACCTGTACAAACCCATCAGGCACATACACAACTGTACCCCACCCTCAGGTACACACACCTACATACGTTCATACTAATGTATTTTTGGAACTGGCATCTCTCCATATTGCAGAGCCTTCCATGCCACTGGACGTGCGCTCTTACTCAAACTCCTCCTCCAAGCTTCTGATAAAGTGGTCGCCCCCCATCTCCCCCAACGGGAACCTCACCTACTACCTGGTGCGATGGCAACAGCAGCCTGAAGACAAGGAGCTGTACGAGCATAACTACTGCTCTAAAGGTGAGAGCCCCCTGCTGGTACCCTGTGTTTTCAGCTGCCCTCTTCTCAAAACACAACTTGGCCTATATAATCTCCCGTTCTCTCCTTCGTCTCTCTCTTCCTCCTACTCTTTCTCTCTCCGCCTCTTGAATGCAGAGCTGAAGATCCCCATCCGGATTTCGGCCACCGGTCCGGTGGACCTGGAGGACGACACCAAGCCCACCAAGTCAGACGCCGGCGGCGGGGACAAGGGCCCGTGCTGCCCCTGTCCCAAAACGGTGGACGACCTGAAGGCAGAGGCCGAGGATGCATCGTACCGGAAAGTGTTCGAGAACTTCCTCCACAACGCCATCTTCACGCCCAGGTGAGACACGAGGCCCGACGATACGGCTAGGTTCGGTCGGCAAGCAGGTTTCATGAGGGTGGAGGGGGTTCCGCGTGAGTTACCACACAACAGTTATCGTTGAGTGATTTCAAATACAAGTTTATTTTAGCAAGAGAGGGGTGGAACGAGTGAGATAAATATGAACGATAGAGCTTATTTCCCAGCTGTCAAAGGTACTCTCTTGTGCGTTAAAAGGAATAGCACAAATGCCTTTAAAAAGCGTGTGTTATATTGGCGTATTGCACAGGAATATTAACCCCTTCACACAAACCCCCTAGTGGCCATGCCGCCACCACCGTGAGATTGCTCAACTGGGACATCCATTGCTCCTGCAACTATGAGTGGAAACAACAAACTCTGTGTTCTCGCTTTATTTGTAAACGATCCTTGCCAAATACAAGAGTTTAGAGAGTTTCCAAGTGCCATTATTGTCACGTAGGTCATCAATTTAACAAGCAACCCCCACCCAGTCTCACCTGCAACTATACCGAACGAAGTGTGACACATTGGACAATGGCGTTCATCTGGTAGTTCATTAAAAAAAATGTAATCTCCAAACATTCGTGTACCAACAAGATAAAGTCAACAATAGCCTGACGGTAAGCCAATACAGCAGTGAAAAACGCTGCTCACTAAATAGCAGCATTTTTTTTGTGTGAAATTACACCATGTAATTTTACACCAAATAAGTAAGTAACAGCATGTTTAGTTGTGTCAGTACAGTTTTATGCAAAGGAATAAAAAATATGCAGGAATGTACGAAAGTGAGGCGTAATTCTTTTTTTTTCCTGCTATTTTCGCAAGATTTTAGTCAGCATGGATCGATTCTATTACAGAATATGCCTACGAACATTTCGTCCTCGATATGTTTGTAATATTTCAATTATGTACGTTTGTTTTTCCACTCCACCACTGTCTTGTGCCATATGATATTGATATTGTTATTTTCACATTTTGCGTGTTTCACATACTGTAGTGTAAGTGTACATAGGTGGCTCCATCACATTTTATGTTTGATACAACGATTTGCCTTGAATCTAGTACATTTGCCTGCATTTTTCTGATGGTGGAATATTATTGTATCGTTATTTTATCATACATAATATCGTCTATGGCATATTGGTATCTCCCTGGGCTATACTTGTCACTTACGGCATGGAAAATACTCATTCTAATTTACTGTGCGGTGATATTTGCCAGATGAATCTAAGTGTTTATACATCGCAACATTTGTGAAACACTACAGAGAAATGTCATCCCAGGGCATG